>OZ010790.1:550382008-551582008 GCA_963932465.1 Maratus speciosus | reverse complement strand
TTAAAATTAGGGTTGCATCGAATAGTGATTTTGGCCGAATACTGAATATTCGTTCTACAGGCGAACCGAATACCAAATATTCGGCTAGCTGAATAGTAAGTGCTAGGCCGAATACCGAATATTCGGCTTGTTGAATACTTTTATGTTTCAAAGTTTAAAGTCATTAAAACATTAAATTTTAAAACAATTTTACATAATATTTAAAAGTGAAACTTTTATTCTAATAAACAAGAGCTTTTTTCAAGTAAACTTTATGCTGAAAAAAATCTGCTTTGAGTTATTTAAGAACAGGATAATTATAAAACTTTTTAATTAATAAACTTTTAATTTCATGGCTTCTTCTCAGAACTAAATGAATAAAATTTTCTTAAATTCTAAAACAAACATTTTAAAATCAAAGAGAAATTGTGAAAAAAATGGAAGAAAAATTGTATAGGATCATATATTATTTGTTTGTCAGGAAGAGACCAAAAAAAAAAAAAAAAAAAAAAAAAAAAAAGGTTTGACAAATACAAATTGGAAAATAGTAAAAGCAGAGTTATCTGATTGAGTTTGCAAGAAAATAGGCAAAAAAAACTGTTTTCCTGCTTCATTATTATGTTGATGGCTCCCCATCACTTCACACCTGTTAACGTAGCACTCAGTTATCCAGACATTCCAAGTATCCAGCAATCTGCATCTCCCAAACATGCCAGTTAGCTAAGCTTTTACTGTTTTTTTTTTTTTTTTTTAGAGCTATATAATTTTGAAAAATTAGTTTATTGTATTTTTCTAAATTATGTTATGTACTTTCTAAACTTGTTTTAATCCTTCTTATCTTATTTATTTTTTACAAATGATAATAATTAAAGTCTGAATAGAATTATTTGATTAATTACAGCAGATATGGAGGAAAATAATTTATCTAATAACTTTATTCACACGGAGATATTCTGAAGATCAATCTACCTGGAAATCAATTGTACTTTTTTAGAGAAAAAATAGCAAATAAATATTTCATATGTTGAGTTAGAAGGAACTTTTTATTGTATTTGGCTTATAATAAATCTTAAAACTTATATTTAAAAAAAAAAAAAAAAAAAAAGACATTACTTTGTATAACAGGTGTGTAATAAAATTCTCACATTGCTTTGTTGTGAATCAGCATTTTCGTTTTGCTGATTCCATTTATTTCCTATTCATGCATCGCTTCAGCTTTATTTTACTGGTTGGAGTGCTATTACTTATACCATGTTAGGCACATGACTTAAGAATTGTAACAGAACTTTTGTACATTTGTAGCAGAAAATTTAATACCCTTACTTTAACTATTTTTCTTTAACTTCATTTTACCCACCACTTTACCTTATACAAAACAAACTTTGTGTCGCAAGAACACAACACTTGTTTTTGACTGCATAGCAAAAAGAGAGTTTTTTTTTTTTAATGAGTCATTCTCTCACTTTTGCTTTTTTTAATGTGTCTGTTGCTCATATATGCACATACACATTGAATAAATTGTCAGAGTTGTTCACATGTTTCTAAGATTAACATTCTTGTATAGGTTTAGAAACACAATTTAACATAAATATAAGTAAATTATTTTTAGTTTAATATATTAAACCATTGTACTGTGCATGGCTTTATAGTCTGGAAATTTGAACAATGAGTTTAATGAACAATAAAAATATAGTATGGTCTTATAATTTCAGGCGATTTCAGGTACTGCCAGATAATCATAATATCCGGCTACTGCCAATTATTTGCCATACTGGCGAGATATCTGTCAAAAGATCTTAGAAAAAAATATAAAAAAACTTCACACTATGGGCACCCAAAATTCAGTGCTTATCTACCCACCTCAATTCTTTTCAGATAGAATAAATGAATGTAAAGAACCAAAAAGCTATTTAACGCTCAAATTTAAATATGCTATATATATTAAAAGACGAGCAGCAATGTATTAAAAAAAAATCAATGTTTCTTTTTTCATATATTACTACATGAAAATTACAAAACATTTGATTAATAAAGTATTAATCAATTTGATTATTAATTAGTAAAGTATTTGATCATTTTATTTTCCAATTATATGAAACATTTAATGTAAACACCCATAGCTTTACCTGCTTTATTAGGATTCTTCTCCAAATAAAAGCCTCCCTTTCTATAAAGCTCAGCTTGACGAGACAGAAGTTCATAATTGGGATCATCCATGCATGCATCATACTCTCCTCCTTCATCAGCCTCATCATTTTTAATGGCTCTTTCATACCAATACACAGCTTCAGACCAATTTTTTTCACTGTAAATAAATTAAACATAACATTAAAAAAAAAAAAAAATAAATCATCAAATCTAAATTAGCTTTAAACAAATATATTTTAGAAATACATGAAAACAGTTTTGAAATTTATTTTAATCAAGCATATGAAATACATACTTTAAAAACAAAATAGGTCAGAAAGGTGCAATTAATTAAAAAATTAGATTAAAACTTTTAATTTTCAGAAATGATATCAGTTTTGACTGGCTAGTTAATAAAAAAATTTCGCAGAAATTTAAATTATATTAAGTTAAATTTTGATGATTCTACAGTACAGGACCTATTATCCAGAATCCTCGGGACCAAAGGCTTTCCGGATTTTGGGTCCTCCTAAATTCCAGCAAAAAATCGCAGGAAAAACACAAATTTCTTCAAAGAATCGCGAAAAAAGACAAATTTCTTCGAAGGAGCGCAAAAAATACGCAAATTGCGTCAAAATATAGCGGGAAAAAAAAACAAATTTCTTTAAAGGATCGAAAAAGCCCCCCACAATTTCGTCAAAAGACCGCGAAAAAAATCGATAAATTTCGTCAAAAGATCGCGAAAAAACCCGCAAATTACGTCAAAAGATTGCCAAAAAACCTCGCAACTTTCGTCAAAAGATCGCAAAAAAAAACGAAATTTTGTAAAAGGATCGCGAAAAACACGCAAATTTAGTCAAAGAATCCCGGGAAAAAACACAAATTTCGTCAAAATTTCGCGAAAAAAAAAAACGCAAATTTCGTCAAAAGATAGTGAAAAAAAAATTCTTCAAAGGATCGCAAAAAAAAATCCCACCTTAACTTTGTCAAAAGATCGCGTAAAAACGCGAATTTCGTTAAAGGATCGCAGAAAAAACACATAATTAGTGCCGAGGAGGGTTCTCCCCCCCCCCCCCCCCCCCTCTTCTGTAAACTTTCAAAAAATTTGCTGTGATTTTCAGATTTTTTTTCTTTTCTGTACTCAGAATCACCCATGATTCAAGTAACACAATTGTGTAGCTATAATATTTTGTCAAAGTGAGAGGGAGGGTGTGAAATATCAGAAGATTTTTTTAAAAAACGAATCACAATATAAATTAATTTTAAATTAAAATTTGACAGAAAAATTAATTTTTTTCTAATTTCGGGGGGGGGGGGGGGGGGGCACTGTGTGTCTCCCATCACTTATGTAACATATTTTAGTGGTTACACATTGCAACACAATAGGATAAAAAAAAATTAGGAATCTGTAAAATTTTCGAAAAATTTCAGGAATTTCAAAATTTTAGTAAAAATTTACAAATTTAGAAAATTAAAAAAAAAAAAATCCGGATTTTGGGTCCTTCCGGATTTTGGAATCCTGGATAATGGGTCCTGTACTGTATAAAAATAGATAAATAATCTATAGAATTCCACTAATTCATTAAAAAATAAATAAAAATAAGAAACTGAATTAATGAAAAGTTTATCTAAGCAAAATGTATGCAAAACTCTCATAAATAAGACCATTCATTTACTTTGCAATCACCTTTTCAAGTTGAATAAAATTACTTTTCAATCACATTTTCAAGTTGAATAAAATTACTTTTCAATCACCTTTTCAAGTTGAATAAAATAAGTTTTTCATATATAAATTTATCTTAAAAGGAACTGTCTGCCATAAGCACAATTCTGTATGTATATTAAAAATAGTTTATTACAATACCATCTGCATTTTACTGTTTACTCTAAAGTCTTTTAAAATAATTGTAATTCAACAGAAAAATATTTCATAATGAAACTAACACTAATTGTTGCTTTTATTTTAAAGTCCAACATAAGACTGTATACTAAAAGAACTATTCTAGTTAATAGAATTTATAAAAAAGTCAAAAGTAATTGTCAAACACCGTCAACTACATTTAAATACAGCTTACTCATTTTGGAGACACACTTTAACTCTTTAAATTCCAAGCTCCAAAATATGAATAACTTTAGAATCCCAGCAATATAGACCACAAAGTAACAACACATTGCAATGTCCATTTTGTCACTTTTCTACAAGCTGTTAAGCCCTTTTACTTATCAATATTCCTCAGCATTTCTTTTAGATAAAAAGGTTAAAAAACCTGATGATTGCAAAACTGCTGGAATGAACTAGCCATTTATAGTGCAATATTTCATAATGGTCCTCGAAGTTCCAAACAAATAAATTTATCATGCTTATAGAATCAATTTGCATATATGCAGAGGTTTGATTGTACTTTAATTTCAAATTGCATTCAGTTACAGAAGAAAATGGTTTTATTTAAACTTTTTATCTTATAAAACATAAAAGTACATTAAAAAAGTTTCATAGTTTATGTATTTTATAATTAAATGATACATACGATTTGAAGTAAAAAAAAAGTAGAAGATTCATCATTTATCTCTTATTTTTCATCATGTTAAAAAGGGAAGAAATTATTTCTACACTATTTTTCATTAAGCCATACCTTTTTTAAGACAACAGAGTGAAATTTTTTTGTATACTAATTTCAAAGTGCACTGTCTTGTAGTAATAATTATTATTTTTTAAACAATTAAATATTTTGTCTCTTTGCCATATCATAGCTTTCAAAGACCTTAAACATATGAATTGGGGCAGAAAATGGATATGTTATTTGCATTTGAAATTGACTTAGCCTAGAAATTAATTTAAGTTTCAATCAATAGATTTTAAAGCAAAGCTGATTTTTTTTTTTTTTTTTTTTTTTTTTTTTTTTTTACATGAATTTAATTTGCAAAAATCAAAACTCAACCTGAATTCAACACACAATGAAAAAAAAAAAAAAATCAGTGCCACATCAGGTAAAATCAGATTACTTGACCAATGCAGGAATTCGTGATTCAAAGCAGAATGGTGATTATATCTCAAACTTCTAGTGATGGAAACATACTTTCAATTCCAAAACAAATGAAAATCAAGTATAGCTCTTTTAGATATGGTATTTGTTTTACAAACT
This sequence comes from Maratus speciosus, assembly GCA_963932465.1. Classification (NCBI taxonomy): domain Eukaryota; kingdom Metazoa; phylum Arthropoda; class Arachnida; order Araneae; family Salticidae; genus Maratus; species Maratus speciosus. Next base: position 551,576,759 of record OZ010790.1, on the reverse strand, counting down.
GCTGCATACATATTAAAATATGAAATTTATATTTTTGCACTGTTCAACTTTTATAGGTTAAGTATATACTTAAAAAAAAAAAAAAAAATTCTGTGCTCTGGCAAGTAAAACAGTAAAAATTCCATTCACTTACAACCAAACTTACTGAGTTATGAATAGTTTGAATTTTATGAAAATTTGGAGCTTTCCGACACTAAAAAATCATCTGTATGTTTTTAGTGTTTTTAAAGATATATGCACTAAAATGCATACTAAAATTCTTTAAAACTCATTTGTACACCTAATATATACACATATAAAAGAAAATTAAGCTCACCTGGCAAAAAAAACGCAGCCTTTTTCAAACAAAGTGACTTCTGAGAAATTGGTATTGTTTATTTCATATACAGAGAAGAAAGAATACACTTAAAGCTGTTGCAATTAAATATTAAGCTTGTATATACGAATATCAAAATAAAAGCCCTCACAAAAGTAAGAAATTGAAAAAATAAGATACATTTTTGTTACACTTAATGAGAAAACATATTTCTTATGCAATATAACAATTATAAAGTATGAATAAATTAAGATACTTTTAAAAAGGAGAGAGCAGGAGAGAACTAACCTCACATTAATGCCAGTATCATATGCTTTTGCTAAGAAGATCATAGATGCCCTGTTTCCAGAGCAAGCAGCCTGCCTCATGTAATCCATTCCTGTCTCACAGTTTTCATCACAGTTCTGTATAAAATAAGACAAATTTAACAAAATAACAAAAGTAATTAAGATCAATACAACAAAGCTATTAGAAATGATTGATTTGATATTAAAATTAGATTTTAAAAGATGGATTTATTATAGTATATGCATTCAAACTTAATTTACAAAATATTTACATACATTACTATTTCTATTTGATTGTTGTCACTAAAATAATACACACTGAACAAACCAAGATTTTAAATTTATAAATACAGAATATTGGTTTTAGCTGAATACACAATTTAAAAAATATATAGCAAAAATTACAATATCACAAAAAAAAAAAAAAAAAAAAAAAAAAAAATACTTTAAATACTCGTGAATGATATACAAATTACTTGATTCACATTCATACAAAACTATTTCTATTAGAGCATTTATGTATAAATCTAAAGTATAGTACTTAATGTTTCTAATAATATTACCAACTATCTTAAATAAATAGAACCAAACTTCTTTAAAATAAAAAACTACTGGTTTGATCCCATCTTAAAATGGTGGTGCTTTGTCAGACCTTCTATTTTTAAGGTTTGTGATATTAGTGTTTTCTGACAATTGTGATATTTATTTTTCGGCCTTCCTACGTCTTATGAGAAATTTTCACACAAGATAGCATAGGAACTAGGATAATTGTTTAACCTGTAAGCATATGTGGTGGGATAAATCTCACCCCAATAAAAGGATAAATTTTTTGAGGACACTTCTGACCTACCTTGTACCTGTCAAGGTCAAGGTCAAGAAGGGGTGGTTGAAGGAATGTCTTTTCTTTGTGTGCTAGGAAGGGAGAAATATACCTCTTGGTATTAAATAATCCTGTGCATGTACAAACGTTTAATTTCAATATGTTAATTTCTTATGGGATGGGCGAATAAACATATTATTAAATGGTGGTAAATTATTTTTGGCTATTCGAAAAAATGGTCTTTATCATGTTTTCCCTCAATATATTGAGCGTAATGATCAAAATTGTCATAATCTAGAGGTTAATCAGTTTAATACAGAAAACAGCTTAGAAACATGTCACAGAAGGTTTGCCCATATAAATAAGGATTACATACTAAAAATAGCTGATAGAGTTATTGGAATGCCTTCACTAAAAAATGAAGAATTAAATTGTGAGCCTTGCAAAATTGGTAAAGTTGGAGGAGTTTCCTTTAGACCAATTGGAAAAATTAGGTCTGTAAAGCCGGTAAACTGTTACACCTCGATATAGCAGGCCCGTTTAATACTAAAACTAGAGGGAGTAATATGTATTTTCTAACTATAATCGACGATCTTCAGAAAATACCTTTACTTGACGAAGGAAAATTCTGAGGTATTTAACTGCTTTGTAAAGTTTCAAAAGCGTGCTGAAACATTTACCGAGAACAAAATCATTAATATTTGAACTGACAATGGCAGAGAATTTTGTTCAAATGAATTTGAAAAATATTTAGATGATAGAGGTATTAAACCTGAGTGGGTGAACCCATTATCTCCTGAAATGAAATGTCTTGTGGAGAGATTCAATTTTATGACTCTAGATGCGGTAAGAACGTTACTTAATGACTCTAAACTGCATGAAAGATTTTCGGAGGAGGCTTTGCTATTTTTTGTCTACACTTGGAATCGTACCTACCATAAAAATTTCACTAAAATGCCGTTCAAGGAAAAGTACCATCTGTCAACCATATAAGAATTTTTGGTTCCACTACATATGTTGGGATTCCTAAACATAATCGCGATAAACTAGATATGCATGCTGAAAAGAGGGTGCTTATAGAATACGCTCTTTACGCAAAAGGTTATCATATGTGGATCCCTGAAAAAGTCAAAATTATCGAGATTATCAATGTTAGAATAGAGGAACCAATTAAAAATAAATAGGTTTCTGACCGAAGTTTATTCCATTTGGATGCATTGGATTTAGGCAATTCGGAGGTTTCAGATACTGAAAAATCATGTTTTGAACCCGATAAACAAATTAAATTAATTGAAGGGGAGTTGGAGAATTCAAAACCGATAGAAACAGTGTCTAAATCTCCTACGTTAACTAAACCAAATATTGAATGTTTTCGAAAGACTGTTCCTTGTTCAGATGGATCCCATATAGATATTTATTACAGTATATTAGGAACCAATATGCGTTTAAGATCCCAAAACGATGCTAAAACTTACTGTGAATCTAAAAATACACCTTTCGATCCAAAAGTATTTGACTTCAGTGGTAAAAACAACTTTATGGACATTATAAATCAGGAATTAGAAGCAAATAACTTAAATGAATGACAATTAAAGCGGGACCAGGTGAACGTTCAAAAACATTTCATGAAGCAATGTGTTCTCCTGCGTGCAATGGAGGAGGAACTTCAAATTATTAAAGATTGAGAAGTTTGGACTTTAGTAGAAAAACCTCCGAATGCTAGACTATTAAGTGCAATAAAAAGAACTAAATAATCCGATTTAAAGCGTGTCCCGTTGCACAAGGCTTCCAACAAGAGATAGGCATTCAATATGATTAGATTTTTAGTCCGTGGTTAATTTCACTATAATACGTTTACTTTTCTTGATTTTAGTTTGTGGATTGAAATGGTATCATATTTAGATGGGCGTTCGCTGTGTATATTTATATGCCCCTTTATCGGAAGTTGCATAAATGAGACAGCCAGTTGACTTTATAGAATCAGAAACACCAGATTACATTTATTTATTAAAGAAGGCTCTGTATGGTCTTATGAACTTCATTTTGTCTTAGAAAGTTTAAATTTTAAGAAGTTTGAGTGGACTAACTGTGTTTATTCTCTTAATTCCAAAATTGTCTTGCCGTTTTATGTCAATGACATGATTTTGTTAGGAAAAGATAAAGATAAAAATTTTAGTTCATTTTGAACAAACTGAAAATGGTTTTTCTATTCAGCAAATGGACTATATCGAAAATATTTATGACCAATTCAAAAGTTATTATCCACCTATTGTTTCGTTACCCATTTCAAAGGGAGTTGTATTTTCTAAAAAGGATTTTCTTCAAACAAATGAAGAAACTGCTGAAATGGAAGAAATTCCATATCATAACTTAATTGGATGTTTGTCCTTTTTGGCTAGTAGGATGCATCCTGACATTAGTTTATGAAACTCCTTTTACAATTTCAATGCAATCTGGGTAAAATACATTGGTTAGCTTAGGACTTTTAATAAAAAATCCTTTGTTATGTATATCATACAAGATATGGGAAATTCTTTCTTGTAATGATAATTTGTCAATAAATTGTTTTAGTGATGCCGAGTATGCAAACAACCAAGACGATCGAGTATTGATTGGAGGATTTATTTTATTTTTAAATGATGCTGTAATATCTTGGCGAACTTCTAAACAATGTTATGTAGCTCTTTCGACTATGGAAGTAGAGTACATTTCCTTAATTGATGCTGCTAAGGAACTTATTTGGATAATTAACATAATAAAGGAGGGTAAGGAACTACAAATCTTTTCATCTCATTTTTCAGAGTTTAACCTATATTGTGATAATAGAGCTGCTATAGACTTTTCTAACTCGCCTAAAACTAAACATATACATGTAAGATATCATTTTCTGAGAAATTTAGTTTATGAAAAATTGTTTCATTTAAAGTATATTCCTAGTAATAAAACTTAGCTGATTATTTTACAAAACCACCTACAAGAATTACACTGGAAAAAATTAGAAAGAAAATTTTTGAAAGTAAAAGTTAATTTAAAATGCCTGACCTTTTTCTATTTGTACTTAGCTTATTTCATATCAGTCTGGGATCTTGCTGTATCCAAATATATGGAAAAAAAAAACTAGCATTTTAGGAAAATATTTAAACTATACCTTTTTAATGAAACTGTATGTAAAGTTTTGAACTTAAGTTTCATTTTTCATGTACAAGTTTGTAACATCATCCAGATGTGTGGAAAGCAAGCCAATGATGTCATATCGGGGCATTCTTGTCAATATTGAAATCAGTATCGATGTCAATGTTTCATGACATTATGCTTCACAGCTCCATTCTGACACTGGTCGGCATCGAAGTTTGTTTTCTAGTCTAGCTACGATATCGTTTCAGCCTTCAGCTTATGACCGTTTCTTTTACTTATGATATGATGTCATACTTTTATGAATTCCACGCATCTGGAGATGGATGACTGAGTTGAGTTTGAGTATTGTGTCATCGTGCCAATGATGTATGCTAGTTCCTAACTGGTTGGATTGTATAATTGCATGCTTTACTGTTAGTTACAGAGTTGATTCAGATAAGATGGTATATATTGGAGTGACTTCATGTTCGTATGGCTCTTTTTACATGCTATATTTTCAGGCATGTGCTTGATTTAAGTAAAGGTTCATTAAATGAGCAAGTTATTTTGTTGGCCGAAGTTATGGCCTTACTTTGTTATATTTAACACATTTAATCATGTTTTTAAATTGTTGTCATAAAGTTAAGTTTCAAATATACCTTGACTTCTTTCTGCATATATGTACACACCAATCCTTAAAACTCTGCTTTAAGTAGTTGTGGCTTCTAGGATTAATTTAATTTGCCCTAGCAGCAGGTTATAACACACACTAAAATAATTTTAATGAAAGAGTAACATAAAAACTACTTGTATATATTGTTGAAAGGGTATTAAATATAATTAATATCAATTTTATGAATTAAATCATGTTTTAAGGTGTAAAACAAATCATTTGCATATTTCCTATGAAAAAAACATGATTTTTACAGACACTACTACAAAATCTGAAAATAAATATGAAAAGCATGATTTTTTCCATAAAAAGGAGTAGTACTGATGCATGTACAGTGCAGAGCATTAGATTTGTTTTTAAAAATGTATTTAGCCAAAAATATAATGGAGACAAAATGGGGTGAGATTTATCCCATGCGTGTGCTAACACTACAAATGTAGGTACATATGCTGACAGGTTAATAGAGAATTTTGTCTGAAAACTCAATGAATAAATCAACATTCATAGTCAATTTTGGAAAAAAAAAATATAGGAGATTTACAGAAGAAAAACTACATTTTTAGGAGTATTTTTGAAATCAGGTAAACAAAATCCTACACCCAATTTATAAGACAGGAGAAAACTGAAAAAAATTGTTGGATTTCGAGATCCTTTCCACAAAATTGATTGATGAATTTTGTGATTCTTTGCCGCAAGATTTTTGCATTTTTTCTCCCCACACAACAGATTGGTGTAACTCTGTCTCTATCAGAAAACTGGAATTCCAGTATTGAAAATCAAAAACTGGATTCTAGTATATAGTTGGAACATAATCACCCCTAAATCTTTAATAAATATGATACAGTCCACTTGTAATCAATCTTAAGCAATCTCCGTTTACGTACACACTTAATTAACTTTCATTCATTAATCATCAAATACTGCGGGATAAGGAAACATTTTGCATATGAAAATTAAAATAAAGAGATTTGTGAGTAGAGTCACGTTCTATTCCCAAAGAAGCAATGCTTGGAATTGCATAATTATAAATTGATGCGACGAATGCGAAAAAAGAAATAATCCCAATTTAAAATTATAAACTCCCAAGTAAAGTTGGACATAAATCCCCAAGTAAGTGGATATAAAGATCTGTACAGATTCTGGAAATATGGCTTGATGATCAGGAAGTCAAAAACCTTCAGCCAGCTATAGTGAATACAGAAAAAGAAGGATTTGGCAGATTTTTTTATATTTACATTTGTAACTAACACTTGATATCTTAGATTGTGGTACGAGTCTTTTAAAACAAGAAATTTAACTTAAGAATACGATTTGTGCAAATGATCTAAACACAACAGATCATGCTTGGGATGAGATGCACAAAAGAGCCATATAAATTTAAAAACAACGTTAGAAACACCAGAAAATGTAAACTTTGAGAAGATTAGTTTCAGTAGCATTTAGCGTATTATCCTCAGTGCAAAGAGTAATGAAAACTTGCTCAATTATATAGGAGAAAAGGAGATTCTAGTGAGAAGTTCATTAACCAATAGGAAAACACCCAATAGGAATGATAAATTTAAAGGTTCCACATTTTACAAGATTGCTATTTTGTTTTTGAAATTTAATGTGCAATACTTTTAACATAAATTCTTATGAATGTATAGAGTCACCATATCAACCCCCCCCTCCCCCCCCATCCTTCTTAAAAAAATACTTCAAATTTTTGAAGCTATTATATATTTATATTTTGTTTCTCTCTTTTGACACATTTAAATTAATCAAGGAAACAAATTTATAAATAAAAAATTTAATTAACAATACATCAAGTTGAAACCTTACATTCACAGAGACCACTGTTAATACATCGTGGGGCAGCTGCAAATATATTTTAGCCATCACATCAACAGCTTCCATATTGCCACACATTGCAGATTGTTTCAAATGAAAAAATGCTGCATCCTTATCATAATCTTTCTCTTTTGCAGTAAAACGACCCAACTCATGATATTTTGCCAAATCCAAATGTATCTAAATAAAATTCATAAGAAACAAAAAAGTAGAGAAAATCCTATAAAAAACAACAGAACAACTTAACAGTTATAAAATAAATACTCAACATTTCAGAAAAAAACAAAAACATAGTAATTTTGTTGTGTAAATTTATACAAGTATGTTTGCCAATTTAAAGACATACAAATTTATATTAACATGAGAACAATTTTGAAGAAAACCTAATTCATACACTCTTTCATTAGACACATACACACAAAATGGATCCTCTTATCTTGCAACTTCAGGACCAAGCTGATGCCAATTTTTAGAATTTTGGATCTTCTTTCGAAATTCCTTCTGTAAACAGCAGACTCTTTTTCCTTCTCTTTCCAAAGTAACTAATCCGTAATCTGCATTTATGTGCACATTACAGAGGAAAGTGAAAAAGAGTATTTATTGTCTTTAAACAAAACTGCTAAAACTAGATTTTAAAAAATATGTAGTGACTCCATTCAACTTTCCGAACACTTTGCATACAAATACCAGGAAATCGAAAAGTAATTTAAAAAATGCATAATCCAATATGCAATTTATTCAACTAAAATACTTCAATTACAGAGCTAATCTCCCACAACAGGATTCACAGCAAAAATTGGAATACGACTTGAGCAATCTTGGCTACAGTTAGTTTCAAGTGTATGTGAATTACAAACCTTTTTCCACCAAAAAGGCACTATTTTTGCATACTTTGCAAAATATTTCGATTATTTTTTTTTTATAGTATGTCTTTTTTCTTTCTTCTTCAACAAAATGAATACACAAATTTCCATACACTCTTATTTAGTAAAATTTTTTTTTCTTACAAAACACAGTAAAAATATTTTACTGTGAGTAAAAAAAAACAAGTGGGTAAGTGTGATCACAGATTGCACAGAGGGTTTCGTTTAATATTCCTTTCAAAACACTTTATCCTTTCGAAAAATCTGTTAGTTCCACATTTCACAACCAGGGGGCGCACTTGATTCTAAACAAACCTGTATCCGAACGAAAATCCGTTTTGCATACTATCCGTTGATATATTAGTCGAGGGGATTGGGCCCATAGCACCCGAGATAAGTAGGCGCACCTGGCGGAAAAAAATGGAACTAAAATATGTAAGGCTATGGTGCATAATATGAAAGAATGGTCAAAGGGGTGTAGGCAAAAGTTGGAAAATTTTTCCCCGTGTTAAAAGGGCGGAGGTTAGAAAAATTGCTTAAAATACACAAGTTAGAGCCCAGAGGGTAAATAATAAAAGACTTTCTGAAAATTTTATGATTTGCCGCGTGGTCTGAGGCATTCAGCTATACGTTTGCAAAATTTCATGTCACCAACTTAATTAGGGGCTCTCTTAGAAAGAATTGCTTCAAATACATATGCGTTAGCTCAAAGGGTTAAACATAAGACTTTTTCAAAATTTTATGATTTGTCGCCTGGCCTCAGGTGTTCTGCAATAAGTATGCAAAATTTCAAATCTCCAATTTAATTAGGGGCTCAATTAGAAAGAATGGCTTAAAATACACAAGCTGGAGTTGAAAGGGTTAAACATAAAACTTTTTCAAAATTTATTATTTGACGTGACATCTGAGGTGTTGAGCTATAAGTATGCAAAATTTCATGCCTCCAACCTAATTAGTGGCTCACTTAGAAAGAATTGTTTAAAATACACATGTGGGACCCCAAAGTGTTAAATGTATGACTTTTTCAAAATTTTATCATTTGTCGTATGATGTGAGGTGTTCAGCTATAAGTATGCAAAATTTCACGTCTCCAAACTAATTAGGAGCTCACTTAGAAATAATTGTTTAAAATACGCATGTGGGAGCCCGAAGGGTTAAATGTACGACATTTTCAAAATTTTAGGATTTGTCATTTGATGTGAGGTATTCAGTTTTAGTATGCAAAATTTCACTCCTCCAACCTAATTAGGGTTCACTTAGAAAGAATTGTTTAAAATACACATGCGGGAGCTCAAAGGGTTAAACATACGACTTTTTCAAAATTTTACTATTTGTCGTATAATGTGAGGTGTTCAGCTATAAGTACCCAAAATTTCATGTCTCCAACATAATTAGGAGCTCACTTAGAAAGAATTGTTTAAAATACACATGCGGGAGCCCAAAGGGTTAAATGTACGACTTTTTCAAAATTTTATGATTTGTCGTATGTTGTGAGGTGTTCAGCTATAAGTACCCAAAATTTCATGTCTCCAACATGTATAGTTTCTGAGAACGGGGTCTGTGACGGACAGCCAGACAGACAGAGGAGCGAGACGAATAGGGTTTCGTGAGATGAACGAAACCCTAAAAAGATTTTATTAAATTCCAATACTAAATTTACTAATTCAAGTACTGAAACATCTACCTGTCAAAGGAAATGGAAGAATGGAAGGCAATTTGACTACAGAAGAGGAAAAAAATATTTTTAATTCCACTTGAGATTACTCGTAATCTGGTTGCCTGGATTCGTTGCCTCGTAATCTGGTTGCCTGATCTGGCCACCTTTGATTGTGGAGATTTATGCGACCACTAATACATCGCTGTCATGGCAGCTAATGGCTGTTTTGGAGATATATTAACTAAGACCAAACATATTTGGAGTTCAGCTTGTATAAAATGGTTAAGGAAGCAAACATTGCTACCTACCAAACTATTAAGCTTATTTTAACATATCAAAATTGAATTTTGCGGCAATTCAGTTATATCTTATTTTTTTACTGTGCTTAAATCAGTACCTAAGCCTTGTTTCAGGAAAACTGTATTAGACTGAATAGTGACTGCAGAAAGTTCTAAGTCTTCGAACATCATCACAATTTGTACATCATTTGAAAGACAATACTTTCTATAGAGTACTAAACAGTGGTCTGCTTCAGCATAATCTGCCTTGAGAATATGGCAGAGCAACCCAAAGTTCAAATTACATTACATCTACTGTACAGATCTATCTATAACTAGGTTACTGATCAATGTCCAATAGTATTGGTAAAAACTTTGCTTATGGAAGATGAATTAGAAAAACAATGTTTAACCCTATCAAAACCAATTTTTTCAAAGTCAAGATGTAATTAGATGATTTTCTCGTATTAAAATTAGGTTTATGAAATATCTCATATTGAAATTAGGTAATGACATAGTCATTCCAACTGGAAGGGGAGAGGGGTGCAGAATGTTGGTGCATTTCTGTTGCAAAAGAAAGTTCTCAAATGGTCGCAAAAACAGAATTGTCCAATTTAGCATTGGTATAAAAGGAATTATAACATTGAATTTTTCATCATCAAATTTATGTGATTTCGTTGAATTACAGTCCATTTTATTGAATTTAATTGTGGAGTTATTGACTCGATAAAAAAAGTTATGAACATGTATTGTAAAATTAGGTGAGTAAATTGTACTCAATTAAACAACAAATAACAGATTAAAGAAGAAACTACACACACTCACTTTAAGACACATTATGAATAAATATATTTAAAAAAATCTTTTTCAAACACACTATTTTTATACATAACACTTTAAAAATGATATACATTGAAGCATGCACATAACATCTTAAAAATAATGGTGAATGAAAGACATCGAACATTACAACATATAAAAAATTTGTAGATAAATGTTATTAAAATACTTTACAGGGTGTCTATTCCAGATCAGCAACAAATTTCCCTGACTTTTCCAAATTCTGGAAAGAAAATTCCAAATATCGAGATTTTGTGATGTTACCCACAAAAACTCTTAGAAGTTATGAATTTGAAAGTGGAACTTTCACAACTGACTCTGAAGTAACAACTACTGAATTATAAAAGTATATATCATAATCACTTATAATCAACCAAACTAAGCTAAAAATTACTAAAAGTGATTAAAAACACTGAAAAAGGCATAATACCTTTATTTAGATCTATTACTGAATTGTTAAACAAATTCTTGGAAAATTTACAAATTATTGAACATTTTACATGCTAAACATTTTACAGGTATACACTTTTAGCATAAGGTTCTATCCATTTAATCCAGTCAGGATGAATTTCTTTATCACATCAGTCACAGTTAAATACAAATTGCTTAGACATATTTTAATACAAATAATAATTATTCAATAAATTATGCTAAATTGCTTAGATATATTTTAATACAAATAATAATTATTCAATAAATTATGCTAACAAATGTTCCGGTCCAAAACAAAGATAAGTAAACAGACTGAAACATCTAATCAATCCTACAACATTCAGTACAAAGTTTCAGTGAAGATGGAGTTGAAAATATTGTGTTACAAGGAAGGATTGAAAAGGGATAGACAAAATTATTTGCACGACAGATTGAAATACTCTTTACAGAACTTATGACAGAGAAAAATTTCATTTTCACGGCAGCACAATTTCAAATTCTTAATTTTATAATAAGAAAATTTTTCCTAATTTTTTCTTGGAAGTTTCAAATTTTTGTAACTTTTTCAAATTTCCCTGACTTTTCCAGGTTTTCCAGGTGGCTAGACACCCTGACTTGAACAAACATTGGGAAGGAAAGGAGATTTTACAATGCCACGGATAATGTACATCAATAAAAAGAACACGATTATGAATAGTTTAAAAAAGCTGAAAAATTAAAACAGTTACCTGACCCAAAACAGAATTACCAAAGTGCTTATTTTTTTCTATTTGCAATTCACGTAACTGCATTTCATTTTGCACACAAGATGGTCTTGACTTTCTAGCAACAAGCTCTCCAAACTCTAAAATATCATTTTCCTGACCAAAAATTCAGTATAATCAGCTTGTAGAATTAATAAATTTAAAACAAAACAATTCAAATATAACAAAATTAAAAAAAGATAATAATGTAAATGACATTTAAGAGAATAACTTACTGAAATATTACTAAATGTAATAAAACAGTAAAATAAAATCTGTGGGGGAAAAAAAGCATTCCAACAATTTTATAATATAAATACTATTGTAGACAAACTAAAACCTTTTATTTTAGAAATATCAAATAAGGATCTGATTTATGAATAAATATTTTTACTTTTTAAGGTATACGTATTAGATTTAATACTAATTAAACAAATTGGTCAAACTCCACGAAATCTTGATTTTAAACTGTAGTTTAGGAAGGAAATTACTTTTTTTTCACTTTAAAAATGTAATCTAGGAAATAAAATAAATTGTTTTATATAGCCACTACCATTCAATGAATGACATTGAATTTTTTTAATATATCTCATACGTCATATTTCACATTAAAAGCATAAAATAATCTACCGCAGACCTGCCAACCTTTGAAAATGAGAAATCGTAGCACACAAAATTTAAATTAATCTGGAGATTGGTTGGTTGGTTTTTCGCATTTCACAGCCATCTTTTGACATTCGTAAAAGGAATAAGGTTTCCGTCTTTCAACTCAATATAGCAAATTTTTTCCTCTGAAAATTTTTATACGATTTTTAGAGTTTTTTTTGTTTCGCAGTGTTATTTTTTTTTTTTACATTTGTAAAAGGAGCCTGGTTCCAATTTTTTAGCTCAGTGCAGTAAATTTTGACTGAATTCACGATTTTTTTCTCGCCATCATTTCAGGATATTCACAATTTTTCCCCACAATCGTTATTCACATTTTCCTATCACGTTTCTTTGTTGAAATCCGCACTTTTTACCATGAACTTTTGACGAAATTCGCATTTTTTATGCGATCCTTTGACGAATTTTGCGTTTTTTTACCACGATCCTTTGACTAAATTAGTATTTTCTTTCTGCGATCTTACGGTGAAATTTGTGTTTTCTTACTAATCTTTCGATGAAATTTGCATTATCTTACTGATCTTTTGACGGAATTCGCGTTTTCTTTCTGCGATATTTTGACAAATTTCACGTTTTTACCACGATCCTTTAAAGAAATATATTTTCTTCTGCGACCAACTGACGAAATTGATTTTTTTATACACGGTCATTTGTCGAAATTCGCGATAGTTTATCGCAAATCGTGCGATTTTGCACACTATTTCAAACCTTGCCCCTCAAGGAACCCCCTCCAGAATTTTTAAAATGGCACCCTTGTTTCTAAGAAAGGGAATTCCTGTATAAATATTTACAAAAACACGATTAGAGTGTTTTATGCTAAGAAGTTTTTTTTGCAGCCCAGAGTTTTTTTTTTTTCTCATGAGCATTTTTTAATGTCCGAATTTTCGGACTATAATGGCCAATTTTTTAAAAACTTTCGGAAATGAATACTTGGAAATTTCAGAACAGAATCACTCCTGAAGAATATGCTGCGCGGGATAAAAATCGCAACTTGAAACAAAAAGTGCTTTTGTGTTTTTTGCAAAAAATCGTAGTTTAAGACCAATTTTCGTAGCATCGTAGTTTATAGGTCCAAATCGTAGCAACTACGATTTTTTCGTAGCAGTTGGCAGGTATGCTACCGGGTGACCCAAAAAGGACTGACTGATTTTAAAATTCAATAACTTCCAAACGGTGACAGATATTAAAAAAATTCTTGCAGGAGGGTTATGCATAAAGTCAAAAGTTTTATTACAGTGATTTTCGATTTTAGTTCGAATTACAAACAATAGATGGCGCTGTAAGCAATAGTCGCTAAATACAGGCTCGATTTTTGGTCCTTTCTGCTGTTCCATGCAGAAAAAGCAGATGGAAATGTATTATCCGGGCCACGAAGTACCAAAAATTGAGCCTGAATTTAGCCTCTATTGATCGCAGCGCCATCTATTGTTTGTAATTCGAACTAAAATCGAAAATCACTGTAAAAAAACTTTTGACTTTATGTATAACCCTCCTGCAAGAATTTTTTTAAATATCTGTCACCGCTTGGAAGTTATTGAATTTTAAAATCAGTCAGTCCTTTTTGGGACACCCGGTATAAAAAAAAATATATTTTTTAAGAAATACAATAAAAATTTATTTAATATTTAAATAATGGCAGGTAACAGACAATTTTATTATCTTAGTTATGCAGCCATGGGAATTACAGATTTTTTTGGGGTAATTTCTTATCATAATGTTATTCAGATTTTCAAAAGAGAGTGTTTCAAACAAATTACTCTATTTTCTTCATTAACAAACTTATCCAAGATATTTGCAGGATAATACATTGTCTTAATTAGATTCGAATTGGTTCAGAATTTCAGATTTTATAGTGATTTCAAGTTTTGCATTATGTACAGGGCGTTTCAGTATAATGTTTACAAACTTTAAAAAGTGGTAAAGCACAGTAAAACAAAAAAATTTTGTATAGGAAAGTAAGGTCGCAAAATTACAGGGTTATTTACTTCAATCTTGAGCTCAGATTTTTGGTCATAACATTAGCAATAATGAAAGTATTTTAAAGATATTTACAACTAATTTAACTTGTTGTATGCAAAATGTGATCAAATCAGAAAAAGTGTTAGAAGTGTGCAGCAATTCAGTTGGTGCACTTTATGTAATATCAACTACATTCCAAAAAGTGGATTGTTTAATTTAGTGCCAAATGCATGCAGATGGGGTTGATTTTCACCACATCTCATGATATTGTCTCATTTAAGATGATGAAAGTGGCAACCATCTACATCAAATTCCAATCAGTGCTAAATTAAACAATGCACTTTTCGAAATATAACTCATATATACAGTGCACTGACCAAAATACTGTGTACTTATACCACTTTTCGTGATTTCATCACATTTTGCACACAGCAAGTTATTTCTGCTTTAAACAGGGATGAGAATTGCAAAAAAGCAAAAAGACTGAAACCATGCGCAAACAAAAAATTGTACCACATTTTATCCGTGAAAGATACTTTAAGAAATAAAACCAGGGTCTGATTTCCGGGCAAATGGAGGACAAGCGCACAAACCTGTATACTACATTACAGGCGTGAAAATAGCCAAATTACACACAGCTCTTAAAACATTGAGTGTAGGTCATATGAAATGCTCGACTTATCAGAATCATGACAGCTCCTGAAAATGAAATAATTTAATTAAGAATAGAGTTTTTGTGTGTCATAATTTTAATAAATTTTTTAGCAAAAAATATGAAAAACTTAGTGAAGATCACAATGGTTAGTTATTTTTGGTCATGAGGGCTAATTGGACCAGGACCTACAGCCAGCTTAATGTGAATTCTGAATCAGGAGCGATTCTGAGTAAAAAAAAAAAATTGAAATTCACAGCAAATTTTCTGAAAGGTTACAAAAGAGGGGGGGAACGGGAGGATACACTAAAAGCACTAAATACATGTACTTTTCGCGCCATTTTGATGAAATTTGCCGCTTTTTCACGATCTTTTGACAAAATTTGCAGCTTTTTCGCGATCTTTTGATGAAATTTGCAGTTTTTCCGCGATCTTTTGACGAAATGTGCCACTTTTTCGCGATCTATTGACGAAATTTACAGTTTTTTCGCGAACTTTGCCGTTTATTCGCGATCTTCTGATGATATTTGTAGTTTTTTTCGCTATATTTTGACAAATTTTGCTGCTTTTTCATGATCTTTTGACAAAATTTTGCTTTTTTCGCGATATTTTGACAAAATTTTCTGCTTTTTCGCGATTTTTTGATGAAATTTTCTGCTTTTTCGCGATTTTTTGGCGAAATCTGACGCTTTTTCGCGATCTTTTGACGAAATTTTGCTTTTTTCGTGATCTGTTGACAAAATTTTCTGCTTTTTCGCGATCTTTTGACGAAATTTTCTTCTTTTTTCGCGATTTTTGGACGAAATTTGTCGTTTATTTGTGATCTTCTGACGATATTTGTAGTTCTTTGCGACCTTTTGGTGACATTTACCGCTTTTTCGCGATCTTTTGACAAAATTTATCGCTTTTCGCGATCTTTTGACAAAATTTGCCACTTTTTTGCGATCTTTTGACGAAATTTGCCGTTTTTTCATCACCTTTGAGTGTTCTTTCGAAATCGGAAGAAAAGTGAAAATTTCGGAAAATAACAAAATTTTGCAGGAGAAAAAATACGGAATCCTCTGTAAAAAAAGCGGAATTTCAAGAAAAAAAGAGAAAAGCGGAAATCCGCCAAAAGACGGAAAATTCTCATCCCTGTTTAAATATTGTTAAAATTAGTATTAAAGATATGACCAAAGCCCAGGTTTTTAGTAAAATGAAATTTTGAATGAATGATTAGATTGCGAATACAAAAATTGTTTGTTATAGCATAGTCTATCACTTCTTAAAGTTTGTTAGTGTTATATTTAAATATCCTGTATAGATAAATAAATGAAGTGGTTGGAATTACAATAGGTCAATTTTTAAAGAAACCAACTTAAAAGTGGAATATTAAAATTAAGAATAATATAATACACTAAAGTAAGATTTAAAATACAAAAGGTATTGAATGATAAACATTTGAACATGACAGTTTTTATCAGAAAAAGAGATTATAAAGAAAAAATTAACTTCAATACTCACATCAACACTACATTCAGATTCACACCGCTGTCTTCTTCCTCGTTTAGCAGATCCCACACCTGAATCACTATTGTGCATATGTGTATGAAAGTGGTTTTCTTCTGATCCTAATCCATGATCTTCTTCATCATCAAATTCATCATGACTATTGTAACTGGAACTCATATAATTATACCCATCAAAACTGCAT
This sequence comes from Maratus speciosus, assembly GCA_963932465.1. Taxonomy (NCBI): domain Eukaryota; kingdom Metazoa; phylum Arthropoda; class Arachnida; order Araneae; family Salticidae; genus Maratus; species Maratus speciosus. Next base: position 551,559,939 of record OZ010790.1, on the reverse strand, counting down.
TCTTTACTGGACTGAATGCTATCACTGGATTCAGATGTAAAAGAAAACGACCCACATGAAGGGCTGTTACCAGAAGCAGAACGAGAACGAAGATATTCCTTCCAGTGTCCCCGTTCTTTGTCTGAAGGACTGATACAGATGTCTTCAGTCCCTCTCACTTGCGTTTTTGATGACATCTAAAAGGGAATAAACAACATTAAATAATGATGAATATACGATAATAAATGTACATAAGTTAAAATCTTATTTTTAATCTTTGAAATTAATCTACAATAAATATAAAATGCAACTATTTGTCTCTCCTTTTAGGACTTAGTTCTAAAAATATTAAATGTATGAATTTAAATACTGTATAATAATTTATTCATATGCATATTTAAAAAAAAAAAATCCCTGACTTTTTCAGGTTTTAGATTTTTTTTTTTTCCCTGACTTTTTGAGCACTTGTCATTTTCTCTGACAATTTCCTGTTTTCCAGTATTTCCAGTCACGTAGGAACCCTGTTTTATATTAATTTTAAAACTGGGCCTTTGTGTCAAAATAGAACATTAGGAAAATAAACAACAAACAAAATAAACAGCAATAAACATCCTTATTGTTAGACTAAAGGCTAATTTTCTTACTCTCTCTAAGAGTATTAATAATTCACATTTTTAAGAAAAATCACAAAACTTAAAATAATAGACCAATAAATACAAATTGTGGTTAAGGAAAACATTTAAGTGAAGAAATAGAAAAATGGGACTATCATTTACGCAGTGCCATAAATTTTTAAAAAGTGTGATATTAAATCAGACCTGCCAACCTTTGAAAATGAGAAATCGTAAGCACATAAAATTTAAATTAATCTGGAGGTTGGTTGGTTGATTCATCGTGTTACACAGCCATCTTTTGACATTCGTAAAATGAATAAGGTTTCAGTCTTTCAACTCAATATAGTAAATTTTTTCCTTTGAAAATTTTTATACGATTTTTAGAGTTTCTTTTCGTTTCGCAGCGTTTTTTTTTTCTTTTTTTTTTTTACATTTGTAAAAGGAGTCTGGTTCCAATTTTTTAGCCCAGTGCAGTAAATTTTGATGGAATTCCGGATTTTTTTCCTGCGATCATTTCAGGATATTCACAATTTTTCCGCAATCGTAATTCACATTTTTCTATCACGATTCTTTGTTGAAATCTGCACTTTTTACAATGAACTTTTGACGAAATTCGCATTTTTTACCACAATCTTTTGTCGAATTTTGCGTTTTTTTTCCGCGATCCTTTTGACGAAATTAGTGTTTTCTTTCTGCAACCTTTCAGTGAAAATTTGCCTTTTCTTACTGATCTTTTGATGAAATTTGTATTTTTTTACTGATCTTTTGATGAAATTCGCTTTTTCTTTCTGCGATATTTTGACAAAATTCACACCATTGAAACACAAAATCTCAAATCTTTCGGGGGAGGGACATTCCCTCCCCTGGGCTGAATTTAAATACTGTATAATAATAATAATAGTGAGTGTAAGAAATATTTAAAAAATGTTTTAAAAACAATTTTTTTCATGTTTACTGAAAAAAATAATAAAGATAAATAGATATCTTTAAAGATATTTTTAAAACTTTTTTGTTCATATTTATCAAAGAAAAAATAAAAAAATAGTATTGAGAAATTATTAATAAAAGTAAATTCATCAGTTTACCCAAGAAAACAAAAATATCTATAAAATAATAAAATAAACAAATCTTTAAAATGATAATAAAAAATATTTTGCAAAAGTTGTTTAAGAAGAGAAAGAGATTTAGGATTTTAAGGGGGACAGGATTTTCTCTTTAGAATTAACAAAGGGAAGGGAAGGGAAGGGAAAAGAATTCACAAAAAAGCTGTTTTTTGTATTTCCTTATTAATACATTGAAAATATCAGTTTTTCTTCTTTTTAAAAACTTTTACAACTTAAAAATTCCATTGATAAATAAGGAAAATAACTAGATAGTACTGCAGATTTTTCAAAAATTCTAACAATATTTCCATGATGGTTTTCATTGCATTGGCAATGCTACTAAATATATACAGTAAAGCCCCGATTATCCGCAGTGCAGTTTTTCTGCGACACGATTTTATTATTATTATTATTCAAGGAAAATACAATAAGCCCTGCTAATAAATATAAACAGAAAAATTCATGTATTTGAAAGTAATAGTAGAATATTTCTAGATTCGGTTGCCATGTTTGAAATATCAGATATAAAATCTTGATGTCTTTTCTTGATTTTATTAACCAAACGTAAACACAGCAATTAAAATATTTAACAATTAAATAAGGCTATTATGATAAATTCCAGGAGAGCATATCAATAATAGCCTCATTTTTGAGATAAAAATTATTCCATACTAAAATAAAACAATAGTTTACAATTTAGAATAAAGAAAAGGTGTTTCCAAAGCAAGAAGCAAAAACAAGCGACTGATTTTTTTAAAAAGGTGTAACTCAACTCCTTTTGTACAGTGTGTACGGCATTGTTTCTTATTTACTGTTCTTTATTTTAGTGATTTAGATGTAAAGCGAAGGTTTCTGCTTTACAGTGCATATGTATGTATTTTAAACGTTTATTATGTCTTTTGTACACTAAAACATAGTTTTTAAGTTGATTTTTTTTTTTCGTGTTTGCACCCCATTTTCAGTCTTTTTTGGGTTATCCGCGATTTTCATTATCCGCGGTGACCTTGCCACCCAATTCCGCGGATAATCAGGGCTGTACTGTATTTGAAAAATAGTGGAACCAATGAGACACATTTTCAAATTTATTATGTCACCAAATAAATTTTTTCCAATGTTTTAAAAGCGAACATGTGCTACCTGGGTAACTGAGCCTGCCATCATTAATACAATACTGGATCACAGCAACATCTGAACTTAATTCTTTTATTTTTTCCATTCATGCCAATCTATTATATTACATTTTAAAGATCACAATTTAAAAAAAAAATATTTATAACATATTAACCTGTAAGGTCATTATCTTCTTATTCTGCAATAATTCTGATGATGCTAAATCAAAAGGTGAAAGTCCAAGGCTGTGACAAATAGCATTACATATGTGAGAATGGAAAAAAAGAGCCATTCCCCGGGTCCCAAGATTGCCATCACCATAACCCATTCCAGATGCAGTATGAATTTGAGGATCAGTATACAGATCTCCAACACCTTGAATGTCAACAACAATGAGCTCATGACCAGATCTTTCAAAAGTAAAGTGGCTGAAGGCCTAAGGAATAAATAAATAAAATGATGAATTTAAAAAATCCATGTCAAAAACTTTTAAAAATTTGAAAATTTAAATATCTACAGTTTAAGCTCAAAAATCTTGCATCATCAGGACCGAGACTAAGCCGGACTTTTGAAAATTCCAGATTTCTGAAAGAATATCAAAAGTACTTCCGATATTCTTAATAGTGCCATTAATCAAAATTTAATTCATAACCAAGTGATAATTATGAGATTAAAAAAAAAAAAAAAAAAAAAACTAAATATAAAAAAAAATTACTTTAATTGAGTTCTATGTTATAAAAAAAATTCTAATAAATAATGAAATTTTTTGCTTCACAAGTGCTTTTTCTCTTTAACCCTTTGGGATGTCACTTTTGTATAAAATTACAGTACTTTTTGCTTCTGTTTTTTAATGTTATAAACTGTCGACAATCCGATTCCATACTCAGCACACAACATTTTCACAAAGCCTTTCTAAATTTTTTTTTTCATGTCCACTTTTTCTGCGATAGACAAATTTAAATGCTTTATTTTTAGAAGCAACATTTCCTGATTTTGTAAAAGATTCCGTACTAACACTAATAAATAAATAAATAAAGAACTTCCAAATCTTCAGATAAGAAAAATACATCCTGCTGTTTTTCTTTCTCCTGTAAGTTAGAAGTGTAAAAAAAAAGGGAGGGAAAGATGACTTTGATGCTAGATTTTTGAAGTCACACTGCATACATATACACAGCCATATATATATATATACACATATAAAAAATACCCTTGAATCAAAATTTATCTTAAACGATGTTAACCAAAATTCTAAAAGAAGATGGCATGTAAAAATATAATACATTAATCATTATAATAAATATTATAGTAAAATTAATCGGCATACAGAACCTACAAAGAAAACTCAAAATATTGAAATACCTAAATAGTTTAATATTATAATATAGTAAATCTTATAAAATAGTTGAATAAAACAAAAGTGAAAAATTTAGATTCAAAAAGTGGAGGAGCAATATTAGCCAGAGTAAAAATTTACAAAAGGAATGCACAGAAAAATCAATATCAAGAATATGAATAACACTTATATTGTGGAACTTTTCATCAGGGGCAATATCCCACAAATATAAGAAAACACAATTGATTTCAAATTGAGAAAAGCATGCATTGCATTTAAGCGCTATTTCTCAAATTGCACAATCAACTGTGCAACCAGATTTACAAGTAAATTAAAATCAAGAAAAATAATAAAAGCAAAATAAAACCATTAAATTCCATGAAATATAATGAAAAAAATAATACAACTGTGAAATAAATTATAAGATTAATAATTAAACAGAAAGAATATAACAGGTTGTATATTAACAAGTGAAATAATTTTAAAAGAAATTTTGTTTAAAATGATATAGAAATAAATTTTAAATGTATTTAAATTATATGAGTTAAATAATGGAAAAATATATTTAATATATCTTGAAAATGAATAATTAGATTAAATAATATACTGAAATAATGTAACATACTAATATTTTTTAATTAATGCCAGAAATTTTACTTAATGATATTAAACAAATTTTAAATATTTATTATATTAAAACACACATGATAAATAATAGATTGTATTATATATTTATTCAGTAATACATTTCATGAAAATTTCTGATATTATCTAAGCAATAAAATTAATCATCATAAAGTTATGTATAGTTTGCATTCCTCATAATATTAAAATAACAAAATAACTATAAGATTAACACTTTTATGTTTATTATTTCCTCCTGAAAAATATTGATAAGTAATGTATTTATTTAATATTTATATATAAATCCCATTTTGATTTAAATGAACCCTCATATAAAGAATAAATCTAATATAATTAAGAAATATTATCAGAAATCCTATAGTGAAAGTAAACACTTAAATATATATTGGGGATGGGATAGTAAGTTAACAGGGAAAAGAAACTGTACTGGGAAGCTTTTTCTCTTCAAGAAGAGAAATTCAGATACTATAGTATTACAGTTGAGATATTATGAGATGTAAATTTTCCGGAAATTTTGAAGTGGTGAAAAAAAAACCTGTTTTTTTCTGGAAAAATTGAAAAAAATTATTTCTCACAAATGTTTCTCAAAAATAAGTTACATTTACTTAAAAAAATATAAAATAATAAACTTTTTAAATATTTATGTAAAATAAAAAGAAAAATATTTTCTCTTTACATGAATATATTATTTAAAAAGAGAGAGAGAGAGAAAATAAGCCAGCTTTTTAAAGTTTATCCTTTTAGTCTCAGAGTTTAACAAAGCTTTTCTTGCTGAATTTATCACCATTGTTTGTAATGTTACCATTATTCCCACCTTACAATTGCACTTTTCATTTCCTGTGTATTCAGTTTTGGTACAGTTTTCCAGTCTAAATCAAAATTGTGTTTCAGTTTAAGTTTAAGATTCTTAATATGAAAGTTGTAATTTTTTTTAAATGAAAGTTTTAAAACACATTGATTTTTTGCATATGTTTAAAAATTCTTTTCAACTAAACTTTTCACAGAAATTTGCTTACACTTTCTTTGCAAAGTTTGTGTGATTTTACATAGAAAAAAATACAGTTAGACAACTCTAAGAATCTATATTTCAGGAAAAGAAAGAAAAGAGTAAATAATTTCAACTGCATGTTATTATGAAAAGAATTTTTTCTAATAATAGTGAAAAATTACAGCTATGCGAATAAAAATAAATGTATGTTTCAAATTTTATATTAAATTTTCTAGCTTACCATTTTTATTAATTGGTATACTACTGAAATAATTTTGCACATAAACTTTAATTTTTAACAAGAGAAATTGCATATTTAATTATCTTCCTAGGGGTCTGCTTGGATTTTTTTTTTCACAAGATTCTGTTTTAGCGAAATTGTGAACGTTTGTATACAGCACTTGTAAAACATGTAATAAGAATTTTGTGAATTAAAAATGATGCCCAAAATAAATTTTGCAAAGAAAGATGATGTCGCATCAGACACAACAAAGAAGTGCAAAGGGTTACATTTTAAAATCATTACATTTGTTAAGGATACAATTTAGTTTGAAAAAATGTTTCTGAAATGTCTATTTTTAAGAGAAAAAAAAATGTAAAGGGTTCATATGTTTTAAGGTAAAAAAAAACATGAAAGATCCTACAAGGGACTCAAGTTCTTCCTAAATAGATTCCTGCTTACAGATCAGATTTTCCATGTTAATGTTTTCATGTGGGGCACTAAACATGAAAAAAATATAAATAAAAGTATCAACATGTAGCTATTATACAATTTTGACTACATTATTTTATAAATGAAATTTCAATTTTTACAAAATTGAAAATAGCCCTTCGGAAAAAATCGTGGGTTTTTTTTTCTCAAAATTTCTGGGTTTTTTTCTAGCATTCTCATCTCTAGGTATTACTACATAAATACTGGAGTGACAAAATCTATCCTTTTTATAAAAAATTTTCATTTGAAAAAAAGTACAAATAAAAAATAAAACAAATAAAAACTATTTCCATTCACTCCTGGGGAAAAGAAAACTAAATATTCTACCATTTGTGAAAATATAATATCTCATGTTTTTGATTAAATACATATGTAATCATACAAGATGTAAATTTCCAACTGGGCAAAAAATATCTGGACCAGGATTCGAACCAGAGATCTCTTGGCTGAAGCTGTCAATGCTCTACCATCTGAGCTATCCTAGATGAATCTGGAGAACCTAATTAATTCACCTAGCTAACCTTATTGATCACCTGGTCTGATAGATGAATCCATCTCAACAGAATAAATCACAGGTAATGGAACTCCAGTTGAACGCTGGATACATAATTACACTAGATTAATTTTAACACAATTATTTGAATTAGTAAATAAATCACAAGGTTAGCTGGGTGAATTAGGTTTTCCAGATTTGTCCATAATAGCTCAGATGGTAGAGCATTGGCAGCTTCAGCCAAGAGATCCCTGTTTCGAATCTTGGTCCGGATTTTTTGTTGCCCAGTTGGAAATTTACAGTTCATATAATTTATTTACCAATTAGAATAATTGTGTTAAAATTAATCTAGTATATTATGTAATATTCCGTTCGTTCAATGACTTTTTCCTTTGATGATATCCTGGAAAATTAGGTTTTGGTTGTAGTCTGGCTTGATGGCAAATAATGTGGACACGGAGACTAGTTCATATGAGACCTGACTTTTATTCATTAATTTTTACAATACAATTTCCTGTTTCAAATCAAGCACCATCAGCTAGAGAGTACCTTGGGGGATGTTGTCATCATATGCCCCGAACCACCGTTCAAGCTCCCACTACCTTTTCAGCACATCATGGTTGGTAAAAGCCAAAAGTCCATCAAATTTCATTCTGTCCCAGTATAACACATCGACTGATAAGTTCCCGGTCTGACACACAGATGGCATCACAAATACAGAATTAATATTTTGTTTAGTAAGTACTAACCTTAAAAAGGTAGCTGTAACCATTTCGTGACGATCTGACGGTTGCTTCAAAAGTTACAGTGGTTTTAGTGAAAGAACTTTTTGTATTTTCAAAACAATGGAAAAAAAAGAATTTCGTGTTTTGATAAAACATTACTATTTGATGGGGAAAAACACCATGGAAACAAAAGCTTGGCTTGAAAAAGGTTATCCGGACTCTGCACCAGGAAAATCGACCATTATTGACTGGTTTGCTGAATTTAAACATGGTTGTACAAACATCGATGATGCATAACGCTCTGGTCGCTCAAAAGATGTAGTTATACTGGAAAACATAAAAAAAATTACACAAAATCGTTTTAGAAAACCATAAAGTGAAGTTGCAGGAGATAGCTGACAATCTAAACATATCAAAAGAATGTATAGGCTTTATTTTGCGAGAACATGTCTATGAGAAAGCTGTTTTCGAAGTGGGTGCTGCCCCCCCCCCCCCATCCCCTTGCACCCTGCCACAAGTCTTTGGCTATGATGGCAAAATTGCACGAATTACCGTAATTTCTGGCCTATAATCCACGGATTATCTGTTAAAAAACCTCAAAAATTTTAAGTGCGGACTATCTACTGGTGTGGATTATCTGTTGAAATTTTTTTTAAGCAGAAGTTCACGTCAGACATCCAGATTCTACCGCACGATTGTCTACTGTCGACCGTTCGCGGAGTTGCTTCTGATTGGTTCACATATGATGTCCATGCTAGTGGGAGTGGCTTCCGATTTTTATGTTATTTTTTTAGACTTTTGGCAAAATGTTTCGATGATGAACAAAGCGTTTCTCAACTCATCTCTTTCAAAAATTTCAATCTCAATCATTTATGAAATATTGTATTGTTATGACGTTGAAAGTTATAATAATATCTAAGAGAAAACGTGTTATTTAAAACTACAGAATTTAAACTGAACGTTATTTAAAAAGCGGAAGGTGATTTCGATATAGGTATCGATTATTAGCATAAATCTATAGCCAAATTGATATAGGTATGGGAATTAGGATAAACATAGGGCCAAATCGATATAGGTATAGCAATAAGCATAAATCTATAGTTAAATCGAAATAGGTACCAATTATTAGCATAAATATATAGCCAAATCGATATAGGTATCGGAATTAGCATAAATGTAGGCCCAAAATCGATATAGGTATCGGAATTAGCATAAATCTATTGTCAAATATGAAAAAGCTTTTTAAACTGTAACGCGCTGAAGGTTACGATATACAATCACAGTAAAAAATAAATGTTATTATTTTTAAAATCAGTTGTTTTTGTTTGCTTCAATGGGTCAATTTTTGTGAAATACTTTTCAAAATAACTTGTTAACATTGTGTTAATAATCTTTTAGATTACATATTCAATAAGAATTTAATCAGACACAATATATGTAATAACATAAAAGCATTATTTTAGATACTAACGTGCTATTGGGGATTAAAAAATATAAAATTAAAAATAGTATAATATACTAATATACCACATCAATCATATCCAACGAAAACAACTAACATTCGATGATTCGATTATAAATATCGATTAAAGCTCGATTATTCTGAAATGATCTAGATTTTGTTTGAGTCAACATAGACATGTATTCCCTTGTGTATGCCTATTACAAGAGTCATTGTTTGGAAAGATAAGAAGATTTAGTCATTGGTTTCAGCTGTTTTGAACCATACCATAAAATTACAAAATAATCAAGCATAAATCTATAGTCAAATCGATATAGGTGTCGATTATTATCATAAATCTACAGCCAAATCGATCACAAGACATTCTACGTTTTAGATATAAGATTCAATGGAAATTTTTTTTGTATTTTTTTAACTTGTAATTATTTTATTGTTATTTTTTTTCAATTATTTTAACACCATTATCATTTAAATAGAACAACTAAATAAATAGGGAGGTGGTTTATTAGTGGTACTTTCGAATGTTGAAAAAAAAAATGAGTAATCCCTGTATAGTCCGGCGTATAACCCACGGATTATACACCGATGCGGATTATCTGCTGAAATTTTTTTATAAGGGCTAAAAATTGCGACTGCGGATTGTACGCCGGAAATTACGGTACACTTCGAATTGCTTCCGCATTCATCCTATTCTCCAGATTTGGCTCCCAGTGACTGTTACATGTTCGCAGACCTGAAAAAATACTCGGCGGCAAGAGTTTCGGCTCGGATGAGAAGGTGATCGCCGAAACAAACGCCTATTTTGAGGCCAAAGATAATTCGTTCTTCAAGAAAGGTATTGAAAGGTTATAGAGGCACTGGAATGATTGTATCACTCTTAAAGGAGACTATGTTGATGACTAAAATCGAATTTGACAAAAAAAAAAAAAAAATGCATTTTCTTCATAAGACCGGGAACTTATCGGCTGATGTGTTATAAGGGAATAATTTAGATTATTCGCAGTAGGCGGCCCATAGTATTAAAGTGGGTGTTTTCTTCAACCCTGGTTGGTTAAATATATTTTTAAAGATGGGTTTTCCGAGGTGGCACAAGTCTTGCATCAGTCTGACTGCAACACTTATTGTAATTCCCATTTTTGACATTAATGGTTATTTATCTTATACTATAATGCAAGCAAAAATTGTGTGTGTGTGTATGTAAATTTTATCTTAAAAGCGGATCTAACGATTTTGACGAAATTTTGTATTTTACCATTTTCGGGCACGATCAGACCATTCGGCTAGATCACGTGTTTGAGAAATTTCGATTAGTGGGTCATTTTGGTTCATAATGGGTCAAGGTCAAGCTAATTATATCTAAAAAACGGCTCAATCGATTTTGACTGAATTTTATATCCAACCATTTTTTGCCACAAGAAAACTATTGGGCTAGGTCACATGTTTGAGAAATTTCGATTAGTGGGTCATATTTGGGTCACCATGGGTCAAGTCAATTTTATCTAAAAAACGGCTCCAACGATTTTGACTAAATTTCGTATTCTGTCGTTTTGGATTACGAGAAGACCAATGGGCTAAGTCAGATATTAGAGAAAATTTGATTAGTGGGTCATTTTTGGGTCACTGTGGGTCAAGCAAAGTTTATCTAGAAAACGACTCTAACGATTTGGACGAAATTTGGCAGTTTACCATTTTCGGGTATGAGAATACCATTGGGCTGGGTCACATGTTTGAGAAAATTCGATTAGTGGGTCAAGGTCAAGCTAATTATATCTAAAAAACGACTCAATCCATTTTGACTAAATTTTATATGCAACCGTTTTTCGGCATGAAAAAACTATTGGGCTAGGTCACATGTTCAAGAAATCTCAATTAGTGGATCATTTTTGGGTCACTATGGGTCAAGCCAATTTTATCTAAAATACAGCTCTAACGATTTTGACTAAATTGTGTATTTTATCATTTTCGATTATGAGAAGACCAATGGGATAAGTCACATATTAGAGAAAATTTGATTAGTGGGTCATTTTTGGGTCACTGAGGGTCAAGCAAAGTTTATCTAGAAAACGGCTCTAACGATTTTGACGAAATCTTGTATTCTATAGCTTTCGGGCATGAGAATAACATTGGGCTTGATCGCCTGTTCAAGAAAATTCGATTAGTAGGTCATTTTGGGTCATAATGGGTTAGGGTCAAGCTAATTGAATCCAAAAAAGTCCTAAAACATTTCGACAAAATTTTGTAATATACCGTTTCTGGGCATGAGATGACCATTGGACTAAGTCACATGTACGAGAAAAATTGATTAGTGGGTCATTTTGGGTCAAGGTCAATCTAATTATATCTAAAAAACAGCTCAATCGATTTTGACTAAATTTCATATACAACCGTTTTTCGGCACGCGAAAACTATTGGGCTAGGTCACATGTTCGAGAACTTTGGATTAGTGGGTCCTTTTTGGGTCCCTATGGGTCAAGCCAATTTTATCTAAAAAACGCCTCTAACGATTTTGACTAAATTTTGCATTCTGTCGTTTTGGATTACCAGAAGACCAATGGGCTAAGTCACATATTAGAGAAAGTTCGATTAGTGTGTCATTTTTGGGTCACTGTGGGTCAAGCAAAGTTTTTGTAGAAAACAGCTCTAATGATTTTGACAAAATTTAGTATTTTATAGTTTTCGGGTGCAAGAATACAATTGGGCTTGATCGCATGTTCAAGAAAATTTGATTAGTGGGTCATTTTGGGTCACAATGGGTCAGGTTCCAGCTAATTGAATCTAACAAAAAGCCCAAAACATTGATTAGTGGGTCATTTTGGGTGAAGGTCAATCTAATTATATCTAAAAAACAGCTCAATCGATTTTGACTAAATTTCATATACAACCGTTTTTCGGCACGCAAAAACTATTGGGCTAGGTCACATGTTTGAGAAATTTCGATTAGTGGGTCATTTTTGGGTCACCATGGCTCAAGTCAATTTTATCTAAAAAACGGCTCCAACGATTTTGACTAAATTTTGTATTCTGTCGTTTTGGATTACGAGAAGACCAATGGGCTAAGTCAGATATTAGAGAAAATTTGATTAGTGGGTCATTTTTGGGTCACTGTGGGTCAAGCAAAGTTTATCTAGAAAACGACTCTAATGATTTGGACGAAATTTGGCAGTTTACCATTTTCGGGTATGAGAATACCATTGGGCTGGGTCACATGTTTGAGAAAATTCGATTAGTGGGTCATTTTGGGTCATAATGGGTCAAGGTCAAGCTAATTATATCTAAAAAACGACTCAATCGATTTTGACTAAATTTTATATGCAACCGTTTTTCGGCATGAAAAAACTATTGGGCTAGGTCACATGTTCAAGAAATCTCAATTAGTGGATCATTTTTGGGTCCCTATGGGTCAAGCCAATTTTATCTAAAAAACGCCTCTAACGATTTTGACTAAATTTTGCATTCTGTCGTTTTGGATTACCAGAAGACCAATGGGCTAAGTCACATATTAGAGAAAGTTCGATTAGTGGGTCATTTTTGGGTCACTGTGGGTCAAGCAAAGTTTATGTAGAAAACAGCTCTAACGATTTTGACAAAATTTAGTATTTTATAGTTTTCGGGCGCAAGAATACCATTGGGCTTGATCGCATGTTCAAGAAAATTTGATTAGTGGGTTATTTTGGGTCACAATGGGTCAGGGTCAAGCTAATTGAATCTAACAAAAAGCCCAAAACATTTTGACAAAATTCTTTAAAGTACCGTTTCCGAGCATGAGATGACTATTGGGCTAAGACACAAGTTCGAAAAAAATCGATTAGTGGGTCATTTTTGGATCACTGTGAGCCAAGCTATTTGTATCTAAAAAAACGACTCAAACGATTTTGTCAAAATTTTGCATTATACAGTTTTTGGGCATGAGAAGACCATTGGGCTAAGTCACCTGTTCGAGAAAATTCAATTAGTGGGTCATTTTTGTGTCACTGTGGGTCAAGCTAAAGGGTATCTGAAATAACAGCGCAAAACATTATGGCAAAATTTTGTATTATATCGTTTCTGAGCATGAGAATACCATTGAGGTAAGTCACATGTTCGGGAAAATTCGATTAGTAGGTCATTTTTGGGTCACTGTGGGTCAAGCTAATTGTATCTTAAAAAAAGGCTCAAACGATTTTAACAAAATTTTGTATTATACTGTTTTCGGGCACGAGAAGATCATTGGGTTAGGTCACATGTTCGAAAAAATTCGATTAATGTGTCATTTTTGGGTCAAGTTAATTTTATCTAGGAAACAGCTTTAATGATTTTGATTAAATTTTGTTTTCTATCATTTTAGAGTTTGAGAAGACCATTGATCTAGGTCGCATGCTCAAGAAAATTCGATTAACCAGTCATTTTGGGTCACTATGGGTCAAGGTTTAGCTAATTTTATCTAAAAAATGGCTCAAACGATTTTGACAAAATTTCTTATTACACCGTTTCCTAGCACGAGAAGACCATTGGGATAGGTCAGATGTTCGATAAATTTAGATTAGTAGGTCCTTTTTGAGTTACCGTGGGTCAAGCTAATTTTATCTATAAAATGACTTCAGCGATTTTGACTAAATTTTGTATTCTATCGTTTTCAGGTTCGAGAAGAGCATTGGTTAGGTCGTGTATTCGAAAAATTTCAGTTAGTGGGTCCCTATGGCTTAGGATCATGCTAATTTTATCTAAACAGCAAACAGCAAGAATTATACTGTGAGAATGAAACATCAAATTGAACACAAGGCTAATTTTGACGGAGCTTAGCTCAGTCGTGCCCACTAGTGATTTAATAAATGTCAACTGGAGAAAGTTTAATTAGGATTTATGCCATATCAATTACTTATTTTGACATTATATTAATTTAAATTTATCTTCAAACATAATGATTTAGTTTGATTTATATGCTCTAAATCTAATAACTGCCAAACTTGGAAAAGTTAATTGCTATTTATGAGTTTTAAGAATTATATGTTTATTTAAACTGAAATTTATTATGATTTTAAGTATTCATTTAGGCTTTTTAAACACTAATCAATGTCAAAGATGATGGTAAATTAGCTTTACATATTAGATTTAATGTTAGGAAAAGAAGTTAGAAATTTTTAATTTAAAAAAAAAAGGTTCATATTTTATCCTGCCATATATATATATATATATATATATATATATATATATATGTTATATAAAAATTACTTCGGAATATTCCTTTAAATTATTCTAATTTTCCGGCATAGTCACTATTTCCCTATTTCTTAATAATATCTATTATTTATTCCCATTTAATTTTCCTTTAATTTTAAAACGTCTATATTAATAATTATCTTATTCAAAATATTAATCTAAAGCTTTTAGTCCCTTCATAAATTCTATCAGCTATCCAATCTATAATATTCTGAAAGAAGCTAATTTCTATTTTCGAATGTTTTAAAATGCCATTTTGTTATTTTTATTTCCAATCTTTATTCCACGAATCTAGTTTCCCATGCCTTTTCGAAGCTAAGCTTTTTACTTCAAAAACACCACTCTACTCGGTAAGAGATTCTTTTAAGCCACTCCTCTCTCGCTTCATTAGCAGCTTAGTGGCACATCTACAGGAGTGCGCTTTTCACTGATTGGTTCGTTTTTGTACTATGTCGATATTTGTTTTTCTTCATGAGTTTAAGGAAAAGTCGATGCACAGATTTCTGTTTTGTTTCAAGTGCTCAAGAAAATGTTATCTGACATCTATTAGTCTCGTAGTTTCCTAAATTTACTTTTTAAGATCTTATAGCATGACATAAGAGACTTATGCCAAAGCCTGAAGGTTTCACGGAATTTTCATTAAAATGTGGGAGTTGTTAAATTTTTATGTCTGATGAATAAACGCCTTCGAACGACAAACTGTCTTCGTTTTTATGGAGAAATCACCGGATTTTTGAATCTGTTGCCTTGTTTACTCTTATGCCATGACTGTATGAATTGGTTACGACTGAAAACACCAATTATGTCTTCTTACTTGGAGCTATACATCGAAATATTCTTCGCATAAATCTAATAAATTAGCATCCTAAGCCACGGTGTCACCACTAAAATGTGCGACCTGATATTAGCAGCATTAACAATCTTCACACAAGTTGGCTGGATTTGTCGACAGCAATAAGAAACGTCACATATATATATGTAGTACATAAGATAAATTTGTAAAGAAACTAACAAAAATTTCCCCCGTCCCCAATAGATAACCAAAATTATATACTGCTAAAACTTTTTCATTAATTATTTTTGACTTCAAAAACAAGAAAAAAAGTCAACTTGTGAAGGGATCAATTAAACTACATTGCAAATTGTGAATATTTTTTAAATAAACATATTACTAGTCCTAACAATCCTAGACTAATGAAAAATTTTTGCCTTTGTCTTTCTCTCATACAGGGGTGACGTCAGAAGTTGCCAAACAGAGTTCACTATCACTCCAGTAGAAGACAAAATTGATTACATTATAATGCATGTTAAGACAAACATTTTTGTATAATAAACCAGTGTCACAATTTACTTATTTGATGCAAAATACAGCATACATAGCTCTCAATCTTCTGCTTAAATAAAATCTCAAATAACTGATTATAATGAACTATTCTGAGCCAAAAATTTTAGATAATAAACAAAACCACATAAATCATATAGGAACAAGACAAATTTCAATGCATACATTCTCTAGTTGAAAGCACACTTAACTTGGAAAAAAACCCCAAAAGGTTGGCAGCTATAAAATGGCTATACATGTGCAAACACTAAAAGCTAGATGCCTTAAAGTTTAAAAGATAACTGACAGTTCATATGGTGTCACAGACTGAATTACATTGCAATTCTAGTATTTTCTTTGATGCCATGACATTTTAAAGAAAGCAAAGTTATTCTGTTAAAGATTTATCATTAAAATTAAAGATATCATTACACTATCTTCATTATTGCATGAGTTTTGATAGAAAATCCAGGTTCGGCTTAGGGTGGCTCATCTTCATAGTTGGCAGCCTTTCAATTATTCTCACATCAAACAAACATGTTTGAACCAGAAAGTTTATTCAATACAGAGGAAAACTTTCTTTTACTAGTATAGATAGTATAATGTGTCTTATTTATATAATATGTGGTATTGAAAGAATTGCAGTGTTGAAAAATTTATATCACTGTGAATCGTAGGAGGTCAATAGAATAAATTCTTTTAATTAGGTACACAGATTTTTCAGAATATTATTGCAGCTTATTGTAGAAAAATAACAAGTGCTTTATTACAAAAAATATACATGCTTTCCCTATATCAATATGTTATTTAAAGTAAAAACGGTACTGCTAGCATTTTTCACTTAGAATCTACTTGACAGATTAATCTTTATGTACTACTACTACTGCAGTTACTGAATGAGATAGCTTCGTAGAGTTTCTGGTGATAAATTTGAATATTGTATGCAAATATTAATAGATTAAAAGTTTATGGATAAAAAAGAAAACAAGAATTCTTCAAACCCTCAGAGCTTATATGCAATTCATTCTTGGTCTTGTAATCTATGTTTATATTTCTTACATGTGCTATTTAACTGATTAATGAGCGGCCTGTAGAACGTTAAGAATTTAACGATATGGTCCTCAAGTGTGAAGAGAGGTTGAAGATTCCTACATTAAATGAAAGTCTTATCTTAATTTAGATAGAATTTGTATTTGTAAATGTGTTCGAAGAAAATAATCTTTAGAACAGATAAGCATAATATTAATACTAAAGAAGATATTAATAAATGTCAAAATTAACAATTTAAATGCTGCTAAAAAAATAAAAGCAAGAAAAAGGCTTATTAATGTACTTACCTGAGGTGTGAGTCTCATTTTTTCACAGCTTATAAAGCCAGAATTTGAATTGTATTTAATGTAGTCACCCTCAATAAAATGCTCAAGATGAAAAAGTGGTTTACCAGGTCTTTGAATGAATTCTATCACAGCCATTTGGAATATATCAACCTACATTAAAAACAAATTAGAGTTGGGGAAAATAAATCAAAAAGCCATTTTTGATACAAAATATATTTGTTTTAATACCCAAGATACAAAATACTTTCAAATTTAAAGAATTCAAAATGCAAAATACATGTATTTTGACAATACATTTAAAATACATTTGTAAATATTAAAAATTATCATGCATTAAGTTGTATTTCGTAAATGCAAGGTGCATTTGTAAAACTTATTAAACTTAGTTTTAAAGTAAAGAATCAAAATGAATTAGAAAAATAAAATTAGTCTATACATCTGTAGGAGAACACATTTTATAAGTATAAACAAAGAATTGTACAAGAACTGCATGAATATACTACAATGCATTACTGAATGCAAAATATATAAATGACGAACTTATATGACTGTTACACAAAGTGAATTATTATATTTTTTTAAATAAAAAAAAGATTTTTCAGAATCAAATGTAATACAAACATGAATTAATTTCACTTTAAATACGGCCTATGTAGGCCAAATACTCGTAAAGTGCACATTCTGCAGATAAAATAGTTTTCACATTAAAACATTCATATAAAATTTCAAACCATTTATAAATGCAAGGAATAAGAAATGACTTTGACTTATTATGAAAAACTTGAAACTTTTAATATGAAACAAAAAAACAAAAAAAAAAAAAAAAAAACAATAAAAAAAAATGTATGTAATAGTATGGGGTCGGTAACAGGGAGCTGCACCCATGCATTGCTCTTAGTTACATTCTGCTTTAAATAATCCCTTCAATCCTGAATAAGTCTGCATTAAAATTACTTAAAAATTCATAACATATTGAATATTTTCATCATTCATATTGTAAACCTATATTTAAATATCTACATAATATGTATAAAAGTCTGACTGCCCTTACAACTGTAAAAAAGAAAGTCTAATAAAATATTCGTAAAAATTACAAATAGTTGTAATTCAAAATATGAAAGTCATAAATGATATTTATTTATAGTCAAATCGTTCTTTTAAATGTTCATTGCTGCGATGGTCTGACAGTTACTGTGTAACTGTATTTTTTTACATAATTCATATACATCAAGCAGACTCAAAACTTTTATTTTTTTAAGATTTTTTTTTAATAAATCCACTACTGGGTATCAGAAAAATTTAAACCCCTGATATCTATGGATACTGAGGAAGTGCCCAGTGATGTTGGCAATAGGGCAATGCACCTATGCATCGCTCCCAGTTATGTTCTGTTTTAAATAATCCCTTCAATCGCAAATTAGTCTGCATTAAGATTATTTAAACATTCATAACATACTGAATACCTTCATCATTTATATTGTAAAACTATATTTAAATGTATACATACTACATTTATAAATTACTTCTGAAATAATAATAATTGTAAATTAAATGTGGTTATTTATTTTTTCTAAGAATGTATACATTGTTATTTTATAGAAAAAATATTATTATATTTTATTTTGATTAATTGAAAGCCAAATATTAAACATTTTGAAACTGTCTATACAATGAATATTGATCTTGGTTCTTAAACTTTTCAATACATAAATAAACATATAGCTAATAATGAATAAATACATGATTACTAATTATGAAACAATACAAAATAATAAGTTAATAACATTTTTTATTTTATGTTAAACAAACAAATGCATGTCACGTACCATCATCATATGCGTAATCATAATTGTCTGTGTAAGGTGGTATGGATTTGTGATATAGTAACTGGTGCTATTTGTCTAAATGAATGACATTTTTGTTTATATGCAGTATTTAATGGCTTAAAAATTCATTCCGAAAAATTTTGTGTTTGGCCAAAACTTAAAAACAGTTTAGGTCTGAAAAATTTATTTTGGTTGGACACTAATGTATATGTTCAGCGTGTTAATTATTTGATAAACAATATAAAATAAAAGATGAAAAGATTCAAATTGTTTTGGATTGCAAAATTACGGTACAAATGTTTAATTCCACTAAGGACAGGTCCATAATCATGTCTTATATTTTATATAGTCAATGGTAAATACAATTAATGAACATAACTACTTTTTTAAATTTCATTCCCAATTAAATGGATATCAAAGGTATGACAAATCATACCTGAAGCATGATTTAATGAATACCAAGAGACTAGGAAAAATGATGTTAAAATTGATGTACAGAGTGATTAAAAAAAAAATGTTGGCAAATCAGGCATACAACAAGGATAAAAAATCACACAGGAACATAGGGTCGGAAATCACTTATTGAGTCACAAATACAGGATGTTTCATCCTAACTCAATTTGCGTTGACAGTCATAACTTTTAGAAAACTGAAGTCTATTATAATAAAACATTTAACAGACATTCTCACCTTTGTTGTAAATGTGATAACACCCAACAAAAGTGGTAGAAGTTTGCAATATACGCGCAATCAGTATGCACTGGGCACCCCGCATTTTGGACTATGATGATCCATTCACACTGTGTCATCAATTGCTCGAGCAACGTGTTTTTCCAGAACTTTTCATGATGTTATCACATTTCACAAAAAACAAGGTCCATATCGTTGCATTTTCATTGCAATGTTTTAATTTTTCTTGAAATTATGACTGTCGACCCGAGTTCAGTTAGGATGAAACACCTTGTATTTGTGACTCAATAAGTGGTGAGAAGGTGAGGGGTTCCTATGTGATTTTTCATCCTTGCTGTATGCCTGATTTGCCATGTCATTTTGTCAATGTTTTTTTGAATCACCCTGTATGACAGCATAAATTAAATTTTTTTTCTTTAACTCTTAAGTGGTGAGGTGATTTATTAATAACGTAAGTGGTGAGATGGGGTGTATGTAACCCCAAAATTTGATTTCTTGTGCACTCCACAAAATTTAGTAAATTAAAATAAAAAAATTTCCTGAATTTCACATTTACTTGCATAAAAACAACTAAAAAAGTACTGTAAATGAACATACATATATGTAAGTGTACAGACCATCCAGTAATGTACATGGCAATATTTCAGAATTTGAATTTCTCTGGGGTGAAAAACATCCCA
The DNA here is from genome assembly GCA_963932465.1 of Maratus speciosus. Taxonomy (NCBI): domain Eukaryota; kingdom Metazoa; phylum Arthropoda; class Arachnida; order Araneae; family Salticidae; genus Maratus; species Maratus speciosus. The sequence goes on along the minus strand of OZ010790.1, from coordinate 551,539,725 downwards.
CCTCACTAGTTAAGGGTTAAATGAGTTTTATAAAGTTTGTTGTACTTTTAAAAATTCCACTCATATCAGAAATCTTGTTTTATGCAGTTGGCATTCAGCCTTAACTTTGCCTCTAACATCTACAGAGATCATTTTGAAATATTTTGCGTCTAATATTGTATACTGTATATTACAACAATAATTTAATTAACTCTGAATGATTCTTTCTGTCTATCAATCAAATTGCAATTTTCATAATTCCCATAGCAACATTAAGAATTATATAAGTTTTTTTTTCTCAATCAATCACAAAGAATACTTTTTCAGAAGCTAAACAACCTATTCATTAACATCCTTATCATACCAACAATCGGAAAAGTATGTTTATATTAACTTCACATAACAATTTTTGTAATTCCCATAGCAACACAAAGAATTATAAAAGTTTATTTTTAAAATACAAAATACTTGATAAAAGAATTACAAAATAGATTACCAAAATTTTTTGATTTTATCAGTTTAAAATACAAATGTATCCTATGTACTCTGAAAATGTATTTTCGATACTGCCCAACTTTGAAACAAACTGAATTGTTGACAAACAAACAAGAATAAATATGTAAATAATACATAATGTTTGTTAAAAATATACATTAATAGAATAAGTACGGTCCTGGGGAAAAAAGTGATCATACACTACTAACTCTGCTGCAAATCATCATATAATGTAATTGGTACCAATTGATTAATAATACTAATTAATGCCATACTTGAATTTTGCTTAGATGTTTGTCTACATATGAAAATTGTGCCAAACTTAAAAAAATTTCAATATTAATACCTACTTATGATATCAATCAAATTTCAATTTTCCAGTAAATTTTACTTTTGGATACCAAATGCAAAGCCATTTATTTAAGTAATTTAGGAAGTATGCAGATTTTAAAAAGTTTGGAACTCTTAATGTTAAAGTCTTTTTTAATCATTGCAAAACAGATTGCAATGTACACAGTTTTTTAAGAATAACTCAAAAACTACTTGGCTGTAATTTTGGATTCACACATTTGAAAAATGTGTTAAAAAATTCATTAGTTACAAACAATTCAAGCTTTTTATGAAATTAATTAAAAAAAATATTTTTTCAAATTTAAATATTGCATAAAATATGAACTGTAAACCATGGGTTTTTAAAAAAAGAAACCAATTTCTAGAAGTTTCAAAGACGCGAATACAACATTACAGATAACGAAAATAGTAAACACACTATAGTTTACTAAAACTGCTTTCCCTCAATTTAAACATTCAATTTTATTAAAAAAATTCAGAAAAAAGTATACCTTTTTAGGTGGGTTATGTCGATTATATTCTTCAGCCCACAGTTTAGCATCAATCTGAAGTTTTACATCCTCAAAATAAACGCTTTTATCTACATCTTCCATGTATCGCTTAGCAACATAATTGGACGCTGTACGCCAATTCTGATTCTGACAAAAAGTTGAAAGCTTTTTTCTGCAACCAAAGTAATTATATTTTAAGATTTTTTAATGGCAGAAGTAATATATATCCATGCTTTATTAAGTGATTTCAGACATATTATTTAGAAAAAAAATTAAGTATGAATATCAGGTAGTAATTAAAAGTTTTAATATATATCACTAATGTATTTTAACATAGGCTTTAAATTGCTACAGGGTACCACAGTATGATTCAATAAACATACAGTTAGACTTGGTTGACACACAGGGGCAGCACAACCATCGGGCAAATGGGACGATTTCCCAAGGCCCCATTACTCTTTGCAGTTTAGCTCTCATTTTGATTATTTAAGTTCTTGTTTTAAAATGAGACAAGCGGGAGCCCCCCAAAACCTGCATAAGTATAAAAATTAAAAATCGGTTTTAGTGTTGATTTGAAAATTACCTATAAAATAAAAATAAGCTATTCTTAAAAAATTGCTTCACTACGAGCTGAATGTGGCCCCCAAAATCAATATAAGATCTAAAAAAAATTTTTTGTGCCACCTTGATAAAAAGAAAGAAACTTATATTAAATATATGAAACATTAGTAATTTTGTAAAGTAATCTGCACTTTATTTAATCACAGCATTTGTATTAATTTACCACAATAAAGGCGAATATTTCTCTCCAATAGTACTGAATATGGCTATAGCAGGCAGTTCAGTTGTTAGAAACCCCTGTTTTAATAATTCGGATGATTTTGTGTTATCATTTCATATTGTATGACAGATTCAGAACCCATTTTGTTTTGGGTTTTTTTCTGTTCGACAAGATTCAAACTCACGATAGCAGAGGTCGACAAGGAAGACCATATACTGATCCGTTGATGTTTTGGAAAAACAAATGCAACTCAAAAAATAAAAACCTGAGAATGCATATTTAATTTGCATAATTTAATTTCTATTTTCACTTATGACTTGAGCAATTTAAAATTGAAACTCCCAGTGAGGATGATTATTGGTTATAATGACAATTTTATATTTATGGCAAATTACTGTTAGTCGTGGAAAGAAACTTTCATTTGGAATCAAATTCTCATTTTTACTGTAAAGTAAACTCTATAAATGGACACATAAAAAAATATTTATTAAGGCATTTTAAGGATAAAATATTTGAAGGAATTCGAAATAGTTATACACACTAAATGTGACAGAAGTTGCAAGGTGTAATATTGATCTGTATGAAAAAATATACACTTTAGTAAAAGATGTGTAAAATGATGGTCATAATAAAATATTTAAAAAACTGCTGTGATAGACAATTAAAGCAATAACTTTTTCAAAACACCATAAAAATAAGAAATGCATAACCAGGGTTCCTATACAATTCTGGTAAAAAAATTCCCTGACTTTTCCAGGTTTTCCCAGGCCTTTTTCAAGAATTTTCCCGACCTTTCTCAAAAAAAAATTCTACTTATATATTGCTGTAAAAAAACCCTCCACAATAGACAACTTTAATCTAGATAAATGCTAAAAAAAAATCACTGCCGGCTCGGGCTTACAGGCGGAGGTAGATTTCGAAGTTAAGTACTAAATTCACCAACAAAACTTAAATCAAGATTAGAAATAAGCCCAGTTCCTTCACTAAGAATAAGCTTTAGGGAGCTAAACATTTTGTGAAAATTCTAATATACACGAATACACACACGCATGTATGTGGAAAAAAGGTTTATAAAATAGCTAAAGCAAATTCAGAGAACCTCAAAGTGTTAAAATAAGTTAATATTTCCATAGTCGGGTTTTTATCATGTTTTAATACATTTCTTCAAACTCGCATGACGTTATGTATTCATCTGTTGAGGTCCATTTTATTTCCAATACGACGCAATATTTTGTTTTTGTTTTTAATTCGTCAAACTAATTATTTCATTTTGAGTTTTCATGCAGAAATCTTACTCTAAAAAACTTATGACGTAATACTCAATTTGTTTTTAATTCGTCAAACTATTTATTTAATTTAATGTTTCACGTGAAAATCTTGCAATAGAAAAGCAATTGTTGTGGTGAGAATTTTATTGCCTTTTTTTAATTGTTGGCAACTGCTATAACGAAAAATATTTATTTTTTTCTGTCATTGTTGTGAAAGAGCTAGTTTTATCAGAATCATGTTAAGACGGTATTCAAATTTTTGAACCCTTCCCATTTCAATCCCCTTGGGCCGATTTTGCCCATTTTCAATCCCCGCCGAGATATTGCCCATCTCAAAGTTGTTGGCGAGTTTGAAGACGATCCATGCATAATTGCGACTTTTATTGTGCGGACAAAATTTAGTACATACATACATACATATATATATAAACTTTTTAGGTGGGGGTGGTTTTGGGTTCCTAGGGTCCTATAATGAAAAGTTATGAAGGAATTTTTGAAAAGTCGCCCCATGGTAACGACTGCTATAGGTAGTATTTCTTACGAAATCTACCTAAAAGTATGCATTGTATGAATTTCTGATTTTTAATTATTTTTCATATTATATTATTGTTATATAGTTTGCATACATTATATAAAAATTTTACATTGGATGAATAATTAATTCAAAATTACTTTATTTACAATTATAACAGAGATTCTGAGGGAAAGTAGTACATCAAAAATTCTCTGACCACTTCAAATATTTAAAAAATTCCCTGACTTTTTGCCTAAATTTTTGAATTCCCTGATTTTTCCTTGCTCTCTCTGACCCGTAGGAAGCCTGATAACACATTAAGAAGCAACTTTGTCTTTCTTGACCAGGCACAAAAGAACGTGCTACCACATTGAAAGCAGGAGCAAGATTCTCCTGCTTTCAAAGTGGTTACAGAAGAAGACAGATTAAGAAAGACAAAGACAAATGCAACTGTTCAACGAAGTGTACTTGTAGAAATCCATCAGTTTATATAGTAATTCAAAATAATACCATAATATTTAACATTGCCGTAACAAGTGAGTTTAATTATTATTTGATAATGGTGGGGGAAATTTTTAATTAATAAACTCCATTTATTTAATGAACAATTCCTTTTAATAAATTAGTTAAATGCAGTGAAATATAAAAAAATAAGTTTAATGTTATAATGGACTTAAATATAATATGAAAAAGCAGTTTTTTGCAACTTTTATGAAGAAAGATTTTAATGTAATCTGAAATAAAATATTGAAAAGTGTGGGTAAATCTTACTATTTACCAAAATTGTCTGGTAAAAAGCCTGAAACGGAAGTATTAAGTAGCATATTTCATACTTTTAACAACTCACTTTGGTAAATGATAGGATTTACTAGACTTTGAGCTTTTGCTGTAACATGTATACAAATCTATAGATCATACACAGGCTGCATAAAAGAATTTGGATACTTTTCTGAGTATAGATGATAATTGCTAAAATTGGGTTTTAAAATGTGCTATGCGTTTTCAAAATTAGTGATTTAGATATCATTTTTCATTTTATTAAACAATGAAGTTTTTTACAGTATTCTGAATATGTTGGAAAGTGTTTCATAATCATGTGCATTTTTTTTTTCTTATTTATGTTATTTTTGTGTTAGATTGTTGTTTATTTTTGTACTCTTTAATCAAATTATATAAATCACATGTGTAAGTGATAATACAGACTCTTTTCCAGCATTCACCTGGTATCTTGTCTTTATTTTATAAATTTGCATGAAATGTTAACCTCTTCACTCCGTATTTCCACATATGTGAACCTCAGTTCTTTCTTATTTTAAAAAAGTATTCTCTGACATAATTTCTATTCGTATTACAGAATAGAAATTATTGTACAGAATGTATTCTTATTACAGAATACATTTTCCAACATAATTTCTATTCCATTATTACAGAAATGTAACATGTCCGGTATAGAGATCTGCGTCTGAACTTGGGCTTAACATTTTTCAGCAGACTCAAGCTTATGCTTTTTTCTACATACTCGGACTGTGCAGCACTTGGTTTTAATAGGGGCAAATTTTTTTAAAAATAATAGTTATAATGAATTTTTGTTAACAGAATCTTTAGAAATATACTTTATTAAATTGCAAAGAAATATTTAAAAAAAAAAACTACCTTTTCTATTACAGCCTTAAAAATTGTGATTTTTTTTATCCACCGTTTTACTTTTATTGTAAATATGATGTAATCATACATTTTTACATGAAATTTATTAATTTAAATTTATTAAATTAATGGTATTCCTTTCTCTATTTAATGTTAATGCTTTCAGGCTGTTCTTTTTAACGAAAATCGCTTTCTTTTTTGGTTAAAATGGAATGACTTTTATATCATTTAATCCTAGATAAAAAGCTCATTCTATTCATGTAGATAAAATTTAACTTCATTCTTTCAAATTCATTTTATGTGTCTGCGATTTCAAATGATAAAGGAAAATCATTTTCAGTTTAGCCTATGTGCTAGAGGCCTTTGTAACATACTGCTTTTATCATAACAGCCAAAAAAAAAATATATATATATATATAAACTTATGTGTCTTGATGTGGGAGGCCACCTCACTTTACCCTTTATGTTCTACACTGAAATAAAAATCCCTTTTCCATGAATCTTAGTTTCTATTCAGTGGTAGTATTTGGGTCTAACATTTCATATGGACAAGAGCCTGATTCAATGACATAATGTACAAATACGACCAACGGGATTTTTTCTTAAAATTTATCCAGAACTTTCTGCTAAAATTTCTGAACCTACAAAATTTCCTCTACGGTAAACTACACTAATTTTTTTTAATAAGTTTTTATTTACATGTAATAGTCTAATGATCATTAATGTTGCTATTTTGTATTCTTAGGCTTGCGGACATATAGTATGAAATATACTATATAATTTTCGCATAAATATGTATGAAGTTTCTTTAAAAAATTTTTAATTGTATGTTAAGAAAAACCGTTTTTTTTTTTTTTTTTTTTTTTTTTTTTTTTTTTTTTTTTTTTTTGTAAAAATTGAGTCAGATCAGGTCTGATTTCACTGATTTTTTAATGGACCATGAACTGCAAAAACTATAAGCGGATTGAACAAGGCCCATGCTTGAAAATTTCAGTTTGTGCAGACTTCTAACACACACAGAGCAAAACTTTCTTTTATTACTATAAATAAGTTTTGAACATTTGACTTTAAAGTCAGTTAGTCTCCAACAGGATTCTACTGGGATGATGTCGATGCCTGATTAAAAATGCCTTTAAAAAAAAAAAAAAATTAAATGAAGATTTTCACTGGAGCTACTTTTGCATTAATTCAATAGGATTATTTTTTATTTCTTTCTGCAATTTATTTTTAAAAAGATGGCCTTGTGGAAAACCTTCTTTTCTTAATTCAAGATCAAAATAAAAAGATGACTTATATACAAATTACTGTCACCATTACATGGTCTTTATTTTTTTTAAAGAACTCTGGTAAGAAAATTTAATTATACTTTCTCATTGCATGACTTAAAAGAATCACAAACTGCATGGTGTTAGTGCTCCACATACATATTATCAAAACCTAAATTTGCTATGCAATCACCCATTTAGAATCTGCTTGGGAACATGTAAATTTACAGAAATTAATTCTATCACAAATCTTAAAGTTCTCACAGATCTAACTCTTCATAAACTTGGAAGAAACAGTTTTCTGGCACATTTATTATACTACACTAACATAAATTAATTACATAGCAATCGCAGCATATATATGTAAATTAGAGCACAGACAGACAGATGGCCAGACAAATCAAAGTCATAAAATCTTTTCAGCTACGTTGAAAAGTGTTAAAAAGGCTATTGAAATAGATTCATTTTCAAAAATCACGATTTTTGAAGCTTTACTCTATTATGATATTAATGCCATTTAATTATATAATGATAAAAATATATTATATTAAATGGTTCTCAAAGATAAAAGTATTTTAAATACAATACTTTTAAAGTAACCTACAAAATCATTAATAACAGAAAAGTATATTTTGGCTTATGTTTTATCTTAAAGTTTGATAGAAGAGGTCTCAATTTCTAAAAATATTAAAAAGTAAAACTTTTAATTCTGAAAGATACTTACAATCTGTAGCAAGATCGCATAGCACCATGGCTGAAGGGCTAAGAGGGAAAATAAAGTATATTAAATCAAACAGAAATTTTATACAATGAATATTTGAAAAGGATTTATAAAAATTAAGTTTAACAATAAAGTATAAGTGAATAAGAAAATTTTATTCAAATAAAATTCAGTAATGCTTAGTGATTAAGAAACAGAAAGAAGACAGTTCTACATATACACAGGGTGTCTATTCTTATTGATCAATAGCAAATTTCTAAACAATTAGCTATAAAGGTATAGATCAAATTTCAAAAACACTTCAAATGATTTTCATCATCATACGAAAAATGATTTACATCAAACTAGGTATTTTTTTTTAAAGTTGCGAAATTTAAATTTTTTATATGGTCTCTGGATCTTATAAGTTATATTAAAAAAAATTTTCTTCATGCTGTATTAGTAACACAGTAAAAATTCTATTCCTTTAAGACCAAAACTTCCCAGTTGTGACACTTTGAATTTTATGAATTTTCAACATTTTCTGGCACTAAAATTGGAAAAGCATGTTATTAGTGCCAAAAAGTGCCAAAAATTTGTAAAATTCAAAGCATCATTGTCATACATAGTATCAATTCTTCTAACTTTTCAGATACAAGTTCTCTGGAAAAGGTGATGAATAATCAAGCCAAATACTTGAAGTTTTTCCTATCTTTTATGTTCAGAAATAATCAAAATTTACAAATATTAAAGGACCCTCCCTCGGCCACCGCTGAGATGAATAATAAGCTCGAAGCAGCAAAGGTCATGGGACAGCTTCAGAGCCCCGAGCCCCCCACCCCCTTCATGCTTTTCGATATCTACAGTTGAAGATCTTTATAACGCAAACCTAAAAATGCAAGGTTGTGCGTTATATAGAATTTTGCGTTATATGGATCACATAATTAAATTTACCTTGTAATCATAGCCAAATATGTCTGAAACATATCAAAATACATTAGAATATCTTTATACTGCATACCTTGTTAACAAGAGTTATCCAAATTATAAATTTTTGCATAATATAGGTCAGACATTGTTAAATTTACTTTATAAACATGATCCACATAAATCTGACCAAATCATCCCTTATATTATACATTTTCAAAAATGTTTATTCTAATAATAGCAATATTTTCAGTAAAAAGGTCTTAAATTAGGAGATAAAGTTGAACTAATGCATCAAATTCAGTCCTCTAAAGAACAGCAATTTTTTATGATGTGAAAATGCAGGTGCTTTTTAACTGCTAAATTCATTGTTTACATATGAGAAGTTGTGCGTTATATGGAGAATTGCGTTATATAGAATTGCGTTATAAAGATCTTCTACTGTATTTAATAAATTTTCCTTTTAAATTTGTCTGGTTTCAATTTTTTGTTCCCCCCCCCCCTTTTCAACCTGGTTTCCGCAAGAGTCTCGGCTAAAGGGATGCAAGCTGGGACGTTGGATGCACACGCGGAGTGCCGCGCTCTGCGAATTCCGCTTTTCAATGTCTTTAATTTAATAAATTTTCCTTTTAAATTTGTTCGGTTTCATTTTCCCGATTTTTTTTTTTTTTCCCCTTTTCAACCTGGTTTCCATAAGAGTCTCGGCTAAAGGGAAGCAAGCAGGGATGTTGGATGGACATGCAGAGCAGTCGGCCCACCTGCCCTCCCCCGAGACAAATAATAAGCTCGAAGCAGCAGCGGTCGTGGGATAGCTTCAGAGTCAATACAATATTTAACTGCACTTATATATTTACTTTTCTTTTCTTTTTTTTTTTTTTCAACATCACTTAAAACAAAATCAGAGCTTACCTCTTTTGCAATCTTTATAAGTACTTCATCCTTAATCCAAGTTTGACGAATGGCATTGAATCTATACCGACAGACTACTTCTGTTTCAAGTTTTTCAAGATGAAATTCTTCCCATGGGTCTGACATATGTAAAGCTTTTTTAGCAGCTTCTTTCCAATGTTGCCGAGTCAAAAGAGCTGAAATAAAATCAAAATGCTAAAAATAACTTCTGCTTAGGGAACATGTACCAATCGCACCAAAATGCTGAATAAAAAGATTTGAAAACACTACATCATGACAAGCTGGATAATAAGGTAAATGCTAGCTAAACTTAGCTCGTAAGGTGACATGATTTCAGGGAGCAAAACCCATTATGCAAAATGGAAAGTCTGATTCATTGTTTTCAAATTGAAATTCTGAAAATCAGGACATTTAAGTGAAATATCAGGATGCAGACATATTAAGATTAAGTCTTAAACAGGGGCAAAGCAAGATGTTTGGCAGCTTACCTAGTTCAGTTTATATCAGAAAACTATGTATAGCATTTCTCTAGCCTACAGCCTAAAAATAGTTATCTTTTTTTTTACACTTTAGTTTAGAAATAAAACAAATTGAAACAGAAGCTCCATTATCAAAGCAATCAAAACGACTAACTTCAATATGTAAAATTTAAATAAAGTGCATTAACATAAATAGCTCCAATACTAAATACATACAGGGTAATTCAAAATAGAGGTTATGGCAATTATCTGTTAAACCACTCATAAAAAAAAGATACTTCCAATTACAAAATGTATAAAAATCAAGTATAGCTTTTAGATATGGCATTTATTTTGCAAGAAGCTGCATACATATTAAAATACAAAAATTATTTTTTTATACGGCCTCTGAGTTCCATAAATTATATTTAGAAACATTTTTTCCATGCACTTACAAGTAAAATAATAAAAATTCCTTTCTTCTAAGGCCAAAACTCGCTGCGTTGTGACACTGAATTTAATGAAATTTTGGAGCCTTCCAGCACTAAAAATGAAAACATTTTTTTTTAGTGTCAGAAAGTTCTGGAATTTCATAAAATTTACGGTATAACTTGATGAGTTTTGATCTTAGAAGAATGCAATTTTTACTGTTTTACTTGTTAGAGCATGAAGAAAATTTTGTAAATATAACTTAAAGGACCCAGATACCTTATAAAAAAAAATAATTTTGCATTTTAATATGTATACAGTTCTCTGCAAAATAGCAAAATAAGTGATATATCTAAAAGCTATACATGATTTGCACACTTTTGTACCTTTCTATCATCAGCAATTTAAGAGACACTCACCATAATGTCTAATTTGAATCATATGGTATGGATTAACTGTGGTTTAAATTATATGTTTAAAATATCATGATTTAAATCACTATAGTTTTTTTTTTATATCATTGATTTAAATCAATATTGAAATTTTATTCTTTTGGAATATGTAGTTTTGTCTTGATTTAGAATATAAAAAAAAATTAAATAACCCACATGTTGATCAATTAAGCCAAAAAAAGTGTTTAAGAATGACTCTAAAATTCCAAATCAATATCGCTATATATATAATTCCCACACCCCTAATTAAAGTGATAACAGTAAATATTTTTATTTATTTTTAAATATCTTGCAACTGTTTTATCCGTGGTTGTGCCGTAGGCTATAAGAACACAGAAAAGTAGATTAAAAATAATGAAGGCTGAAGTCTACAGATGTTATATCAATTTTTGAAAGAATTTTGTATGTTTTTCTCTTGAACAAAAACGTGTGGTAATTCTTGTGGTAATAAATAGATAATATTTATCATGTAATTGATTCTATTCAAGGTGCATTTAAAAATATGATGAATCTGGAATGTGCTGGTCACATTCCGCCTAAATGCAGAGAAATTGGTAGTAAAGTTTTAAATAATATTTTTAAGCAGGAAAAAGAAAAAAGTTGTAAAGCACTTGAAGACCAGACAGTCTGCTTGAGTTTACTTTAGATTGGTGGTAAAATGTTCACAATGAGACCATTATTTGTGCAAACGTCACCAAAAGCAGCACAAATCGGTATTTTGTGGATTCCATTGACACATTGGGAAATCCACACACTATTGAACACCTTATAAAAATTGTTCAAGAAGTAATAATAAAATATAAAGCTGAATGTAACTTCAGTAGTAGAATTTTCTGTGTCAGTTTACAGCAAACAAAATTTTATCTATGGCTATATAATGCTATATCAAGCCCACTATCAAAAAAAATCACAGTAACTCATAAAATAAGCAAAATTTACATTTTCAAAGAAAATATAATAAAAAGACACAAAAAAAATCTAGAGACTTAAAGTATATTTTAACAATTTTCTTATTCTTTTAGATTAACCTGCAAGATCTAAATCTGCAGCAGTTACTGCCATGCTGCACTGCTTCTGCTATTGGCAATGCAACCGTTTCATTTGTAGCCTTGTCATAGATAATGCAGCTAATGTCACAGTATGCTTGACCTTAATGAATTAAAAAAGATAAATAAACAGTCAAGTGCGAGTATTACTCGCGCTCAGAGGGTTCCATACATTAAATATATGAATTATTAACTGTATTATTTAAAAAAATCATTGCTAAAAGAATAATAAGACTTTGTGAAAAACTAAACAACATAGGATTGGGTATAGCTGTATATACAGCAGAAGATCTTTACAGCGCAAACCTAAAAACGCAAGGTATTGCGTTATATAGAATTTTGTGTTATTTGGATCATCTTTCACACATCATTAAATTTACCTTGTAAACATGGCCAAATATATGTCTGATATATATCAAAATACATTTGAATATCTTTATACTGCATTCCTTGTTACCAGGGGTTATCCAGATTATAATTTTTGCCTAATATACATCATTCCACACAGTGTTAAATTTACTTAATAACATATCCAAATATACTTGGACCAAATCATTCATTATATTACTCATTTTCAAAAATGTTTATTGTAATAATAGCAATTTTTTCATTAAAAAGGTCCTAAGTTAAGAGATAAAAGTTGAACTAATGTATCAAATTTAGTCCTCTAGAGAGTAGCAGTTTTTTACAATGTTGAAATGCAAGTGCTTTTTAACTTCAAAATTCATTGTTTATGTCTGAGAAGTTGTGCGTTATATGGAGAATTAAATTAGCATTATATAGAATCGTGTTATATAGATCTTCTACTGTACTAGAAAAGTACAAATAGGTATACCATAGAAGTTCGAAGACATATGAAGTCTAAATAATATCAAATATTGCTATTGTGCAACTCTTTTTTTTTTAATCTTTTCCTAATCTGTTTATGATGAAATTAATTCGGTACTGACAATAAAAGTAGTGCATATTTAAACTCCATTCGGCATTTCATAAAACTAAATTCAGCGTAGTAATAATTTTTTCTTTTTACAGTGTAGCTAAAACAAAACCCTTTTTCAAAGTTAAACCGGGCATTGTGTTAGTGCGCTTCGAAAGGAGGTCACAAAGTTGTAATGCCACCTTGGTCCATGATGAGTTTTTCCAGATAGGTTTTCAATTAACTTTTAAGGACACGGGAGGCGTATAGAGAGATCCACTCAATGTGAACTAGTCTAAAATCGCAAGTATTTATGTGATTAATTCTAATAATATTAGTCTGTTTTTAACAATTTGACGTTTATTGCTTTTATACTGCTACTGAGCATTGCATTACACAAAAATATATCATTAAAAGTTGTAATCTAAGCTTTAAAAGCCGATGGTGCATACAGTATGCCGCCCTTGTCATCATGTATGTCCAAACCGTTCATGTTTTGAATGGCTAATTACCAATGATTTTTTTTTTAGAATCATTATTAACAATGCTTTTATACAACGATAGGTACCACCAGTGCTCCTCAACACCTTTGCTGAATACCCACAAATCAAAATTTGTGTGTAACGAAAAAATGCGCTATTCTCAAAAACTATGTGACCTAGGGTAATCGTTATAACTTTCCTGCAAGGTTTAAATTAATGTCTACTACTTCTAATCTTTTCAAAATTTTCAGCATTACGAAATCTTTCCCATAATACCCCACACGATATACATAGAAAAGATTTTTTTTAAGTAACTTAATTAGCCCCTCTACATTTTTCATAAATATATTTGTGAATATTTAATAATCTGTAAATATGTGGGTCAATAGTCTTTATTACTTACCCCAATTTGAACTTTCCACATTCCATAGTTTACGAGTAAAATGGCTGTGACAGACGGACAGACACACACAGAAGTGATCTTATAATGGTTCCGTTTTTGCTTTTTAAGTACAGAACCCTAAAAATATGACCTTTTCACATATGGCTGCTCTGCCCACTTAAATTTCTTGGCAAGTGACTTGTGAATTTCAAACGTAAAAGAACAAATCGTTCATATTGTCACAACTTTAGAAATAATTATTTTACATCAGCAAAGAGGAAAAATTGACAATACTGTAAGAGTAGGGTGTGTCGAATTTTGCGACTTCCATTTTCAAAAAATGAGGGGCGTCAAAAAGTTGCGTTTTTCTTAGCAATTCACAAATATATATCCATGAAGTGGCAATTACATTGGTTTGCTTGGTAAATAACTACTTCAATTTTATGAAATTTTCCCGTTTCATGTAAAAATCGCAGCAAACTGTCTTCTCTCAAGAAGTGCTTTCTTATCAGTATTTCTGTTTGTACTTCTGCTCTAAGATTAAGAATATACTTATATAATACTATAACATCTGAAAAAAACATTTTATTCCACTTGTAAAATTTTTTAAACTAGCAATACTCATTTGAAGTTGAGAGTATTTTTATTAAGTTTTATTAATATCATACTAATAGTGACATTTTCTTTTTCGGCTGCTGCTAAGGCAACAGAGTTGAGAGAATAACAGACATTACTCAGCAGCCATTCTTGCAAAGGATATTTATCTAAAAGTGCATGAACAGTGGGAGCGAGTAAACAGTTCTGTTGTGGTGCCAATTTTTAAATTCAAGAGTCACAGTCCTGAAGAAGGCCAAAAACATATCAACTGGCAAAGGAAAACTCGAAGTGAAAGAGGCTTTCATAGCAACGTTAGACAAACTCTCTGACATCCTCAATTCCATATGTGAGATCGAGCTATGTTCAGAATTTGAGGGTCCATGTCCAGGTGGTGCTGATTGTAAACAAGAAGTGCACATCTCCTGTTCCTGTTCTAAGAATATGAAGATCCCTATCAAAGAACTAGTGTTTATTGATAGTCAACGAGAGAAGATAGGATGTGTTGTACAGCATCAAATTGGATTACCAAATCTACCTGAGCACAGAAGACAAATTAAAAAGCAGAAGAGACAAGAAGATGAATTACGAAGAAATTCTGAATATGACCAGAAAAGGAAGGAAGAGTTAGCATTATAAACAAATGAAGTTCTTTTCTCCGACAACGATGAAGAGCTAACTGATTTTACAGATGAAGAATCTAAAGATCCTTTGCAGATTCCATGTGATGCTTCTGATGTACCTTCTACTTCAAGTACAAATCAGTATAATACATTAATTGCGCAATGTTGCATTGCAAAGTATTAGGTATGGTGTCGGTGTACGTGATACAGCTGTCATTACAACAGCTTCATTTTTGAATGCTGGATTAATTACTGAAAGAGACAGTAGACTCGTGGTTGATCACAATAAAGTAAAAAGGGCGCAAGAAAAAGTTATGAAATCACTTGATAACTTCATGTTCGAATCTGGACAGGCAATATTGAATGTATCTTATTTGGTGGATGAAAAGATTCCACTAAAGTTCTGTTACAAGCAGATAACTCAAGTCATCAGTTTCCAAGTATTGTGAAAGAAGAGCATTACACTGTTTGCAGTGAGCCAGGTTCTAGGTATCTTTGCCATTTTACTCCAGATACAGACTCAACGACAAGGAAATCGTCTGAAGTTATTGCTAACCATCTTGTAGATTTTTTAAAGAAAAACAGCATTTATAAAGGTTTGCAGGCTATTGGTGGTGACTCAATGAATGTTAACACTGCTTGGGAAGGAGGAGTCATACATTGAGTTGAGCTGGGCATTGGATTGGGTTGGGCAAAGCTGAATCGCAAACTCATCTGGTTGGTTTGTGCTCTTCATACTAATGAGCTACATTTGCAGCACTTGATCACAGAGTTAGATGGAAAAACGTTGTCTAACAACAAGTTGAGTTGTAAGATTGGCAATATGCTTGATGCTGCAACAGAACTTGAAATCAATCCCTCATTTGTCAGAATATCTTTTAGAGAATCTGTGGTTCCATTGAGTGACAATGTTGCCAAAGATCTCTATACAGATCAGGCCTTTGGTTACAGGATAACTCAGGCCATAAGGACAGGTGTACTTTCAACTGATCTGGCATTATTAGAAATTGGTCCTGAAGGCCACATTCAGTGATTAACAACTGCAAATAGAATTTGTCGCATATGGGTTTCAAAATATGGCCTTAAAGGCAACAACTTGAAGAAGTTACAACTGCTTGTAGAATACATTGTTGGTGTTTACTATCCCTGATGTTTTACAATCAAATCGAAATTCCTCACCACACACTTTATCAATTAATGCTCCTAAAATATCAGAAGAAGGCATTGCATTTAGTGAAAAGGTGCTTCAGACACTTTTATGCACGGAAGACCAAGAAGAAAGAAAAGCTGGTGTCCAGAAGATAACTGATTTAATGAAGATGATGATACACCAGGAGATCTGTCTGTTCAGCCTAGGAAAATCCCTGCAGTAAATCCAAATGCAACTTCCCTTTTGGAACTGATAGACTGGTCAGAAAAAGTATATGAACTTCCATTTGTAAACTCAAAATATCAGACATAAAATTTGTTGAAGAGCCAATGCAAGTTCCAAAGTAGCCATGTCATGGACAGTCCATAGAGAGGTGTGTGAAATAAGTAACAGAGGCTTCTGGCAAAGTATATACTCGTGAGAAACAAGAAGGATTCATTAGATGCCAGGAAGCAAGCAGAAGAATTATGTCTAGGAATGAATCGAAGCAAGATTTGATAAATATTTTTGGTTGAAGCTTTTAACTTTTTTTACAATGTGTTTTCAGAGTTAATATAATAAAGACATGATATAAATAAAATTGTTAGAGTTCATTAAACCACTTTTTGAGCAAATTTTGTAGGAGTTTACACTATGTTATCCCCTTTTTTTGGAAATTTCAATACAGATTTTAATCAACCGCAAATTTATCAAGCTAAATCTTTATGAATAAGGAACAATCTTTTAAATTAGGATATTACACATCAAAAGGCAATTTTTTGGACCCCCTCATTCGCAAAAATCATGAATTTTTATTTTTGCCCTCCAAATTAGCACGCCCTACTGTAAGAGGCAATTGGTAAAGTACTAAATTTTGCAATCAAAAGGAAAGCAGAAGATCTGGTTAGTAGATTTGAACCAATTGCCCAATCCCTACATGTAATGCAAAAAGATAACTGATCCATATCTGAGGTTGTTCAAATATGGACAAAGCTTGGAGTAAAATTTAATTATCTCAACTTCAATAAAATTAATATGAAGTATTTTCAGAATGTTATAATCAAGCATTAGGACCTTCTTATTTCCTAGCCTATTTAATAGATCAATGGTATTGAGGAAGTGATTTAACCAAAATTGAAAAGAAAAAATACACTAGTAAATTTATAGATTTAACCATGAGATTTCTAGATTGGGAGAGATACCTTTCAAGTTTTGGTGAAACGTTCAGATAAAAAAGCAAAGCAGCAACTGCTTATAGCTGTAGCACTGCATCTATAAAAAGACTATTTTCTACTTACTATAAGTTATTTATTAGTTACTAAGTTATTTATTACTTTAGTACATTCAAAACTTAGAAATAAACTGGAGAATGAAAAAGCAGGAAAATTGTGGGGTTTTTTTTATACAGAGCCTTGAATTCCAAGCCAATGTCTTAAAAAAATAATATATTTTTCCCCGGTAGCAGAAAGTTCGAGATGGGAGACGGACGTCGCAGATTTTCTTTTCTCTTTTGCAGATTCTTTTTCATTGAACCTTTATTTTGCTTCATATTATGTTTAGCTCTCTATTACTTAATACAAAAAGTTAAGATTATTATTAATAAAAATTTATAAAATGCCTAAAAACGCTACAGGTAAGCGATTGTTTGATTAATTAACGCTTCAATTGTAAAAATATTTTACCTGCAGATTATATTTTGTCCCTGAAGTATATGTCACAGACACTTTGAGAATTTTCTGCTACTGGGTATTTTTCGCATCTTCTAAAGTATTCATCTATTTTACACTTCAATATTTCTAAGTTACTAGACATCACCAAGAGAGTTCTAAATTAATTTTCTCCATTGCTTTTTAATATTTTTATAAAATTAGAAATGAAAATAAAAGTAATGTAATAAAATGCTATATTTTTTTTACTTTAATCTTTTGAGAAAAACCTTAAAAATTTATCTCATATACTTAAATTAAATTGTAATCTAATAACCAATGTGTACAGTACATACGCATATTTTTATAAAAAATGTTATTTCAAAACATTTTAGATCTTATACATTTTACATTTACATACATCTTAGATGCCGGCAAGTACTACAAAAAGAAAAAAATACTTTTATTATTTAAAATTTTTTTCATACAATTAAAAAATTAATTTTTTTATATTTATTAGTTTTTACATTTAAAATTAAAACATTCATTAAGAATTCATGCGTTTAATGTCTAGAAAAAATTAACTTTGCAAAGTAATCAATTTAAATTTAAAAAAAAATTTGATTTAAATTTTTAAAAAATTCATTTTTTTTTTTTTTTTTTTTTTTTTTTTTTTTTTTTTTTTTATAATCACGGTTTTTGCATATCCTGATATTTACCTATTGTTCCTAAAAAGTTCACAATCTATATTATAAAGGACAAACATATCTGTGCGTAACGCATACATCATTTTGCGAATGGAAATACTTTGAAATTTGAAATAAAATTTTGGTTTTGCAATTTTCTCTACTGCAAATTTTTAAACTTCTAAACATCCCACATTTTAAATTTTTACACCGCCGTATAAGAAAAAAAATACTCTTTTAAATGCAATTTGTTTGAAAGCTCTCCATTTATTTTTGAGATATTAATTTTTTTGTAGTTTTTAATACCATTTTTCTTATCGTGGCAACAAAAGTGCCTCATTTCTATTGAAAGTCATTGAAAGTAAACGGAAAATAGGAGATACTGTGTCTTTTTGTTGCCATTTTCTCTTAAAACCTGAAAAAAAAGTTGAAATTAAAATATGGGCTATGTCAAGAATATTGTCTGTTATTCCGTGATAATGACGTCATATGCACACTTTTCTATTAGACGAAATTTAAGACTGTATTGTAAAAGCGGATTGCTTTAGCGGATGCAAATGACGTCATTTTATAAAAAAGCGTGTATTTTAATTCTTAAACCTGAATTATGTTTTGTAGAAGTGCGTCATTTTCACAGCCCAGCTGCTTTGAAATTCTTCACAGGTAAAAATGCTTCACTTTTGAAAATAATGTAATCGAAATCACACACTGATAAAACCCAATGTTTTACAAAAATTTAGAGTGTCTTTATAAAAGAGAGTTGACATGTAAATAATAGCGATTTATATTACAGAAACTGATGATTCTTGCCTGGATGGTTTTGCTTCGCCGAGTTAGACAAGCAAACAAATAATTCGTAGTTTAAAATAATATCGTGTTCTTGAAGTTTTTGTCGAAAATTCTCTTGAATAATAAAATTTCAATGCTATTCTTTAGGACATTCTACGATAATTTTATCAAAATAACAAAATTTGCTTAATTTAATTTTTCCTGATTTTATATAATCTATATATTTTAAACACAAATATGTTTCTTAGTCATCTGCCCTGATCTTTCTGCTGAACCAATTTTACTGATATATTTTTTTTTATAGAAAGCTCCTCCTTTGTAGATGTCATAACACTACCTGTTTTTTTAAATATTCCCACTTTTATATTTTAATTTTAAAAGCATTTTATGAAATTTCTTCAAAATGATGAAAATTAGATAGGTTTCATTATTGCAGACAAGAGAAAAATAATGAGGTATTTTTAACTTAATTCATGCTATTTTCTGATAAAAATGCAAAATTGTTGATAAAATTTGTTCTATAGGATTTAGAAATCCCATTAGGAGCAGAATATTATATTAAAGGCATAATAACGGAAAATGACATACTTCTTTTGAAAACACGCATTTTTCCTCATAAATTTTCTATATTGTTTTTCCTTCTGCATGTAAACTAAGTTTCAGACACTAGGCGAAATGCTTATTTAAATGAAAATGAAGTCATATTTAAAAGAAAACGATCACTTTCTTAGATAAAACTAAACATTTTAGCACAAATGCGTCTAAAAAACATAAATTATGGAAATTTTTACTCTCCTGAATTGAGATTAGAATCAAGTAAAGAGTGCGTCTGTTCACATAAAAGATGTTGCTGACAATTGGGACTTCAAGTTTTAAGTTAAAATGATTTTTAAATGATCAAACAAAATACAAATTTTTTTTAAATTATGAATATGGTTATGAGAAGTGTATATGCAAATTTTGAGAAGGTGAAAATTGCTATTTTCATTCCGGAAATCCAAGCATAAGAGCCTCAATTGATAACCACATCCTAATAACTGATCTATAAAGAACAAACGTATCTGTGCGTAACGCTGGCGTCATTTTGCGAATGGCTTCACAATCAAATTTCGGTCTTGAAATTTTCGCTACTGCAATTTTTTAATCTTCTGACCATCGTACATTTTCAATTTTCGTCGCACAGAGAAAAAAATAATTTACTTTCAAATGCAATTTGTTTAAAAACTGCATTCATTGACTGATGTATTATATTTTCTAAAATAATTTTTAAGCATGATTTTTTTTAAGTTTATCTTATCACATGCCGGTTTCAATGCATAATAATAATAAACATTTTGCACATAAAGCAACAAACACTTTTCAGCATTTGTTTCTGACTATTTTTGCATAAAGAAATTAATACTTCCTTTATAAACAAAAATAAAAGAATAATATTAAAAAAACCACCAATCTAACATATTTGTGAAAGACAAATTAACGAAATAAATACTTCTTTTATAAACAAATAAAAGAATAATATTGAGAAAACACAAATCTAACATATTTGTAATCATACAATTTAAATTTTTAGGTCACCAAATAGGATTTTTTCTTCAAATGGAATTTGTTTGCAAAGTTCATCTCAGTTTACTGACTGTCTGGTTTTAAAAAACAATTTTAAAGCATGAAATATTTTTAAATTTATCTATATCGCGCGGAGCTCGATTACAAAAGATTAATCTGATTGCCCTTAAAACAAATTTAAAGAGTTCACCATTTTCTTACGGCTAATATCCATTAAAAAAAATTCCCTATGAATAAATAAATAAAATAATATAAATAAAACACAAATTTACTAGACATGTATAAGCTCTGAAATTATCAGAATATAAAAGGATGCCATGAGTAGCAAAATCTTGGCAAATAACTCTTAGCATGCGGCTAATAAGAAAATATCTCTTTTGATAAACTTAAAAAATGTATTTGATTGTATAATTCGTATTTTCCATATGAGAAATGCTTTTTTAATGTAAGTGGTAAATTAAAAAAATTATTCGATTTCAATTAAAAAAAAATGTTTTCGCCTATATTCTTTAACACAGGAAGCCCAGGTACGATCCCCTAGTACAGATAAAGATCAAAATTAGCACTAGCCACCGGCCACAGAGCCAGTAAATGAGAAAAAGTGGCTAGTGAAAATTGTCTATCAGCAGCCATCTTCCAGCCACTTTTTTACACAGGCATGAAAGTGGGAAATAGAAAAAAAGGTTGAAATTTATTTCCATCTATACAATGGTATCAAACTCGTACAATTTAGATACATTTTAACTGATATTTATACAATATAACCTCCCCTTTTTTTTAAGTCTGTTAAAAATGAAATATTGCTGTATGATTATTTTCTTTTAATAGCTTAAAATTCATTAAAAACAAATCATTTTACAGGTTTTTTTAAAAATCAAAATAGGAAATTGAAGACAGTTTGCTAAAGATGTAAAACCATAAATATCTGATGAACTTATGTGAAGTACAGTGATTAATTTTTCAAAATAAATATTATTTTAGAAGGTTTGTCTGATCGCTCTGAAAAAAAAAAAAAATCTCCATGCTGCATAAATACAAGCAAGTTGAATTGATCTTTACTCCAGAAATACAAACTGCATCACTGAAATTACACAAAAGTGTCAAATCATTAAGAAAAATTATTCTATTCCAAAAAGAACCTTATGGAAACTTCCTTTACCTTTTAAAGTCTAAAAAAAAATCACTCTGAAAAGGCATTTTAGAAACAATTCACATGACTTTCAGATGCTTATTCACTTTGATTTGAAGGCTTTTTTTGCACAGCAATTCAGAAGCAAATTTCAAGAATTTGAGTAAACAAAATGATTATTAAATTTTCTACATCCTGCCCCCCCCCCCCCCCCCCATATATGCTTCCAATATTTTCTTTTCATTTTTGCATCAATCCAGAGAACGTCCAAAATTGCTTTAAAAAAGGTGAAATTCCTCCTTTAGGAGGAACTCTTTCATGCCTGTTTACAAGGGGAGAATAAAATTTTCTTGCACTTCATCAAGGATTCTACTTTTTTTGGTTCCAATATATTTATATTAACATATTCATTTGGGCTATTCAGTTTTAGATTAATTCTTATAGAAAATTTACTGTTTAGTATTTTTAAATAAAAAAGTGGCCACTTAAAAAACTAGTCCTACCGGTCAGTGGCCGCTAATGAAATTTCCTATTTTTGCCCTATAAATACAGATCTTACAATTATATTTGGATTTATTTTATTCATTTATTATTATTATTATCGTTAAAAAATGAAATACATATACAAAATTACTACATAATGACTATATTTATGAGCAAGCTAAAATTCGTATTACTGATAAATATTAACAATAGTCTAGTGTGATCCATGAGTTGAATATTGAATTGAAAGTCCACAATGTACCAATAAAAGTCCTTTTTTCCTGTTTCATTATTCTAAATTACCTTGGTTTCAACTACAAAATTTGTACTGTTATTTGGTAATGGCTATATGCTGTTTTCCCAATCTAATATATTATTCATGCTACACTAGGGATGCAACATAGGGCAATTAGGCTAGATACCGGACAGCTGGCATAATTTGCAGCTGGATATGCAGTCACAGTATGTTTCAATCTCTCACTTTTTTTCATTTTTTTTTAACACTTTCCAACAAAGTTGAAAAGTGTTTATGGATTCAGTTTGTCTGTCCGTCAGTCCATCTGTCCACGCTCTAACTCCTGTAAATATACTTCGATTTTCATGAAATTGATAAAGGTTATATAGGGTCACCAAAGCATGTTTGGTATTGTATATGAAGTATGTAGGATTAATCGTTCATTTACAGAGGCACTCAAAAGTATTCCATTACATTATGGTATATGAGGAAAAATCGTTTGCAGAGTATTTTGATGACATTATGCTATTTCAAATGCATTGAAACTGATATAAATCCCTGAATTTCACTATGATCACGTTAGAACAGGGCTTTCATAGCATTTTTTATTCATTTACAGGGACACACAAAAGAAATCGGTTACAGTACAGTACTGTGTCTTTGAGCAATAATTGCTGGAGTGTACGGTTTAAAATTTGGTATGCACTTTTAAATTTAATTTTAAAATTTGGTATGCACTTTTAAATCTAATTTTAAAATTTGGTATGCACTTTTAAATTTAATTAAGTTTTTGCATCTTACTCGTTATATATCAATTCTATACCTCAAATACAGGGCTTCACAAAAGCATTCACGTACCGTTCTATTATTAGAGGAAATTGCTGAAGGTAAATTTTCAACTGAAGTATATGTATCACTTAAGTGAACTAAATTTGTAAGGAACCAGTAACTTTGTTACAAA
Source organism: Maratus speciosus (assembly GCA_963932465.1). NCBI lineage: Eukaryota > Metazoa > Arthropoda > Arachnida > Araneae > Salticidae > Maratus > Maratus speciosus. The sequence continues at coordinate 551,516,398 of OZ010790.1, read as the reverse complement.
GGCTCTCTAGTGGTTTGAAGGTGAATATGGTGTAAGACGTAACTCTAATATAGAGGCACTCTAATTGTCTGCGGTGCATTTTTAATTAGGAGTTCACTGTTCCGCGAGTTAGCGGTAACCATATGCAAATTTATTTGCTCAGTCTGCCAGATTATAAATAGGGGAGCAAAATTATGTTAAACGGTTAGTTGTTAGTTAGTGAGTGCAGTTAGACGTTGGAGAGAGTGTGAGTTGGCGTAAATAGTTTTGGTATGGAGAAACGGCCATGTGCAGCTGGAGCTTAGCCTGGGAAAAAGAACAGATTTAGAATGAAAAGAAATCTAGACGTGGATTTGAAATGAACCCTAGCGTCACAGCTCAAGCACGCTCTAGAGAAACGAAGTTACGTGAGTTAACTTTTAAACTTTATATTTAATTAAGATGGTTTTATTGCTATCATGGAGTGAGGGTGAAATTTATTAGATCTTGTCTGCCAACCCTTTGCCTGTTGTTGAATAAAATATCTATATTTAAAGCTTATAAGACTCCTCATGAACTCCCACCACTACAAGTACGCCACAAATTTTGGTATGCATGTAGTTAATAGATTCAAATCTATATATTATATACAGGGCTGCTGAAAAAATTTGCATAATTTCCAGTTGTGGATGGGAACAGCTGAAATTGGGTTTTGAAACGTGTTATGCATTTCCATAGGGTTGAATTAGACGTAATATTTTAATTTTTTAAATGGTGCAGTTTTGTTACATTATTCTGAATGTGATGGAAAGTGTTTCATAATCTATGCTTGAAGCATGATTTTTTCTTACTTGTTTTAAAAGAAATTAGCCATTGGTTTAATGAGTGTGTGTGTGGAGGGGGAATATATTTTCTTTTTTTATCTTATTTTTAAATTTCCTATTAATAATTATTTTTATGATTATTCCAGTTTCAGTATCAATATTATAATTATATCATTTTAAATCATTAGTTATATCAACACAATTAATGTAGTAATAGTAAATTATTTTTATGAAAAAGAATTACAGTACATCTGAAAGAGAATATTTGGTATTTTTCAACTTTTTTTCTTTAAAAAAATTTCATTCTGTAAACACCATCATTACCTCTTACTACTTTACCACTTAAAAACAAATTTCACATTGTGATAACAGAAAACTTGTTCTTGCTAGTTACTACTAACAAAGCAACATAGTAACATAACAAAATAATATAATAGCAATTCAAGATATTAGTTTAATAATAGTAAATTATTTTCATGAATTTTTTTTTTTTTTTTTTAACCTGAATATATTTTTAGCACAATGTTTTATTTAATATCTTTACCTTCCCTTTTTATCCCCTTTAAAACTTTATTATGTCTACTGCTCTACCTTTTAAAAATAAGTTTAGTATTGTGATGAGAAAAGAAAACTTCTTCTTGCTTGCTATTAAAGCAGCAAAAAGAGGTTTTTCTTCATTGATAAGTCATTCTCTAACTTTTGCCTTTTAACTGTGTCTTTCACTCATATACGCAGGCAAATAGATATTGTATGAATAGTTACAATTGTTCAGATACATATTGTATGAATAGTTATGGTTGTACACATGTTTGCTCTTGTATAGGTTTAGAAACATAATTTGCTGTAAATATAAGTAAATTATTGTTAGTTTAACAAATTAATGCAATGTATTTCGCTACATTAAACTATATGCTTTATTATCTGGAAATTGTAACAATGAATTTAGTGAACAATAAAAGTATAGTGTGACCTTATAATTTACAGCCAAATGTACTTCCAATTAAGATAATCATAATATCAGGCCACTGCCAATTATCTGGCATACTGGTTATATATCCATTGCATACATAACTATAACAGTTAAAAACACAAATGTTGAGTCTCCTTAAAAGAGATAATTATGACACCAGTCTGTTTGCAACAGGAGCATTGAAACAGAAAAACTTAAATGATCATGTGACTTTGAACTAAGTTGTGTAACGAAATTTTTTAATGCGGCTCTTTGACAAAATTTGTCTTTTTTCGTTATCTTTCGACAAAATTTGCATTTATTTCCCGATACTTTGATGAAATTTGAGTCTTTTCTGAGACCCTTGGTCAAAATTTACGTTTTTTCTGGGTTCCTTTGACAGAAATTTGTGTTTTTATCACAATCCTGGGATGAAATTTATGCTTTTCCTGGGATTGTTTTGAGAAATTTGTGTTTTTTCGCAATCCTTAAACGCAATTTGCATTTCTCCCGCAATCCTTTGATGAAATTCACGTTTTCTGCGATTCTTTGAAGAAATTTGAGCTTTTTCTATGATCTTTTGACGAAATCCCATTTTTTCGTGATCCTTTGATGACGAAATTTGTGTTGTTTCGAGATATTTGATAAAAATTGTGTTTTTTTCACGATCTTTTGACGAATTTTGTGTTTTTTCGCGATCTGTTGAAGATATTTGTGTTATTTCTACAATTCTTTGACAAAATTTACCTTTTCCCCCCAATCCTTTGACGAAATTTCCTTTTTATCGCAATCTTTTGATGAAATTTGTGTTTTTCCGCGATCCTTTGAAGAAATTCGCATTTATTCAGAGATCCTTTGAAGAAATTTGTGTTTTTTGCAATCTTTTTTCAAAATTTGCATTTTTTCCGCAATTCTTTGATGAAACATGTGCATTTTCACGATCTTTTAAAATGATACATGTCTTTTCTGCGATCCTCTGATGAAATTTGTGTTTTATTCGCGATCTTTTGTCAAAATGTGCGTTATTTTTCTAGTTTTTGACGAAATGTGCCTTTTTTCCCAATACCTTTTGACGAAATTTGCATTTTTCTGTGATCATTTGAAGAAATTCATGTCTATTCTGATATCCTTTGAAGAAATTCACATTTTTTGCTATCTTTTGTCAAAATTTGCATTTTTCTGTGATCCTTTGATGAAACATGCATATTTTGGTGATCTTTTAACCCAATTCACATTTTTACCACGATCCTCTGACGAAATTTGCATTATTTTTCTAGTCTTTAACGGAATACGCTTTTTCCTGCGGCCTTTTGATGAAATTTACATTTTTCCAGTGATCCTTTGATGAAATTACCGATTTTTTCATGCGAACGATTGTTGAAATTGATATTTTTTGGCAACCATTTGTCAAAGTACTTGATATTTTCCAACACTTTTCATTCCTTGAAAATGAATACTTTTTTTAAAGCACTTTTTCTATTTTTTCTAAAGCGTACGAACCATGGTATAGAAATGTGTAGAAAAAAAAAGAAAACAATAATAAAGAAAAAATGTTTCAAAATAAAACTTGTTAAAATTAAATTATGAAAAGCTTATTGCTATTTTAAAAAGTAATTCATAATACTGTTTTCAATAGCGAGAAAGAAAGCTTTTTATTAAATAACTTTACATATGATTTAAAATATTTATGAGAAAAAAATAACACTAATATTACATATTAATAGGCCTTAAAATTAGTTACGTAATAAAATATATAACCAAAAAATTAATGCCTTAAAAATAAAAGTTTTAATTATTTAAAGCAGTAAAAAAAAAAAAAAAAAAAAAAAAAAAAATATGTTAGAGGCCAATGTAAACCAAACAGTGTTGAATTTAGACACTTTTCTCCAGGAGAAATTCTGTAGCTAGCTCCGGGGGGAATGCCCCCCCTCTCCCTGAATTCAGCACTGAAACCAAATAAAGCAACTGGTAGGCCCTTTCCAAATTTAGCTGGCATATTTGCAAATTTTGACTACAAATCACTAGTAGCTCTGTGTATGTGTTATTCTAATATTAATGTCTTTGTGTTCCCCCCCCCCCCCCCACCAAAAAAAAATGGCTTCATTATTGAGAATTATGTTACTTATTAAACTCTATCTCAAAAAAATATATTTAAAATAAGCTCAAAAAACACTTAAAAATATGTTCTTTATAATTAAAATGCATAAAAGACAACTTTGACCAAAAAAAGTCAGTAAAACCAATAAAAGCCAAGTTAGTGGCTTTTTTTTTTTAAACCCTGCACCTTAATAGATGTTGTGAGAATACTTCTCACAGTATTTAAATTTGGTTTAATTTTATTCCCTTTCAGCCTTTTTTTTTTGCATCGATGTCTATTTAAACTCAATCTTTACGCCGCGATGTTGACGCGTTTATCTCTCACCGTAAAGCAAGTTCATTTTTCACCGCCGAGATTCATATCTGCGTTGGGAGCGGATCGGCAGCTTGCGCATGCGCACTCAGCTATTTTAGGAGCACATTTCTGGAGCTCTCGTATCGATGGAGACAGCTTGCATTATGATGACATCATTGGATTATGCGCCGCCCCCTTTTGACGCCGATCGCTGACAGGAGAATCGTTTGGTTTCGTTTTCCAATCAGTGAAACTTTTTTAATTCTGCAGCTTGTAATTCGATTTTCATTAATTTCCCGTAAATGTTAATTTAGCTAATCAATTTAAATTCTGCCTTTTAATTACTTTGTCAACCCCGTATTCATCATTTAAAAACTAAAACTCGTTAATTTTCAATTCAGAATTTGGTTTGATGTTGTCTGCAAAAGATGTAGTCTTTTAACGTATTTTTAGCGGAGCGCCAGCCCGCTGGCCGGCCGTTCGAATGTCGTGCCGCTTTTTTTTTTGGCCGAATGAGTTTGATATTTTATTTAAGTGGATGTGTTTTTCTTTCAAAGTTTAATCCTTTAAAGTTGTGCTGCTCTCATTAAAAGGAATCCCATGGATTTATTCCGTGTTGGCTGCTATTTTTCTTCTTAAAAGATTAGTTCTTCTATTTTAAAAATGGTGACCAGAAGCAAGTATTTTCTTAACCTTCTACTGCTACTAACGTATGGAATAAAGAATATTATTTGTTTTCATCAAATTGCCTCTTCATTGTCTACATTTCAAGTAAGACGTTTCCAGTTTTATTATTTCTTTAACGATCAATAGTAATTTATTAAAAGAACTTCACAACGTGTACTATAACCCTTAAACGATCATTTATTATCGCCACATTTGGCGCCGTAGTACCTTTCGAATTGCAACAGTGGTTGCTTTGGGATTATTGCAATTTTGAAAATAATGATTCTTGAAGATAATTTTTTTTAGAACTTTTTGTTCTTTTTTTAAGAATTATGAGATTTTTGGTTGAAATATTTTAATAGAAGCTACATTTTCCTGAAACTTGTTCTAATTTTTGAAAAAATATTAAGATCGTTATGCAAGAAAGTCAAGTAAATTCTTTTTGAGGAATTGTTCTCATTAGTTAAAAAAAAAAAGAAAATGGTTAATTTAATTCAAGGTTTATTGGATATAATTTATGAAAATATTGTAAAATATTTGATGTTCTCATTCTGAAAAATTCTTGAGTTATGCCATTTTTATGTTACGTAGTTACAATTTTTTTTACAATATTCTAAAGAATTCATATTTAAATTTTACTATATTTTGTAGAATATATTATTATTCAAATCAAGAAATGAATTTATATAATTACAATATTGAAAATGAATTTTATGTTGGTGCAAATAATAGCAATATTCTATTCTAAGAATAAAAGTCTGAGGCAGTTACATTTTTTTAATTGATTGAAAATTGTGGAATTAAAAATAATTTTGAAGAATAATTGTTGAAATTGAAATATTTGTAAATGAATTTATGTTCTCAAATAATTTCAATGAATTTGAAGTTTGGCAAAAATTGTTCTCAAGAACATAATGTGATATTTTAGGAGGCATGGCTTTTGGGTTATTTTTTTATTTTCTACTTATTAATGGCACTTTAAATGAATTATAAATTTGAATTTCAATATATATATATTTAAAAAAAAAAAGAGATTGAAATTTTATTGAAGTATTATTTTTAATTCTTGTTGCTGAGAAATTTTGTCTTCACCTGAAGTTATTCTCATCTCACCAATTATGCCTATTTTCTCCAACTGAAGTTTGGTATTCTTCAAGTAATTTATAGTAGTAATTATCCTGTATGATTATTTTGAAGTATTCCCTGCTTCTCTGAATAACAAAAATATAATGTGAAAATTTATGGACAGTTATCCTTTTTGAAAAGTTCTTAGACTTGCTCCTTAGATGATTTGTGAAATACGCTGATATGTATGGTTAGCATGTTGTCTTGTGGACTAGTTTGATTTCATCTCTAATATTTAAAGAACTGTTCCTGTTTTTAAATTTACCTGTTGATGTTGTTATAGAACTCTCAGCTAACAAATTGAAAATGTTCAAAATTTTCATTGCTTCAATTCTCTTTGGCAAATTCAATTCTTTCACAAATTTATAAGTCTATGCATGACATATCCACATCGACATCATCATACCTTATTCTCATGTTGCTTTATAAAAAAAAATGAAAAGAGCAACATTATTTTTTTCATTTAAAATGAAATGGGGCTTCTTCAATCCTGTAACAGTTCTACTTAAAAATTCCATTCACCATAAGAAAAATATTTTTCCTTGCCAATAGTGAAGATTACTTTTATATACTTATTAACTATCAATAGTTCTTAAGTGATGTGCTTTTTGCCATATTTGATGATGACTGTTCCTGTATATGCTGCTAGAAAATTTTTTAATTACCTGTAATGACATTCTTCTGACTTTTCATCCATTCATCTGTTGCTTACCTGATGAAGGTGGTCAGTGGTTTTGTGTGATATCCATTTCTTCTGGTCTCTTCTCTGTTGTTGCACATGTTATCATGGAAGCTAAAAATTATAAAATTACCTACCTACTTTTCAAAAGTTTCCTACATCTACAATAGTTTAATTTTTTGTGTGTATGTTTCGTATCCAGCCATAAGATACCTGGTGAAGATGTTGTTCATTTATAGGCAAATATCCATTTATGAAACCACTTCATTAGAGTTCTTCGGTTTGTGAAGCTACAAATAGTGTTTACTACTTAGTTCTCTTCAATAAATAAATAAATAAATAACTTTCATTACTGATTATGATAGTGTGTCAGTTAACGTTTCTCATGTGAGAGTAAATATCCTCATCAAGTGAAATTGTTGGCTTGTCTGCTGCTAGAACTCAGTTACTCACACCATATCATTATTCTAAGTCTTCTCAAAACAAGGAAGTTTAAAATTATATTACTTGAAAATTACTGATGCATTTTACCTTCGAAAACTTTATTTTATTATGCTGCATTTTCTCCAAATATTCTAGCAGGTGCAATTAAAATTATTCAGAGTTAATTTTTGCTTGTGTGTAGCAATTCATCCTCACATTGCAAAATTTTTGCTCATTAATAATCAAGTGTAAAATCTCATTAATATAAGAAGTTTGTGAATATTTGTTACAGTGTTTATGCAAGATCAAGTTATTTTGAAAAGTTCCCCATATTTATTTATTTCTTATGTGCATAGTGCCTTTTACTTTAATTTTATTTCATACCCAAAGCCTCTAAGTTTTTATTTTGCCATTTGCCTCATTACTTTAGTATAAAAAAAAAAGGATTCGTTCATTTTGAAGATTTTTCGTTTTATGAAGAATTTAATAGTAAAAATGATCTTCATTTTGAAGTTTTCAATGTTTTATGAAGAAAGTGAAATTTATTAATGTCTTCTCTTCATACCTACAAATAATACGAGAAGATTACAGAAAAGCACAAGTCTAGATGGAAATTTTTACCAGCGCATTTATATATATATAGAATTTTTTTCTATAAATCATCTAGTGAAATTTTTTTTTTTTTAAAAAGTGCTTCTTGACCTCAAATACCGATTATGTCCTATCATACTACATTTCATCATAAGTGCACCACCGACTTCTCGTCCTTGTTAACTCTGCAAAAGTGATTCATGTATGTGTCGCAGAAGTATGATTGCTCTGCAGTAATGAGTACGATGTCGTCAGTTAAGTGCTTCAAAGAGAATGCAATGCATTCTCACTTTCTACAAAGTCTCTCGTCATGTTAAAATGTTCTAATGTCATCATGCAAAAATCATCTAATTTTGATGATTAAGTGAATGTTCCAGTTTTTTTTCGACAGCATCTGTTTTAGTGTATGCAGTTATCTATTTTAGTGCTTGTGTACAACCTTAAAATGAAATACTAGTACCAGTGTACCACTTCATGTTGTGTTGCTAAACTGTCAGTGACATCAAGTTATCTTTAATAGTCTTGTTCCATATGGCTCTGGACTCAATGAACATCATTTTGAATCCAAAAACATTGCCCTTACACACCTGCAGTTACACAGTGTTTATAATTAAAATTTTCTTTTACTTAAGATGTTAGGAGCCTTGTTAGGAGATCCAAGCCACCTAAAATTTTACGTAGGAGATCTTATATGTGTTTATTTTTGTTCATGTACATGCTGATGGCTAGGGCATGATGGTCATCGACATGGTTGTGGACTTCAATATTTACATATATATATCTAATATTTTTTTGTTTGTTTGTTTACGGTGTTGCTGATGATTTATCTTTGTCATTATCATCATTGTGAGCCATTGAATTGTAATAATTTTATTTCTATATTATATTTTAAATGATTATTTTAAAATTATATTCCTGGTACATGGTATTTTAGTTTTATAAACTCATGATTTTGTCAATTTTTTTCTTTCATTCTATGTGGAAGTACTTAAATTTTTTTTGGTGATCACCAGTCTCTCACATTTTAAAGAAAAACCATGGTATATGTATATTTACCTAATCTTTTGAGTCTCATATATATATATTAAGAATTCTTATGACTAATACATTGAAATTTTTATTTAGTAAAGTATAAAGTTTAAAGAAATTGTGTCTAAGATGGTATTTATGACACTTAATTATGACATGTCGTTTGATTGAAATAGCAACTTGTTTTTATGGGATACCTTGTTTGGGTGATTGAGTAGTGCACGACTCAATTACACAATTGGTATCACATACAATTGGTTGTCTGTTTTATTTTAAATGAAATACTAAAGTTTGATACACTAAAATGATATCATTAAGTTTTATGAAAGTTTATTTATATATGGCCATTTCATTTATTTCCTTTCATGTTAAAAGTAATAAAGAAAACTCTTTCTTTTTTAGATATAATTCTAAAATTAAAAAGTCCTAGGCATGTTCTAAAAGTCAAACTACAAAATGTTTCCTGACTTTTTTGTTGCTTTTGTATTTGCAACTTTTATCAGAAATTAATTCTGTTTTTATTTGGTACCAAGATAGCAAAATTTGTTATGACTAGTCAATGATCTCAATTTTGTTAACTCAGAATATGTTAACATTTTTAGGATAATTTTATGAGATCAAATAGAAGGTTTTGCCAATGTTACTGTATTTTTGGCATTTTTATTGTATACTTGATGTATTGTATACTTTTGGATTATGAATGTACTTTATGCAATGTATATTCTTTTTCTCTCACTTACTTTTGGTCACCAATATTTTTTTTCCAGCACCAATATTTTTTTTCCAGCACCAATTTTTTTTTCAACTGTTAAATCACCAATATTTTTTTTCCAGCACCAATTTTTTTTTCAACTGTTAAATCACCAATTTTTTTTCCAGCACCTTAACTTTAAATTTTATTGTTCGACTTTAATGATTTTTTTTCGCTTTGGCAGTTCAAAATTTTGTCATCCCATTTTCTGTAAAAGGTTTTTGATCAATTTTGCCTTTTACATCTCCTGGTCTTACAAAATTTTCTCGGTGAAGGGAGGTAATGTGAGAATACTTCTCACAGTATTTAAATTTGGTTTAATTTTATTCCCTTTCAGCCTTTTTTTTTGCATCGATGTCTATTTAAACTCAATCTTTACGCCGCGATGTTGACGCGTTTATCTCTCACCGTAAAGCAAGTTCATTTTTCACCGCCGAGATTCATATCTGCGTTGGGAGCGGATCGGCAGCTTGCGCATGCGCACTCAGCTATTTTAGGAGCACATTTCTGGAGCTCTCGTATCGATGGAGACAGCTTGCATTATGATGACATCATTGGATTATGCGCCGCCCCCTTTTGACGCCGATCGCTGACAGGAGAATCGTTTGGTTTCGTTTTCCAATCAGTGAAACTTTTTTAATTCTGCAGCTTGTAATTCGATTTTCATTAATTTCCCGTAAATGTTAATTTAGCTAATCAATTTAAATTCTGCCTTTTAATTACTTTGTCAACCCCGTATTCATCATTTAAAAACTAAAACTCGTTAATTTTCAATTCAGAATTTGGTTTGATGTTGTCTGCAAAAGATGTAGTCTTTTAACGTATTTTTAGCGGAGCGCCAGCCCGCTGGCCGGCCGTTCGAATGTCGTGCCGCTTTTTTTTTTGGCCGAATGAGTTTGATATTTTATTTAAGTGGATGTGTTTTTCTTTCAAAGTTTAATCCTTTAAAGTTGTGCTGCTCTCATTAAAAGGAATCCCATGGATTTATTCCGTGTTGGCTGCTATTTTTCTTCTTAAAAGATTAGTTCTTCTATTTTAAAAATGGTGACCAGAAGCAAGTATTTTCTTAACCTTCTACTGCTACTAACGTATGGAATAAAGAATATTATTTGTTTTCATCAAATTGCCTCTTCATTGTCTACATTTCAAGTAAGACGTTTCCAGTTTTATTATTTCTTTAACGATCAATAGTAATTTATTAAAAGAACTTCACAACGTGTACTATAACCCTTAAACGATCATTTATTATCGCCACAGATGTCACTGAGATATTTCAGTTAATTTTATTTCATATATATTATATATATTTAATGTTCATATTTGCTTTTTAATAAAGGCTTTAAGTCGAACTTTTGTCTCATAAACTTCTGCAATCGATACTTTTTAATAAATTCTGCCAAATTCATTTAAAAAGTAATTTATATAATTTTAAGATGTTTCTCTAGAAAATTATACATTAACTTAAAAAATATAAAATAAATTTTATGAAAATTTTAGTTAAAATAATAAAGCATGAACTCAAATTGAACTAACAAGCAGAGGTTCAGATATTTAAGTCACCCATTTGCTTAAAATTTTGTAGATAGGTAGAGGATCAAAGGTATAATATATATCCTTGAAGCAATAAAGTGTATATCTAAAATATTAAAAAGTGTACCAACCAACAAAACTGCCTACTACCTACCAACCAACAAAATTTCAGACAAATCACATCTGAGCATCTCTTTATAAGATGATCTACTCAATTGCTCTACAAAGAATTTTTGGAGAGTACCACCTCAAATTTGTAAATAGTATGAGTGAATGTATACATAAGGAACTGTAGAGATTAAAAAATATAGATATTTACCTGGATCATTTTTAATTAGTTGTAACGGAGATTGGCAAACATTAACATGCAGAGGTTTATGAATATCATCTGTTTGAAAATATAAAATTTATTAATTTTTTTAACACTTAAAATATCATAAGACTTTCAGTAGAAAGCTGTTAAAAATTTTTGAATAATAAAAGAAAATATGTGTAACAATAGCTGAATATTAAAATATTTTTCTAGTTAGCAGATATACATTTTATTTTTAAAATTGAGGAATTGTAAGTTGAGACACTAACAACAAGTTCAAGAAGAATAAAATGCCATATGTTATTTTAGTATTATTCTTGTATCAAATAAAATGCAAACTTTCCACATCAACTTGAAAATTCAACAAAAGCAATGCCCAATTTAATATTTTGAAATACCATTTGACATCATTTAAGATTCTAAAGGCACATACACCTATTTAAATATAAATGCTCTAAATGCTAGAAACGTATCAAACTTATCAATAATTACAGAGTACTTTGAATGGATGTTATCAAGGCTATATTTTGATAAATAAATTTAAATTTTTCTCGCACGCACACATACACACACAGAGAGAGAGAGAAAAAAAGAAAGAAAGCAAAAGAAAAGAAAATTAAATTAAAAAAAAATTCATATACTTTGAACTTTTAAAATTTTACAGCATATTTAAAAATCATACAAGGTTTGTTCAGAAAGAAAAAAAAAAAAAAAAAAAAAAAAAGGAAAACCTCCTTTACCACTTATAAAATTAAAAAAAGGTTTATAATTTATTTATTTTTTTAAAGGGAAAAAGCTTCAAAAATTAAATATCATATTGCTTTTAATTTAATTATATTATAATTTAAGACTAACAACAGACCACTAAACATGATGCAAACTGATTTTCATGATTTTATATTATTAAAATTTAAAAAAGGTTTATATATATATATATATATATATATATATATATATTTTTTTTTTTTTTTTTTTTTTTTTTTTTAAGGGAAAAGCTTCAAAAATTAAATATCATACTGCTTTTAATTATAGTATAATTTAAAACTAACAAGGAACCACCAAACATGATGCAAACTGACTTTCATGATTTTATGTTGTAGAGTTACCCTAACTATGCTGGTGAAAGGTTTTCTTCAAATACACACAAGTCAGACACAACAAATAAATACATAAATAAGAGAAGTCATATATATTTTTGGTACTTTTCGGTTAGCCGGGCGCCAGTGTTATATATACATATTTATACACATACATATATGTAAATATACATATACCGGGTGTCCCAAAAAGGACTGACGGATTTTAAAATTCAATAACTTGCAAACGCTGACAGATATTTAAAAAATTCTTGCAGGAGGGTTATGCATAAGGTCAAAAGTTTTTTTTACAGTGATTTTCAATTTTAGTTCGAATTACAAACAATAGATGGCGCTGTAAGCAATAGTCGCTAAATACAGGCTCGATTTCTGGTCCTTTCTCTTGTTTCATGCTGTAAAAGGAGATGGAAATGTATTATCCGGGCCACGAAGTACCAAAAATCGAGCCTGAATTCAGCGTTTATTGATCGCAGCGCCATCTATTGTTTGTAATTCGAACTAAAATTGAAAATCACTGTAAAAAAACTTTTGACCTTATGCATAACCCTCCTGCAAGAATTTTTTAAATATCTGTCACCGTTTGCAAGTTATAGAATTTTAAAATCAGTCAGTCCTTTTTGGGACACCCGGTATATACATATACATTTATTGTATATATACACATATATATGTGTGTATTATATATATGTATAAATACATATATATGTATATATAACACTGGCGCCTGGCTAACCGAAAAGTACCATATTTTTAAAGTATTACATAAATTAATAAATAGTGAGACAAAAAGGGAATGAAAAGCCTACATGTCACAAATATACAGAAAAAAAAAAACATATTCATCAAGATTTTAATTTTAATCATTTACAATATTATATTTCTCTATTTATCATACTGTTTGCACAATACATGCAACTGTAACTGTTGAAGTTACATTGTTTATGTTTACTATGTTTTGTTCAAGAGTTTTGGTTTTAATCTGTAGTGATTTTTATTTTTATTGTGATTTCGTATGTAATTCTAGCTCATATGGCTGATTCCAATATTTCTAATGAAAAAAAAAAAGAAAGAAAAAACAAGAAAAGAAATCAAGTTAGTCTGACAATAATTCAAAAAGGGAAAATCGTAAAAAAAGCTTGAACTTGTTCATCTACACGTTTCTTGGCACAATCGTATGGAATAAGACCTAGAACGGTATACGACATAAAAAACAAAATGAAAATTTTTTTAAATTTCAATATGAACAGTAACAGAAATGCTGGTATTGCAGAGAGAAAAACAATTTATTTTTAATATTTTAATCTTTTTCTAAATTTTTATTATTTTTTACAATTATTTCATATTTTATGTAATTACTAGCAGCCTTTGCCTGCTACGCTGGTCGGTTTCTCTAAAAGAATCTTGAATCAAACGAAATATGAAAAGTATGAAATGCAAAGATGAAATTAAAAGAAAAAACTTTTTCTTAATATTTTATCAAGTAATAATTGTTGTCTTATCTGTATAATCTTACATTATCCAATTCAAAGTACATGTTGGCAGCATAATAGACAAAATAGCTCTGAAAAAACTGAAGTATTTGTGTTTAACTATTTTTTTAGTAGGTTTGTTTCCTTGAATTGCCTGCTTCTATCAACAAAAGTATTTTCACGTGAGTATTAAAATGAGAAAGAAAACTTTAAAACAATAAATTCATTAATATGCATGAAAACAAGTAAATAGTAGAAATTACGTCATATTTAAAATGACCAAATAATACTATTGTAAAACAGTTTAAATTTTAAAATATATTTATACGAGACATGTATTTCACATTTTGAGACGATCTTTTTAACTGTTGTTGTGAATCCTAAGACAGCACAAATAATATTTCCTTTCTAACAACAAAAATAAATTCATATGAATATTAAAAACAGAAAAAAACTTTGGTGAAATGTATGTCTGATTTAAAAAAATACATTTAAAATGTCTTATTTAAAACAACTTTCTTATAGCATTGTTAAACTATACCAGAAGACAAAGACTCTGTTTACTTAATTCATCTTATATTAGCTTATTTTCAAATGTTTAACTGATCTTATTTAATCAAAGACAAAAACAGCCATTGGATCTCTTAACAGCAGTAAATTCGGCCTTAAAATTCCCCAATCAAAGGGATATGGATGGAAATTCGTTTACAGGGAGATCACCACTGGTTTTTTAATTACAATTCAATATTCTGTAATCTTTTTAAAGCCGATCAAATTATCATGCTTTTAGAGTCTGCAGTGTCTGAACGGGGGTTGGTGAGCGTAACTCGTAAAGAGCAGAGCCCCCTAGTACTATATAAATTAATAACTACGATGTGCCTCATGTCATATTAGTAACTGACATGTAACAAATTTTTTCCCACTTTATTTATTCAAATTAGTAAATGCCATTAAATACTGACAATGAAAGTGTGAAAACTTTTGAATTTTAAATTAGTTATGAAAAATAAAAATACTATCCTATATTATTAGTAAGAGAACTTACATTTGTTAACATCTTTAGGATGCTCAATGCACTTCTTAACTTCATTATTCCTTGAGTCATTCTGCTCTACTAAGTGAAGAGCCTGCAATTCCATATGAAATTGTTCTTCTTCCATAGTGGTAAATGAAGATATTGTTTGAATTCTCTCACAATCTGAAGTGTAAAATGAATGTGGAAACTTAGAATGAAAAATATACTGTGCAAATGCAGTGATAACAAAAGAATTTAAACTCATGTAATGTAAAAACAACACCACCAAAACATTATTTATATAAAAAACTAAAAGCTATACACTTAAAAAATACGATTTGTGAATCAATAATGATTTCAATGATTAAATACGGAGTTTTACTGTAAAGTTAAAATACAATGATGCAATTTTATTGTTATGCAGAATCAGAAGAAGGTAGGAATAGTGCTAGGCTTAAAATTGTGATGTTGGTGTCTCATAAGCATGATGGCAGCTGACTTCTATAGGCGGCTTGCACATGACGTCACATGTTCATGAGAATCTGACATTGCTTCATATGGCCCCTAAATATAAGGCGAATGTGGTGCTGTCCATTTGACTTATAAGCACTATAACGATAAAAATAAGAAAAATCTAAATTAAACAGAAAGACAATATGTGCTTTTAACGGCAAACGGGGAGTTCTGACGTTCTGTATGTGCTCTAGACGCAATTACCAGATTAGAGCATCAGTCGTTGCTATTAGCAACGTAAAGTCAATGCAAGCCGTGGTATTTCAGTATCATAATAAAAAAGTAATATGACATTAAAAGCATGGCAAAATAATAATAGTAGCACAGGTAGCAAAATATAGGTTCAGAGGTTCAGACAGTCCTGCGCCAAGGGCATACTTATGACAATCTACTCCCCTTCCCCATCAAACTTAGTATCTTTCTTGCCTCAAATTACATTAATGATCACACATTACATAATTTGAAGGTTTTAGACAAATGACTGATCTGCAATCACCTATGCAATAATATGGCCCTGCCTGGTTATTGAAATGGTATTATCATAAAAGGTAATTTTAAAATAAAGGTAGAAGAATTAAATTATAAGAAAACTCTATAACTGACATCTATTATAAACAAATTTATATTTGTCTATATGCAAATTAGAGATCTGCACAGACTTGGGTCAATTTTCATTGATGAGACTTGGGCCACAACAGACTCCTTTTTTTCTGGACCAAGCTGGACCTGAACTTTATTCATACTAGAGGTCTGCAGAAGCCGAAATTTCTAGGCCTAGTAGAAAAGCTTTTTATTGGCCTGGCATGAACGGGCCTCTAATGTAAATAGCTAATGGTCACTTTTTACAATAAAGCTTTTTTTCACAAGATTTACTGCAGAATAAGTGACATAGTGACAATGTCACAGAAAGACAGTTGTCTTGCAGAAAAATTTTTGATTCGGGAAACAGACTACATTTCCAGGAAAGATAAGGGAGAGAATCCATAGAGCAGTGTAAAAACTGCTTTACAAAATATATATCATTTTTGCAGAACAATATTGATGATAATTTTTTGTGCTTTGGCAATTTCCACTTTTCAACAGATTTCCAACACTGATTAAACAATTCATTTGTACATTTCTTTTTATATACATTTGGCTCCCTTTTAGTAAGCAAAACGGCCTGTGCACCAATCGAGTGGCGCCAAATCACAACTACGTGAAGGAATGTGTGCCGATAAGCGAAGAAAGATTTGGCACACCACGTCAGAGAGTGCTGGTGGAAGGCAGATGGAATAGACGGACGTGATGCTGTCTCATGCATTCATTTTATTTAATTGAGGAACTGGTGTACAATCCATTTAAAAGATGTTATGATTCCCTTTTGAGACACCAGTATTACTTCTCTAAACAACCCTTCTATAAATATTTCATCATGTACATATTGGTTTCTTTAATATAATTCCTTTAAAAGCTGGAAAGTTGTCGAAATTCATGTGTATCAAGTGAATTTAATTCGACATATATATCTATTCATACTTTTTGAATGCGTGGTCTGATTTTCACACTTTTCTTAATTCGAAAATTCTCTTTTCAGTTTCGTTTTGATAACATTTTGATCTGAATTCTGTCTGTCTGCCATGTCTTTGATTTTTAACTTTTGTAAATATTGGCCAATCATCACAAATATTGAGTTAATTTATGTGTTAAGATGCACACTATTATTTCACAATTTTTAAAATAGTCATTATATCATCTATAATTTTTTTCGTAGAAACATCTCAAAAATTTTAATACATCATGGTCTACTGTGCATCAAAACAAGCAATATAGGCAACAATGAGAGTTAAAAAAGAATATAAATTAGTCTTGCATTTAGGTCAGGCAATTTCCTCTAAAACAATCCAACCAGTGAATTGTGTTAGGTCGGATTAGCAATAATTTTCTTGTTGCATGTCAGGTTGATTTCAATTCTTTAAGGTTCAAGTTAGGTAACCCATTTTTTTCAAAAGAAAATCCAGAATATTGTTTAAGATGAAAAAACTGTATTTGAATATAAATAAGTGTACACACATTTTCATTTTTCAAAAAAAAAAAAAAATTATATTAAAAATATAATTGCAAAATAATTTTTTATTAATTGCATTAAAATATGGATTAATTTTCTTTTGATTCAGTTTCAGGTTGAAGTGTGTTGGTTGGAGTTGAGATCAAATAAAATTTATGGATTCAAGCTGGGTATAACCTGACTGACCTCCACCCCTCCCACCCATACACCGAAATTCCTTCTTTTCATTTTTGGACCCTGATTTCAAAATTCAAAATTGTTCATGGACATAGCTACAGATATGTTTTCAGGAGGGGGGAAGAATTAAAAAATTTCCCAATTTGAAACAAATTGCTCTATTTTCCAACTGAAATGATATGTGCAATGTGTGTTTAATGACAATGATAATTTACCTTACAGCTAGGTATAAGTCACCTGTCGTATTCTTTGTAAGCTCTCTTCATTCCCCTTTCTGTTCGTTTGTGACCATGTCCCCTTACAGACACACGTTTACAATGGCTGATGACGGGCTGTTATATTTTCCAGCTTGAAAAGCGTCCTGTATATTGTTT
This sequence comes from Maratus speciosus, assembly GCA_963932465.1. Classification (NCBI taxonomy): domain Eukaryota; kingdom Metazoa; phylum Arthropoda; class Arachnida; order Araneae; family Salticidae; genus Maratus; species Maratus speciosus. Next base: position 551,498,476 of record OZ010790.1, on the reverse strand, counting down.
TGATTTTATGGTGATTTAGACAAAGTTTTATCGTTTTACTGTATATACACGTATATAAGTCGACCCCCTAATTTTCAAATGCAAATTCTGTAAAAAATCAAAAACCCGCGTATAAGTCGACCCCCTAACTTTTTACTTCAATTTTGCACAAAATCAAACCAAAGATTTCACTTGCCAATGCGAAAAGGTAGTAAGTAAACAAAAACAAATTATTGAATTTTTTTAAATGATAAATTATTATTATTTGTATATTTTATATATTATTTTTTTTTATTCATACACATAAAAAGCCATAATTTTGCAGTATTCGAAGTTTATGTTTTTGCTTTTTTAACTGACTTGCATATAAGTTGGCCTCCCAAATTTGCTTACTGAAAATTTTCAGAAATTCCTTGACTTATACGCAAGTATATACGGTAATTGTGATTTATCGTCAGTTTTTCGGTGCTGCTTCAACTATAGCGTAATGTTATTTTTAGATTTTTGAGAAAGGAACAAACTTTTGAAATAAATAAAGGAAAAAGATTAGAGACACTGTTGATGGACAACAGTAGGGAAATTCAGGTCTGGCAGAAGTATGATATTTTCGCAGCACAGAGAAACACAATGACAAATTGAGTCTGGCTACTTTTTGTATTTCTTTTGATAATTTAACCTGTTTACTGTTACAGAACTCAGAAAGGTAGTTAGCAAAACAATAAAAATTTCATATTTTTTTTGCTATTATTTTTAAAAAAGAAAATGTCTTTCAAAAATCTAGAATTTCCCAACTCTAAGCTCAAATTTCCCGTCCACATATATTGGCGGGGGGTGGCTTCCCCCCCCCCTCCCATAATGACGCCTCTGAATTTTTAAAATTATTTCTGACTTGGTTGTAACTCAAGTAACACTTAATAAATAAACATCTTAATTTTTCAAAAAGTCCTAAAAAAAAATATTTATAAATTATATTATTATTTTAATGACACATACCTTCAAATTAATTTCACTCACAAACACTCAGAAAGAGAAGTCTCTGATTCTTATATCCTACAAGCAAGAATCTCTGAAAGGAAAAATTTATAATATAAAATCAGTTTTTCAACATTTAATCAATAATGAAAATTTACATGATTTAAAGTTTATAAAGCTATCAAATATACATATTACATACTTATTTCAGAAAATGTTAAATACCAAAAAATAACAAGAATGGAAGGGGTGATTTGTTTTAACATTAATTTAATAACACAATTTATAGCACATTATACAGACAATACTTTGAATTTACCCTGATAATATTAAGTTTTTGTTCACATTATATGAATTAGACACTATTAATAGATTCTGAGGTGTAAGAAATTGTATTTACCTAACGAAAATAGTATGCATTTCAAATCAACTATGTTAAAAGAGAGCTTAGAAAGTTTATTGTTTTGTAAATCAAACCCACAAGGACATTGTTTCAAACTAAATAATGAACTCTTTAAAAGAGCAAAATATTTTACAGTAAATGCACTGCTAAAAGAGTACAATGTATATAGGTTTTTGTAGTGAAAAATATTTTATATATAAAAGCATATTTGGCAATTTGAAATGTTTTCTCTGTATATTGTTTAATATTATTGTTTCCAGGATAAGCTAATTAATAAGCAATATTATGTATATTGCAGTAATCTGAAGTATTAATATAATCTAGAATATTTTTTTCTTTTTTAACACTTTTCAACAAAACTGAAAAGTATTTATGACTTTGTTTTGTCCAAACTGTAATTATTGTAAATATACTTGTATTACTCTGTAATTTTTATATGCTATTGAAAATTAAGTGTATAGCATTTATAGTTCGTTGGCAGGAACAGTCAAAAGTATTCCATTACATTATGGTCAACGGGAAAAAAACGTTTCAAGTGCATTCTGAAGATGTTACATCATTTCAAACATAATGAAATTGATATGCATTTATGAAGAGCACTAAAACATGCATTCTGTAGAGTATGGGATGCGCAAAGCGTTATTCATTTACAAGGCCACACAAAAGAATTCTGTTACATAATGGTGTACGGAAAAAAAATGCAGTATATTTTAATTATTTCAAAATATATAATGAAATTGATATACTTTACTTAGGTTTACTGTAAATAGCTTCCTGTAAAACATGCAAAAATTTAAAATACAGTACTGTATCCGAAGTACTGTCCATTAGCGAAAACTTCGACGGAAACTCGATAGAGTGTCCGTAGAAAATAATTAATATTTCGATATTTGGCGATTTATCACTGGTTGGTGATGGAATAAAATTTCAAAAAATACTTTTTTATGTCAAATACTCTTTTAACATAAAAATGTTTTATACTGAGCTTGTTTAAATAAATTTAATGTAAATAACTTTAGTTTTGTCAGTTTTAGTTTGATTTAACTATAGTTTTGTCATATAGATATATATATAATGAAAGTTAACTATCACATTTTATGAATTAAAGCAAAATTTAAATTAATTAAAATTGTTTCAATCTCAAAATTAAGTCCATTTGAGCACTGCTGTTTCAATTTTGTTGCTATGGAAACAACGACCTCTTTAATATTGAAATGAATAACTGCAGCATTCTTCATCTTGCTTTCATTTTGGAATACACTTAAATATATGAAATTGTTATTAAAGTATTAAAATAAATTACCAAACAACATAAACATGTAATGAAAAAGTATTTGTTAAACTCTCTCATTGTAAGTTTAAATTCATTAAATACTATTTACACGCATTCTAAAAATCAATTGGCAAGCCATTTTCAGGTGCATTAAAATCGTTTGCTTTTAGCGAGGTAAAGTCCTGCTTGCCAAATCGTGTGGCGCTTTTGTCTTTTCGCGCTAAATACTCGAAGGTATTTTATTTTTTTTACAGACTTTCTACTGTTATTCCGCCGCTAAATTTGACTGATCTTTTATTACATACATAAGTAGTTTAATTAGTTTTCTTTTTTTTTTTTCAAAATATTCTGAGTATGCCCCGTAAGTATAAAGATCATCTCAAAATATGAAATAAATGTCTGGTGTATTTTTTAATTTAATCAGTTTTGCAATATTATTATTTGTCACTTTAAATATGATGAAATTTCTCCTATTTACTGCTTTTAAAGCATATTAAATTTATTATTTTAAAGTTTTCTTTCTCTTTTTTTAATATTCATGTGAAAATACTTTTGTTGCTACAAAGGAAATATTTTTATCTGCGCTGCCTTAGAATTGGCAACAATAGTTTAAAATAGGGATGCACTGAATAGTGATTTTGGCCGAATACCAAATATTCGGCTTGCAGGTAAACTGAATACCGAATGTTTGGCTAACCGAATAGCAACTGTTAGGCCGAATACCGAATATTCGGCTGGACAAATACTTTTATATCTCGGAGTTCAGCAGCATTAAAAAGTTAAATTTTAAGCAATTTTACATAATATTTAGCACAGATACTTCCATTTTGATAAATAAAGACTTTTTTATAATAAAAATTTGTTTTTCCGCATTTGAAAAGAAGATGGTTTAAAACTTTTTTAATTAACAAAATGTAAATTCCATGCCTTCTTATGTGAATTCAAACAAATGAATAGAATTTTCTTATATTGAACAAGAAACAATATATCATTCCACTTATTCCATCAAAAATGCAAGGTGTGTCACTGCAAGACGTAACTAAATTTTCGTTCACAACTTTAGCAAAAATGAAGAAATTGTAGCGAGAGTTGCATAATATTAATTTGCTTGTATAAAATGTGATGATATCATTGGAAGGGACTGCAATTTGGCCAATGATACGGTATAAGTACAGTTAGCTACATTCTTAATAAAGGAACATCTAGCTCAGCGTGGTTTAGATAGTGATGGTCGATTCTGGAAAATTCAGGAATTGATTACAATCGACATTGTATAAAACAGAATTAATCACAATAAGAATCAATTCCCAAATTCTAGAATCGAAATTCCCAGATTCACATAGATAAGCTTAAAAATATTAATTTCAAAACTTAGCGAATCAGCAGAGCCGTAGCAACTGCCACCCATACTTCCCATTTAAGAGGGGGGGTAGACAAAGTCAGGGGCCCAGTCGTAAGCTATTACAGACCTTTGAGTCGAATAATAAAGTTTTTTAACTTTTAAAATTATTAGTTTTAAGATGCAATTTTAATAATATTGTAATTTATATTTTATTTAAATTTACTTTTTAAGAAATATCTCGGTCAGATTAAAAAAAATAGGCAATGATTTTTTAACATTAGGAAGTAATGATTTCATCCAGAACAGCGGTACTTTCTGTTTTTACTTCCTTCACCAAACAGATGGGGACTTACTTCCTATAATCGTCAATCTTTTTAAAAATGCCCAGATGGGCAAAATTTTGAAGGCTCTAAATTTTATTTAGAAATTCAAAAAGTTTAAGTCTTTTTCTGGAGCCCCCTATAAACAAGGGAGAAAGGTAAGCCCCAATGTTAAAAATTTTAAGTCCTAAAATTTTTTATTCTAAGATATAAGAGTATATATATATATATATTAAAATTGGGTAATTATTTTTATTATTATTCCTCTATTCTTATTAATATCATAATATTTATTTATTTTCACTTAGTGTTATAAAATTTATTATCGGTTTAATGTTTTTGAATGTCCCACATTCATACTTTTAGGATTTTTATGGATTTATAAAATAATCCACACACTATATCTGTGCTTTTTAGGTAATCGGAATTTAAGTATCTGTTCACCTTCTTTATACTACCATATGTTTTTTATTTCCTGTTCATTTTATAATTATCTTATATATAATAGTTTTTATTAAAGATTTTTATATTTTTAATAAATATTTATATTAATTATTAATGAATTTATTTTGTTTTATAACATATAGCTATATGCTATATATTATAGATGTTCTAGAATTATTTAAATTCTTAGTGTAGTTTAAATAAGTTAGCTAATAGAATATTTTGTATGCTTTTTAAATTTTATTAACAATAGTTTTTTAAAAATACATTGTGTGGTTTATATTCTGTTTATAATTATCTATATATAAGGATATGTTTGGTTTTGCTGTTAATAAAACAATTGTTACATTCAATTGCTTACAACTGTTTGTCTTTTGACAATTAAATCATAATAGTAGGGGAGATGGGGGCACATGTGAACACGGGGCACGTGTGAACATTGCAATTTTTCGATAGTTATTATAAGTTTTAAAATTTGAAAAAAATTACTAAAGAGGATAGCACCTGTAGACATATGGTAAAAATTTTTTGAAGCTCTATGACATTTTGTTTGTCCTCTGTTGCCAAAACACTGTTTTTAGGTCTCAAAAGTAAAATCTTTGTTCCAAGTTGATAAGCGAATAACTTTATTTATTTATTCATTTATTTGAATTTGAGTGTTTTATCATATTACTATGAATACTAATAAACATTTTTGATACAGTTCTTTTTCTTCTAAAATTGAGAAATGTTAATGATTTATCAATTTAACAAAAGCAGCAATGTGGGGCACTTGTGAACAGACTAGTTGGGGCAGATATGAACAGTTCATAAGTGCCCCAATAATCATTCTGTGATTCTGTTTCTTTCAGTTAACTTAATGAGAAATAATGTAAGTTCCATTATCTACAATTTTCCTGAAATAGAAGATATTTTTCTCACACAAAGTTTATTTTTATTGAAACTTCCACAAGCACATCTTTCAGCAAATACATAAAGAGCAACAAGTTCGTTTACGTTCAATTGTACTTTAAATAAATTTAATGTTTTCTAAAATGCAATAAGTGTTATATGTTATTTTACTAAGCGGTTTACAACAATATTTTTTATGCATTGTTAATACAAAAGTATTACCTTGAACAACTTTGCAAATTTTTCTGTTACATTTGTTCTAACCTTGCAATGATGGCTTACTTCCATCTCTAAAACAGTTACGTATATGATGCTTTGAATGGAGCTATCCATTCAAAATACCATATCCATAAATACCAGTAATATTTTAAGAAAGTAAAATTTTTAAACTGATAACTACCGTAAAATACCGACTGTACCCCCCCCCCCTTTTTCAAAAGCAAAAGAAGTTGGGGGGGGGGGTTATATTATAGATTTTTTTTTAATCATTAAAAAACCTTTCTTTATCTATAATTTACAAGTAAATAAGGTAAATACAAGAGTGAGAATCTTTCGCATTTCAGCAGATTTCCGATAAATAGTACGTAAATGCCCCCTCCCTAAATTTTCTCCCAAACAAAAACCCTTAAGCAAAATTTAAAAGTTTTAATTTCTTTTTTTAAATTGTTTCTTTATTTTTTTATTTTATTGCAACAATATTTAATGAATCATCTAAGCCTCTCCCCTGCAAATCTACTTATTTTCATTTTATAATCTTTTGCTTAAACATATCACCCAGAAACTAGAGAAATATTTATATATATATTTTTTTTTTCTTTATGGTGAATTTAAAAGGTAATATAACTAATGATTATGATGACAAATGAATAAAAGAATAAAAATCATGTTAAAGGATATTTTTTCCTTGTGTTCACATGTTCCCCACTTGTGTTCACAACTACCCCGCTGATGGGGCACATGTGAACAATTTTTTGAATTTATAAAACTATTAAAAAATGTAAGAAAAACTATACAGGTGATTTAAAAAAAAATACCATGTGTAAAAGAAAGTTTTGTTTACTATATTAAGTAGTTTTTGTTTATAGAAATTAATCCAAGTATGAGAAAAAGCCATATTTATGCGAACTGTTCACATGTGCCCCCATCTCCCCTAATACTAGATGGCAGCACAATTTGTGTTTTTTTTTTTTTTTTCGATAAGTTCTATATTTACTTTTTCCAGCTACATTTCAGTTATAATTTACTTCACCAGGGGGAATTTTTAGCTAAATTTTGACGATATTGTTTAACGGTTTTTAATTAATTTAATAGTGCATTTTAATTATGTAATTACTTTCTATTTATATTATTTTATATTATATTAACAGTTATTTAACATTTATTTCAATATGTATTAACTGCATCCTATGGTATCAATTACTGTGATTTCTTAACTGTTTTATTCACCTTAATCTTTACGATATTATGGGTGCCACGTGCGCGTGGAATTATTCTAAAATATTAAACGGTATGGTGTTTATTATTTCATTTTATATCCTATAAATATTTAAATAGGTTTTATTGATTTTTCCATTTCATATTATTTGTTTCTATTCTGTTTTCATTTTTAATCAATTCACTTGATTTTAATGGTTGTTTGGGCACAGGGGAAAATAACTTTTAGCTTTAGCTTATTTTTCCCACAGAAAACAACCATTTTGCTTATATCATTGAATTCTGTGCCCTTGAAAACGTAATTCAATATATAAGCATTTCCATTATTTGTCGGTGTCCACTTTCTTATTTTTCTTCCATAATAATTCTTATAATTAATTTAATCTTTATATACTTACAGCTTTAATTCATAATATTACGGTTTTTGATGGTGGTAGGTTATGTTTAATTATTGGTTATATATATATATATATATATATATATATATATATATATATATATATATATATAATATATATATATTTAATATATATATATATATATATATATATATAATATATATATATTTAATGCCGTTGGAGGCTACTCTAAAAAGGAATAGTTTGCAGCATATCCGCTTATGTTCGATTTTTTTTTTTTTTTTTTTTACCAGTTTCTCTTATATCCATAAATTACTGATGCTAATCACATAACTTATGTTTTGCATTACTTATTTTTTCTTATGTACTTTCAAGATCGAATTTCCAAATTAAACGAACCTGGAGTTGCGGCTCCTACTGCCTCGGCAGCGTAACCCATGAGGTCTACATCCGCTCCGGTCTCGAAACAAATGAACTTTGAATTATTGTGTGTGATTTTCTTCCGGCCTGAATTAAAATTTTAGCCATACCCTTGAAAAGCATTAATAACACACAGGGGATGCTTTAGTGTCAGAAAGATCCGAAATTTCATAAAATTCAAAATATCATAAATCAGTAAGTTTGGTTGTAAACAACTGGAATTTTTAAAATACAACTTACAAAACACTTTGACAAACTTATGAAATACCACTTAACTAACGAGATCTCGAGAACAGAGCCGTCCTTAGGGGTGTGCGACAGGTGCGGCTGCACAGGGCCTCGTGCCCGAAAGAAAAAAATAATACAAAATAGCTAAAATTTTATTTTTCATTTTGCTGCGAGTTATTTATTTCATAATAAAATTTGTGTAAACATGCTTATTTATAGAATGTAAATTGTTTTATCAAAAAATGTTGAAAGTTCTGGACGTTCCAGATGAGAATAGATTATTCCTATAGCTTATGTTCAATCTATTGGCATTGTTATACTCTAGCCTAGGCAGCATTAGGCACGTAGCTAATATGGGAAGGTTGCTGAATTTTAATTATTAAAAGGTTGTTGGTAATGATGATTCTGACAAACTTCTCACTATTACTTTACCGACTATTTGTAATGTAACAACACAGATTTTCTTTTCCTTCCCTTCTAGTGTAATCAAGTTTCTCTCTTTAAAAAAAAAAATACAAATATGGATGTTCTTGTCCACATTCATGGCTTATCACGTAAACACGAGGGGTTGTGGGCAGGGAGCTGAAACTCCACCCCCTTCCTCCGAGACTAAATTAAAAGTCTCCAAAAACTACAAAAGATTAAGTTTTGAAAGAGTCTTAGGAAAAAGAAAATTTTGGGAAATATTGAATTCGACTCAGACTTTTACTACTTTTAAATTATCTTATTAAAATGCAAAATATTTATGTATTTAATATTTGCTAATTGTGTCAAATCGTTTAATCAGGTTATGATCAAAGGCTACTATAGGTCCGAGGTATGTATTATATCCCGCCGTAGTTTCATTACATAAATATTTTAGCCGGTATTTTTCAGTTATGCTTCTGTTGAAATTATCAGAAAGGAATTAACAATTTTCCGTTCAAAAATGTTTGCAAAATTGCTTGAATTTACATACACATTTTTTTTCATTGACTCTCACTCTCGGCTGAATCACTAATCGCATGTTCACGAATGTCACGTAAATGTATTAGATGTCTGCATGGGCCTAAATTTTAAGACCCAGACCCAGCCCGATGCAGAAAAAGCTATTCAGACTTGGTGTAAAAAATAAAAGTTAGAACCAGCCCTCAGCCGAGCAAAAATCAAAATCTGCCTTGACTGAACCGAATTACTACAAAAATTCCGATTTGTATTAACCGGTGTTATTCTACAATTAAAATTCTTTAAAAAAATAGTGCATATATATTTAAGCAAACATTTTTAAAGCACAGCCTTTTTCAGATTTCCAGAAGCCATGATGTACGGAATAACAATATTAATGATCACATAAAACAAATACATTCAAATGAAGACCCATTAAAATTAAATTGTTTAGAATGTAAGAAAAAGTTGATTTAAAAAATTATAATTCTGAAGCTTTGTAAGAGAAACAAAAGTAGATTTTTAAAAATATTTCTGTTTAATTTATTAAACCAATATAACCTTCTAAAGATTCCATTAACAAATGTACAGTCGTCAAAAAAAGAAAGAGAGAAAAGACATCTCATGATTTTTAATGGCCAAATTATCGTGGAGAGGTGCGAGAATTACCTTTCGAATCAGAATTTTGTCTACTTTCCAAATATGAATACGGATTTTGGAATAAACATGGTTCATACACTCGAGAACAAATATAATTCAAGCACTTTTCAAGCACTATTCAAGGACTGTTTAGATACATGCATAAAAATGGCATAGAATAACACATAAGGAAAATAGCCACCCCATTGATTATCTATTTCAAAGAAATCGATAATAGGCAGAAATAATAGAAATTATAATAGGCATTTTCAAGCCATTATTAGAGAATTTTTAAAGAATAATGTGTTTTAACTTATAAGGTACCCTGGAAAGAAATTTCATATACAGTAGAAGATCTTTATAACGCAATTCTCCATACAACGCACAACTTCTCAGATGTAAACAATGATTTTTGCAGTTAAAAAGCACCTGCACTTTCACATTGTAAAACATTGCTACTCTCTAGAGGACTAAATTTGATACATTAGTTCAACTTTACCTTCTAATTTAAGACCTTTTTACTGAAAAAATGCTATTATTACAATAAACATTTTTGAAAATGTCTAATATAAGGGATGGTTGTGTCAGTTATATTTGGATCATGTTTATTAAGTAAATTTAACAATGTCTGACCTATATTATGCAAAAATTTATAATTTGGATAACTCTTGGTAACAAGGATTGCAGTATAAATATATTCTAATGTATTTTGATGTGTTTCAGACATATTTGGCCATGTTTACAAGGTGAATTTAATATGATCCATATAATGCAAAATTCTATATAACGCACAACCTTGCGTTTTTAGGTTTGCGTTATAAAGATCTTCTACTGTATAATAAAAAGTTAAGACAACAGAGCTTGATTTTCTTTTCTTTAAGTGCAAAAAAATATTTAAAAAATAAATAAAAGGTATGGTATCACTACAAGAGCAGGAAACAGGAGTAAACCAGTTAAATTTTAGGAATTCTGAACACTCATCAGGAGTCATATATTAGCATTTCTGAAGTTGTGAACAATATACTTTTTAATAAATATTCTCTGAATTCTCAAACCTTACAGCATTTGTGCTTATCCATACAAAAAAAATTGAAATAAAAGTTAGATAATTTACTTTTTAAATACAAAAGATTTTGTTTTTTAAATGGATTTATAAAAAGGAAATAAATTTTTGTTATCAGTTACACAGTGAAAAATTTGGAATTAATATAATTCGGTGAACTTTTAAGTGATTGACAACATTCGTGATTTTTATAAATGACTGATTTTTTTTTTTTTTTTTTTTTTTTTTTGGGGGGGGGGGGGGGGCAATATATGAGATCGGCATCAAACTGACGAATTTTGCAATTTTTTCAACAAATTGACGAAATTTGCATTTTTTATCGATGACCAATGGACGAATTTTGTGGTATTTTTTCCTGGCAGATTGTTAAAATTTGCAATTTTTATTCAATGACAGATTGAAGAAATTCGTGATCTTTTTTTCAACGTATAGTTGACGAAATTTTCAAGGGTGATTCTCAGTTTTAAAAATTCTAAAATTCACAGCAAATTTTCTGAAAGACTACAGCAGATAGCAGAAGGAGTAAATCCGCTCCCGGCACTGGCTATGCATTTTTTTTTTCGAGGCCCTTTGACAAATTTAGTATTTTTCGTAACCTTTCGAGGAAATTTCCCTTTTTTCCGCGATCTTTTGAAGAAATTAAGAGTTTTTTCTGCAATCTTTTTAATGCAATTCGCACTTTTTCTGCGATCCTTTGACGAATTTTGTGTTTTTTTCGCGATCCTTTGAAGAAATTTGCATTATTTCTGCGATCCTAGGGGTGATTCTGAGTAAAAAAAAAATCTGAAATTTACCTCAAATTTTCCGAAAAGTTACAGCAGAGGGTGAGAGGGAGAAATCCAATCCCGACACTAACTATGTGTTTTTCTGCAGCCCTTTGACGAAATTCGCGCTTTTTCTCGATCTTTCGACGAAATTTGCCTTTTTTTCGCGATCTTTTGACAAAATTTGCCGTTTTCTCGCAATTTTTTGACGAAATTTTCGGTTTTACGCGATCTTTTGACGAAATTTTCAGTTTTTCGCGATCTTTTGACGAAATTTTCGGGTTTTTTCGCGATCTTTTAATGAAATTTTCAGGTTTTTTCGCGATCTTTTAATTAAATTTTCAGGTTTTTCGCGATTTTTTAACAATTTTTGGGTTTTTTCGCGATCTTTTGACGAAATTTTCGGAGGTTTTCGCGATCTCCTGACGAAATCTTCCGTTTTTTTTGCGATCTTTTCACGAAATTTACAGTTTTTCCCGTGTTTCTTAGACGAAATTTGAGTTTTTTCCGCGATCCTTTGGCGAAATCTGTGTTTTTTCTGAAAACGATTGGCAAAATTTATTTTTTTTGGCGAATTTTCGGATTGGTGACCGGTTTTTTTAAATTTTCGGAAAATTGGGAACAAAATCACCCCTACGCGATCATTTGAAAAAATTTGCAATTTTTTGCGATCCTTTGTCGAAATTTCCGTTTTTTTGCGCGATCCTTTGATGCAAACACGCGTATTTTCGCGATCTTTTTGCAATTCGTGTGTTTTCCGCGATCCTCCGACAAAATTTGCGCTTTATTCGAGATTTCTTGTCGAAATTCGGATTATTTCTCTAGTCTTTGACGAAATACGTGTTTTTTCCCCATGATCTTTAGACGAAATTCGCGACCTTTAGATGAAATTCGCATTTTAAAGCGATCCTTTGGCGAAATTACCGATTTTTTAATGCGAACGATTGTTGAAATTGATATTTTTCGGCAACAATTTGTCGAAGTTCGCGATATTTTCCAGCACTTTTCATTCCTTAAAAATGAATACTTTTTTTCCAAAGCGTACAAACCATGATAAAGGTTGTCTAAAAATTAAAAATTCTACCAACTTAAAATTTTCAAATGGTAACCCCCACTTTTGGCACCGCATTTCATTTTTTTTTCTTTTATGAAGGCAGACAGGAAAAAAAATATTGTTTACATATTTTTCTTAAATCTTCATAGAGTTTTCAAAAAAAATGTGTTAGGAAGTTATCCAGAAATTTAGAAAAATAAATTTATCATATAAGGAGATGTATCGGGGACATTCAATTAGTTACCAGAAAAATTATACAAAATTTTTAAGTGTAAAACAAACTCGCTATGCGTAAGAAAGTACCATAAATTTTTTTCCTGTTATTCTCAAACTTTTCCATTTTTGTGGAAGCTTTGATAAAAATAGGAGGTCTCTTTAGGCCATCGAAGAGTAAAATTTATCCATATCTTAAAAACTAATGACTGGAATGGGTTATATACTTACATAACCATGCATTTATTACAATTGTGATTTGTTTTCTGTGAAAATTGTCAATCATAATTGAAATTTTTTGACTATGATTTTATTAATAATTTTCATAATTTAATTAAAAAAGAATGCCTGACACATCTTTGCATCTATGTGTTAAATTAAAAAATCAATCAGATGATTTTTAAGATGATAAATAAAAGTTTGTCACATGAGTTCACATTAGCATACTCGAACTTTAACCTCATCTAACTTTTTACACAATTCCGAGTTGAACAATAACTTACGCAACTCTCTGAGGTGATTCAGCTATTAAATTAGCTCTCTTTCTTAACAACTGTACAATATTACTAATTTACCAAAAAAATAAAATTCTCCGAGAAGACACGGCAAAAATTTATTTCTGGAAATTCCCAAATCAGCAGAAAAAGAATAGTCCCAGTCCAGTCCGAGTATTATGAAAGGAAATTGATTCGAGTTTGTATAATAAATGTCTACTAAGACATACTACTACCGCTCCCTCCCTCTCAAAAAAAAAAGGGTAATCATTGGTGCGTCCCTGTTTATGCCATGTAACTTTTTTTAAAAGGCAATTGGGTTGTGGAAAGTAGTGTTACCAATTTGGTGGATTTTTTTAATTCAAATATCTACCAGAATTTCTTAATTGTTACCTCCACTTCATTTAATCACAGAATACATATTACATAAATCAAAAAATACTATTGGAAATTTCTGGTAGATCAATGAAAACCCACACCTAAATTGGCGGAAATGAGGTGTGTGTGTGTGTGGGGGGGGGGGGGGACTAGTTTGGAAGTGAAGGGCCTCGCAAAAGTTCTTGCACCCGGCCTCGCTTTCACTAAGGACGGCTCTGCTCGAGAACCTTGGGTTTTAAACCACGAATAATAATTTTAAACTGGAAAAGACCTGAAATTTGTTATTACTGTTCATAAATAGGGCTCACCAAGAGCTGCAGATATAATATCAATGTTTAGTTGGTAAGCAAATGACTCGAGAAGAATGTCAAAAAAGGTCCCATTGAAATCGGACCACAGTTAAGAAAATTGGGATTGGGGGGGGGGGGGGGGGGGGGTGCAGCTTAATAAACTAGTAACACAAATAACTTGACTCCTAAACTAAAAATATAACAATTTAACCTGGAAAGAAAAAGCTCTTATGCAAAATTTGACACCAGTTCTGCCCTTAAAATAGTAAAATGGAAAGAATAAATATATATAATATATATATTACTTTGAAATTACTGTCAAAAATATCGATACAAAAGTTAGAGCACGATTGACCCCTACCAAAAGGAAGGAAGGGTAGGGACAGGAAATAAAAGATCACATTAAAAGCTTTCCAACGATATGTTACACAATATGGTTTGGAAGAAACAAAGAAATGCCCCCCCTCCCCCCAAGGAGGCAGGTAAGCCTCAAACAGTCGGAGGGGCGACTTCAAATGTATCTTTACACACCTTATCTTTGCCACATTTTGAAAAAATGTGGCTTTATAATAAAATAGAACAAGAATTGGACATTTTTAAAATTGCATGCATATTTTGAATGGCCCTGTAAATTAAGATTGGCGAGGAAGGGGTGGGGGAAATTAAAAGGGATGAACTTGAAAAACCGAATATTCGGTAGGCCAAATAGTTTTATATTTGGCCAAGCCGAATATTCAGTAGTATGGCTGAATACTGAATATTCGGTGCATCCCTAGTTTAAAATATCAACTAGAAATGTGAAATTAATGTGCCGTGTAATTTTTAAATTTAAACTGTTTGGTAATATTATTATTTGGCCATTTTAAATATAACATAATTTCCTCCACTTACGGCTTTTAGTGCATATTAATGTATTTATTATTTTAAAGTTTTCTTTCTCTTTTTAATATTCATGTGAAAATACTTTTGTTGCTAGAATAGAAAATATTTTCATTTGCGCTGCATTAGAATGAATTGGCAACAATAGCTTAAAATATCATCTAGAAATGTGAAATAAATGTGTCGTGTAAATAAATTTTAAAATTTAAACTGTTTGGCAATATTATTACTTGGTCATTTTAAATATGATGTAATTTCCCTCATTTACGGCTTTAACACATATTCAGAGGTGATTGTGAGTAAAAAAAAAAAATTCTGAAATTCACAGCAAATTTTCTGAAAGGTTACAACAGAGAGGGAAAGAAAGGGGGGGGGGGGGAGAGATCCACTCCTGCACTATGTTTTTTTTTTCGTGCCCCTTTGATGAAATTTTCGGTTTTTCGCGATCTTTTGATGAAATTTGCCGTTTCTGTACGATCTTTTGATGAAATTTGATGCTTTTGCACGATCTTTTGACGAAATTTGCTGTGTTTTCGCGATCTTTTGAAGAAATTTTAGCGAATTTTTACGAAATCTGATGTTTTTGCACGATCTTTTGACGAAACTTGCCTCTTTTAGCGCGATCTCTTGAAGAAATTTGCCGTTTTTTCCCAATCTTTTGACAAAATTTGAAGTTTTTCGCGATCTTTTGACGAAATTTGTCGTTTTATCACGATCTTTTGACGAAATTTGTCCTTTTTCGCGATATTTTGACGAAATTTGTCCTTTTTCGCGATCTTTTGACGAAATTTGTCCTTTTTCGCGATCTTTTGACGAAATTTGTCCTTTTTTCGCGATCTTTTGACGAAATTTGCCGTTTTTTTCGCGATCCTTTAGTCAAATTTGGCGTTTTTTCGCGATCCCTTTCACGAAATTTGAGGTTTATTCACGATCTTTTGACAAAATTTGCTGTTTTTCGCGATCTTTTGACGAAATTTGTCGTTTTTCGCGATCTTTTGACGAAATTTGTCCTTTTTTTCGCTATCTTTTGACGAAATTTGCTGTTTTTTTCGCTATTTTTGGTGAAATTTGGCGTTTTTTCGCGACCCCTTTCACGAAATTTGAGGTTTATTCACGATCTTTTGATGAAATATGCCGTTTTTCGCGATCTTTTGACGAAATTTGTCGTTTTTCGCTGTCTTTTGACGAAATTTGCCGTTTTTTCGCGATTTTTGACGAAATCTGCTGTTTTTGCACGATCTTTTGACGAAATTTGTCGTTTTTCGCGATCTTTTGACGAAATCTGCTGTTTTTGCACCATCTTTTGACGAAATCTGCTGTTTTTACACGATCTTTTGACGAAATTTGCTGTTTTTTCGCGATTTTTTGACAAAATATGTCGTTTTTTCGCGATCTTTTGACGAAATCTGCTGTTTTTGCACGATCTTTTGACGAAATTTGTCGTTTTTTCGCGATCTTTTGACGAAATTTGTCGTTTTTTCGCGATCTTTTGACGAAATTCGCCATTTTTTCGGGATCCTTTGATGAAATTTGCCATTTTCCCGCAATCCTTTGACGAAATTTACCGTTTTCTGCGATCCTCTGACGAAATTGGCGTTTTTTCGCGATTATCGGACGAAATTCGCGTTTTCCCGCGATCCTTTGTCGAAATTGGCAATTTTTCTTGGAACGATTGACAGAATTGGTTTTTTCGACGACCATTTGTCGACATTTGCGATATAGTTTATGTCCAAATTTTCAGATTTATGACTGATTTTTTTTTTTTTTTTTCGGAAATGACTGCCTTAATTTTTCGGAAAATTCGAACAGATTCACCCCTGTGCATATTTATGTATTTATTATTTTATAATTTTCTTTCTCTTTTAAAATTCACGTTTAAATATAGTTTTTATGACGTAATATTCAATATTTGCATGCTTTTAATACATATTCATTTAATTGTATTTTGAAAGTTTTTTGCTGTTTATAAGTCACATGTAAATATATAGTTTTTTAATTTGAAGGTAATATTATTCTTTGCACTGTTTTAACAATTGGCAACAATTTAAAATAATAACCTTTTCTAAAATATTGCTCGAAATTCCAAAAATTTGAATTTAAAATGGAAATAAACCCTCAAAAAATAAGTCAAATTAAAAAAAAAATGCAGTCTGCACACTGGGAACTTCTAATGTATTTATTATCCTTACAAAAAATGATTAAATTCCTAGTGAAAGCCCTGCTTATATATTATATATGACTATTATTTGCAGGGATGTAGTGGAGGATATACAGTAGTGTATGGCCTATACCTGCTGGATTATTTTAGAAACTTCGTATACCCTATGTATCCCACTTAATCTATATAGTATATTTTCTGGTTATTCTATATTCTGTTTTTGCTCTTATAAAATTTTTTTAATGGAACGATTTTGACCAACTTTAACATCAAATATAAGGTCACCCGGGGTAAATCCTTGTCAAAAAGCATCAACATCTAATTATTATAAAAACTATTAAAGGTATTGTTCCCAATTCATTTGTGGAATAAGCCACCTCTGATGGCTATATTATAAAATGCTTACTTAAATATATATGCACTTAATTTTTAAATGACCAAGAATTACCCCGGAAATGGGGTAATTCTTGGTCACTTCTGGGGTAATTATCGGCCAGCGTCCTTTTTCATGTAAATAAAGTAGTTCAGTTAATTTTTTTTATGACTGAGTAATAAAATAAGTATAACCAATCTTCTAAAAGTTTTGTTCATCTCATAATTGTGGAATAATAAAGCATAGGCTTTGTTTTGGGCATAAATACAACATTATTTGATGTGCAAAAGACTCTTTTACATTTTACAAAACATCAATTAGCCAAAGAATTTTTATGCATTTTTACAACATGTTTAAGCAGTATTTATTACTTCATTAGTATCCACTGTGAATGGATTTATTAATAACTTGCAAATTTATTGGTTCATAAAAAATATAACTGAATGTTTGTTATCAATTTCATTTTGCTTAGGCCAACTGAAGTTTTCGGCTTTATTTTCAAGAAATTTTCAATACAGACCTTTAATATAATACAGAGCATAATAATTAGGTTCCTCTATTGCATTATGTACATTTTTATGCGCCATTTTGGCATTTTGCAATGAGATAGTATTTCTACTTAAATTGTTCAGTCATAGAGTGTGTCTTATTCTCTGAGCACTAATTCTTTTAAAAGTGTTTATAGTAGAGGAAAATTTTATAATCTTTTTTAAAGACTGTGATATGCCATTAGTTGAAATAAAATAATTAAAACTTCAAGAATGACAATGATATGTTGTAAAAAGTGTAAAAATCAAGATCGATGTTTTGCATAAATTTGAGTAGCAGTTTTCAATATAATTTTTTTTTTCTTTAATTTCAACTAAATGAATAATTAAGGCATATATTTCAAAGCAAAGGATTCAAAGTATGTTTGAGATTTTTTACAGTTTCATAAATTGTTATTTTTATAACAAAAGCGAAAAGGATCAAGAATTGCCTCAGAAACTCAGTGACCAGGAATTACCACGGGGGTACTCTACTTTATTAAGAACTACAATTAACTAAAATGTGGTGAACAGTGTGGTTGCAGTTAATTCTTAAAGAGTTTGTGACAATTAAAATCACTAAATTTAACAATAAAAAGGAATTAAATGATGATGAAAACATTGACCAGGAATTACCCCAGTGACCAAGATTTACCCCAGATACATGAGGCAATATTTGACCAACTTCTGTAAATTATTTAAAATAGTATAAAGAATTTCAAGATTATTTTTTAATAGCTAAAGTAATTGGTAATTGAACCAAAAAGAATGAAAAGAAAAATATTTAAAATGTGAGTTGTGACAAAGATCTTTGTAAAAATGTATCATAACTAAAGTCAATGTTATTTTACAGAAATTTAACAAGCCATTTCAAAAAGATTTTTTTTTTCAAAATAAATAAACAATAAACTACTAATTAAGTAATAAATTCTAATGAGGATAGTTCAGAGTACCTCTATAATTTTTTCATTTTGGTGAATCGTTCTTAAAACATAAAAAGGACTGTGACCAGGAATTACCCCAGGTGACCCTATCTTAAAATAAATCTTCTGTTTAAAAACTGTTTGCATCAGCGTGTTTATCAAACATTTTTCTATAAAACTACCGATTTTCATACATTTGCATGCAGTAGTTTTCTTAATATTAACGAAGAAAAACCCCTGGTCACAAAAAAATCATTGACAGCGGCTGTGACAGCGTTATTATTTTTTTTTGCAATAGAGAGATTCACTAATTTGCGCTTACTACTGAGCTTTAATAAATGCAGAGCAATTCCATCTCAGCTCAGGCAGGACATGTCAATTCACCATCATAGATTTTTTTCAAAAAATTACAGTAGTTACAACTAAGTAATACATAAAATTTCCCAATGGGATTTTTCCCCCAAAAATTTTTTTCTGTGGTTACAGCACTTTAAAGTTTACGATAAAATTGACAATTTTCGGAAAAACAGAAAAACGCTTCATTTTGAAACGAACACAGTATCAAAAATATTTAACGTATCCAGTCTATTTATTTTTTACAAATAGTTATTGGGCTGAATTTTACTTTAGCCTAGTTTTAAAAAATATAGTGACATTTTAAATTAATTTTAAAAAATTGTTTCTAAGTACAAAAAATGGAATTATTACTGATTTTAATTTTTTTTTTTCAGAATGAAAAAAAATATTTTAAAGCTAAACATTGGTGGTAATCCAAAGACCTTTAATGGGAGTTTCACAGTAAATTTTATTTTAAGCCTAAGATGCATGCAACTTTTGCAATTCAAATTTAAATTATGTAAAATTTTGTAAAATCGCTATTTTTGAGATGCAATTTCTCAAAAACACCATTTTTTAAAAATCTGATAATATGCTCAATTGATACCTTATTAGTTTCTAATAAATACCTTATAAGCAAATCGTGTGTTTTTGCTTAGAAAATTTTATATGATTTTTTGAAAATATCATGTTGTGTATATTTTTCAAAAGGCCAGAAAGTCAAGCTTTTTCTTATTTCACTGAATTTATAATGTGATTAAATTTTTTATAAAAAGAATAATATGTAATAATTTTTAATAAAAGGTGTAGCAAAATATCTAGTAGTTAAATCCTGACAGATGAAGTACAAGGCTTTCACTGGCAAAATACTCACATATCATTATTTACCTGTACAGCATATTTTAGAAAAGAAATAGAGTTTTATTGTAGTTTCTGATGATATAACTCATGATACAGATACAGCTCATGCTGTTTGTGTCTATAGAAAACATAAAAAAAGAATTATCTAAGTTGTACCAATATCAGATGGAGATAGAGCACATTTTAAAAATAAGTATTATTTTGATGGATTGCACAAAAATAATGAAGTTGTACTAAAGAAGTGGATTTTTTCAGCTACTGGCCATGAAAAAAGTGCATGTGATGCTGTAGGGGGATTATGTAAGCATTATGCAACGAAATTTAATCTCCAAAATGAACCAATAAGAGCCATCCGAGATTCTGTCTCATTTGCTGCTGAACTATCCTCTCTGTTAAAAAAGTATCCTTCTACTCCATCTAGACAGAAACATTATTCAAGCCTATAGAGATAATAATGAGAAAGAATAAGCTAATGTAAAATGTATTGTTGGTATACGATCTAAACATTATTGGATGATTAAAAATAATGAAGGTTATATGGGACGAATAATTAAAAATGCATTGACAAAAGTTAAAACCTCCAGCAAGATAACAAAACATTATTCAATGCACGATTTATAAATTGGTGATTTCATTGGGTGCTTTTATGAAAATAATTGATGGATAAGACAAATCAATAGCACATCATGAGAATTGAGGGACATTACAGCATCATTCATATACCCATGGTCCAGAAAAAGCATTCCTGTGGCCAGAAGAATCTGGAAAGAAAAAAGATAAATGCATCGAGTAACACTTAAAACGTGGCGATTAACTTTATTGTCCTCACTCGCCAAATTTAATGGGCACCACTCGCCAAATGTGATGGTTGCAAGATGTATCGATGCTCTTTCCTCCCTGGTATCGATTCCAGATTTCATTCCCGATTCTTCTGGCCACTGGAATGCTTTTGATGGACCATGGGAGTACATGAATGATACTGTAATGTCATTTAGTTCTCGTGATATGCTACTGATTTTTCCTATCCACCAATTACTTTCATAATCAATATTTCATAATAAATTATAAATTAAGTGAAATAAGAAAAAGCTTGACTTTCTGGTCTTTTGAAAAATATACACAACATGTTATTTTCAAAAAATCATATAAAATTTTCTAAGCGAAAACACACGATTTGCTTATAAGGTATTTATTAGAAACTAATAAGGTATCAATTGAGCATATTATTAGATTTTTAAAAAATGGTGTTTTTGAGAAATTGCATCTCAAAAGTAGCGATTTTACGAAATTTTGCATAATTTAAAATTGAATTGCAAAAGTTGCATGCATCTTAGGCTTAAAATAAAATTTACTGTGAAAGTCCCATTAAAGGTCTTTGGATTACCATCAATGTTTAGCTTTAAGATATTTTTTTTCATTCTGAAAAAAAAATCTTAAAATTAGTAATAATTCCATTTTTAGTACTTAGAAACATTTTTTTAAAATTAATTTAAAATGTCACTATATTTTTTAAAACTATGCTAAAGTAAAATTCAGCTTAATAACTATTTGTAAAAAATAAATTGACTGGATACATTAAATATTTTTGATACTTTGTTCGTTTCAAAATGAAGCGTTTTTCTGTTTTTTCGAAAATTGTCAATTTTATCGTAAACTTTAAAGTGCTGTAACCACAGAAAAAAATTTTTGGGGGAAAAATCCCATTGGGAAATTTTATGTATTACTTAGTTGTAACTACTGTAATTTTTTGAAAAAAATCTATGATGGTGAATTGACGCATATCAGTACTGCCTGCCTGAATTGAGATGGAATAGCTCTGCACTGAATTTCTCATTATTGAGGACCATACTAAATTCATGTACTGTAACAAACAATTTTGGAACTACATGAACTATACAGTCACAAAATTAGATGAGATTTTTAAGAATGAATGCTTATAAAAGCATGTTTTATTTTGTCCTTTTAACTATTTTTACTTTTATATTTATTGTTTAAAATTTTCTGCCCTGTTTGTTATGTTCTGCTAACAATAAATAATCATTCAATCTTCTAAAATAACCCACTGAAATACTTCCTTCCATCCAAAAAGGAGGAGAGGGGGATGGCAAAGGAAAAAGTTACCCTTTTTTTTTTTTCTTCTTTTGACTCTTCTCTACACATTTTAGATATGCATTGCTCAAAACTACTTTAGCATCAACCAAAGCAAGTGACGAAAAGGTTAAAAAATCATTTTAGAATTAATGTTTCATGACGAATCTATATTGGTAACTATTTTTCCATTTGGATAGTTTATTTTTGCTGATTAGTTAAACTGCTAAGGTTAGTCAAAAGTTAGTGAAAGCCCTGCTTATATATTATATTTGACTATTATTTGCAGGGATGTAGTGGAGGGTATACGGTAGTATATGTCCTATACCTGCTGGATTATTTTAGAACCTTCGTATACCCCACGTTTCCCACTTAATCTATATAGTATATTTTCTGGTTATTCTACAGCACTGATTGGCAGATCATCCTCAGGGGCTGCTATAATTTGCTGCAACCTCGTTTGTTAGGTTTTTCTCAAGTGGAAAAACATGTTCTCTGTTCTGAAACATACTGATGTTTAAAGTGTGTTATTTAACAGTTTCAGGCATGAAAGTGGGAAACGAGAAAAAAAGGTGGAATCTTTCCATCTAAACAATGGCGTCAAACTCAAACTCTTATAATTTAAGTCTGATTTCAATAGACACTTATACAATAAAATTAAATATAACTGCATGTATGATTGCTATTTTTTTTTTTTTTTTTGTAACATCGAAAGTATTAAAAATGTTAATGGTGTAAAATCCAAATATATATGAGCAACTTATGTGAAGTACAGTGATTAACTTTTCAAAACAAATATTATTCTGAATGGTTTGCCTGTTAAAATTTGCCCCCTTTTTTCAAAAGAAAACAACCTCCATGTTAAATTGTTCTTTGCTTCAGAAATACAACTGGAAAAAGGTATCACTGAAATTATCCAAAAGTGTTGTGTAAATAGGACAAAATATACCCTCCCAAAAAAATTTTCATCCTGGAAAGATATACTTTGAACAACTTCATTTACATGACATCCAGATGCTTACCTAATATAAGCTCACCTTTGATTTGATGTCTCTTTTGCACAGCAGTTCAAAAATACTCCAAGGATTTGAGAATGTTCGATTACTAAATTTCCCAGGCAACCCCCCCCCCCTGCCCCCTTTATTATCCTTCCAAAGATTTCTTTGTATTTTTGCATCAATCCAGAGAATAACCAAAATTGCTTTAAAAAATGTGGAATTCCTCCTTTAGGAGGAACTCTTTCATGCCTGCAGTTTGCAGTGGAGTAAAATTAAAAAATCTTGTAAAAGGGGGAAAGTATGATTTTTTAAAACTATTACTTGTTTCAGGTACTGTTTTATATAGTTTATTTTGCTAAATTTATATATTTTCCTACACGTTTTGCAAATATGTAACTATTTCTTTTTCAAAATTAGTAAATGTTTCCAATGTAACTATTTAAAATATTAGGGTAGATGTGCCAGTAATGGACACCCTTAAGGAATTTCTTTAAAAATTATTTTTTTATTAATAGTTATAATTATTATATTCCAGTTTTTTCAATATTATATTAATCTATCAACAATATTTAACCATTCTTATAGCCTCATTTCCCCATATGAATAGAAATTTAATTTTAAATAACAGAAATATATCAAAACACCCAAAAGCCCAGTAATGGACACCCTCTAGCCCAGTAGTGGACACCCTCTGTTCCAGTAATGGACACCCCATAAAAAGTAATAAATATAATTGTTTTTATGACTGTATTTAGAACCAGAATTTAATGAATACATTCTAATGAAACAAAATAGTTATTTTTAAATAAATTTAACAATTAGGATACCAGTAATTAATAAAATATTTGTGATAATCATTTACTGTTTGCATTAATTATTGCAATTATCAGAAGATCGATGTTTTAATTATTTTAGATGGATAGTTTAAAATACTAAATATCAGACAATTACAGCTATCAAATTATTGAAACAGTGGTGAATTTAAAAGGTAATAATAATAAAAAAAAGTTTTGGAATATTAATGTTTAGTTTTGTGTCACTATTTTTAACAATCTTCCAGAGATTACTTGATATATCATTTATAATAATTAATATTACAAATATTAAAGAAATAATATTGTGAGTTGAATATTTTAAATACTAAATAAAATAATTTCAAAATAAAACTGTAGAACTGATGTGTGAGGCCACTGATCTGCAGATTTATTAGTTTCATGAATATTACCTATAACTTTCATTAATAGTATTACATTTTTTTTTTTTTTTTTTTTTTTTTTTTAATAAGGAAACATTTAAGACAGAAAATGGATTTTTAATAGCTTCTGTAACTTAATTGCTTTTATTTAAACGGAGAGGGATTAAGCTCTATGAGCCCCTCTTTGACTGTGCTCTTAAACAGTATTTTCTGCTTCCTGGCTGGTTTGATTTCCAGATTATAAAATATATGAGGTATATATATGTACTAGGGATTGACCGAATACCGAATAGTTGATTCGGTATTCGGCATGTAAACCGAAAATTCGGCCGAATCATCGCAGATAAGTATTTTTCTTAGAAATAGAAGAATTCTCTTTTACTTAAAAGTAGAATAAGCTAAACGATGAGTTTCGTTATTATGTGCATGAGTTCAGGGTTCAGCTGCACTACAAAAAACAAGTCAAAGGCCATTTTTAATTAAAAAAAAAAAATCTTTCCTAAAATAGCCTACATAGGGGTGAAATCAAAACAACTGTCTGCAATAGAGAAAAAAAAAGTAAGGAAGATGGGCATCTTTCCCTTATCATTTAATTTTAATTATTTCTACATTAGTTTCTTAATTTATATTTATTTAATGTGTATTTTCTTTAATATACACATCAGACAAGTATATCAGAGTTCATCTCTGTATATCTAAGACGTATATTAAAGAAAATACACACAACAAATAAGTATACCCCTATGCCTGTCCTATAGCTTTTACAACCATTAAATTAAAATCGCTGAAATTTGTTATCTTCATCATCACAATGTTAAAATATTAATCAAAATATAAATATCTATCAATAATCTGTCAGAAAATAGTTAAATGTACAAATTGATATGATAACTTTTGTATTTGAGAACATTCCTATTCAATAGGTTTATAATTAGACTTAGGCAATCGGTAAAGTAGCTTAATGACAACATTGTTTCTTTTTATTTGAATGAAAGTTTGTTTTACTGACAATCTTTATCCTTAATAATAGCCTGTATAGTTTAATACTTTCATAGGTTATTTTGGGTATTGACTAGTGATGAAATAATAAAAAATAAGTGATGGGTTATGAATTTGTGAGTGGAAAGAAGTCATTAAATTTTTTGTGTAACTAGATTTAAGAATAAAAATGTAACTGAATTAAATTATTAAGAATTAAATTTTAATTTAAGTTTATTAAAAAAGCTAATGTTTGCAAAAATGTGTATTAAAATATTTTTAAGTATTCGGTTGCCGAATACCGAATATTCGGTATACACTTTGACCGAAGCTTCGGTATTCGGCAAAACTGCTGCTTCGGTCAATCCCTAATATGTACTACATAAAAAAAAAAAAAAATAAATAAATAAAATATCAAAATTTTATTAATCACATAAAATAACTTAAAAGCAGCTATTTATAAAAGTTTTGGTGTTATTACATTTTGGTAAGTATAATTTAAAAATTAAATTTGATTATTTATGTTTGCAGTTAAGCCAAAGTATTTTATGCGCTATAAACATTACTAAAATTGCATTTTTAGCAGTGTCTACATGGGTGTCCATTACTGGAAAATGACTAATTAACCATCCCAGTAATGGACACCCCCTCTTAAAACCTTAAAAAGAAATGAAATTTTGTAAATAGCCATTAGTATATAAAATTCAAAGTTTTCTATTGCTACTCAAACAAAAACATTCAAATTTTGCAAGAAAATAAATAATATATATATTAATTAAACGAAGCCAGCTCTTAACCTCTTCATTAAGATTTTCACAGAAAAACAGCAAAACTTTGAAACATTATTTTCTGCTTCCTGAGCTAAATATTTATTAGTTATTTTTTATGAACCAAAAACATCAAGGGGTGTCCAATACTGGAAGGGTGTCCATTACTGGCACATCTACCCTATATATTCAATTTTAAATTCTTTAAATTTATTTCATAACATCCCTATTTATTTAACTTGATATTCAAGAAATGGTTTTTAACATTTGCTATTAAAACAACTGCCAAATTGTTGCTCATATCACTCATGTTCGACTACAATTTTGGCAACATATACCCAATTAGAGAACTTTTAGCTAAAATAACAAATAAATAAACAACTTAAGCAAGGATTTATAAAAACCTTTATTATTATGAAAACAATATTATGAGCCTATGCAAGAAATGCAAAGATACTCATAAGCTAATGCTAAATCAATGGAGTCTTCTTTTCAAATTTCTCGCTTGTATTGCAATATTTTTTAAATGACTTATTTTTTTTTAACATAGAAAATTTGATGTCAATGTTTAACCAGATATCATTGTACTTTTCAAAATTTTTTTCACGTAACCCTTTCACAGGGTTCATACAGAGTTGGGAAGAAAAAATCCAAGGAGTACCCAAAAACTCCAAGGAGTCCAAAAATTTTTAAGGATTTGCCATTTTATTTTGTTGTCGATGTTTTTATTTGCTACACCGTTATGTGGTATGCACACTCCAATTTTTAATGCCCAATTTGGAGAAAAGAACATTTCAAAAACAAATTTTACTCTATTAGAATCTAATTGTTAGTGCTGAAATTGCACAGTATTCACAATATATTGCTTATTGATTTCGTAAATATAAATACAAAATTGACAATCTACTTTTTTATGCAGTGACCAATGGTCATGTCACAGGGGTGATTTTGAGTAAAAAAAAATTTCTGAAATTCACAGGATATCTTCTGAAAAGTTACACAAGAGAGGGCGGGAGGGGGAAATCCACTTTCGACACAAGCTATGCGTTTTCTCCGTGACTCTTTGACGAAATTTGTGTTTTTTCGCGATCTTTTGACGAAATTTGTGGGTGTTTTCACGAGCTTTTGACGAAAATTGTGGTTTTTTTCGTGATAGTTTGACGAAAATTGTGGGTTTTTACGCACTCTTTTGACGAAATTTGTGGGTTTTTTCGCGATCTTTTGACGAAAGTTTCGGGTTTTTGCGATCTTTCGACGAGACTTGTGGGTTTTTTCGCGATCTTTTGACAAAATTTACGGGGGTTTTCGCGAATATTTGAAGAGATTTGTGTTTTTTCGCGGTTCTTTGACGAAATTTGCGTTTTTCCCGTGATCCTTTGACGAAAGTGGCGATTTTTCTGCAAACGATTGACAAAATTTATTTTTTTCGCGACCATATGTCCGAATTTTCGGATTGCTGACCGATTTTTTAAAGTTTTCGGAAATGAATGCCTTACATTTTCTGAAGTTTCGGACTAGAATCAGCCCTAGGTCATATAAATAGAGATGTCAAACCCCAAACACTTATTACGTATATCACATACATGATGCATCTTAAAGAAAATTTTAAAAGGCAAAAAAAAACTAGTATGTTGTGGCCATCACAAAACTTTCTTCTATATAAATCACGTCAATTAAATCGTTTAAATAGTACCAATTCATATCACAATATATCTGAATTTGAAGTTTGGTGAAAATTCGTGCATTAGTTCTTGTATAGAGCTATAGCGGAAATTCTGAAAAATGTAGTATAGCAGCGCCACCTGTTGAGCGATTTACACCAAAACATAAACAGCACTAATTGATATCAAGGTATACCTGAATCTGAAGTTTGATGAAAATTCATGCATTAGTTATTGAGATACAGCTGTGGCGGAAATTCTGAAAAATGCAGCATAGCAGCGCCACCTGTTCAGCGATTTGCACCAAAACATAAACAGCACTAATTCATATCATGGTATACCTGAATCTGAAGTTTGTTGAAAATCCAAGAATTAGTTCTTGAGATAGAGATATTGCGGAAATTGCAAAAAATGCCCAATAGCAGCGCCACCTGTTGAGCGATGTACACCAAAATATATAAAATGTCTATTCATCTGAAGGACTAACTGAATCTGAAGTTTCATGAAAATCCGTGCATTAGTTCTTGAAATAGAGCCATTGCGGAAATCGTAAAAAATCCAGCATAGCAGCGCCACCTGTTGAGCGATTTACACCAACACGTAATCAGCATCATGTCATATCAAGGACTAACTGACTCTGAAGTTTCATGAAAATCCGTGCATTAGTTCTTGAGATAGAGCCATTTCGGAAATCGTAAAAAAGGCAGCATAACAGCGCCACCTGTTGAGCGATTTGCACCAAAATCTCTAAATTGTCTATTCATGTCAAGGACTAACAGAATCTGAAGTTTCATGAAAATCCGTGCATTAGGTCTTGAGATAGGGCCATTGCGGAAATCGTAAAAAAGGCAGCATAGCAGCGCCACCTGTTGAGCGATTTGCACCAAAATCTAATCAGCATCAATTTGTATCAGGGGCTAACTGAATATGAATATTTGTTAAATTCCGTGCATTAGTTCTTGAGATAGAGCGCCCACAAAATTTGTGTCACATACACACAGACAGACAGACTCACAGAGTCACAGACAGACATTTTGTAAAAACATGTTTTTTGGAATCTCTGACCCCTAAAACGTGTAAATCCGTCGAAAACCGGAATTCGAAAATTTTCATGAATCCAATACTTTCTTCTTGTAAAGATAGAAGAAAGTAAAAAAAAGGAATGCTAAATGCAACATACAAGAAAAAATATAACAAGTTTTGAATTTATTCTTTTAGAACAGCGGTAATCGCTTTCTTTGAAGGTGAAATGTTGACGAATTCGCATTGTTTTCGCGATCTTAAGATGAAATTCGCGTTTTTTTTCCGCGATCTTTTGAGGAAATTCACGTGTTTTTCGCGATCTTCTGGGGATATTCGCCTTTTATTTCGATCGTTTCACGAAACTAACTTTTTTTGCGATTTTTTGATGGAAACCGTGTGTTTTCCGCGATCCTTTGAGGAAATTCGCATGTTTTTCGCGATCTTTTGAGGGAATTTGCGTGTTTTTCGCGATCTTTTAAGGAAATTTGCGTGTTTTTCGCTATGTTTTGAGGAAATTCGCATTTTTTCGTGATTTTTTAGGAAATTCGCGTTTTATGCGATCTTTTGAGGAAATCTGCTTTTTTCTCGATCTGTAACGAAATTCGAGTTTTTTCGTGATCCTTTGAGTAGATTCACGTTTTTCGCTGTCTTTTAAGAAATTATCGTCTTTTTAAGAAATCCGAGTTTTCCCGCGATCTGTTGGAGAAATTCGCGTTTTTTCACGATCCTTTGACAAAATTTACGAATTTTTTCAGCGATCGATTGACGAAATTTGACGGTATTTTTTTTTTTTTTTTTTAACATATTTGCGAAAAATGCGATTTTTCCGAGAATCTTGGCTAAATGCCAAACATCGATAAAATTTAAAATAAAGGTCGGCTAACAGTGTCGAAAAACTGTCTTTGCGGACCTAATAATTGAAAAACGGACTTAGTGGGAGCCCTGCTATTAAGATTACCCTACCCAATCAGTGTTGTTCTTCAGATTGAATGACGTGCATAAAGGATTTACCGTGCGTTTTTCAATCACGATTCTTTTTTTCCTCGGCAGCAATATCGCTTGCGTCCGAAGCCGCAATAGAATATAAGGAGTTTCTAAGTAGTACGTACTACTTGGGAGTGTTTTCATTTCTAAGGAGTTTTCAAGGAGTCTGTGCGAACCCTGCTTTCACTTTCAGAAGGTATCCTAGATCCCCCCCCCCCCCCCCACACACACAAAAAAAAAAAAAAAAATCAGTTAAAAATATTGAAATGTAAATAAGAAATTTGAAAAAAAAATACTGCCACTAGTTGTTGCGAAATCAAGCAACTCCTCTTACCACTTACCCTTTGAAACAAGAACAAAAAACGCACCTGCAGTGTGTTACGTCAGACCGAATGATCCTACTGCGCAAGAGCGGACAGAACTTTTTTTCCGTGAGAATTGACTCAGATTTAGATTAGAACAGAAACTGGATATGAACGTAGAGAAAAGAGAATAACTTTTAAAAAAGAAAACTTTAATACTCGAATTGTAATATAATGTAAATAATTTTTGTTTTGTGAGTGTCTAAGCAAGTTGTGTACGTCTTCAATAATGTTTAATGTAATACAGTTTTATTTACTTCGAAGATTCAAGACTTATTATTTGGATGTCGTCTTATTTATTGCATAGAATCCCCGGCTATTTCTTCTTATGCGAAGGAAAGAACAGGTAGGACATTTAGCTTTTATTTTATGATTGTATAAGTTGAAAGCTTTTTATTAGATAATAAGATTAATGAGAATATTAGAAACAGAGAAAAAGATCAGTAGTAACATTTTGGCATCCCTTCCGGGGATATAACCTAATTATGATATAAATAGAATAAGATATTAAGATATTAGAAATTATTTATCAAGCTATTTAATTTGAAGAACTGAAAAATTATTGAGAACTGTTGAACATATAGAGAATTGTACTTTTTAATAGAATTTAGTTGTTGTTGTTATTAGTTCGCAATGGCTGAAAGTTTAGTTATCGCCAAAAAAGAAAGAGCTGTGCTACGTGAAAGCATAAATAAGTTTATAAATAAAATAGAAGCTATTTTGAAAGAGGGAGAACCAGACATTTTTGATTTGGAAGAGGTAGTGGAACAGTTAAGTGTGACAGAAATGGAACTGACACGAGCAGACGGGGAAATTAAAAAATTGGTGCAAGAAGCACAATTAGATACAGAATTACAGGGCGCTCGCGAATTTAAAGAGAAAATTACGTCATGGCGCTTTAGAGCAAACAGAAAAATAAAAGAGTTAGATAAAAAGAAAACACAGGATGATTCGTTTTCTAAACGAGAAAATCACTTAAAGGAAAACGTAAGCATTAAATTACCGAAACTAAATATCGCAAAATTTTCTGGGGATTTTGTTGAATGGCTTTCGTTTTGGTCAGCTTTTGAAACAACCATTCACAACAATGACACATTAGATCCAGTAGATAAATTTAACTATTTAAAAAGTTTTCTAGCCCCCATTCCATTAAAAAGTATAGATGGATTTTGTGTCACCGTAGAGAATTATTTAAAGGCCGTCGATATTTTGAAAGAAAGGTACGGGAATAAGGATATGTTAATTTCGGTACATACAAATAAACTTCTTAATTTAACTCCACTCAGACACTCGAAGGACACCAAATCATTTCGAAAACTTTTTGATGAGATACAAACGAACATTAGAAGTCTAGAGTCGCTTAACATTTCATTAGACTCTTATGGAAATTTATTATCCCCCATTTTATTTAAATTATTACCGAGAGACCTAGTTTTGGAATTTAATAAAACGCATGAAGACTCAATTAATGTCCAAGATTTAATATCGTTCTTACATAAGCAATTAATATCCAGAGAGAAAATGTATGCGTCATCACTGAATGAAATAAATGAAAAATCAACACAAAATAATTATGTTGCGCAGTCATTTACGAAAAATCCTTCCTCCCCCCCCCCCCCCCCCGAGTCAATAAATTTAATACGCAGAGTAATAAATTTGATTCTCCGAATAGAAAATTACCATCAGCGAGTGATTTATTGGTTCAGAGCGAAAATGAGACTACTTGTGGATTTTGCTTTGGCAGGCACCAGACAAATAAATGTTTTAGCACTTGTAATTTACCGTTTGAAAAAAGACTTGATTTACTGAAGAAAGAGAGGCCTTTGTTATATTTGTTTATCCCGCGGACATATTGGGAAGTACTGTGTATCGAAGGATTTATGCGGTATTTGTAATTCGAGACACGCCCAGATAATGTATAATAAAGAAATAAATTCAAAAGGGAAATCTACTAATTCAGAGAGTAGCGATGTTACGAGACCAATGCTGTCAAATCAGGATATAATTTCTAATGTCTATTTACAAACTTTGATAGTGGAGATCCGTAATGATAATCAATCTTCTGAATTTATTCGTATCATTATAGATACTGGGAGTCACAATAGCTATATAACTAGATATGCTGCAAATAAATTGAAATTAAGGAAAATTCGATCAGAAACAATTAGACACGGACTATTCGGAGGGGTAGAAAAAACGAGTAAACATAATCGCTATGAATTTACTATCAGTAATTTAGATCATAGTTTCTGATTTAAAATACAAGCTTTAGATGAAGAAAAAATTGTTCAGGAGTAAATTTATGCCGCGATAGCGAAATGATAAAAATCTTAGAAAAAAGGGGAGTTCATCTGACCGATGTTCGTGAAAATAATCGACTATGTTTATATGAGAATAATCCGGAAGAAGTACACATTTTAATCGGCGCTGACATGGCGCGAAATTATTCACAGATAATATAAAATATTTTCCTGATTTGGGTATAACAGCTTTTGAAACAAAGTTAGGCTGGACAATTATGGGGAAAACAGAGGGTAATGGAAATGATTCAGAAAGTTTGTTGTCAGTTCTATCGCTGTCATTATTTACTTCAAATGCCAGTTTATCACAACTGTGGAACTTAGATACCTTGGGTATCACTAATGAAGATTATAAAAATAAAGACGATTTAGCAAGAGAGACTTATAACTATTTTCTTGAAACAGTCAAACGTGATGAAAGTGGCCGCTACGAAGTGACACTACCCTGGATTGTTGATAATTCAATTTTAGCGAGCAATCGCGTATTAACAGAGAAACATTTGCGCAAGACAGAACAAAAACTTATCAAAACAAATAAGAAAATACAATATGAAGAAATTTTTAATTTGGGGAAGGATAATAATATTATAGAAGAAATTTCAGACGATAAGGAGAATAAAGTACATTTCTTACCCCACAGGCCAGTAATTAAGGAAAATAGTGAAACGACGAAAATGCGTCCTGTCTTTAATGCCTCCGCACATAATGCAAACTCTCCTTCTTTGAACAACTGTCTCACAAAGGGACCTAATTTGATTGAAATAATTCCGAGTATTTTGAATCGTTTTCGTAAATACAAAATAGGTATTTCTTCAGACATTGAAAAAGCATTTCTCCAGATAAAAATCACAGAAAAAGATCGCGATTTTTTAAGACTCCAAACATAATTTGAAAGTTTATAGACATTGTCGCGTAGTCTTCGGACTCACTTCAAGCCCGTTTTTATTAATGGGTACACTAAACCATCTTTTAAGTCAAGTACCCGAACAGTGGGAAAATACAGCACGAATTTTGAAAGATTCATTTTACATTGACAATTCCATTACTAGTTTAAAATCGATCGCAGATACTGGAAAATTTATAACAGAATCACAGTGTATTTTATCATCAGCTCATTTTAATTTAAGATGTTGGCGATCAAATTTGCCTCAGGCCATGATCGATGTTTCTGAAGAAAATACAAAGTTAGCACCAGTTTTGGGATTGGTCTGGGACTTAGAGCAAGATAGATTAATGTGTAAAATAGAAGAAAAAATTGAAACGAAAGAACCACTCACAAAGAGAAAAATTTTATCGGTTACCCAAAAGATTTTTGACCCCATAGGATTCTCCGCCCCGAGCACTCTTATTCCAAAATTAATTCTTCAGGAAACCTGGAAACAGAAATTGAAATGGGATGAAGAACTTCCTGAAAATTTAAGAAAACAGTTCGACTTCTGGTTAAAACAAATTAAGTTTTTACAAGAAATTCAAGTTCCACGCTGGTTGAAGTTGAATGTATCGCCCAAAAATGAAAATAACATTTCCTTGCATACCTTTTCCGATGCTAGTAGACACGCTTATGCCACTTGTGTGTATCTTAGATGTCAAACACAAGAAAAAGTTCAGTTAGTAAATGCTAGAAGTGGAGTAGCGCCCATTAAAGAACTTCACAATTCCTCGACTGGAGCTACTCTCGTGCCTCATTGGAGCTAGACTCGCTAAAACTATCATGAGTGATCTTCAGTTAAAACCAGAGAAGATAATCTTTTGGAGCAATTCCTCAGCAGCTTTAGGGTGGATAAGAAGAGAACAATCTTGGGGTACATTTGTCCACAATAGAGTTTTAGAAATCAGAAGCCTTACCCAAGTTGAAGATTGGCGACATATACCAGGAAATTTAAATCCGGCAGACCTCCCATCCAGAGGATGTTCCTTTGAGCAATTGGAGAAATCACGATGGTGGGAGGGACCAGCTTGGCTGTATTTACCGGAAGATCAGTGGCCACAACCGGAAGAACACCCTGACGAGGATATAATAAATAAAGAAAGGAAAAAGACAATCCTAACACTTTTAGACAATGAAGACACTGATTTACACCGTTTTTATCGCTATTTTTCCTCTTATAGAAAAACATAAGAATGATTGCATTTATATAACGTTTTTATAACAACACAAGAAAGAAAGAAAGAATTTCATCACCTAACATCTCCGCTGATGAATTTGAAAAAGCAGAAAAAATACTACTCAGATTAGTACAAAAGGAATCCTTTTCAGGAAACACAGATCCCAAATTAAGAGCCTTAAGACCATTAGAAGATAAAAACGGACTTTTGAGAGCAAAAACAAATATAATCTGTAGACAAGACAAAGAAGATTTTCGTTATCCAATAATTTTGCCCTCAAAACATCCTGTGGTCCAGAAGTTAATTTTTGAAAAACATTTAGAAAATCATCACGCTGGAGTTAGCATGCTAATGGCTCAACTTCGAGAAAATTTTTGGATTTTGAAATCAAGAAAGTATATCAGAAACGTCATTAGACAATGTGTTAAGTGTCAAAGATTCCAAACACCCAGAACAGAGGTCGAACCAGGAATCCCACCTGAAGACAGAATCAGAGATGCAGCTATATTTGAAGTGGTGGGAGTCTATTTAGCCGGTCCTCTATACCTTGCCGATGGTTCAAAGGTGTGGATAGCTTTATTCACCCGTGCTGTCTATCGAGCGGTACACTTGGAGTTGATAACATCTTTATCAGCTGAATGCTTTATGCAGTCCCTAAGAAGATTTATAGCATGGCGAGGCAAACCATATATAGTTTACTCAGATAATGGAAAGAACTTTGTGGGCACTAGCAGAGCACTTTCCATTGTAGATTGGGAAGCCATAAAAGCCTTAGCCTCTATACAGAAAATAAGATGGAAATTAAACCCCCTGCAGCCCCATGGTGGGAGCGCCTTGTTCGGATGGTAAAGGAAATTTTAAGAAAAGTTTTGGGTCGCGCCTCATTAAATTACGAAGAACTGAGCACAATACTCTGTGACTGTGAACAAATTATCAATTCGAGACCGATAACATACATCTCCGAAGATAATCGCGATCCCGAACCTTTAACTCCATTGATGTTTCTTCAAGAACTGCCTACATCCGGCGTTCCAGATATTGATACATTAGACTCACAAGATCTTAACAGCATAGGCGTAGCGTGACCAGAAATTTTTGGGGGGGCAACAAGGTCGTGCTAGGTAAAAACGGCGCCCCGAGCGAATTTTCAATTTTGCGCCCCCCCCCCCCCCCCCCCCCCCCCCCCCCCAAAAAAAAAAAAAAATCTTTCTTTTTGTGATAGGTGTAATAAAATTGATAAAGTGCAGAAACAAAAATAAATTCAATCGAATAAATATTTCGCGTTTATTTTGGAACTTTAAAAGGTTTAATTTTAATTTAGGAATTCAGAACAACTAAATAGCATAAAAGAAAATTGCACTTATTTCTTAGAGAATTCATGGTGTTTAGCGACAGGAGAAAAAACCGATCAAGAGAGACAAAGAAATTGCAGCGTAAATTTACTGCCTGGGGCGACCGTTTCTTTAGCCCGCTCTTTGCACGTCCCTGGGGGGCACACTAGAGGTCTGCACAGACCCCAATTCCAAGGCCCAGGCTCAGCCCGGCGAGAAAATTAAAAGTTCCACCCCGGCCCGGCTCGTTTATATTTTCACAGTTTACGACCAGGGCCGGCTCGTACAAAAATCAGTGAAAACAAGCCCGGCCCGTGAAAAAAATCAAATAAATCAGTCCCGGTTCGGCTCGACACAATTTCTCAACAAAATTCCGATTTTTCTTAATATAAAATTGCAGGGCCGCCACTTGCTACTAAAAGCGACTATTTCCAGCATCCGGTGGCTATGACGACTATTTTAGGCCGAAAACCATTAAAAAGCGGCTATTTCAAGAAAAAAGGCGTCTTTTCCGGATTTCAGTGACTATTTTTACTGAAAATATTTGATCTTTTTCTTCAAAGCACCTATAAAGTCATCTTCCCAATCACACTTTTTCAACGGTTGTTTGAAGAGATTCGCGATTTTTTCCGCGACGAATTCCAAAATTCTCGATTTCGCCCCCTCCCCTTCCAATCTATTGACGAAAATACTTACTTTTTTTCCGAGATCTTTTTATACAATCGTTGAAGGAGATTTTGCGATCTTTTCCGTGATCCTTTGCCAAATGTCGCAAATTTTTCTACGTCAGATTGACGAAATCGATTTTTTTCCGCCACCACTTGTCCAAATTCGCGATATACATTTTCCGCGACCGAATGATGGTAGTTACTATTTGTTTTAGAGATCTTTTGACGAAATTCCCGATTCTTTTCCAGATCGTTTGTCAAAATTCGTGATTTACTTTTGATGACCGAGTTATAAAATTCGTGATTTTTTGCGCGATCATTTGGTTAAATTCTCAATTTACTTTTACCAAATTTGCGTTTTTTGCCCGCGACCATTTGACGTAATTTGCGATTTTTTTGTGATCGTTAGACGAAATTCGCAATTTTTTGTCCATTCTTTTGACGAAATTTGCGATGATTTATCCGCGACCGAATGACGAAGGTTGCCATTTGTTTCCGTAACATTTGGTAAAATTCAAGATATTTTTTACAGTTGTTTGAGGAGATTCGCGATTTTTTCCGTGACGAATTGCAAAATTCGCGATTTTTTCCCCCATCGATTAATGATAATAGTTATTTCTTTTCGCTATGTTTTGCTACGATCGTTGAAGGATATTTCGCAATTTTTCCTATGACCTATTGCAAATTTCTCAATTTTTTGGGAGCGATCGTATCACGGAACTCATAATTTTTTTCCGTGGATCCTTTACCAAATTTCGCGTTTTTGTTTTCGGCGATCGTTTCACGGAATTCATGATTTTTTTTATCGCAATACTTTGTCAAAATTCGCGAATTTTTCTGCGACAAACTGGGGAAATTTTTTCTCCGCCACCACTTTCGAAATTCGGGATATGTATTTTTTTCGCGACCGACTGATAGTATTCGCTGTTTGTTTCAGATATCATTTGACGAAATTTGCGATTCTTTTCCGCGATAGTTTATCGAAATTCATGATTTTCCTTTTAAAACCGACTTACGAAATTCTTGATTATTTGTTTGAATTCTCGATTTTTTACGCGATTATTTGACCAAATTCGCGTCGTTTCAGGAATGATTCTGTTCTGAATTTTCCGAAAATTTGAAAAAAATCGGTCATCAATAATAAAATTCGAGCATAAAAAAATATCGCGAATTTCGGCAAATGATCGCCGAAAAAATCAATTTCGACAATCGTTCACAGAAAAAAGTCGCCAATTTCTTCAAAGGAACGCAGAAAAAACGAATTTCGCCAAAGAATCGCAGGAAAAAAGCACAAATTTCTTCAACGAACTGGGAAAAACACACACATTTCACCAAGGGATCGCAAAAATGCAATATTTATCAAAAGATCGCGGAAAAGCACGAATTTCGTCAACAGATCGCGATAAAGAAACACAAATTCCGTCAAAGGATTGCGGAAAAACCCGAATTTCGCTAAAGGACAGACGAAAAAACGCATAATTGGAGCCGGGAGATTTCCGCCCTTTCCCTCCTCTGCTGTAACCTTTCAGAAAATTTGCTGTGAATTTCAGATTTTTTTTTATTACTCAGAATCACCCCTGTCGTCTTTTTGACCGCGACCATTTGACAAAATTTGCAATTTTTTCTCTAGGTCGTTAGACGAAATTTCACGATCTTTTCGACGACGAATTACCAAAATTAGCATTTTTTTCCGCCGATCGTTTTATGGAATTCACGATTTTCTTTACACGATCCTTTGTCAAATTTCGTGAATTTGTCTATGACCGATTGACGAAAATGATATTCGGTATTTGTTTCAGAGATTTTTTGACGAAATTACTGATATTTTTCCACGACTTTTTGTCGAAATTAGTCTTTTCTTTTGTCGACTGACTAAGGAAATTCAAGGGCAAGGAGGCAAAAAGAAGTGAAAATAGGGGGATAAAGGCAGGGGCAACTGTATTAGCGGAAACGGAAATAATTCCGCTTTATACAGGTTTCCGTCTCAGAAGATATAACTGTTGGTATTATTTCTGTTGGAACCATGCAGTTTTTTTTCATTTAAGACAATATTCTATTATAGACATATTTCATTTTTCTAGATTTTACTGTTGTTGTAGCATTACAAATTATTACAAGTGAGGTACTTTAATGTCATTGTGATATGGGTCACATTGTTTCAGGAACTAAAAAACCAGGATTTACTTTACGCATAAAAATGAATTCCAGATTGTAAAATATCTTCCTGTACTATCTACACCAATTTTGTGGAATTATCACTTATATCACTCTTCTTATTTATAGATTGATATGTCTACATACTTTCCTCAACTTTTCAAATTTAATTTTCAAAGCTAATTTTCAAATTTATATATGACTCAAAACAACAACAACAAAATTATTAAATTTTTACTTTTATTTTGTGAATTTTCGACCGCTTGGTTTTTATTGTCTCAGTCAGTCACCTAACCTCACCCCATCTAAGGCCAGATATGGTGATATGCATGTAGAAAAGTAATTATAAGAAAAAGAATGGAGTTATTCATTTGTTGTCTTGTATATTGTAGGAGAGTCTTTTTACCTATTCGACAATTTTAATGCACTTTACTCAGCTTTTCTTTTTGTTTTTTCATCTAAAAAAATTTTTTTTACACAAATTTCCCGCGCACATATATATTTTGTATAAAACGGTAAACCAAATTTTCATCTGGCGCCCCCTTCGCGTGGCGCCCAGGGCACGGATAAGGGGCATCCCTTATCCACCCCGTTCGCATGGCGCCCAGGGCACATGCCCCCTCTCCACCCCTTATTTTCGGCCCTGACTCCTTCTCCCGTAATTTTTTATTGTCCCGGGCAGCCTGAGTGGGGCTTGTTGAGCTAAAGCCAATTGGTAGGCCTCCCCACCTAGCCGAACTTGTCCCGGGCAGCCACCCGATCCCGCCCATATCAAGACAGGAAAAATGAAAGCTCAACACTACTCAGGGAGAGAGAGAGAAAAAAAATCGAACAGTCTTCATGGAATCTTTTCATCAGAAAAGTCAGAGTCAAACAAACTCTTCATTTGGCGCCCCCTTCGCCTTTCGGTACACTTAGAATTGGAGAATGAATAATGCCTAAGAGAAAAGCTCTTTTTTCCAATTCATTTACAGTCTTCTCTCTTCTATCATAAATGTATCT
This sequence comes from Maratus speciosus, assembly GCA_963932465.1. Classification (NCBI taxonomy): domain Eukaryota; kingdom Metazoa; phylum Arthropoda; class Arachnida; order Araneae; family Salticidae; genus Maratus; species Maratus speciosus. The sequence goes on along the minus strand of OZ010790.1, from coordinate 551,458,918 downwards.
TTTTCATATATTTGTAAATTTCAATGCATTTGGTTCAGTTTTACTTTTGGATTTTCCGGCTGTAAGAAATTTTTATGCAAATTCAATATAAATACGTGTATATTTTTGTATATAAAGACAAAAAAAATCTTCATTTGGCGCCCCCTACGCTTTCTGTTTTGGCGCCCGGGGTGTAGAAGGTTGGGGGGGCACACGCCCCCCCGTGCCCCCCCGACGCTACGCCTATGCTTAACAGACGAGCAAGATGTCGTCAAAGAATAAGAAATGATCTGCGAAACCGATTTAGAACGGAATACTTAGGACAGCTGCGGCAACAGTCTATGAAGAAGAATTCCAAACCTTTGCAAATAGGAGACATCGTTCTTCTGGAAGATACCAACAAAAGACGTCTTCACTGGCCTTTAGCCAAAATAATTGATATATTTCCCGGAAAAGACAAAATAGCAAGATTGGCCAAAGTCCAAACAGAAAATGGCATTTTCCTCCGTCCTTTCCAACGCCTGTTTCCTTTGGAAATTGATGCAGCTAGCGATTCCCCATCAGATAACAGAATCCATCAGAAAGTGAACTTTAATCTCCCTAATGAACAACGAAAGGTTACTCCAGAAATCGATCAGACTAGAATCAGTGTAGAAAAGAGCCAACCCTGTGACAGAAATATCTCTCCTGTGGTTACCAGAAGTGGACGACTAGTGAAACCGCCTCTGAGACTCCAATCTGGACTTCTAAATTGTTGAGTTCCTCCCATGGATCACAACTCAAGGTGGGAGGATGTTGCGAAATCAAGCAACTCCTCCTACCACTTACCCTTTGAAACAAGAACAAAAAACGCACCTGCAGTGTGTTACGTCAGACCGAATGATCCTACTGCGCAAGAGCGGACAGAACTTTTTTTCCTGTGAGAATTGACTCAGATTTAGATTAGAACAGAAACTAGATATGAACGTAGAGAAAAGAGAATAACTTTTAAAAAAGAAAACTTTAATACTCGAATTGTAATATAATGTAAATAATTTTTGTTTTGTGAGTGTCTAAGCAAGTTGTGTACGTCTTCAATAATGTTTAATGTAATACAGTTTTATTTACTTCGAAGATTCAAGACTTATTATTTGGATGTCGTCTTATTTATTGCATAGAATCCCCGGCTATTTCTTCTTATGCGAAGGAAAGAACAGGTAGGACATTTAGCTTTTATTTTATGATTGTATAAGTTGAAAGCTTTTTATTAGATAATAAGATTAATGAGAATATTAGAAACAGAGAAAAAGATCAGTAGTAACACTAGTTTAACCCTCCGAGCATCTTGCAAAAGGGTAAAATTGTAATATTGTTTTCTTTGCATTTTGTTTTAAGTGCTAAGAAAATAGGATTCTTTCAACATTATAAAAAAAACTCAATTACAAATATGAATGTAATCCTTGAGAGTATTAATCATTCTTCAATGAATTTAAAATTCATTAAATCTATAGAATTGTATTATCTCAAATATTGCTTGTATTGCTGTGAAACCTAGAGATTAGTGAACGGAATATTACGCCCCAAACACTTAGAGGGTTAACATTAGCTTGCAAGTGTGTTCGTTCACATTACTAGTGTAGTGTTGTCTCTTAAGCAGGGTTGTAGTGGGTAGCTGCCCGGATACCCGCCCAGGCTGGGTTTTTTGTAAAAAAACCCACTTAAAAAGCTTGTTTTTTTTAAGAGTATTTCTGGAAAGGAACAAATGATGTATTTGTTGTTCATGGTTATTTTGTTTTAGTTATTCACTTCTTTGAATCTTAGAAAATATATTTGTACTAATTTACTTGCACTTTTAGATTGGGAACCCTGTAATTTTAAAACGTTTTAGCTTTTAATTTAAAACATAAATTTAAGCTTTTCAGTTAGCTTCAGGAGTATTATATTTACTAAACTTATTATATTTATTAAATTATTTTATGTACTTTATACTGCTGAATCCGAAAATGACTTTCATTTTTAACCATCACATAAGGAAAATAAAATAAAAAAATTTTACATGTGTTTTATAGTATTTTTGGAACAGATGTCATAAGTTCCCCCCGGCCGCCATCTTGGAATTTTCTTCGCGTGAAAACCCTTTTTCCGCCAAGTAGTAAATGTCGCCAAGCACCGGTTTATACGCATGTTTGGCTTAACGAAAATAAAATGTAAATAATAAACAAAATTTGCTAAAATGGCAACCAGTAATCCTTGTATGTGCGCTTCGCGCACATTTTCCGAAAAAAAACATCGCCGAATTCAGCATTTCTCGGATATAGCATTCTCAAAATTCAGCAGTTTTCGCTTTCTAGCAATCTCAAAATATAAAAAACTTTTAAAGCAAAAATACACATAAAAAACAAAATTCGCTAAAATGGCAACCAGCAATCGTTGTATGTGCGCTTCGCGCACATTTTCCGAAAAAAAACACCGCCGAATTCAGCATTTCTCGCAATATAGAATTCTCAAAATTCAGCAATTCTCGCTTTCTAGCAATCACAAAATGTAAAAAACTCAAAAGCAGTAAAATACATAAAATTATCAACATACCTTAACAAACATCTGCTTTCTTGAAAGATCCAGCTCGAAATATTATCGCCGACATTTTCCTAAATAGGCTTATCAATACGTATTCACAAACTATAAACAAACCTTCTTTTCTTGTCAAAATTTCCTAATTATTTCAACAACAGCGTTTAAACGGACTACAGAAAACATAGTTAATCCAATACATTCAATAAATTTCACATAAAAATAAAAAGGCAGAACTATACAATACAATATCAAAATACATTCACAATATTCCAACATTAACTTCTCGGTTGCCAGAACGACACGTCACAAAAACACGTCACACGACATTCAACATATGGAGGTTGCCATATCCATAACCACTGTCAACACGCCAACAAAAAATCGCCAAACATTTCAAAACAACAACGGCGGAGGGAACATACGGCATCTAAGCCGTATTTTTTACTGCTGAATCCGAAAATGACCTTCATTTTTAACCATCACGTCAGGAAAATTAAATAAAAAAAGTTTTACATCTGTTTTATAGTATTAGATGTTTGCTATATTTTAACTTTGACATTTACAATTTGCAAAAAAATTATAACATGATGGTTAAAAATGAAGGTCATTTTCAGATTCAGTGCTAAAAAGTACATAAAAATCAATTATCAAAATTTAAAAAACTCAGCCGTCCTTTCTATTTTATAGTATTTGATTTTTGTTATTTTTTAACTTTGACAATTTATGATTTGCAAAACATCCTGAGATGATGGTTAAAAATTAAGGTAATTCTCAGATTCAGTGCTAAAAAATACATAAAAATTAAAAAACATAACCATCGCAATCTTGTGTTATCTAATCTAAAACTTTTTCTTAAACTTCTTGGCAGTAATCTATCTGAAATTTTTGTGTTATCCTGTAAAATAAGTATGAATGGTAACCACCGAAAATCATAATAATATTAGATTGTCATCGGATTTACATCAGTACATGTAAAATTTAGTCTCGATCGGATATTTGAAATTTGAAAGTGAGTTAAATTTCGACTACAAATTTTGAACTAGGAAAACATACATACGATCGTTGAAGTTAAATAAAATAACATAATATTTGTTAAAAGAAATTATGATAAGAAATAGTCTCAAATCCTTACAAAATAAAACATATGTTAAAATACAATAATTTTAACTTTTTATTAAGTTTCAGATTGGCTAACACAATCATAACACTTTATTATTTTTTTCAAAGCGCTGATACACATGAAAAGTTCTTGGAATACTTTAAGCACTTAGTATAATGACCCCTCAAAGCATGGCCAAACTCATTCGTGTTCAGATGCAGAAAAGTGGTATAAGTCATGCATTTTTAAAGTTTCATAACTCAGTCAATTTTAGTGTTATATGAACGGGACATTTTTTGTCTGTCTTGTCAGTGTAATAGGAAAATTTTACTAAATATAACTTATAGCACCAAGGGCTGTATAAACACTTAAATTTTGTAATTTTTTAAGAAATGTTTTTATTGATCCAAATCGTTTTAAAAATATTTCTTTGCATCAAATGAAAACATTTTTGTAATATTTAAACTATATGTGTATGACTAATGGTTTAGGAATTAGCCATTGGACACCGTTGAGAGTGGACACCCTGTATATACATAAGAAACATTTTTGTTGTAAGATATTTTTTATCAACAATTGCTAATCTTATGATAATTTCAAAGGAGCAAGTTTTTTTAAGTTATATTTATATTTTATTATTAAATAACACACAATTGATAGCTTTGCAATTTAAAATTTGATTGTTATTTAAATTTAAGGGATCATATAATATATATGGCTGAATCCATATCAACTCAGGCAGGGGGGTTACCTTCATAGTCTCAGAAGTTTTTGAATTGAACATATGTTAAAATTTAAGAAAAAGTAAGATACTTGTATATTTTCATTTTGCCCAAAAAAATTCCTAGCCCGAGATACAGGCCGCCAAAGATGACATCCCCGGCATCCTTTCTCATTCGCGATTATCGATAAAAATTTTAAAGTGCTCTATCTCTAGAACGGTGCAAGATATTTTGTTGCGGTTTATTTTATTTTAAAGATAATATTCTTCTGTTTAAAATTATATACCCAATTTTGAAAAATGTATTCAACTTTTCTTGTGGCAGCCTTTTGAAAGAAAAATTTTTTTTTCAAAAAAATTTTTTTTTTTTGAAAATGCCAATTCCAAAAATTTTGATTTTTTTGCTGTTGATCAATACCATTGGGAACTATCTTCACTGTAAAGGAGAACTTCCACTTTTGAGTTTAACAAATTTTAGAAACATTTTAAAAATTCAGAGAAGTTTACAAGAACTGTATATGTACAGTTCCAGTAAAAGTCACTGAATTTTTGCTTATTTGTATCATATTTGTAAGGATAAGCCTACTATATATCCTAACCAAGTTAGACATTGCAATATCAAATGTGGCAAATGAGGTGCATGCGTACTATAACTAGTTTTATAAATATTCATGTCTTGGTGCAATAAGTTACACTCTTGGGCAAAAAGGGCATGAATACAAAATTTATTATGATTCTACATATTAAATTCAGTAATACGGAAGTAATATGAATTCTTCTTAAAAGGACTTAATCGCCATGGCAACCTAGAATCATTACCTATCATGGTATATCCTTGAATCAATTATGTATTATAGGATTTTTAAATAGAATGAAGAAAACTTTTATTAATGTATTTTATGTTTTAATTTGATTTTCATAGCATTTGAAGTGATACATACTTTATTTTCAATACTGAACATAGTAAAACAATCTCAATAACATATATCAATTACACAGCAATACAAATTATATTAATACAAGTTAGAGTTCAGACAGATGGGCAGACAAATTGAATCCATAAAGACTTTCAACTATGTTGGAAATTGTTAAAAACACATAAATAGGCCGAAATTTGACTTTTAGAAGTTTATGTCAATAGACAGAAGCATACTTGAATACTTTCATACAACCCTGTATTTTACCTACTATCTTTATATACATGCCACTATTTAGCTAATATTTAATTAAGATTAAAACATCCTTAAAACCAGTGAAATCACACTTCCAGAGATTATCATTCATAGACGGCCATGTATCTAATTCTTTGCGTGGACCTGTATATCATTTTATCTATATTCTCCAAAGATATCTTAGTATACTAAATGTAGTTCAGTGTAAAAATGCATAACTCATTTAAAAATCACCTTTAAGCTACTTTCATTCATACTCAGTAAACCCTTAAGATTTCTTTTGTGTAGCCCTGTATATGATCTACAGCATTTATGCACACAACGTAACATGGAAAAATTTAGTTAAACTTAAAAACTCAAACACATCTAAAAATGCACTTCCAGCAATACCCTTACGATTTCTTTTGTGTAGCCCTGTATATGATCTACAGCCTTTATGCACACAACGTAATGTGGAAATATTTAGTTAAACTTGAAAACTCATATCGCAACTAAAAATGCACCTCTAGCAATCATCTCTAATGTACAGTATTTCCAATAAGGTAAAGTACCCGAAATCTTTTGTGTGTCCCTGTAAACACTATGCACTTTCTATGACACAGGAAGTAATTTTTTGTAAACCTCTGCAATAAAGTATGTATCACTTCAAATGCTATGAAAATCAGATTAAAACATAAAAGACATTAATAAAAGTTTTCTTCATTCTATATAAAAATCCTATAATACATAGTTGATTCAATGATATATCATGATAGGCAATTGTTCTAGGTTGCCATGGCGATTAAGTCCTTCTAAGATGGATTCATATTACTTCCGTATTACTGAATTTAATATATGGAATTATAGTAAATTTTGTATTCATGCCTTTTTGCCCAAGAGTGTAACACTTATTGCCCCAAGATCTGAATATTTATAAAACTAGTTAATACTATGCATGCACCTCATTTGCCACATTTGATATTGCAATTTCTAACTTGTTTAGGATATATAGTAGGCTTATCCTTACAAATATGATACAAATAAGCAAAAATTCAGTGACTTTTACTGGAACTGTATATATACAGTTCCTGTAAAATTCTCTGATTTTTTTAAATGTTTCTAAAATTTGTTAAACTCAAAAGTGGAAGTTCTCCTTTACAGTGAAGATAGTTCCCAATGGTATTGATGAACAGCAATAAAATCAAAATTTTTGGGATTGGCATTTTCGAAAAAAAATTTTTTTTTTGAAAAAAAATTTTTTTTTCAAAAGGTTGCCACAAGAAAAGTTGAATACATTTTTCAAATTTGGGTATATCATTTTAAACAGAAGAATGTTATCTTTAAAATAAAAAAAAACGCAACAAAATATCTTGCACCATTCTAGAGATAGAGCACTTTAAAATTTTTATCGAAAATGGCGAATTGGAAATGGTGCCCGGGATGCCATCTTTGGCGGCCTTTATCTCGGGCCAGGAATTTTTTTGGGCAAAACCAAAATATACAAGTATCTTATTTTTTATTGAATTTTAACATATGTTCAATTCAAAAACTTCTGAGACTATGAAGGTAAGATTTTTTCTTTGGCTGCCTGAATTGACATGGATCATACCATATGTATTTTAAGAACAGAGAAATTCATTCCCATCTATTAGACTATGAAGTGTTTATTTACAAAGATTGTATTTGAGATCAGGATTGCCACTTGTTTTGGCAATCAAATTTCTTGCGCTTTCCAAAGGAAAAAATTAAATTTTCCCTGAGTAATTCCTCTGAGAATTTTTAAAATTTCAACGGATAAATTTTGCAAAGTACCAAAATTTAGTAGCCAATTTACCCGGGGAAAATTGCCCATTTAACCCAGGTTTTTTAATAAAAACCCGCCTGGGCTGGGTTTTTAACAAAAAACCAGGGTTTTTTACAACCCTGCTCTTAAGAGATACGTATATAGAGCTAGAAATTATTTTGCTTTCCTCATAGACATGTTTATCATTAGAGTTATATCAATAAGATACAAAAATAATGCCAATGAAAAAATTTTCAGGTTATTTTGTGTCAATTCAAACAGCATGAATAAATTTGTCTATTTCAATCCATGAAGCATTTTTATAGTTTATTTAAGATATTTTAGAAGTGTTTATAAGATAGGTATAAATTACTTTGGATGAATATTTGAACGGCAATTACCTACTTCGATAGATATGCAAATATGACAAAAAAAAAATAAATCTCTTAATTTATTAATTTTGGAGTATTAAAAAAGTAACATGCAGTTTTATCATGCAAACAATGTTAAAAATATTCCTGTTTACAACTAAAACATTGGAAGACTACAAGTAAGAACAGAACAGGTTGCAGCTAAAATATTTTTAATAAATGGGCAAGGGACAAGAAATGCTGACAAACAATTTCTGTCAGATACAGCTTTCTCCAATCTAGCCAGTAAAAAGTAACGATAATTCGTAATATTAAACTTTTATACCTTTATTCCTGATAAGATAAGCGCTTATCAAAAGTGTGTCTGCATCTTTTTTTTTTTAGAAGCCGCTTCCGGATAGCGCTATTTATAGCAACAAGTAGAACGGTGAATTTTTTACGTAATTAAAAATAAGACTTTAGAAATTGCTAAGAAAACATGAATACAACTAATTAAAATACTCATAAAAGTGCAAAAAAATTAGAGAAAATTATTTAGTCACATATGGCGGTTTAACTCTGAGAATGATTTTATACAGTCATGCAGTGAAACGTAACCCACCTTCAGCAGAAGTACTTTTATAAGCAAAGCTCCAATATTAATGCAATTGGCAGAAGCAATTGAAGACATCGGGATAAACTCCTCAACGATTGCACGAAACACCTTAATAGAAAGAATGATTCCCCGATAACGATAATTCGTTTGTCAGAAATATAATTTAAATGGATAAGGACTAGTATAGATTTTTCAAGGAATTATAAATTGAGAATTATTAACTGCAATCAGACAGTAACCTCTGATTGCAAGCAGCGGATTTATTTTAATAAATCAGCTGCAAACGTGTATTAGAGTATCTAGGCCAAGAACTTCTGGAATCTTCTTGGATTAATATGATCCTTGCCTTGACCGGAGTAGGCGATTTTGTTTGACAGAATCTTAACTCGAGACGCCTCCAATCACTCTACTTAATTGATATATCGTATTTTCTCAAATATGCTCTACATTAAGACAACAATAAGTAAACCGAAACTCGGAATCAATATATTGTTAGTAAATACAAAGAGACGAGAAAATACGTAGACGCAAAACAACAGCGGTAACTACTGTTACTAAATGCGCCATCTAGTGATTGAATTTTGATTAATCAAAAAGAGCAATGCATGTATGATCTCACATTTTTCTTAAAATCATAATTTTGGCCATGAAAACATATGAAAATTTTTAGATATGAAATATTCCGTTATCTAAACAAGTCCAACTTTTCTAAGCCCACTTGTCCCAGAGTTCTTAGCGAGGTCCTTAGTGCTAATTTTCTTCTGCATGGTTTTTAGCCTTGTGACCAAGCTATTTTCGTTCTGAGTTTGGCATCACTAATTGTGCCCTTCATCTTCATTTCTTCATACTTTGTTGCTGGTAAGAAATATAGATAATATTAAATGTACATATTGTATTTAAAAATGCTTTTAAATTGTGTTCTTCAATAATTGGGAAGTTTCGTAAATTAATGCTATAAGTTCTGAACCGATGTTGTTCTTTTAATACACTTTTAAGTATGTATGTATGTTTTGTAAGATTGCAAATGTACTGAAGCAGTAAATAAATTATGCAAATTTAGGTTTACAAAATTCTTATTAAGCGATACAGTAAATTACTCATGCTATTTTCATCGCAGTTTGTATTCTAATTTTTTATCTTATAATTTACTTAATAAATTACACTAGAAATTTATATTCTACTTCGCGATTTTTTTTTAAATTAAAACCCACCAGGTATAAATTTAAAGAAGAAAATTATACTGTGTTTCACAAACTTTTTAATTTCTTCCAAGCTTTGGAAAAATTTTGCGGCAGAGTTATAAAATCTTTAAAATAGAAATTTTTTATATGACAATGCAGGGGTCCATCTAGGCAAATTTTGGGGCCCCTTCACAAAATTATTTTTAATAAAATAGGTCCCTTCACAAAATCCCTCTTAATAAAAGGAACAGATGTGTTATTATCCCGGGGTCCGCCATCTTTGATTTTTTTCTTGGCGTGAATTAAAATTGTTTTCTTATTAATAGTTATAATTATTATATTCCATGTTTTTCAACGAAAGAACAAATAAGTATAACATTTATAAAAATACAAATAAAATGTCGAAATAAAACTCGCTTGATGACGTAAACACGTGTAACTTTATTAAAGTCAAATGAATGCAACATTTACAATAAACCATTATTGGCATTTAATCTTAGTTTGGCGATAGATTTTTGGTTGACAGGATAACCAAGTAGTACCAGTAATTAATAGTGAGCGAAAATTTATGAAGTGCATAGTCATGAAAAAGGTAAAAGTATTAACAATCTTTGAAAATTTACAAAATATTTGTTTTCCATTGTAATGAAAAAAGAAATTTTTAAGACAGTGCTATGCAATAATAGGTTTGTCTAACCCGGCGCCATGGCGAGGCAGCAAACCCCTTTCATTAAAATATAATTCTAAACTAAGATTTCATATATTTATATATTTTGTTTTGCAGTATAAGATAGATGTGGCAGTAATGGACACCCTTCAATGTTTTTGGTTTATAAAAAAAAAACCAATAAAAATTTAGGGACAGATTAGGGATGCACCGAATATTCGGTATCTATTCGGTATTCGGCCATGTTACCGAATATTCGGTTTGGCCGAATAGCAAACTATTCGGTATGCTAAATATCAAAATATTCGGCTGAGCCAAATACTTAAAAAAAACTTTTTAAACATATTTGTAAAAACCTTATACAACTTCTTCGTTTAAGAGTCAACTTATAAAGATATTCAGAATAATTAGAAACAAAATCATATTTAAATAAAAGAGAATGTTTTTACATTATTTATTTGCTGTTTAAGTATTATTTAAGAAAATTAACCAATCACGAGGATTTTCATAGGAATTATGTACAAATGCAAGTGCCTGAACAATGTCCAGTATAAAATGTAAATAATCTGTTTCTTGCTAAGATCTGAAAATGATTGTCCACTCCAGACACCGATCTGGGATGCATTTAAAAGCTTCCTTGCTTAATCAAAGGGAGTAGAACAGTTATTCTTGCTAAGTTGCCACCCTATAAAATTTGAATAGATTGTATTATTTATTTACTTTTACTTTAGTCTCTGCCTGACAAACAAATAATATATGATCCTGTACAATTTTTCTTCCAATTTTTTCACAATTTCTCTTTGATTTTAAAATGTTTCTTTTAGAATTTAAGAAAATTTTATTCATCTGTTTTAATTCTCAGAAGAAGCCATAAAATTTGAAATTTTATTAATTAAAAAAGTTTTATAACTATCTTCTTAAATAACTCAAAGCAGATTTTTTTCAGCATAAAGTTTACTTGAAAAAAGCTCTTGTTTATTAGAATAAAAGTTTGTTTTAAATATTATATAAATTTGTTTTAAAATGTAACATTTTAGTGCCTTTAAACTTTGAAATATGAAGGTATTCGACAAGCCGAATATTTGGTATTCGGCCTTGCAGTTACTATTCGGCTAGCTGAATATTCGGTATTTGGTTTGCCTGTAGGCCGAATATTCGGTATTCGGCCAAAATCACTATTCGTTGCATCCCTAGGACAGATGTATTATCTCATATCCGCCATCTTGGATTTTTTTCTTGGCGTGAATTAAAATTTGTTTTTTAATTAATAGTTATAATTATGTTCCAGTTTCATCAATATTATATTAGTATATCAACAATATTTAACCATTGGCGACATTTACTACTTGGCAAAAAAGGAGTTTTCATGCAAGAAAAAAAATCCAAGATTGCAGATGGGGGATTATAATACATCTAAGCCAAAATGTAGTTTTTATTTTTTTCATAACTCTCCATTGTATGTTTTATAACCTGGGTTATTGTTGACACACTCAATCAAACCAATCACGGAGTAGAAAAGGTTTCAAAGTTTCGCTATTTTTCAGTGAAAATTATAATAAACATGCTAAGAGATGGCTTCACTTAATAAATTTATATATTCTTTATTTTCTTGCAAAATTAGCATGCTTTTGTTTTGTTTGTAATAGAAAACTTTGGACTGTATAATACTAATGGCTATTTCGAAAATTTCATTTATTTTTAAGGTTTTAAGACCCGTGTCCAGTAATGGAATGCTTAATTAGTCAATTTCCAGTAATGGACAATAGACACCCTATGTGTACATTGCTAAAAATGCAATTTCAGTAATGTTCATAGAGTGCATAAAATCTTTTAACTTAAATTTAATTTTTAAATTGTGCTTTAATCTGGTAATCTGTAAAACAAATCAGGAAGCAGAGAATATTGTTTAAGGGCATAGGGAAAAGAAGGGCTCAATCCCTCATCATTTAAATAAAAATACTAACAGAAGTTGTTAAAAACAAATCTACTCCTGAAATAAACTTAAAAAGAAATTTAACAAATTACAACGACCATTTGGAAAATGATTTTTCAAAGACTAAAAAATTGCATGGAGTTGATGATACATTACGTACGTAGTGTTGACTCTAGAAAAAAAGGGCTGCCGGGCAGGAATTTTTCAAAAAGGGAACACTATTCCAAAAAAAAAAAAAAAAAAAGGGACACTTTTTTCAAAAAGGACACACTTGAACCTTGTTCACAAAAAATATTTTGAACTGGCTTCTTTAGAGTCCGTAGAATGTGCAATATTTTCTCGGGATTAATTGAATTGCCACGGGGCGCATAGGAAGTGTTAAAAAGAGCAGCAGGGCGCATCAGAAGGGTTTGAAAGAGCTGCCGAGAGCTGTGCCCTGCTAAAGTGGCTTAGAGTCGACACTAGTATGCCATGGATTAAACATTAACATTCCTGGACCCATCATGAACAAATTTTAAAAGAAATTTCAGTTTTACAATTTTCAGTACTGTAAATTTTTTAACTTTTACGGAGCTGGTCATACATTATGCACGCCATGGATTAAACATTAATATTCCTGGACCAATTTTAAATAAAATTTCATAACTTCTAAACATCTCACAATATTACTTTTTACACCATCGTATAGAGAAATAAATGTACTTTTAAATGCAATTTGTTTGAAAGCTGTATCTCAATTTGTTTCAGAGTTATTAATTTTTTTTTTTTTTTTTTTTTGTAGTTTTTATTACTTTTTTGTCATAGTGGCAACAGAAGTATCCATCTCTGTTGAAAGTAAAGGGAAAATACAGATAACTGTATAGACTAGGGATGCACAACCTGTGGCCCGCGATGGGTTAACGTGTGGCCCGTGAACTTCATCAATTTATATGCAATTTTTGCCCATAGGTCGCAGGAAAAAATCGTAAATTTTGTCAATTTACCACGGGAAAATTGAAAATTTCACCAGTCGGATAGGAATCGTGAATTTCGTTAATCGGGCGCAGAAAAATCGCTAATTTTGTTGATAGGGTACGAAAAAATACCTAATTTTGTCATCAAGAGGGGAAATCACAAATTTCGTTGGTCAGACATGGAAAATTTGCGAATTTTATCGTTCAGGTGTGGAAAAAATAGCAAATTTTCCGATCGGGCACGGAAAAATCCCGAGTTTTGTCAATCGGGTTGTGAAAAATCACTAATTTCGTTGATTGGGTGCGGGGGAAAAAGCGAATTTTGTTGATCTTGTGCTAAGAAATCTTAAACTTCGTTGATCGGGCACGGAAAAATTGCAAATTTTGTTTATCGGCTGCTAAAAAATTGTGAGATTTGTCAGTCATGAGAAAAAAAATCCCGAATTTCGTCAATTTACCACGGAAGGAATTGCAAATTTCGTCAGTTAATTAAGATTCGTGAACGGGTGCGGAAAAATCACGTATTCAGTTTGTTTATCGCGAGAAAGAAATGGCGAATTTCGTAAATTTGAGAGTTAATTATATCGTCAGAGTTAATTAAGAATTGTGAATTTCTTTGATCAGGTGCGGGAAAAGTGCAAATTTCGTCGATCAGGGGCAAAAAATAGCAAACTTCGTCGATTGGGCACAGGAAAATTGCAAATTTCGTTGATTGGCTTCTCCTCCCCCCTTCGTTCATAAAGTTCAAATATTTTTCGGCACTAGCCACTTTCATAACTATGTTTGTTTTTTAGCTCTTTTAATAAGACAAAATTTACTCCTCCAAACAAAGTCAAGAAGTGTTATTATCACTCTTTTAAAATAATCCTTGCTATATGTCTGTTATATATACAAACGTAAACCGTTAAAATATCCTTGCCAGCTGAATTGAATATATTGGCTGGGCAGGGGAACCTAGAGGGGTAAATCCCCCCCCCACCTCTGAAACCATATTTTTGATCTGATTATAGGACACAGATCACCTCTCCGAAATAGAATTCTCTCCATGTTACTGATGTGGCCCTCGATAACCCAGACATTTTTGTAAGTGGCCCTTCTCTTATCGGTTAGCCGGGCACCAGTTTTATATATGCATATTTATATACATACATTATATGTAAATATACATATATATACATATACACATATTGTAAATATACACACACACACATATATATGTATATATAACACTGGCACCCGGCTAACCGAAAAGTACCTAAAAAGGTTGTTCACCCCTAGTATAGACCAATCAGAAAACGAATAAAATGCGGGATTCAACTAATAAAACGCTACAGATATGTTTTTGATTTCCTACCCTGACCGAGGACAATAACCATTTTTCCAAATGGTTAATAAATGTTTCAAAAATTGTCATGCAGTCAATTTATCTGGCCTGAATTTTTGCCTTTTTATGGCAGAAATTAAATGGATACTACTTGATTATCCCATCGACCAAAAAATTATCGCCTAGTTATAAGATTAAATGTCGATAATGAAGGATCGTAAATGTTACATTCACTTGACATTAAACACGATGCATGTGTTTGTTACGCAGGGATGCAAGTGCTGCGCATTTTGCGCATATCTGCGCAGAAATACAATTGCTGCGCATGTCTGCGCCGAAATAGCGTTTTTCCTTAAATTTGCGCCAAACCTGCGCCAAAACGTAGTTAAGTACCAAAATGAAATTTAGCACGATTTCGTCGATCCGAGAAACAAAAACAAATTCCATTTTTAACTTTTTCCAGGTGGTAAATTTCCCCCTAGAAATAGATTAAAATCCGGGCCTTTATGTGATTTTTTTCTTCCTCTCTTCGGCAAAAAGTTGGCGGCGGATTTGCTTGGCGTACTCTCGGTATGGGAGAGTCGGTCGCCCCCGCAGACTTCCCGATTTTTGTCCCGCTAAAATCTCGGAACTTCACTCCGGATGAGAGAAAGAATTTGAAATTTGCCAATTAAGCGATCGCCGCCAAAAAACGACACCCTCTTGACGGTGAAAAAGGAAACGTGTTGGAATTGTCTTCTGCCAGAAAGAACAATGGGATTCTCTCTACGTATCCGACGTCACATCTCTTGGCGGCGCATGTGTGGAATCCTACTAATCTTAGTCGAACAATGAGATTCTATCTCTGATTTAAAAACCAAAACGAAGCTGCAATGTCTCTACATGGCAAGCAATCAGGTAAGTCTAATTATTTTTACAGCAAATTTAATAGTTTTATGATGCGAGTTATTAGAAAACTTAAAAAAAAATGTTCAGAGCAAGCTTAATATAATAATTTATTCAATATAATATGTAAAATAGGAGTTTCGTTAGGCTGAGAATAATATGGCAAAATAAGAATTTTACAGTATTTTCAGAAAAATAATTCACTTTAACAATAAAAAAGAAAACACCGTTCGATTTCTATTTTTATTATTTAGTCGCCGTACGCGTTGGTGTTCTGTTTTTGAGATATTCTTTTCATACTTCAGATGTTCTTTTTATTCATTTAACATAACTGTTTTCTATATTATTTTATAATTTACTGTTCGCAAAGCGTATGTACATCGTGAGCGTCCATAAATAGTTAATACGGCGATTGTTATAAAGCGGCGCGATCATAATACATACGGGACCCTGAACCCTTCGCGCCCATATGGATGGTGATCTTTCGGGGGAAAAAAAAAGCCTTGCTACGTTTATATATATATATTAAAAATCTGCATGAGGGTCGTCCGCGTATTCGCGATTTTACATCTTTTTCATTTTTCTGCGCCGTTTTCATTCGAAAATTTAATGCAGTTTAATCTCTAAATGTGTTAAAATGAAAGTATAATTTTGTAAAAATGTTAAATATTTGACAAAAACAACGTTCATTTGTAGTGTTGGTGGCGACGGAAGGGGGGGGGGGGGGGGGCTTGCGCTTTCTTCCGAGGATCCACTATTTTTCGCTTTTTTCCGATTTTTTGTCGTTTGTTTCTCGCAGGGGTGATTTGTTCCAAAAATTTAAAAATCGGTCCGAAAATTCGACATAAAAAAAATACTAATTTCAAAAAATGGCCGCCGAAAAAAAAATTCGTCAATCGTTCGCAAAAATAGTCAATTTCGAAAAGGATCGCAGAAAAAAAGCAAATTTCGTTAAAGTATCGCAAAACAAACGTAAATTTCTTCAAAGGGCTGCGCAACAATGCAAATTTCGTCAAAGAATCGCGGAAAAACTCCGAATTTCTTCAAAAGATCGTGAAAAAACCGCGAATTTCGTCAAAAGTTTGCGGGAAAACGCGAATTCTGTCAAAGGATCGTGAGGGTAAAATGCGAATTTCGTCAAAAGATCACAGAAAAACGCGAATTTCGTCAAAGGATCGCGAAAAAAAAACGCGAATTTCGTCAAAGGATAGCTAAAAAACGCGAATTTAGTCAAAGGAGCGCGAAAAAATTTGGTGCAACATTATTTTTCACCAGCTTTTCTTTTGCTGAATAGCAGGTAACATTAGCTAGCCATGTTTATTAAGTGATGGTTTGAGTGAAAGCATGTTAAAATTTGAATTGGACAACTAGCTAAGATTGCTGTGTAAAACATTGCACATCAGAATTATGAACTAAAAATAAAAATTTTCATTTCAGAATTATAGTATTTGTATAAATTATTAATTTGATTCTCCCCCCCCCCCCCCCCAAATAAAGCAGCATTTAAACAAAAATATTGTCTATTTTATTGCAAATAAAATAATCGTATTAATTCAATTGTCTTATAGGTGCGCTATTTTAAATAATTTCTCATTTTCCCATTTCATGTGCCTTTTCTTATTTTATCTTTTTGCAATCTCATGCCTGTCCTCTTAAAGAATCTATCTGAAAATGCAGTAAAATTGTTTTGAACAAATTTTCGGGATATGATGATCGCTGGTTATTCAGTAGCAATCTAATACAACTCAAAATCTATCAAATTAATAGAAAAATAAAAGAAATACTATTAGATTCTTAGACTTTTGGATTAAATATTAATTTTTTCTGAAATTCCCACCTTCTCCTCCCATTGATCAAACCATAAACTTTTTTATTTCTAAAGATATTTCTGACCTGTCATCCTGCAATACCCCTCCCTGAAATTCCTTACCCCCCCCCCCCCCCCCCCCCCGCCCCAATACATGGCTATAGTCAAGGGGGATTTGGTGGTTCACCTTGCCCCAGAAATTTTGACTGACTTTATTGCTTATATAACTTTAACTTTTAAATTTAGAGTTTCTTTGGAGGGGAAGGCTGTAAACCCCAAACATGTTGGTTGCACTGGACTGCTGAATATTGTTTATGTATGAGTTTATGTATTGAGTCTTCAAAGGTAGATTTGGTTGCTTACCCCCCCCCCCCCCCAACCACCGCCCCTTACATCTATCATTGCTTAGAGTAGTATTTTCCATTTATCTGACAGCATGCTTATTGTTTTTTTTTTTCTTTCCAGAAAGATGCACTCGCTTTAATCCAGATATTTTAAAGCAGCGAGATTGCAACAATGATCTAATATCTGATTGGTGTACATCTGGTTTCAAACCAGAAGAAGGGTTATGCACTATATGTGACATGATAATAAAGTGCAACCAGCATGGTGTGAGTGCTGTTAAACGCCATGCTGAATTAAAAAAACATGTGGAAAACTGTAATAAAATTAGAGATAGTTCTGGGCAAATAAAAAAAAAAACTGTCCAGAAAAGATTGGATTTAATGCAAAAGAACTGCCAGCAGCTCACTGAGCAAGATAAGGTTGCTGTAGCAGAGACACTGTTTACTTTAGCAGTTGCAAAATGCAACATTCCATTTTCCTTTAGTAACACTGCTAGTGAAATATTTCCTAAAATGTTTCCAGATTCAAAACTTGCAAGTGAATTTTCAGTTTCCAGGACTAAGCTATCATATATTATTTCAGATGGGATTGGACCATTTCTTAAAGAAAAGTTGATTGAAGAAGTTAATAAATGTGGTTCTTTTTATTCCATTCAAGTAGATGAGACCCCTGTGCATGAAAAAAGAGTACAACAATTTGATGTTCTAATACGTTTTTACAGCGAAGTGCACAAAAAAGTATTAAATAAACATCTAGAATCATTCCATTTAGGGCATGCAACTAGTGATATTCTTTTTGACAGTATTAAGAAATCACTACATGAATTATCTTCACAAAAAATGGTTAGTTTCTACAGTGATGGACCTAATACAATGAAATTATTGAAGAAAAAATTGCTGGCATTGAACAACAATTTAGTGGATGCAAGCGAGTGCTCACTGCACAAAATCCATAATGCTTTTTCCGAAGGATTGAATGCTTTTGGCACTGATATTGAAAGTATTCTAATTGATATTTATCACTTTTTCAAGAATTCAGCTGTACAGAGCTGTGATTTCATAGAGTTGCAGAAACAAATGGATTTGCCAGAACACATTTTCATTAGGCATGTGTCAAGTCGTTGGCTTACAATTGAAACTTCGCTGGAAAGGTTTATTGAGCAATTTTCAGCTCTAAAGAAATTTTTTGGATTATCACCACCAGGACGGCAATCAATTCGCCACCAGAAGATTCAGAAAGTTATGAATGATAAAAGCTTATTTGCACAAGCTTTGTTTTTGCAAAATGTTTGCCCACTTTTCACCAACTTTTTAAGGGTATTTCAGAGTAAAGATCCTTTGATTCCAGTGCTTTATGATGAAATGGTGAATTTGGTTAAAGCTATCATGGGTAGATTTCTTCAAACAAAAAGTTTCATGGACAAAACTGGTTTTGATCTTAAAAACTTTGATGTGAGTAAAGGTTGTCACTGGAAAAGGCCAGAAGTTGGTTCAGATACTGAAAAGGAATTAAAGCTTTTAGACGAACAGGGAAGAAAAGAATTCATTATGGGTGCACGATCCTTTTATATTTCCTCGGTGAAATATCTTTTAAGAGTTTTACCCCTTGAGAATAAATTTTTAGAACGTCTAAAATGTATTCATCCTGCGTTTGTAAAAGAAGATTCCTCGGTTTCATGTATAAAAAAAATTGCTAAAGAGTTGCCCAATGTAATTCCGATATCATCAATTTCTTCTTTGGCCGATGAATGGATTATACTCCTAAGTGAAAATATTTCTAGTGAAGGATCATCAACTGAAGGCTCAGACATTCAATGTTTCTGGAACTCAGTATTTTCGGTGACAAAACCAGATGGCAGTGCTAAATTCCAGCACATTCAAACTCTTATAAAAGCATTATTGTCTATACCTCATGGTAACTCTGATTGCGAAAGAGGTTTCAGTGTAAATAATCGACTATTGAGCAACCGAAGTAATCTATCTCTTCACACAATCAATGGATTGAGAAATGTGAAATCTCATCTTGAAGACTATGATAGTGTCACTCATGTTGATTTATCGAATGATCTATTACGATCAGTTAAAAATGCTTACAAGAATTATAATCGTCGTTTAGAGACAGAGAGACAGGAAAAAGTATTAGATGAACAGAAAAAAGAAAAAGAAAATAATGAAATTAAACTGAAAGAAGAAGAAAAAGAGCTTAACTGCAGACTGGAAGCTTCCCAAAAGATGCTTGAGAATGCAGAAAATTTGATCAAAAATGGACTGAAAAGAAAGAATTTTCCCGATATAGAATCTGGGCAAGTTTTATTAAATGAATCCTCAAGCAAGATTAAATGTATTCTTGAAGATTTAGAAAAAAATAGACAGGAGCAAGGGGCTCTCTCCAAGAAGAAGAAAATTTAATGCTTTCCAACTTACTTGGAAAGCAATTGGGGGGGGGGGGGGTATTTTTTCTTTCATCATTTTCTTTTTGGTTTTTAAATTTCTCATTTTGTCTATATTTTATTGTGAATTCAACATTGGTTTTAAGTGTGCTAAATTTGTGCCTTCATGAAATAGTTTCAGTAAAAATATTCAGTTGTTTGGTCCAAATTTTTATTTTAATGTAAAATTTAATATTTCATAATTATATTTATCAAAATTATTTTCACTGAGCTAAAATCTCATTTTTTTAATGATATAAATTGTTGCTTTATTGGTTTTAATGCTCAGTATTTTTAAATATCTGAATTAAAAACTTGGCTCTAAATAAATGAAAGGTAAAAAAGGGTGAAACATCCATATGATTACTTTTTCGTGTAATAAAAAGTTTGTCACAAACTTGTATATTGATCCATCCATTCATTCATTTAAAAGTAGCAAGTTATTTGAGAATTGTAAAGGGGAGGGAACTTTATATTGACTTATGTCATGAAATTCTTATTTGTAATTATGCTTTTCTGTGTATGAAGGAAGATTATTCACTGCATTGTATTTTAAATAAATTTAAATCTTACTGAGCAAGTTGTCCTTCCATTTTTGTTAGTTTGTTTAATTTTGAAAGTAGAAATCTGAATAATAGTGGATAATACATTCTAAAAAGGATTGGTCTGCAGTATGTTTCTAATTCAGGTTAGTTATGTTTTATTCATATACGTTTCTTTGATTAGTTAAAATTGCTCTAAAATAATATTTTTTAGACCCAAGTAAACATTTTTTTTCTTCTTGCTGCTGATTTTTCATTATTATTCTAATCAGTACCCAACTGTCGTTTAGAATGTTCAGAGTTAGCAAAAAGTGTGAAGAAATTTTATCCGAGTAATTATTCTCTCAGATGTCAAAATATTCTCAAGATAGCAATCATTTTAATTTTTAGAAGTTTGTTAGCATTAGAGTTTAGATCTGCTCCAAAAACAGCTGTAAATGCTAGAAAATTAGATTTTTACTGCTCCAAAAATCGATTTTACTGCTCCAAAATCGGATGTTTGCTGCTCCAAAAATGGATTTTACTGCTCCAAAATCAGGTTTTTGCTGCTCCAAAAATGGATTTTACTGCTCCAAAATCAGATTTTTGCTGCTCCAAAGCTGCTCCAAAATCGCTTTAGTGCACTTTCATCCCTGGTTACGTCATCAAGTGATTTTATATTCGGCTTTTTATTAGTATTTTTATTAATGTTTCACTAATTTATTTGTTCTTTCGTTATTTAAAATAAAAATTGTCAGTTTGTATAATTTGGTGAAATTGGTCGACGGGGTAATCAAGTACCCTAATTTCCTGCCTATAATCCGCAGGTGTCAATTTCATGAAATTTTGGGTAAAAAACATCGTATAATCCGTAGATGAAATTTTCACTTAAAAAAAATTCACAAGATCCACAGGACTAACATTGAGCCACAACGGGAAAAAATATCGAGTCTAGTGTAAAATATTTTCATTTTTAACGTTTGTATTTAATATACCACTTGATAAATAAATAAATAATTGAAATTCAGTACAAAGATATTTGCAATTCTATTAGGTACACACAAGTAAGAATAAATTTGGAAGGATTACATTACTACTTAGTATAAAAATTATAATTAAATAAGTTAATTACATAAAATTAATTACATATGTTTAAATGAAATCTAAATCCCTTAAACTAGTTTTTTTTGTCTTATTTTTATCTTAATATAATTCGGCCTGAATGAGTCGATACGATATGCTTTTAACATCTGTAGTGATGGCGCACCATCTACCGAAAAACGAGAAAAATATTGAAAATCAAGCAAGCTTTATCCCAGAATACACTATATTTCCTGATAAAAAATAAATAAACATGAAATGAAAAGATGTTTTAATTTAATCAAAAGTCTTCATTAAAAAATTAACACAGATTCAATAAGTTGCACTGTTTTTAATGTTCATTCAAAAATTATAATAATGAAAATAGAAACTTACCCATTATGTTACATCACAAACTTGTACGGCAAAAATATAAACAATACTTAAGTTATTTAAATGAAATATAAATTCCTTAAACTAATTTTTTTTGTTTTATTTTAATGATTCGTCTTAATGAGTCTATATGCTTTTAACATCTGCAATTATGCGCCATCTACCGAACTACGAGAAATATATATTGAAAATCAAGCAAGCATTATCCTAGAATACACTAATATATTTCCCGATAATAAATAAATAAAAAACATATGAAATGAAAAGATGATTTGATTTAATCAAAGGACTTCATTTGAAAATTAATGCAGATTTAATAAGTTGCACTGTGTTTAGTATTTATTCAAAAATTATAATAATAAAAATAGAAACTTACTTATTATGTTACATCACAAACTTGTACGGCAAAATTATAAACAATACTTAATAATTTATTATATCGACGTAAAAAATCAGATACTCTTGATAATAAAATAATTTAATTAAATCCATCAAAATCAGAAGAAAACAAATTCGAAAAGAATTATTCTCATCACCTAGTGAATATGAATCAGGTAGCACCATCTGTTGATTCTTAAGAAAGATATTTATAAATTTGCTTTAAAAAATTATATTTATTGACATTTAGGAAGGTATCATGTAGGAAAAAAAACTCTCAGATAATATGCGGTGGCGTATAATCCGCATTACAAGAAAAATAAAGTTTTTTAACATATAATCCACGGATTATAAATTAAATAATCCGTGGATTATTTAATTTATAATTACCAATTAGGGATGCCATTAATGGAAATTAGGGTAGTACCATTAAATGCACTAGGGGATCGTTCCCAGGTTAAAGAATCAGGGTTGCAAAAAAGCCACTCCGGTGGCTTTTATTGGTTTTAACCGGCTTTTTTTGGCCAAAATTGGCCTTTTTTGGCCCAAATTGGCTTTTATACAGTGAAGCATTTTAATTATAGACTACACATTTTAAAGTGTTTTTAATTAGTTTTAATGACATTTAACTGATTTAGAATATAATAAGTAACCCAATTTCTCAATAATGAAGCCATAATACTGGGGAAAAGAATTAGATCAGAGCTGCTAGTATTTTGAAGTGAGAATTGGAAATATATCAGCTAAATTTTAAAAGAGTCATACCAACTGCTTTATCTGGTTTACACTGTCCTTTTACCCCCAACTCCCCTGCTTTATAAAATTAAAGAGGACAATGATTACTCAGTTACTTAAGGAATTTCAAGAGCTATTAATATACAAATCTTATTTTATTTCTCATTAACATTTAAAATCATACATAATCAGGGTTTGCCCAAGTGGGCCCACTTGAAAAAACCCATTGTGGGTTTTTTTTTTTCAAACTTTCTCATGTTTTCACAACTGTAACATTATTTAATCTAAGGTATGAGAATAGGTGAAAACTGGAAAATTGGGTTAATAGCCAGTGGCTGTTAGACAGGGTTTGACCAAGTGGGTCCAGCTCGAGAAAACCTGTCCAGGTTTTTTTCGGGCGAGCCCACTTGAAAATACCCATTGTGGGTTTTTTCAAATGTTCTTGTGCTTTCACAACTGTATCATTATTTAAACTAAGGTATGAGAATGCAAAGATAAATGCCGATTCAAATATATTTCAAAATAACCAGATTTAAAGGAATTTCTATGCAGAGATAAAATGACCAAAAAAGACATTAGCTGTAAAGGAGGAAGATTTTCATGCCTGTAATCTAAAATGCATCCAAATACTTTACATCTTAATGCATGCAAAAAGATGGCACTGAACCCCATCCTGATTGTTTACATTGTTATAGCTTTTAAGATTAATCATCCATTTATTATTCTGCTTCAATGTTCCATGAAAGTGTTATGTAGGAGTTTTCAACACAAAAAGGGTTCAGATTAGGGCAAAAAAGAGGGAAACAGATAAGTTTCCTCCTGGATTTTGTCAGTTTTTCATTTCTTTAGATTCTTTCCTCTACTTCACTACCTCTGCTTCAATCGAACAATGCTTTTCTACATTTGATCTGGTTTGGAGCAAGTTATGTAGTCATTTTGGAGTTGATAAAGCAGCAAAGCTAGTAATAAGTGTAACCATTTGCAATCTAAATTTACAAATCTCTGACACTGACTTCCATGGCAATCTAATTTAACATTTAATAACTATTGCAATATGTAGCAAACTTTGCTAAAATTTTCAAATATATTATTACAAATCCCATTTCTTAAAAAAAAAATAAAAAAAAAAACCAACTGATTTCTGATTTGAAGTGAATGAAAGAAAGTATATAAATTTAACATGTTTAACTTAAGATAAGAATTATATAAAGAAATCCAGTTGTGGTTCACTTAATATATCCTTAATGCAGCAAACTAGTCCCATGAGATGCGGATGTACCTCTTAAATTAATTTGATTTTTTTTTTTTTTTTTGTTAATTCATACTTAATGCAAAATTATGCCCAGGTTTCACTGATAAATGGAGAATTTAAATATTATGTAGTATATGAAAATTAAAAGTTTAAAGTGTTTGCCAAAAAAACTCAATAAAGCCCGAAAAAAAACTGGGTTTTTCAGAAAAACCCGGGTTTTAGACAAGTGGGCCCAGTGGGTTGGGTTTTTTCTAACCCTGTACATAATCACAATAAAAACAATATTAGGAACAGAATATGCATGAATATGCACACTTTTAAATAGCAACAAACTTTTCAAAATTTTATTTAGAGAATGTATTTTTGTTTCAATTAATTGCTCGATTTATTTTTATACACTTATGTACCAAACTCTCCTTAAACATTATACCCTCACTAATTTCTCTTTTAATATTTATAACACTAATCCTTCGTTCTCTCCATACGGACTCTTAAGAATGTTTCCATCTTGAAGGGCCTCATTTTGTTATTGTTTAATGAAATGTACAGGGATGAGAATTTTCCGTCTTTTGGCGGATTTCCGCTTTTTTGTTATTTCAAGGAATTCCCGATTTTTTTTTTTCTCGAAATTCCGCCTTTTTTTCCGAGGATTCCGTATTTTTTCTCCTGCAAAATTTTGTTATTTTCCAAAATTTTCACTTTCCTATCGATTCCGATTTCGAAACAACATTCAAAGGTGATGAAAAAGTGGCAAATTTCGTCAAAAGATCGCGAAAAAGTGGCAAATTTTGTCAAAAGATCGCGAAAAAGCGGCAAATTTTGTCAAAAGATCGCGAAAAAGCGGTAAATGTCACCAAAAGATCGCAAAAAACTACAAATATCGTCAGAAGATCGCAAATAAACGGCAAATTTCTTCCAAAGATCGCGATAAAATGGCAAATTTCGTCAAAAGATCGCGAAAAAGCGGCAAATTTCGTCAAAAGATCGCGAAAAAGCGGCAAATTTCGTCAAAAGATCGCGAAAAGCAGAAAATTTCGTCAAAAGATCGCGAAAAAGCAGCGAAATTTGTCAAAAGATAGCGAATAAAACTACAAATATCATCAGAAGATCGCGAATAATCGTCAAAGTTCGCGAAAAAACGGTAGATTTTGTCAATAGATCGCGAAAAGCTGCACATTTCGACAAAAGATCGCGAAAAAGCTGCAAATTTCATCAAAAGATCGCGAAAAAGCTGCAAATTTTGTCAAAAGATCACGAAAAAGCGGTAAATTTCGTCAAAATGGCGCGAAAAATACATGTATTTAGTGCTTTTAGTGTATCCTCCCCTTCCCCCCTGTTTTGTAACCTTTCAGAAAATTTGTTGTGAATTAATTTTTTTTTACTCAGAATCGCTCCTGATTCAGAATTCACATTAAGCTGGCTGTAGGTCCTGGTCCAATTAGCCCATGTGACCAAAAATAACTAACCATTGTGATTTTCACTAAGTTTTTCATATTTTTTTGCTAAAAAAATTATTAAAATTATGACACGCAAAAACTTTATTCTTAATTAAATTATTTCATTTTCAGGAGTGGTCATGATTCTGATAAGTCGAGCATTTCATATGACCTACACTCAATGTTTTAAGAGCTGTGTGTAATTTGGCTACTTTCACTCCTGTAATGTAGTATATAGGTTTGTGCGCTTGTCTCCATTTGCCCGGAAATCAGACCCTAGTTTTATTTCTTAAAGTATCTTTCACGGATAAAATGTGGTACAATTTTTTGTTTGCGCGTGGTTTCAGTCTTTTTGCTTTTTTGCAATTCTCATCCCTGAATGTAATCTTTAAAATGTGAGGCTATGTAATATTCATTTTAAAACACCAGTTTAAAGTCTAATTTATATTCTTTTCAATATATCTATCTATATATATATATTTTATATTAGACATAATGCCTTTACTGTTGCCTTCTAGCAGTTAAAGATTTATTCGACCAAATTTAATAAAAAATTATAATTCTTTTAATAGAAAATATTTAAGTGTATAAAAAAATAATGAATCCAAATTTAACACAAATTAATTGTAAACCAACCTTTAATAATTAAAGCCGGCTTTTTTCAATAAAAGCCGGCTTTTTTTAAGTGGCTAAAACCAAAAAAAGCCGGCCGGCTTTTTTTGGCCTGGCTAAAAGCCGGCAACCCTGTAAAGAATATAGGTGAAAACATTTTTTTTAAATTGAAAATTAATAATTTTTTTATATGCAATAAATTTTTTAGATTGTCCACTTACATTAAAAAAGCATTTTTCATATGGAAAATACGAATTATACAATCAAATAAATTTTTTTAATTTATCAAAAGCGATATTTTCTTATTAGCCGCATGCTAAGGGTAATTTGCCAAGATTTTGCTACTTATGGCATCCTTTTATATTTTATTTATTTATTCATAGGGAAGTTTTTTTTTATGGATATTAGCCCTAAGAAAATGATGAACTCTTTATTTTAAGGGCAAACGGATTAACCTTTCGTAATCAAGCTCCGCGCGATATAGATAATTTAAAAAATATTTCATGCTTTAAAATTGTTTTTAAAATCATAGACAATCAGTAAACTGAGATGAACTTTGGAAACAAATTCCATTTTGAAAAAAAAAATCCTATTTGGTGATCTAAAAATTTAAATTGCGCGATTACAAATGTTAGATTTGTTTTTCAATATTATTGTTTTATTTGTTTGTAAAAGAAGTATTAATTTCGTTAATTTGTCTTTGACAAATATGTTAGATTGGTGGTTTTTTTAATATTATTCTTTTATTTTGTTCATAAAGGAAGTATTAATTTCGTTATGCAAAAACAGTCTGAAACAAATGCTGAAAAATGTTTGTTGCTTTATGTGCAAAATGTTTATTATTCTTATGTATTGAAACAGGTACGTGATAAGATAAACTTTAAAAAAATCATGCTTAAAAATTATTTTTTTAAATATACTACATCAGTCAATGTATACAGTTTTTAAACAAACTGCATTAGAAAGTAATTTTTTTCCCTATGCAACGAAAATTGAAAATATACGACGGTCAGAAGATTAAAAAATTGCAGTAGCGAAAATTTTAAGACCGAAATTTGATCTTGAAGTGTTGCCATTCGCAAAAGGACGTCAGCGTTATGCACAGATACGTTTGCTCTTTATAGTATAGGTACTTAATCAGTAAAATATATAATAAAGATCAGTTATTAGGATGTGCTTATCAATTGATGCTCTTATGCTTGGATTTCTGGAATTAAAACAGCAATTTTCACCTTCTCAAAATTTGCATACGCACTTCTCATATCCATATTCATCAATTTAAAAAAATTTGTGAGAATCATCAATTTCTGTAATGTAAATCTCTATTATTTGCATGTCACCTCTCTTTTATAAAAACACTCTAAATTTTTGTAAAATATTGTGTTTTATCAGTGTGTGATTTTGATTACATTATTTTCAAAAGTGAAGCATTTTCACCTGTGAAGAATTTCAAAGCAGCTGGGCTGTGAAAATGATGCACTTCTACAAAACATAATTCAGGTTTAAGATTTAACCCTCTAATGCATGATTTTTTATTTTTTCTTAAAAAAAATATATTTGCTTCCTTGACAGCCATAAATTACGGGAAAAATACGGAAAAAATTTCCACTCTTATATTTTTTAGTATTTTGAATTTTTTTTTTAATTGTTGCCAAATGACAACACTGTGCATTAACACCCCAAAAAAATTTTTTTAACTTTGCCAACTAGCAACACTGTGCTGTTTTATTGCAATTTTTTTTTTTTTTTTTGTAAATTATAAGATTTTAAATGCATATACAATACATACACTTACAAAAATAAAATTATATATGTGTGGTATGTGTATACATATATGCAGACTTGTATAAAAACAAAAACTTTCCGCGCACATAAATATTAGGTCAAAAATTTTCCGAAAATTAATGTTTAATAAAATTACGTGTTATATTATTTTGACGATATGAACTAAAAATCATAGTTTAAAATAATTGTAATTTAAATTAAAAAATAATTAATTAAAGAATAATTATTTTAAATAAAAAATAATAAAGCAAAAATCAATGATAGGAAGGTGAATTCTTTTCAGTTATTTTGTCAATGCATTTAGAAACAACCCAATCCTTAAGATTGTGATCTCTTCGCACAAAGTGCCAGTCACTCAACACTACCAAATTATTCGATTTAACAGCCGTTGCCAGGCAAATTGTCACTGCAGCCGCCGACAGAGAACCGATCGGTGACAAG
Organism: Maratus speciosus; assembly: GCA_963932465.1. NCBI lineage: Eukaryota > Metazoa > Arthropoda > Arachnida > Araneae > Salticidae > Maratus > Maratus speciosus. The sequence goes on along the minus strand of OZ010790.1, from coordinate 551,430,510 downwards.
TTTTAGTCTGCGGAAAATAGAAATAAGAGTCTGTTCTGTGATGTCACAACAATGTTTTGAGTCTTTAAACTTTGAATTGTGGACAAACAATATATAAATCGTATATAAAATTGGGGAATATTTTAAATTTTTGGTATTAAAAAAAGTTACAAAAACAAAACATACGTTTTTGTTTTCGCAACTTTTTTCTGCAAAGTCCCAAATTTTTCGGAAAATTTTCTGCGCACGACGGTCGTGCGTGCGTCTATATTATACAACTCTGCATATACATATACATATACATATTAGTGATGCAACGAATAGTGGTTTGGTCGAATACCGAATATTCGGCCAAGTTACTGCCGAATAATGAATTTATTTTTGCCTAAAAACAAAATATAGTATGCACTATATGCACAATTCTTGTATATTTCACAATTAAAATGTATTGTTTTCTTTTAAAAAATTATTTATGTACAAATTTTTAATTTTTGAAAGCATTATTTTACTCTGAAAAAATATTCGGCTATGTTCGGCCTAAAAATTGCCTCAATAATATAATTCAGCCAAAAAAAGAAATTCTTAGCAAAAGTTCCTCATCAGGTACTGTCTAGTTACATTTTAATAGATATGTGTGTTGTTGTTACATTCTAAAATAATGACAAAATTTTAAAAGTACTAGGTAACATAAGTTTCAGCTTTCAGATGAAATAAAATAAATAAGAAATCTTAATATCTTAAGAAAAAACATTGGTAGAAAGGATGAAAGGAATATCCTCTAAAATGGTGGAAAGAGGTCATTGTAGACTTTATAAAGCTCACAATTAACAACAAAAAAAATTTATTATCATTATTTTTTTTTTTCTTTGCTGTCAGCAGATAGCACTATTAAGAAGTGTATAGTGAATGTTTTCAGATTCAGAGGAAGGAAATATCTGTAAGGAAAAGCAAATTACATTCATTGCATTTAACAGTATCTGATGCTCTAACATACCAAAGATCAATAAATGATTTCATTGTTGTAGGTAAAAAAATATTTTACACATTTTAATCATTCGCCATTAGCATGTTCAAGATTAACTGATATACAAATTAATGAGTTAAAAATTCCTAAGAAGAAATTAGTTCAAAGCAGGGTTGGTACGGTTTAAACCAAGTGGTTTTAACCATGGTTTAAACCAATTGGTTTTTTTGTCAAAAAAACCATTTGGTTTTTTTAGTAAAAATCTGATATAATATTTTCTCTTTTTTGTAATTGTTTTAAATTATTGATAGAAGTAATTTCTACTTTTAACACTTCATCTCAGCAGTCAACATGAGACATAATGAGCCTAGGTCATGTTTCTATGCATGTAGAATGAAAATTAGCATGTGCTGATGAACATATCTGGTACCCTAAAGATTTTTCTTAAAACATGTGAAATTAGAAAAGATAAAATAGATAAATAATATTCAATATTTAGCATAAAATATTTTCATTTAAAAAATGCAGATTATTTTACAGCAGTTAATAACAAAATACAATGATCTTTAAGATTTTGGTTAAGTTGTAGAAGAAAATTTTCTGGATTCGGAAAGATTATCCTTAAAGAATTTAAAAGAGTAACTTAACATATCAAATTGAATAACACAGCTTGCAAAAATTGAGTGCTAGTTATAGCATTTCACCAATACCAATCAATCTTTTCTGTTAGTTGCTGAATCTAATGGCCATAAATGTAGACTTGGACACTTGGAGTTATTACTCAGAAAACAAAATAACCAGAAGTATTTGGATATTTAAAAAATAATAATAATAACAACCATAGAATAATATATTATATTCATGAAACTGCATCAAATGTTTATTTATTGATTATTATATTATCAGTCAAAGGATTTTTCATACGATTTTAAAAGGTATCAATGTTTCACTGTGTAGAGCGGTTTACTTTGAACATAAGACATAGTTGTTACCAATATTGCTTAAATTAGAAATGATTTCAATTTTCTATACAATTGACTGTAATTATTTAATTTAAATATTTTCAAAAGTTATATTACTTATATAATATCCAAAAATGTTTATTTTATGAACAGATATGCATCTGTATGCAATAGGAAATTATATTTAAAAAAAACCTGGTTTAAACCAAATAAACCGTTTTTTTTTGTTTTTTACAAAAAAACCCGGTTTTTTTCCAACCCTGGTTCAAAGTGTGGCAACACACTGGAATAGCACCTATTATATGTTGGAGAGATTACTGGAACAAAAAAATGCACATTCTCTATATGCAACTAAATTTGGAGAAATAAATAATCTCACAGCAAGCCAGTGGACTATTTTAGAAAAATTGCTCAATCTATTAGAGCCTTTGAAGAAATAACAAAACAAATTGTCCCATCGAGATCATTAATTTCTGAAGTCATCCCAATAGTTACTGCATTAAAATCATATTTATTTAAATCTGGAGATTTTTTTGGTGTACGCACCATGAAAGACACTCTTCTACAAAATTTGGAGAAGCCTTTTGCAACAATTCAATACAATGAACACTATTCCATTGCAATGGTTTTGGACCCCAGATTTAAAGTGGTTTTTTTTTTTTTTTTTTTTTTTTTTTTTTTTTTTTTTTTTTAACAAAGATGAAGCAAAGGATGTAGGAGTAAATTCCAAATTAACTGCTTTAGTAAGACTAAGAAAGGCTAGTATGAAACCAGTAACAAAATGTGAACAAAATATTTCCAACATAACCATTCCATCTTCACAAGTTCCAAGTTCTTTGTGGGCATGCTTTAATAAAATTGCAAGCCAATTGCTGAGTGAAGCTCTATAGAAAGTTCCTTTCAATGTGAAGAGGTAAAAGAAATTAGTAATTTTCTTTCCCAGCCACTACTGAAAAGACAACAGTGTCATTTGGAGTGGTGGGCGAAAAATTCAGAAGACTTTCCAAACCTTTCACAATTAGCTAAAATGTACCTTTCTGCACCAGGAAGTACCATATATAGTGAGAGATTATTTTCAGAAGCAGGTAGCATTTATGAAAAAAAAAAAAAAAAAAGTTACCTGAGAATGCTGAATTATTATTTCTGCATCACAATCTACGTTTATTGAAAACATTTTAACTGTTTTTTAAGGCAAATATAAAGAGTACAATGCTGTTCTTGAAAAAAATATGTAAAATGTAAATGCATACTAATTAAAAGAATTTAGTACTTATATAATAAGAAATAGTAACACATTTAAAAAAATCATTTAAATTATATTTAACTTTTAAGCATATTTTACTTTTAAAAAAACCCTTAAGTATTGCAGAGAATAGATTAATTTAACAAAAACTTTATAACATACTTATAACTATTACTTAAAAAATGACAAACATATAAAAAATATTATTTAACGCAACCCTGAGATCTATGAAATATGTTTGTCACCTTTCAAGTAGTTATAAGTATGTTCGTATGTTATAAAGTTTATTAATAACGTGAAAATTTCCTTCATGACACTAATGTTTAATACAGTGTTTTGACTCTATTGATTAATTTTAAATTTAACAGATTATGTTAGCTTATTACAGATACTTTTTGTACTTACTGATACAGCATAAAAAAATTTTAACATGATTCCTAAATTAGCCTCTTATATAAAAATGGGTAGATAAAACCCATTTGAGGTATGAAAGTTAATGGGAAAAAAAGTGTTTGTTAATTTCAAATAAATTTTCATTATACATGATGAATATAAATTGTCAAATTAAAAAGTTATACTATGTAAATATAAAAACATTTATTACAGTATTAGTATTCGGCCAAGGCTGAATAATGGACTTGATATTCGGCAGACAGGCCGAATATTCGGCTTCGGCCGAATATTCGTTGCATCTCTAATACATATACTATATATATAATAATTTTAAATCAAAATTTAACTTACAAGTCATATAACAATATTAACCAAAATTCTAAATAAAGACTGCATGTAATAATATTATACACTAATTGTTATCTATCAACAAAATAATAATGGTACAAATTATAGTTCTAAGATATTAAATGAACATATGAAGTTAGATGCTACAATAGAATCATTTTTAATTTATAAATGAATAAGAAGATATGCTGTCCTGATACAGAACACAATAGAAGTATTGTAAAAAATATAAATAAAAACATAATAAAATGCATAAAAGCAGCCATATTTATCCTGTATTTTAAACCAATTGAAATCATTTAAATTTTAAAAACAAAATCGGGCTTATAAAGTGTAATATCACATGCAAAATATAATGAAAAAATCATAGGCTAATAAAATATACTCTATAAATATACGAGCAGTACTGCAGAATACCATACAATTTTATATCAATAATATTTATCAAAGTTATGAATGGTAACCAATAGAACATTTATTGTTTTTGTTTAAACGTAAAGGTACCAAACACTTAATTCATTTTACCGTAGTGTAACCTATACAGCCCAGAACTTTACACCGTTGTTTTTTATCTAAGTGTTGTGGCCAGTGATGAATTTTATCCTTTGACATCTTTAGAAGTTTCATAAAGCTGAAAACAATGGACTACTAAGTTGTTACTATAAAATTTTAATCATTGGCTTTTTTTGATGATGTAACTGGTACCTTCAGGAGGGCATGGACACGGAAGCACAAGGGAAGGAGAATAGAGCTCCTTTAAATCTGAAAAAGATGTATTTTGGCCATTTTTTATCATTTGGCTCCCGTTTAATAAAAAATTTATATCTGCCATTAGGGGGGACCCTTCAAATCGGGAGTCCCGGGGCAGCTGCCTGCATGTCCCTGCATTAGTCAGGGCCTGGCTTTACAGTAAACTGAGAACATTTTGTATTTAATAAGAGTCGTTTATCGAGTTAAGGTGACATATGGTGATAAAAGTGAAAAAAAATTAAATATCATGCGAACCAGTTGTGAAACAAACAATGCTCAATGTTTACAAAAATGGAACTCAATTCTTGGTGTTGCCAAATGGCAACAAATGTATATTCATGTGCATGCAATTTTTGTTCCAATAAACATAACTGAAAATTATTTAAAATAACTTTTAAAAGTATATTCTTTTCAGAAATATTTTTTTTTCAAATGAAATTTTGCATGTTAAATATTTTTTATATGAGTTAGAAATCAAACTATGGCTAACAAAATGGAAAGTATCAAAAGTTGCTTTTTATTTGTAATTTATAAACAACTATTGCCAACTATGATACTTTTTATGAACTAAATCTAAATATAGGACCAACATGAATACAAGAGACAATGGTAAATAAACAATAAGGAGGGAAATTTTAATATGTTGTAGGGTGTCAACGAGTTTAATCAGTTGATTTAAATCAGCGATTAAATCATGATTTTAATCAACCAATTTTTTTTAAAAAATCATTGATTTAAATCAAAAATTTTCTAGATGTTTAAAATGTAAAAAAAAAAAAGTGTTAAAATCTAACATGAACATAATTTGAAAGCTTCTACAGGTATTTTGACTTATGAATAAACAAAAAAAGAGCTTTAAATAATTGTTTCTAAGCTTAAATCATGAGTAGTGTAAAAAAATTAAAAACAGTTGAGTTTGTAAAAAGCATTGTTTTTAAGTTTTTATCCAAATTAAAACAGTTTCATTTAAAAATTATATTTAAATCTAATATAATTTGCAATGTCATAATTTTCTTTAGATAATCAATTTATGCATTATTTTATATAAAATACACATAGCAAGTGTAATGCATTTCTACAAGTAAAAGAATGAATAGTAATTAATAGCAGTCTCAAGTTAAAAAAGAATGACATCTGCTCAACAGCTAAATTGTAAATGAATGCATAAGAGAAAAAGAAATAATTGGTATAAAAATGCCAAGCACGGCAAGAGCTTCTTCAGTATAGGTTGAATATGTGTGTAAGTTTAGATTTCAGTGGTTTATGGTAATTTTCCTAAATACAAATGCAGAACAAGCTGCAAATAATATTTGCTAGTTTTGTTATTTGTGCTACTAACTAATGAGATTACTTATTTGCAGTTTTTATTAATTCTGTAATTACTTATACTGTTAATTCTAGGCCATTTTTTTAAGGCTGTCGCCCTTTTGAAATTGGCAAAATGTACCCTGCCTTAAAAAGTTGAAATCCACCTTTAGTTGTAGCCAGAGATTTCTTGTAAAAAACTTTACCATTCAACAGCATTTCTAAATTCATGTCGCCAAAATCTTGCAAAAATAATAGAACTTTATTTCTGTAGAAAAAAACAGGATATTATTAAAATGTTATTTAATTGTATTTTTCAATGTGTGATTCATAAAATTATAAAAAAATTAAGGACACTTTATTTATCATACTAAAAATTATTCTTTTTTTTTTGCTTATATCATTACTAAACACATTACTAATATATTTCCTCGTGAAATAGTGCCCTTTTTTGTAACTAGCATCCTGTCCCTTTTTTTTTCTATAAAATGAATACTACATTATTATAATTTTAATAATTAAGGCTTACAAATGTATAATACGTTCCTAATTAGAGAATTGTTTAATAATTATTAATTTGAAGTAGTGTTAACTATTTAATATAAAATGCAGTTAATAATTTTAATGTTAAATATCACTAGTAGGACTGGGCGATGTAGAAATTTCTTAAATCGATTTATCATCCATCTAACATCGCGATTTAACACCGATTTTACATTTTAGAATATGGACGCCTAATTTCTAATTTTTAGTAACAAAATACGATCTTTATGCACCCCTCCCCCCCCTCCTGTATTATTTAGTATACTTAGCTTTTAATTTTTCAAATACCTTTGAAAAGAGGTATATTTTACACATAGAAAAAATCTTCGAATGCTCCAAAACACTAGTTTTTTTTTCCATTTTAAAAATTAGTGACCTATTTTAATACATTTTATAAACTCATTCTTTAAGAAGTAATGGAAAAGAAAATGATATATATATATATTTTGGTCTGACTTGTTATGCCTGCTACAATCTAAATTCCTTCGGGAGGAGGGGGCGACAACTTCCCCTAGCCCACCCAAATAGCACTTCATTGCTAACAACATACACACACTTTCTTTTACAGACACAGAATTAAAAAGTTATTGAGGTAAATCAGAAGCAGATTCAAAGAATTCAATGATGAATTTAACTGTTCATTTACCATGATGAGAAAAGTAGTGAAAACAAGTGGGTAAGTGAGATCACAGATCGCACAGAGGGTTTCGTTTAATATTCCTTTCAAAACACTTTATCCTTTTGAAAAATCTGTTAGTTCCACATTTCGCAACCAGGGGCACCCTCTATTCTAAACAAACCTCTATCCGAACGAAACTCCGTTTTACATACTATCTGTAGATATATTAGTCAAGGGGATTGGACCCATAGCACCCAAGATAAGTAGGCGCTCCTGGCGGTAAAAAGTGAAACTAAAATATGTAAGGCTATGGTGCATAATATGAAAGAATGGTCAAAGGGGTGTCGGCAAAAGTTGGAAAAGTGCTCCTCTGGTGAAAGGGCGGAGGTTAGAAAAATGGCTTAAAATACACAAGTTAGAGCCCGGAGGAGTAAATAATATAAGATTTTTTGAAAATTTTATGATTTGTCGTGCGGTTCTGAGGTATTCAGCTATACGCAGACTTATATAAAACCAAAAACTTTCCACGCACATAAATATTGGATCAAAAACTATCTCAGGGATGCCAGTTAGTCACTTTTCTCACTTTTAGTCACTTATTTTAAATTTTGTCACTTTTAGTCACTTATTTAATAAAAAGTCACTTTTAGTCACTTTTTTTGACTAAAGAGGCCCCTATTGGTGCGATTTTTTTCTAATGCCAATGTCATATACACAACGGGTGCTTAATTGGCACCAAAGTGTCGTTATTTTGCTTGATATGGTAACCCGGATGTTGTTGATGTTTTTGCCAAATTGGCGTCGGAAAACAATCGTGTCAATATGCGTATATGACATCTGTGCCCTAAAGAGATTAAGTTTCTGAAAGTGAAGGAGCTGGTTTGAATATTTGAATACCTTTTTCTGTCGCCTTATCTTCCGTACCACCCTTAATCTAGAATGGTCTCTCCTGGACTATTCTTGAGTAGGCACAAAGAGACATGACAACATTTAATTTTCCACTGATGATGGCCAAGTGCATCGGTTGAAACAGTTCTAGAGTTTAATGGATTTTTAATATCTTTAAAAATATTTTTAATATTTATATATATGTATACACTTGTAAGCAATTTGTTACATTTTATTTGTGCTTTTTCTAAGAGTTGTAATTATTTACTCGGGATGGATTTAGCACTAGAATTTTAACTTTTCTTTATTTTTATCATTTTTTCTTAAACATTAGTTTCTTTTTGTATAGTTAGTTGCAGCTATAATTTGAATTTGTTCCAGAAAATATTGCAAGGATGCTACCAGTCATCTTTTTTAATATTACTATTTGCAATCAGTAGATTTCCTATTGTAAACGTTGTAAAAATAAAATGAAAATTGTTCTTTAGAAATAGAGGTAATAAAAAGTGAAAGGTAGCACCCCTGACATTTTGTTGTGACAACAGCTTACTTATTATAATTCAATTTTAAAAGTTTATTATGATAACATTGTACTTTTTGTTTTACATGATTAAATAAAACTGAGGTTTGATCTTATCTGGCATTTTGGTAGGGGATTTTCATTTAAAAAACAAAAATGTGTCTTATTTACTGAATTTAACTTACAAATTGATAAAAAAAAAACTTTGTCTTGTACCATTCATGTCACTTTTTTTTTGGTTTTTTGAATTAGGCACTTTTTTTTTATACGCTTTAGTCACTTTTTCGGCGCGTTTTAGTCACTTTTTTGGCATGCTTTAGTCACTTTTTTGTCACTTTTTTTGGTCTTTTAGTCACTTTTCTCACTTTTTTGGAAGCATTATTACACTTGCATGCCTGTATCTGCAAATTAATGTTTAATAAAATAACGTGTTATATTACTTTGCCGGTATAAATTAAAAACGGTAGTTTTAAAATGATTGCCATTTAAATTAAAAAGTAATTAATATTAATTGTAGAATAATTATGTTGACTAAAAAAATAATAAAGCTAAAAATCTGTGATACGAAGGGTGAATTCTTATCAGTTATTTTGTCAATGCATTTAGAAACAGCCCAATCCTTAATATTGTGACCTCTTCTTACAAAATGCCAGTCACTCTGTTCACAGAAATAGTGGACATTGCTTCTGAAACAACTGAATAACATTTTGTAAGGAGAGGTCCATTCACAGGTATCATCATTAAAGGACCGATGACTTTTTATTACGGCCTTTTGACGAAATTCTCGTTTTTTCCGAGATCATGTGGCGAAATTTCCGTTTTTCCACGTTTTTGACGAAATTTGCCTTTTTTTCGCGATTCTTTGACGAAATTCGCACTTTTTTCGCAATCTTTTGACAATATGTGCTCTTTTTCTCCTATCCTTTGACGAAATTCACGCTTTTTTGGGGCGTTTTAACGAATTTTGCGTCTTTTTCGCGATCCTTATATGAAATTAGTTTTTTTTTTTCGCGGTTCTTTGATGAAATTTGCATTCTTTTCGCGATCTTTTGACAAAATTCGTGCTTTTTCCGCTATGCTATTACGAAAATCGTTTTTCTCTTACGCATTTTGGACAAAATTCGCTTTTTTCGCGATCCTTTGATGAAATTAGTTTTTTTTTTCCGCGATTCTTTTATGAAATTTGCGGTTTTATTCGCGATCCTTTGACAAAATTCGTGCTTTTTCTGCTATTCTTTTACAAAATTCATTTTTTTCCTGCGCTTCTTTGACATAATTTGCGGTTTTCTAAGATTCTTTGACAAAATCATTTTTTTCCTGCGAATCTTCACAGAAATTCGCGTTTCTTCCGCAGTTCTTTGACAAAATTCTCGTTTTTTTTTTTTTTCGCTATTTTTCGACAAAATTTGGTTTTTTTTTCTGCGAACGATTGATGGAATTGATTTATTTTCGTCGCCCATTTGTTGAAATCCGCAATATATTTCAGTGATATTCTTTTATGTCTGAATTTTTGGACTGATGGCCGATTTTTTTTTAAATTTTCGGAACTGAATGCCTTGAATTTTCGGAAAATTCGATACAGAATTACCCCTGGCAAACAATAAATAAATCGTGCATAAAATTGGGGAACATTTTTAATTTTTCGTTAAAGAAAAGTACAAGAACAAAAATTACGTTTTTTTTCCCAAGAAAATTTCCGCAAAAGTACGAATTTTGTGGAAAATTTTCCACACACGGCGTGCACGTGTGCGTCTATATTATACAACTCTGGCTGTACGTATGCAAAAATTCATGTCTCCAACTTAATTAGGGGCTCTCTTAGAAAGAATTGCTTAAAATACATATGTGGTAGCTCAAAGGGTTAAACGTAAGACTTTTTCAAGATTTTATGGTTTATTGCCTGGCCTCAGGTGTTCTGCTATAAGTATGCAAACTTTCAAATCCCCAATTTAATGAGGGTCTCAGTTAGAAAAAATTGCTTAAAATACGCATGTGGGAGTTGGGAGTCCAAAGGGTTAAATGTATGACTTTTTCAAAATTTTATGATTTGTCGCATGATGGTTTTCAGCTTTAAGTATGCAAAATTTCACGCCTCCAACCTAATTAGGGGCTCACATAGAAAGAATTGTTTAAAATGCACATGTGGGAGCCCAAAGGGTTAAATGTACGACTTTTTCAAAATTTTATGATTTGTCGTTTGATCTGAGGTGTCCAGCTATAAGTATGCAAAATTTCACGCCTTCAACCTAATTAGGGGCTCACTTAGAAAGAATTGTTTAAAATACACATGTGGGAGCCCAAAGGGTTAAATGTACGACTTTTTCAAAATTTTATGATTTGTCGTTTGATGTGAGGTGTTCAGCTATAAGTATGCAAAATTTCACTTCTCCAATCTAATTAAGGACTCATTTAGAAAGAATTGTTTAAAATACACATGTGGGAGCCCAAAGGGTTAAACGTACAACTTTTTCAAAATTTTATAGTTTTTCGTTTGATGTGAGGTGTTCAGCTATAAGTATGTAAAATTTCAAATCTCCAATTTAATAAGGGTCTCAGTTAGAAAAAATTGCTTAAAATGCGCATGTGGGAGTTGGGACATTGGGAGTCCAAAGGGTTAAATGTATGAGTTTTTCAAAATTTTATGATTTGTCGCATGATGGTTTTCAGCTATAAGTATGCAAAATTTCACGCCTCCAACCTAATTAGAGGCTCACATAGAAAGAATTGTTTAAAATGCACATGTGGGAACCCAAATGGTTAAATGTACGACTTTTTCAAAATTTTATCATTTGTCGTTTGATCTGAGGTGTCCAGCTATAAGTACGCAAAATATCACGCCTTCAACCTAATTAGGGGCTCACTTAGAAAGAATTGTTTAAAATATACATGTGGGAGCCCAAAGGGTTAAATGTACGACTTTTTCAAAATTTTATGATTTGTCGTATGATGTGTGGTGCTCAGCTATAAGTATGCAAAATTTCAAATCTCCAACATGTATAGTTTCTGAGAACGGACTCTGTGATGGACAGACAGAGGAGCGAGACGAATAGGGTTTCGTCAGATGAACGAAACCCTAAACAGGGTGGGGGGGGGGGTATGAAAAATAAGGTGCAATTTTATATATTTTTAACTTTTAGATTATAATAAGATTTGTGTAACATAAATGCTGACATTCATGTAGTGGATGCAGAAGGATCGAATCTTGGAGCACATTACTGAAATTGCTGATTTTTTTCACGCCTGTTGGCACCCTGTAAGATTAGTAATAAAATGTAATATTAAAATATATCTCTTTTTAATGATAACAAATGTTAAAAAAGCAGAAAATCGCAGATCTGCAAAAAAAATCTAATGAATGCCCCCTCCACCCCTCCATTCTGCTGTAAAAATCAAGTTACTTGACTCATTACAGAACTTTATTAAAGTATTTTTAATTAATCACAAAATAATAATAAATTAAAAATAAAATATTCCCATAATACCCAAACATATGAAAATTAATTTTTCATCAAAATAATGCATAAAAATATAAACTAAAATTGGATTAATTTGGATATAAATAGTGAATCAATTTCAGCAAGATAGTCAATCCACACGGCTGGTGTTGAAATCGGATGTCAAACCTGATGCATGACTAGTATTTTAAAATCAATGCAAAAACCCTTGACGGGTTAAAAGTTTCTGACGCAGCACTTTATCTTATGCTCTAAGAATTTTAAATATGGAACTTAAAAATACTGATATCAAATTTTGAGTGACGTTATGCTATTTCTTAAAAAATATATTTGTATTTATTTCACCATTTTATTTTTGTTTTATTTATAATCGCATGTGCAAAAGTTATGTTCAACATGAAAAGCTGCATAAAATTTTATTCGCTGTTGCTTTATCATTTACATCTCTCATAAATTCAAAATATGTGTTTTAAAAGATATGATATAAAATTTAAGTGACGCCTTGATGCGACTTTAAAAGGTTTGTTTTTTAAAATTCAATTTAAATTATTTTTGACTTGGTTAAAATATTTTTTCTACATCTACACAATACTTTTAATTTTCCAATTCACTGTTAAATATATCACTTTCATTGAATCTATACTATGCATTGAAATGTATTTATTTCAATAAATTGATTTATCTTTTGTGTCACGCTATTCAAAATTGTGAGTAAGATTTATGTAAATGGTTTCTTTGCGTCATTGTGTCCAAACTACATGAAATGTATGAAAAAGGATAGTTTGACGCAAATAAACCATTTACATAAATCTTACTCACAATTTTGAATAGCGTGACACAAAAGATAAATCAATTTATTGAAATAAATACATTTCAATGCATAGTATAGATTCAATGAAAGTGATATATTTAACAGTGAATTGGAAAATTAAAAGTATTGTGTAGATGTAGAAAAAATATTTTAACCAAGTCAAAAATAATTTAAATTGAATTTTAAAAAACAAACCTTTTAAAGTCGCATCAAGGCGTCACTTAAATTTTATATCATATCTTTTAAAACACATATTTTGAATTTATGAGAGATGTAAATGATAAAGCAACAGCGAATAAAATTTTATGCAGCTTTTCATGTTGAACATAACTTTTGCACATGCGATTATAAATAAAACAAAAATAAAATGGTGAAATAAATACAAATATATTTTTTAAGAAATAGCATAACGTCACTCAAAATTTGATATCAGTATTTTTAAGTTCCATATTTAAAATTCTTAGAGCATAAGATAAAGTGCTGCGTCAGAAACTTTTAACCCGTCAAGGGTTTTTGCATTGATATCATTACTTTTTTGAGGTTAGTGATAAAATGATTAAAAAAAAGATACTTATGGAATTTAATGCAGATTTAATTTTTACTATTTTATTACAATTTTCCTTATAGCAGTTTGTATATAAAAACAACTGGGTAAGTATAATCGCAGATCGCACAGAGGGTTTCATTTGATATTCCTTTAAAAACACTTTATCCTTAAATTAATAAATCCAAAATGTTAATTTATAATTATTAAATCCTTACATAGATGTAGCACCAATAGTTCCAATTTTCATGGGGCAGGGAACGCACTCTTTTAAACAAACCACCTTCTAATTGAAGTCATCAAAAACCAAGTTGAATAAGCCAGAGCCCGTTGTGTTGTTTGACAAACAGCAGTCTCATGTCCCCTCCTTCCCCCCTTTTTCAAAATTTTTCAGACCAGTACCTAAGAATGGAACCGAAATAATTTTTTCTCTTCAGAAATTACGATAAAAAAATAGTATGCAGTACTCATAAATTTACTTTAATGCTATATAGGGTGATTATTAAGTTAGTTATAACGTTTGGAATCTGTTGCATTGATGTCCGAAAGGTAGTTTCTGAGTTATGGAAGCTGGACCCATAAGGCGCCATAGAGGGGTGAAGCCCGCTAGTGTCTATCATAATTATATCTGCCATGTGGACTAATTGCGATATTTAATCAAAATAGTCCCCCCCCCCCCCCCCCCCCTCCTCATCCCCGGAAATATAACAAATACAAAATGTGTCTTTATAAACCTATCGTCAAATAGGTTTTTATTTATTTTTCCCTAAAAAAGAAAACATGATTTTTATATCCGTAACGTAAATAGCGGACGAAGCCCCCTAGTTCCTATCATAATATATATTTTTAATAATTTTATATAGCCTATAATAAATATCAGACTTAAAATAGTCTAGTTCCATGAGTACTTGTAGTGTCAGTTATATGCTATGATTTTTGGATACCAGTATTTTAGAACGGGAAAATGTGACTTATTTTATCGGAGATATCTCATTAATTGAATAAGGTGAAGCAAACTTTTTGAAAAAAAGGTGTCCAACAAGCATGGCAGTTATCAGCTATGTGACTTTGTGCTAAAGTCCATTAATTTGATCTGCTTTAAAAAAATTACGGAAGATTGAATTTTAGTAGAACCTGGATTAACCGAGCTTCGATTAATCGAGGTTTCTGTTAACCGAGCCGATAACAAAGTCTGATTTTTTCCCCCTTTTGAATGAGCCTTAAAGATAACCACACTCTTTAGCTCACTGTCCGTGCTATACAGGCCCTTCTGCCCCCAAAAGCCCTCAACTCCAAAGAAACATTGGACCCTGAGAAGTCAATAGCGAACAATGCTTTGTTTCCAGTGGCTGTGTGAACTTTCGTAAATTTTTCAATTTGCATTTTAAAATTTACTACTGGTAGTTGATTTTCTTTTTAAATTTGTTAAGCTGTGAAACAGAACTTTACATATATTTACTTTTATTATTTAAAAAACGTTCTATATATTTTTTTAAAAGAGATGTTAAATTCGCAAGCACGGCGAGTTTTTACACACAGTTTCTATTAACCGAGATTTCCGATTCCGATTTACTAACAGTCCCAATTAGCTCAGATAATAGAGGCTGCTCTGTATAATTAAAAAATCAATGGCGATCTTACTGTAAACGGGTTTCCCTTTTACTGAGGGATTTCAAAACCGAATCAGCTGATGTTAGTTGCTGTTTCCCTGCTTGATTAAATAAGATTAGTTAAACATTTGAAAATTACCAAATATAAAAGGAACTAAGTCAACAGAGTCTTTGCTTTATGGTATTTTTTAACAACGCTATAAGAAAATGATTTTAAATAAGAGATTTTAAATGTAACGTTTTAAATCCGACATAATTTTCACCAAACTTTCCTTTCTCTTTGTAACATTCAACTGAAAATATTTTTATTATTAGAAAGATAATATTATTATTTGCGCTACCTTAAAATTAGCAACTATAGTTAAAAATATCATCTCGAAATTTGAAATAAATCTCTCATATAAATATATTTTTTAATTTACACTGTTTTGCAATATGTTTTGCAATGTGTTTTGTAAACTGTTTTGGCCACTTTGGCCAATATGACGTAATTTCCTCCATTTACGACTTTTAACACATATCAATGAATTTATTATTTAAAAATTTTCTTTTTCTTCTAATATTCACGTGTAAATATAATTTTTATGACGTAATTTTCAATGTTTTCCTTCTTTTAATGCGTAATCATTTAATTCTAATTTGAAAATAATTGATTATTTTATAATTTTCTTTCATTTTAAGTAAGCATGTGTAAAAACAATTTTTATGACGTAATATTTAATATTTTCCTGCTTTTAACACGTTATCATTTAATTCTAATTTAAAAGCATTTTTTTCTGTTTATAATAGTCACGTGTGAATAAATTTTTAATTTAAAGGATATATTATTCTTTGCGCTGTTTTAACATTTGGCAACAATTTAAAATAACCTTTTCTAAAATATGTAAAAAATATCTCTGGAAATTCTGAAAATTTTAATTTAAAATTGAAATAAACCGTCAAAAAATTAGGCAAGTTAAGAATAATAAATGCACTCTGCAAACTTCGAGTTTCTATTGAATGATTAAATTGAATGAAAATGATTAAATTCCCATGTATATTTTTTTTCCTATGAGACTTTTTTAATGAGACAATTTTATCCAGATTTAACATTAAATATCTCTTAAAATAATTCTTCGATTTAAAAACTGTCTGCTTCAACGTTTTTATCAAACATTTCTCTATAATACTACGTAATTGCGTCAAAAGATGGCGACACCAGAATTCTGATATGCTTATTATGTAAACTGTAAATATTGCAAAGGGGTCATTCCACGTAAAATGAGCAAAAATTAAAAAAAAGTCGTGGCCACATAGTAACAGATTTTAATAAAATTTGATATACAGGTTCAATTCATATTCAAATAGAGCTCTGCAAAATATCTTCACGAAAAATAAATTATTTTAGCAGTTTTGGACATTTAAAAAACTTGTGATAAAGAATGGCATGTGTGCAATCGTCCAAAGTTGCAGGTTTGAAGTTCTGTATCTTGAAAACTATTTAACTGAAATGAATTTTTTTTTAATAATGTAACCTCTGAAAAATTATCTTCTTATTTATTGAGCAATAATAATCTGGTAACACCATGATTATTCTTTAATTGGTTGTAAAAATTGAAAATTTGCGAATTTTGAGAAAATTAAAAACGTATTAAAAATTAAAGGAATTCAAAAACATCTGAGAAATTAATGCCTGATGCAGTTTTACATATTAAGATCGAATTACTAAAGTTTTTAAGTTGCCATGTATTTCCTTCACCTTTAAAAAATTTTAGAAACTTTAAAAAAAATGACAAAATCGTAATTTTTCCTCTTATTGACAGGTAAAAAGAACAATGAAGGAAATGTCCCACATTACAGTTATTGCACAGACATAAAGATCAATAAGTCCATAATCTGATAAAAAAAATTCAAGCATGCCTTTTTTATTCCTAACGTCACAAAATTGGGTTAAAAAAGGTAATATTAACTATATTCCATGAGCTATTTTTTTTTAATTCGCGCGCGTTTCTTAAAATATTGCACGATTTCAAGGTGAAAAAATTTAGTGCTGCCATCTATTTTCTGTTTGTGGGTTTAGAAATTAATATATAATTTTCTGTTCAATTGAGCTTTTTTTTTCTACTTTAATTAAAAATCTTCTTGAGGAAAAAATAAACTGAAAGCAAGTATAAAAGTTCTTATGTTTAAAATATACACTGTTATCTATAATATTAAAAGAATTAAAAGTTTAAAAAAGATTTCTTTCACGTCTAAACAAGTGATAGAAATATTGCCTTTTATCCTCAACATTTTTTACTATTTATTTTTTTTCTCGTTAAGGAATAAAAAAGGCAAGAATTAAAGTTTAAATATTTAATATATATACTTTTAGCTATAACGTCAAGCTATTTTGATATTGTCAGAGCTGTCCTTCATCTCTATAGAAACGTTGCATTTTCCCCTCAAATTTTTCCAAAAATAATTTTTTTTCTCATTAAGGAATAAAAATACAATTACTAACTTACGTCAATCTGTTACTTATCATTCATTCCTAATTATAAATAATTTTTAATATAGTCTTTGCATTCTTAAGACTAATAACCAAAATTGAAACTTCAAGCATGTAGCCAAAACCACGATTTTGCATCCACTTTTAATATAAATTTTAATACTTAAATAAACAATCCTAAAATCTATTATTTTACATTTACTCATAAATAGATATGATCTACTTACAAAATGATTTTCGTTAAAATCTGTGACATGTCTGCCACAGGTGATTTGCTTATTTTGTATGGAATGACCCAAAGTTAAATAAAAAGAATTGTCTCGGGGTTATCAAACTTCATTGATATTTATAAATAAAACATTTCAACTAAATTATTTATTATAAAAGAATTATTACATCACAATAGCTTTTATGCAAGGAAAATAATAATTATAATAATAATAATATTATGGATGTCAGTGATTATATATTGATTGACCGTCATAATAATAAAAAATGATATTATAAAAAGAAGAGCTGAAATGAATTATTTTTTTACGTTTCTGATCGTGTGATTTATATTCAAATAATAATTATTAATGTATATTTTTTGTAAAGTGATTGAAATTAAATATATTTATAAAATTTATGGTAATATTTTTATTGTTGAAAAATTGCCAAGAAATAATCATCATCAAATTGGCGTCATTATAATTGTAATTTTATTTAACTTAATAGCAATTAAAAAAATTACAAAGGAACTGAGAATAATGGTCAACTAGCAGACTTTAAAAAAAAAAAAAAAAAAAACATTCACATGTGAAAACACGTACTACAGAGTATCGAACTGCCTATCCTAAGGTCAGTAAACGATGGCCCTTAGCCACTCAGCCAGTGGGAAGACAAAATTTTTCTCCCCAAAAGTGGTTAAAAAGAAAGCATGTGTATGAATACAGTGTCATGCATTTTCGGTGAAATTTCCATAGAATGGCGAAGAAATATAGTCCGATTTTTCATGCGCATTATAAAACGAACAAGAGTCTTGCTGGAAACAAGTAAATTGTTATTTGGTTCATCTGAAACATATTTATTTGATTTTTAAAAAATCGCCCGTGTCATTTTCGAGAGAAAAAAAAATCGAATTATTTAACGAACGAGAGTTTTCCCAGAAAAAAGAAAAGTGTTATTCACCTCGCCTTAATCACATTTATATTATGTATCAATTTAAAAATAATCGTTAGAACCGTTTTCGAGATTTTCAAATTAGGAACTTCCTCGATATTATACCAACGTTTTCACTTTAAAAATGGCTATTTAGATCTTAAAATATACTGCACGTAGAAATGCAAAAATTTCAGTATACGACTAGACTGCAGATATAAGACTGTTCTACAAAATTCAGAACAATAAGACATATCTGCTGAGTTATTAAAAGGCGGCTTTTCGCGTTTTCTTTGATGTCGAGTTAGCTGTATATATGAGTTCCGCCATCTACGAATTCTATGATACGATACGATTTTAACGATACGATTTTAGGCTTAAGGCTGCGTCACTCGAAATACTACCGTCTTCCATGATATTTTAATTAATTACAGAATAATAGAAAATGAAGAATATATATTAAAATATTAAACAAACAAGGGGAACATGAGTTTTCCATTAAGATTGCATAAAAATAAAAAGTGAAATTAGATAAATTTGGATTTTAAATATGAAACTTTTTTTTTTTTTTTAAATAAATAATAAATACTTAATCAATTTCAGAAAAAAAAATCTTATTAGCAAAAGAAAAATATTTCATGCAGATCACGGCTAAATCGGAACACACAAAACAATGCATGAGTATCTATACTTTAAAATTATTTCATTAATTACAAAATAATAGAAAATAAAAAATATATGTTAAAATATTACTAAAACATGTAAAAAATGAATTTTTCATCATAAGAATGCATAAAAGTATAAATTGAAAGTCGATGAGTTTGGATTTTAAATATGAAACTTTATTCTTTTTTTCAACCATAAATGCTCAATTGTCAGAAAAAAAAAATCTTGATGCAGGATTCTACTTTAAAGTATTTTAATTAATTACAGAATAATAGAAAATAAAAAATATGTATTAAAATGTTACTCAAATATGTGAAAACTTAATTTTTCATCTAAAGATTGCATTAGCATATAAACTGAAATTAGATTAATTTGGATTTTAAGAATTAAACTTTACCTTTTCCTTTCAACTTTCAACCATTTAAGTGCTTAATTTCCAAAAAAAAAAAAAAAAAAAATACACCTTCCAGTCTCAAACTCTGAATCTCGTTTACAAAATAAATAAATATCAAATTCTACTTAAATCGTCATTTTCTTAAATCGCCTTTCCCTTACATCGGAAAGCATTGAGGCCTGTATCTTTTCTTAAATCGGATCCTCCTAAATCGATTTAGCACCAACTTGCCATGTAAGCAGTAGATACATCAAAGTAGATAAATCGTTTTTCTGATGTTAGCTCTGAATCATTATTTTGTTTTAAATCGATTTAAAGCCAATGGCTAAATCGGGATTTCCAATGTTAGCTTAAATCGATTTATGGCCCAGGCCTAATCACTAGTATTTATGAAGTTTTACATATTTATTACAATATTAATGTATATAACATTATTGTATGATACTACCTAATGAAACTACTAATTTGCAGTTTTTATAATTTCTGTAATTACTAACTAATAATTATAATTTTATTAATTAAAGTTTAAAGACATAGATTATGTTAGCAATTGGTGGTTTAATTGTTTTGGAAACCTAAAACTCTTGGTAGCTATTCAGTATTTGAATGCTGGGAAAAAAAATCATAAAAATCCAATTTAAATCAAAAAAATCAGATTTTTTTTAAAAAAATCATTATTTTTTTACACCCTAATATGTTGCCAATTGGCAACAGTATGAACTAGAGGGTTAAAATACATGCTTTTTTATTAAATAACGTCATTTGCATCCTCTAAAGCAAACCACTTTTACAATCCAGTCTTAAACCTTGTTAATAGAAAAGTGTGCATATGACGTCATTATCACGGAATAACAGACGATATTATTGACCTAGCCCATATTTTAATTTCAACTTTTTTTTTTCAGGTTTTATCAGAAAATGGCAACAAAAAGATACAGTATCTCCTATTTTCGACTATTTTCCATTTACTTTCAATAGAAATGGGGTACTTTTGTTGCCACGATAAGAAAAAATGGTATTAAAAACTACAAAAAAATTATCTAGAAAATAAATTCAGATACAGCTTTCAAACAAATTGCATTTGAAAGTGCATTTTTTTTCTTTATATGACGATGTAAAAATTTAAAATGTGCGATGTTTAGAAGTTTAAAAATTTGCAGTAGAGAAAATTGCAAGACCAAAATTTTATTTCAAATTTCAAAGGGTTGCCATTCGTAAAATGATGTATGCGTTACACACAGATATGTTTGTCCTTTATAATATAGATACATTAGCGATAACCAAAAACAAAAAAATATATCTATAAAAAAAAATTCAGTATTGGCATGGTCGACAATTCTGGATCTGTACTGTAAAAAATTTAAGTACTCTTTTTGTTCCATTCTAATGCAAGTATTTTATTTGTCAAATGTATGCCCTTTTCAGAAGTGTGGTTATGTCACCTGCAATTATGGCTGAACAGAAGAAAGAATTCTGGACACCTCCATTTGATCCCCGTTTTCCTAACACTAACCAAACTAGGTAATTTCTCATTATTTTATCATTGCTTTATTCAACTTTTGATTGGAAGTTCTTAATTTTATTTTATTCATTTAGAAATTGCTGGCAGAATTATATAGATTATCATCGATGCCACAAAGTTAAAGGTGAAGATTATTCTCCATGTGAATACTTTAAGAGGGTTTATACTTCACTTTGTCCAATTGACTGGGTTTGTATTTTTATTTTTTAATTTTGAACAGTGAATATCTACATTCATTCAGATATTTATTGTAAATTATATGTTGCTTTTATTGAATCTTTCACATTTTCTTATTTGAATCATGCTAAAAGTCAGCAAAACCGACATAGAAATAGCTGGCTGACTGAGTTACAGTCAAGGATCCATAATCCGCACAACCATAAATTAACATTAATGAATGTAAACAAATTTACAAATTCTTGATCCAAAAATAATTTTTTAAAAGAAATAAAATATAAAAGTGAATATAATCATCTTTTTAATATAAGAATTTAAAAAATGCATTTTTTGAGATAGCATATTAAATTATTATATTTCATGTTTTTCTTTTCATGTTATACTGAATATGGAATTAAAGTGGTCTCCAGAAATAAGAAAATGAAATATAGCCCATAATACAGTAGACACCCAATCCGCGAATGCCTAAAATCCACGTGTTTTTTCAGATGTAAACAATGAAATTTACAGTTAAGTTGCAGGAACAAAATCCAAGATGGCACCGAAATCGGCGACTACCGCAACGTGTTTTTTACTAAATTTTTTGTTAATCATTCTCTTTTGGCTATTACAGCTGATTTATTACTAAATAAATTTACATTACTTTTGATTTGATATAAATTACCATATCTATATAAAAAATTCCAGGGTTTGAAATGGAAAAATCCATGAACCAGAATGCTATTTTAAAATTATTGTTCGCGGAATTTTTTTTTTTTTTAATTATAGACAAATTTATTTCTAAGTATACAAAGCAGTATAAGAAAAGCATTCAAGACTCTAAATAACAATGAAAAAAGTTACAGAGAGCGCAATAAGCTACGTATCGATCTTAAGATCAATTGACCACTAGATGGCAGCACAGGACGTTTGGAATTGGATCGATTTCATCTGTAATAATTTGATATTTTTCTAAATTTTTATTTTACATAATTATTTTAATAATTACTTACTTTTAAACTAATAAATTATTTTAATATTTTTATTTTAATGTTTGCCTTTATTGTAAATATTCATTATATCACCTTGCTTAACTGCCAATCAAATTAATGTTTCAAAAATGTAAAAATAATCAATGACCAGAAATCCACAAAATTCTAAAATCCGCACAACCTCTGGTCCCAAGCTGTGCAGATTTGAGGGAGTCTACTGTACTCCATAATCTGCATAACCTTTGGTCCGAACTTGTGCGGATTAAGGAACTTTGCCTATATTTTTAAAGACTGATTAACCTGTAACAAAAGAGATAAAAATGTAAAACATAATAGGGAACATCCCGTCTCAAACTAACAAAAGAAAATACGGTTTTAAAACATGAAACAATGGGGGGGGGGGATCAGCAAAAAAATAGCGCATTTCGTCAAATAATCGCGAAAAAATAGTGAATTTTGTCAAAAAATCGCGAAAAAAGCCGATTTTTGTCAAAGGATTGTGGAAAAAGCGCAAATTTCATCAAAATATCGTGGGGAAAAAACGCAATTTTCATAAAAGTACCGCGAAAAAAATAGTGTATTTCGTCAAAGGATTGCGAAAAAATAGCGAATTTCGTCAAAAATCGCGGAAAAAAGATTTTTGTCAAAGGATCGCGACATAAAGCCCAAATCTCATCAAAATATCGCAGAAAAAACACAATTTTCGTGAATGGGCCATGAAAAAATAGCGTATTTCGTCAAAAGATTGCGGAAAAAATTGCGAATTTCGTCAAAAAAACGCGGAATAAAGCCGAATTTCGTCAAAGGATCTCGAAAAAAGATCACATGTCGTCAAAAAACATGATTTTCGTGACAGGTTCATGAAAAAATAGTGAATTTCGTCAAAGGATCGCTGAAAAATGCGAATTTAGTCAAAGCATCCAAAGTACCAAAAAAGATGTGCAAACCAAACTTACAGGTAGAACATTCATAAAATGGGAATTTTTTGAGATTCTTAAAAATACAGCATGATTTCAGTGGACCAGTGAACCCCCCCTCCCCCCTCCCCTTCTTACTGCATTGAAATGACTCCCACCTTTTGAAGATTTATGACTTGATGCTTATTTATGATTTAGATGGGAATTTCCCTTCCAAGGAAAATGTCTGATTTCAACACAGATCTACGCTGACACATAATTCAATGGGAAGTGCAATGAAAGCACCTATTATTCAACAAAAAGTACCCCTTTACTTAACATAAGTATTCTTTTCTTTAGCAAAAATATCTTTTTCAATAAACCCGTCTCCCCCCCCCCCCCCCTTTTAAAAGAGATGTGAACATTAGTGATACTTGTTAGGGGTCATCCATATGATGTCACACTTTTTTCCAATATTTTTGACCCCTCACCCCCCCCCCCCTTTTTGTCACATGTCACGCTATATTACATAAACATATACTTGCAGCTCAAAATCAAAATACTATGTTATAGATCAATTTCAAATTTTATTTTGAAACTTTTAACTATGTGTTTTAACGACATTTGTGAGTATAATAATAAAAATGATTCGTGTACTTATTTTATATGAAATAAGATTAAGATTTACAACAAAAAACATAATTAATATACAATAGTAATAAAATATTAATTGAAAGGACAATTAAAAACAGTGGTATTTTGGAATTTGAAATGGAATTTAATATTTGGCTTTAAATGTTATCTTTACTGTATGAACACAAAATACTTTAATTTCAAAATAACTTTAAAATTTAATCTGCTGATTTTTAATGCTCTTATTTTAACCAAAATGTGTGATGTCACACTTCTTCTTACGCCCTTTCACCCCCTTGTCAGAAACTGTCACAATTTCATAACCCCCCCCCCCTCCAAGTGCGACATCATTTGTGGATGGCCCCTTAGTGGAACTTGTTATCTTCTACTCTCAAATAAGCATTATTTTACAATTAAAATTGTATCTTGCATTTTTACTTATAAAAAAGTAAAGAAAATTTCTCTTAATATTTTTTTAAAATATCTTATTTGAGTGCAAATAATACTGGTTTTAATTCATTATTTAATTATTATTAAAAGAATATTTAATGCATTTATCTTATCTTTTCCAAATAAACACGCTTCATTTATTCCTTTAAAATATGAATTATTATTGATGGGGACCCGCTTTTGTAAAAAAGGGACCCAGGATTTTTCAATTACAGCGACATCACTGATGCATAATAAAGATGAGATACATTTTCCTTGAATTTTTAAATGAAACTGTCCTCAGAAAGGTAACCTATTAACTCACATCAAAATCATAAGGTAACGAAGATTTATTTCAGGTTTAACCAATCTTTAAATAAATAAACAAAAAAGCTTGATTAATACATAAATATATTTGGTAAAAAGATTGTGATTACCAGTGGTATTAGCTAGGGATGGGACGAATATTTGGCCACTATTCGGTATTCGGCCCTTTTGCCAAATATTGAAGGCTTGTTGCTTGAATGCTTCAGCCGAATACCTGCAGCAGAATATTACTTTGAGTCTAAAGTTTTGACCCTTTCGCAGAATAGTGCTACTAAAACAGCTGGCGCTCGCAAGTTAAGTGACATTTTTACATACGTTTTTCTGGTTTCGAAAGAAGACGTGTGCTACAACACTGTGCATTTATTGTTTTGAAAAATTATCATCTGTAGCCTCCACGAGGCCTCGAAAATGGAACTATCACGTATCCAGCTTCGAACCATCATCTACTACGAGTTCTGTAGCAACACCGGAGTGACAGAATGTCACCGTAACATGTGTGCACGTTTAGGTGAGGATATTGTATCACTTAGTACAGTCAAACGATGGTATCAAAATTTTAAGATTAAGAATTTCGACATCGAAGATGAATCACGTGCTGGTCGACCTACTGTGATTGATGAGACC
Organism: Maratus speciosus; assembly: GCA_963932465.1. NCBI lineage: Eukaryota > Metazoa > Arthropoda > Arachnida > Araneae > Salticidae > Maratus > Maratus speciosus. The sequence goes on along the minus strand of OZ010790.1, from coordinate 551,405,327 downwards.
GAATTGCAGAAATCCATCGATGAAGATCAAAATGCTACATCACAGGAACTTGCATCTCACTTCAATGTTTCTCAAACAACCATAATTCGAGCATTAAAAAACATTGGTTTGACATACAAATTCAATCGATGGGTGCCGCACGATCTGACACAAAATGACAAAGAAAAACGAAAACGGACCTGTGTAAACTTGCTCGAATATCACCGAAAGGGTGATTTTTTGAACCGGATTGTTACGTGTGGTGAGAAATGGGTTTATTACGACAACACCAGTCGAAAAGGAGGATGGTCTGAACCAGGTGTACCGGTCAGGACCGTAACCAGGCGCATTGACCTATAAAAAAATCCTCCTTTGTGTTTTCTGGGATAGTCGCGGTATTATCTACAAGGAGTACTTAAAAAGTGGCCAGACCATCGACGGTGAGTCGTACAGCAGCATGCTGCATAAAGTGGACGCAGCAATTAGGGAAAAGCGAAGTAAGGAGTTCCGACGCAAGGTGGTTATGTTTCACCAGGATAATGCCAGGCCACACGTCAGTGCGTGGACGAATTGGAACTTATACAAGCTGGAATGGGACTTAATGCCACATCCTCCATATAGTCCGGACATGGCACCTTCCGACTACTGTTTTCGCATCTGCAACTGCACCTTAGTGGTGAAATTTTCAATTCTTCAGAAGAGGTCAAAAAAGAGGTTGACCTCTTTCTCGACTCACGTAGCCCAGAGTTTTTCAAGGAAGGCATTGAAAAACTGCCAAAACGTTGGCAGAAGATTGTCAAACTTAATGGTGATTACTATCCTCACTAATGTTTTGTATTTTTGTAAATATTTGTTGTCAACATTAAAATAAAAAAAGGGTCAAAACTTTAGACTCAACCTGATATTTTGAGATCTCACCGACTATTGCTAAAATCTTGCCAAATAAATTCAGGATAAGTTTTTTTTTTTTACTTTTTGCAATTTTTTTCTCTAATCCACACAGGCCACTTTCTGACACATTCATGAAGTCAATTTCATTTTTAATTGTATAACTCAGATAAGCATTTTCTTGTAAAATTCAGAAAAGTAAATTCATTTAGTGGTAAATTACACTTATTTTGTAGTAAATTTATGTACCACTGGTAGGCTAAAAGCATTTAATGAGGAAGAAACTTTTGCGAACACAAAAACTAGCATTTTGAGGCATCCATCTTATTTCTAAAATTAAGGTAGTTCTTTTTTCAAATCTATTTGTAATGCAACCGTCCTAAACTTTTTCTTAAAGTTACATTTGTCGAAGTCAGTTAGTACATTAGCACCATTATTTCTAGTTATTTAATTTAGCTTAATGGGAAATACCAGTTATTGGTTCAAGTAATTTTATTGGAGTTAATTATCTATACTAATAAAATAACAAATCGCTCTGTCTGTCTGTGTGCGATGGCTAGCAAAATCTACGGAGCGTACGAGGCTCAAAATTTTTTTGAAGATAGCCCAAAGTGTCTCATGATGCACTATACCTTTAGAATTTTAAAATTTTAATTAACAGCTGAGTAATTATCAACCGTCACTCACTTTGATTAAAAATCCATTTCGGAAGGGAGTATCTCTGACGCATGCGCTGAAGGCGCTGATACGCAAATGAAGAACGGAAAAAAATATTTCGGCGGTATTTTGTCATTATTTATTAACTAACATCGTCCAAACAGCTTAGTACAGTTTAAAATGGAAGACATGTTCTGAAAGATCGTGCTCTTATGTCTCAAATGCTGCGATCAATTAAAAAATATATCGCAACTAACCCCTTGATAAAAAAAGTTAAAAAAGGATCGTTTTTCTGAAAAACGTTTTTCTCCCTTATTACAACACCTCCTCAGGATGCAATTTTAAAGGTACTGACAAGTCAAATATATGATTATAAAGCTGAATCTTTCTTCAAAACCATGGTGTAATTGGTTTTTAAAAATTTGAATTTTAACCCTTTCAAATACACCGCCAAATGCAGGTCACTTTCCGCCTCATAAAGATAATTTACATTTCGGTTAAATGTTTATCCTCTAAAATATGCATATTTTTTTTAATGAAATTTTAAAAAGGGCTTGGTTTTAGTAATTACGATCCATTAAAATTTCAGAGAATTTGGACAACAATAATCATTTATTTTATTATGCTAATGAAACTGATGCGACGCGGAAGAAAAATAAATGCCGAAACTATTTACGTTCCGATATGGAACGTTAATATTCTAAAAGTTTCGTAGCAGTTGTGCCGTAGTGGCTTAACGCCTTGGTTTTCTGTACGAACAGTTCTAGGTTCGAAACTAGGTAGGGCAAATTTGAATTAGTAGGTTTTTTTATTTTAAGGATTTTATTTTTCTTTGAAGGGTATCTAAAGTGAAAGACCGTTCCGACGATTCCGTTATAAACAGGTTTTATTTTATTAGAAAATAAATTTGCTGGATAGTACCTTTTTTAAAAATTTATATAGCATATTTGCTTGCAGTTTTATTATTTCTATTTCAGTATTACAGTTTCGGATACATTTGTAATTACTTTTTCATCTAAAGATTTTAAATAAAAATTTAAAATATTAAAAACATAATTAAATTTTAATTGAGTTCACCAATTAATTTACAATAAAAGAGTTTAAAACGTGAGATAAATAAAAATTCAAACTTTCCAACTGAACATGAGTCGGGCCCTGGTAATTTGCAAAGTCTCTACCTCCTCACCCGCCCCATTCTGTACAGACCTGCGATAAAAATTTCCGCTTTATTTAAGAATGTTATAATGGGCTTCTCAGTGCATAATTTTAAAGTTGAGTCTTAGTCTTCTTCCCAGACCAATACCCATATTTTTATTGAGGTCCCAGGGCCCTTTTTCAAGCATTTATCCCCTTTTAGTGCATTTCTTTAAAATATTTTAATGAATAATCCATATTATTCCCTACGCTTAATATTAACTAATTGAAGATATAAAGCGCTAAGTACTAAGACATTTTAACATGCTTCATGTTGCCCTGTTTTTAATTATCAATTGGCCCTATTTGGGCCCCCTTTTACAGCTCCTTTAAAAATGGTCATTCAGAAGCTTTTTCTTCTAACAACTTCTTAGGACTTCCAGACACTATATGAGAAACAAAAAAAGAAAAAATTCTCAGGCTTCAGCTATCACCAATTTTGAATATTAATCGCCTTCTTGGGGGCCCTTGGTGCAGCAGCTTCTTTAAAAAATTTCCGAATTGCTTGCAATTTTCTTTAACATAGTTTTAGCGTCTTCCGATTAGTTTAAAAGCTAATAACAATAACTTTATGCCCAACTACATGCCAGTTATGTCCTTGGCCCCCCTTGAAGTTGTTGCACCACTCTGGTCCCCAGGGCCGGTCTTTCTTCATTGAACATTAATCTCCTTTTTTAGCATCAACTTACGTTTACTCACTACAGCCGTACATTAAAAATTGCGTTAATTTAAAGGTAACTTTAGAAAATGGATTTCATCAGTTTAATACATATCGTATTAATGTTAAAAGTAATTCATGAAATTTACAAGGGGAGAGGTTATCTTCCACCACTTGGGGGCGCATTCTTTCCTCCAATTCTAACGACCTAATTTCAACGGGATTTGGTTCATTCAACTTAGATTACAACTACTTTCTGTATTATAAAATTTTATCTTAGACTTCAGTTACCAACATTTTCTAACATTCATGATGCATTCTTTTTTTTCGATTCTATGTGCTTGATTACTACGAGGTTTGGCTTACTCAACTTGGTTTTCGATTATCTCCAGCACGTGCGGTGCACTTCCGGTACATGCTGTCTTATGTAGCATGGACCCAGGTTACAGGTTGGTTTGGAAAGAAGTTTGTTGGGAATGCACTAGACGATGCAGAAGGCAATGGGTCCTCCGAAATTAGGTTCATTTAAAAGAATTTCAAAAGATATAAAATCATACAAACTTGAGTTTTGTTTAAGGTTATTATTTACGGACCCCGGGCAACACCGGGTGGGTCTGCTAGTTGGTAATATAAAAGAAAGTTGAAATCTATTTAATTTGTTTAAAAAGAAACATAAATTTATCTTGTAATAAACACCATCAAAATTTAAGTTGTTCTACCATTGCCTGACAGCATTTGTCAGATTCATAAGTGTCAGTTATCAGATAGTTGATATAATAATTTAAAACATGAAAAAAAGACACATACACCTGTAGTACGATATCGTATGTAAATAAGGTTTAAATAATTTGTTTTTATAATAAAGATTAATGTATTTAATTATTATTTAAAGCATAAATTCCTTGAAATAAAAAGTAGCTTTTTTTTTTTTTTTTTTTTTTCTTTGTAAGTAACGTGTGAAACACTGGTTCACTTCATGTCAGATTGGTTTTTCAAAATGGTGTTGGTGTCATTTACTGGAGTTATTCACCCTATTTATAAAAAAAAAAATAATAATTTTTAATAATACAATGTAAAGTTTCTTATAATTTTGTGAACAGTAACCTCTACTATACTTTCAAAAAGAAAAATAAGTATAAAATTAATTTAATTTTTTGTAATAGTGATTTGAACAAACAGGAATCTTTAAGGTGTCAGTTATTGGGGGTTTTGCCATACATAAAGTTATTAAAAACTTAAACAGATTAATATTGGAACATAAATTTGTTTTTAATTCTTTTTTCCATTTTAAACTATATATACATATATATAATCAAAAGTTATTTTCTTTATTGGAAAAAAAGGCTCGTATTCAGCCTAAAATTTGGACGAATATTCGACTATTCTGCCAAATCACTATTCGTCCCATCCCTAGTATTAGCAATACCTTTTTTTTTCACAAATTTATACTTTCTTCATGAAAAACCACGAATTCAGTCATGTTATTGAAAAAATTACATATTAAAATACAGAATAAAATAAAACTAAAATTTTGTAATTTTGCTTCTACATCGGAACTGAAAGTTTCATTGTTATTATCTGTGATGTGTGGATTTGAGGAAGTCTGCTGTATTGAGACTTAAATCAGAATAGACATTTCATTAATACTAATTAAAATAATTTTCATTGATAATAGCAATTTTTTTATTAAAAAAAGTATAACGTAACTATGTAAATAAATTTGTGTGATGGAGACATGATTTAAAAATCTCTTTTTTTTTTCAAATTAATGTAATAATGTTGCCTTTAAAGTAATGTATTATTAATTTTTAAATCAACAGTTTCTACATTTAAAAAACCTATAATTACAAACAGCATTAATACATCGGGTGTCAACGATTTGAATCAATTGATTTAAATCTGTGATTAAATCATGATTTTAATCAACTGATTTTTTTTTTTAAAAATCATTGTTTAAAATCATTAAATTTTCTAAATGTTTAAAGTTACATAAAGTATTGAAATCTAAGATGAACACAATTGAGAAAGTAAGTACAGTAAGTTTGTAAAAAGCAAGTTTTTATGTCTTAAAAAGTATTTCATTTAAAAATGATATTTAAATCTAATAAGTAATTTGCAATGTCACTGTTTTCTTTAACCAATCAAGTTATTCTTTATTTTCTATAAAGTAAGCATAGCAAGTATAATAAATTTCTGCAAATAAAAGAATAAGTGCCCAGTATGTTATTTTCTCATTGTACTTTTGCAATAATAAATTTATAGCAAATTGGAGCTAAAGAAGAATGAATGAATAACACCTGCTCAACAACTATTATAAAAGAATGTATAACGCTCGTATTCACAAATAACTTCGACTGAGAGTTAAACCGCAGGTCCAGTAACCCCAGGTTGAGATTTTCAACCGAGAGTTGAAAACTCGTATTCACTGTTTATTTTTGATGAAAAGTTACCCAATTCGGAGTTTCTGGATGCCGGTTGAAGGAAGTGTGCTTATTGGTTAAAAAAGTCATGTGCTCTGTTCGGTTTTGCGTCGATGCATTGTTTGTTTACATTATGAAAGAAAAAGATATATTTAATGTAGTGTAGATTTTTTTTCCCTAGAAAATATATGAACTAAATAAAAACCTGGAAATTTTTAATATTTTTTAAACAATCCATTCAGATTTTTAATTGACAACTGAGATGTGTGTGAGAACTGTCAGTGATATGAAATGAGTTAATTGTTAAAGTAATTTTTATAACTTTCTTTTTCAAATAAAATTTCCTATGCTGAACAATGAAACTTTATTTGGATCAAAATTAAAAATTTACTTCAACAAAAATTATGTTGATTATTATTATTAATGGCGATAATTAGTAATTCGGCAATTTCTGATTAGGAAAATATTAAAACATAGAAATAAGAAAAAAATTCAAGAAAGTAGCCTCTTTTGCTGTTTTTATTTTGTTAAGTCAATTTATATATTAAATTATATCCTGCTGTATTAATTCTACTGTTTGGATTTTCAGCAATCTAACCAAAGTGATTAATTTTAATTGAATAGTAAATAATATGCACATTGACGGGAAAAAAAGAATGAAATAATCTTAACAGAGCTGCAGAAAATATGGTGCAGATGATTCTGAAGGTGCCTTGATACCAGGCGCAGGTACCAAGCCTCAGAGGCACTCCAAAGACGACCCCCCCCTCCCCTGCCTAGCCCTCTGTATGATAATTTTCTCGTTATCAGATTTACAAGATCATATCTATTCACTTGATTGCCTTTCAATATTTTTTATTAAATTAGCCTAGCAATTTAAAAATATTTTTACATGGAGACTGTGGATGCCATTGGAAAAAATTTATACATAGAAATTGATGTTTTCTATAGAAATCTATGTATATTATATACAAAAAAAAATTGTTTTATTTTCTATATTCTTCCTTGCTTCTTAATTTTATATTTTTCATTCATTTGGATATCATTTCATAGATGTAATTAAAAAATTATTTAGAATAACAAAAAAGAGATTTTAAAATATTTTTTTATGGCTGAATTATGATAGATTTCTAGACTAGCTGGGAGGAATAATGATAGTTGGTAAATTTTCAAATCAACCTGAATTCGTTAATGGAAATTTATATAATATTACATTATGTAATTGTAAAGAAAATAACTTTTGTCTGTGAATTAATGGAGAAGAACAAGTGTCCCATTTGCCCCTCCCTACCCATGCCTCTCTCCCTCCATCGTTTTTTATTTATTTTTTTTTTTTTATGTTATACATTAAAGTAAATTAAAACGTTACTTAAGATGCTGTGTAAGATAAGAAATAAAAAGGAAACTTAAAGTACTACCAAAAATAGAAGGTATGTAATCTTCATCTCTCTCACACACATACATGTATTACCTGCAGAAATTTTAGCTGGTTTGTTTATATTTATGCATAAATCTCCTATATTATAAGCTGAATTGTTTTCTTCTATAAATATTCATGACCACGAAGAATTTGCCTTAAAAAATAATCAACATTATCTAACAGGCTGATAAATCACTATTAAAATAACATCTTTTGCATTTAAGGTTATATTTTAACTTTATTGAAATAACTCGTGTTTTCATAAATGAAAATTTCAGATATTCTAATTACAATTTGCGATATCATACTTCGATTTTGATGCTGGTAGAATATATTTGAAAATTAAATTTGTCTTAAGTGTTAAACTCGTGGAGGGGGGGGAGGGGCAGATTTTATTTATGTAAAGTATAGGTATGAGTGAAATCAGGATGGGGAAGTTTGATATTGAACATTTACTATGCACAAATGTTATAATCTTTTAGTATATACATAGAATCATATGTTTTAGGTCTTTGACAAAGAGGAGCCATTATTTTAATACAAATTTTTAGTGTGAGGTTATTTAAAAAATGAACAATTTATTAACCTATTTCAACCCTTTTGAAATTTGTTTGCAAACTTATAATTAACAAGCAAAAATTATGTGTATTTTTACAAATAAAACTTCACAATGCCATGAGATAACACTGAAAAATGGCTCGCTTTTATTTTAAAACTGTGATGCTCAAACTTTAAATAACAAGAAATTATTACTATCATTATTTTAGTGGAAAATAGTACTTTAATAGTGCAATATTTTGAAATTAAAGCACATCTGAAAATTAAATGTAATTAAATTAAAATAAACATTTCAAATTTCTCAAAATTGGGAAATGTAACGTAGAAGCTCTAAAATAACATGCTATAGTTTTAATCAAGATAGATAAGACTTATTTAATTAGTATTGTAACATATTATTCAGAATCTGGGTGGAAACTATCTTATGTTACAAAATAAAACTGAATAACTTATCATCGACTAATAAGTTTAATAATTACAAGGTATTTACATGTTACTATTTACAAAATAACTCAGTTAATTTAAAATACGGCTTAGCTCAAATGCCTTGTCGGCAACCACTTTGTAAACATTCTTCTCTTCTCGTAAAGTCTAATTTACTCAGCTTGTCAGTTCTTTTGAAAGAAAAGGAAAAAAAAGTAAAGGAGAGAAAATATGATGGAGCGCGTATTGTTCGAAAGTTACTCTTCCCCTCACACTGCATTACTGGTTCCTCAGATGCAGTGTGCATTTCCTGGGTGGATTCCTTCGGGATGCTTTCTGGTGCCTAAAATCCTCTATGGTTCTCGTGTTTTGTGATCCTTTCATAAATATTTGCTGGCTGGGCGTCTGACGTTTCCCGGGTCTGCCTCTAGGACGAATAAAGCCTTTAGAAGATCCACCATCATCTTGCGTGTAAGGACACAAAGCTGATATATGGTAATTTCCTAAGGGAGAAAAGGGGTTTTCTTTAGTGGCAATGGTATATGAAGTAGCAGATCTTTGTTTTACATAGTACCCATTATCATGTCTGTAACTTCCAGACCTATAGTCCAATTTGTAATTATCCTGATCATTAGTTTTAAAATCATTTTCATATCTCTTTTCAAATTTGCTAGACGAATCTGCAGTTTGTTGTGAACTATACCTGTGTGATGGTTGGGAATTTCTTTGCTCCTGATAGCTACCTCTACCTGATTGTCGGCCATCATAATTATAATTATTTCGAGCATGATAGTAGCCTCTATTTTTGTAGCTAGGAGAAAAATTTGGATTATACTTTACTTTTGAAGTAAGTGAAGCACTTTCTAGCGTTTCAGATGCATCATTAGGTTCAACCATATCCGATGAACTATTCACCAAACCTTCACTTTCTGTCATATCTTGAGATATTAAAGAATCTTTAGTCTCAAAATTTTGAGGAATCTCTGATTCCTTCTGAACCAGGTTTCTCATAACTATTTTTATTGTAATTTCCATGATTAAATGACTGTTTAACATATTTTTGACCATATCTATTATTGCTTCTGTTAACAATAGGTCTATTAAAATTTCTGTTCTTACCCCTATAATCGAAATTCCTACGGCAATCTTTTACATAGCCTTTTCTATCATGTGCAGGACTATCAATTTCATCAGATAAAATTATCCCATCCGTGATCCTGTATCAATATAATGTTTAACTTTAGGTGTAGTCTCTTCCCCTAGTTGGAAGCTACTAGTAAATTTTTCAAGCAGTTCATTCAGCCTAACTTGTTGCTCTGAAGTGAGATGTCTACCTTCATCTTCTCTAAGAAACACGGTGTCTAATTCAACGGATTTTATCGCTAATTCACTGGGAGGCGTATGTGTATCTTCAGCGAATCTATACTTCCACCTACATCTATCAGCGAAGAGCCATTCTTGATTTACTACATCCAAAACAATTTTTGCTTTGCGTAAAAAATCGATTCCTAAAATTGTGCGATTATTTCTGGCATTCGGCAGAGCATAAAGTGTTGTTTTAATGTTGCGACCTTCAATTTTAACATGAACTTCTGTTTTATAAACTTCGGTAGTGTTTTGTAGCCCATCCGCTAAGACTACGATCATTTGAGTTTTTTCAAACTTCACACCTTGGTCTTTTAATAAAGAATACAAAATTTCACCCGCAACGCAATGTGTTGCGCCAGTGTCAGCACAAGCTGTGCCAGAGAGACCATTTATGCTTATTTTTACCAATAATGTTGGTGATGTTTGCATATTACATGTATGAAATTCTAGTGATTGAAAGTGCACCGATACATTTTTTGGAGAACAGGTTGGACACTTGGATTTAATAACTCCCTGGTTTCCACAACCATAGCAACTTAACATTGGTTGATTTAAATTCGAAGGATAATTAATTTTATTTCTCTTGGACTCCTTTTGATTGCCAATTTTAGCAAACTCATTTCTTTTAAAATCTAAAGGTGTTTTTTCAAAGCGATTAGAATTCCCGACCTCACTGATTTTATTTGATCTCTTTATTTCTACTTTGTGTGACCTCAAATTATCATATAAATCTAACTTTTCAGCTAATTCAAGAGGATCTGTTAAATTCTCCTATTGGTCTAAATAATGTTCTTTGCAATCAGGGGAAACCTTTTTCTTTAATTGGTCAGCAATAATTAATTCCGATAATTTTTCAAAGGAATTTATATTTAATTTGGATAGCCATCCCTCAAAATAGCTTCTAATTTCAAAATAATATTCTTTCCAGCTAATATCGGTTCGCTTTGGATGCCGACTAAACAAAACTCTAAACCTTTCAGCAGTTAATTTGAACCTCTGCAACAATATATATATCTTTAATATAAGAATAATCCTCAAATTTTTCTTCCGGTTCATGCGCTATTAATTTACCGATTTCATTTGGAAGGACTCCAATTAAATACGTAATCCACAGTTCTTTAGAAACCTTTAAAAGTTTCATTTGCCTCTCAAAAGTTATTAAAAATAAATTCATATCATCCTTTTCAGGATTGAAATCGGGTAAAATCTTTTTCAAGTCAATGCGGATTGAAGAATTTTCTAGAGGGTTGCTTGTATTTGCAACATCTCTTGTTCTTGCTTCTAACCTGAGCTTCTGAAGCTCAAATTCTCTTTCTTCGGCTAAACGTTTCTCTTCCTCAAGAGTCTTTCTTTCTTCTACGATATTTTCATAAATTCCCTGTACAAAATCTGTTATCTTTAAATGCCTCACTATTTACAATTTTAATCACGTAATTCGAGGACTTTATCATCGCTACTTACTTCTACTTTTAATTCTGAAGCTAATGTTCTTACCCTGAAGCCAATTTTCTTACCCTTAGAAAGAAACACCATCATTTGAACTAAATATGTTTTAGCTAACTTCAAATTTAATTCGTGTACGAATAACTCTTAGCAAAATACGTAATTTTTAACATATATAGAACATAAATAACATACAATATCTTTCAAAACTCAATATAATGACACCAACTATTTGCCTTTTTTACACAATAATATCAATCATATAATAATTAAAATAATGCCAAGCACTCATTTATAATAATAACTTCATAATAAAATAGCTCAGTGCAACTATATAAATGTATAAAATAAAGCAAACGATTTTGATTTTTCAATAACAATTATTAGAATTATTTCTCTTATGAATATCTTCATTTAATTCAGATACTAAAATACTTGAAGCTGCAGACGACTTTTCGTATTTCAATTCTAAGGAAAATATCATTCAGGCTGAATAGAACAATTCCAAAATATTTCGATTCTGGACGAATCAAATACAATTTTCAAAAATCATCAGATTCCGGATGAATCAAAAGTACTTTTGTATAAATTTTTGTACTTTAGTATCTAAATTTTCTTATTAAAACAGTTTAACACAATTTAAAATAATACTTATCTTCATATCTTGCTTCTATTTGTGCCCAATGCTGGGGAGCCACTTCTGTAACATATTATTCAGAATCCGGGGTGGAAACTATCTTATGTTACAAAATAAAACTGAATAACTTATCATTGACTAATAAGTTTAATAATTACAAGATATTTACATGTTACTATTTACGAAATAACTCGGTTAATTTAAAATACAGCTTAGCTCAAATGCCTTGTCGGCAACCACTTTCTTCTCTTCTCGTAAAGTCTAATTTACTCAGCTTGTCAGTTCTTTTGAAAGAAAAGAAAAAAAAAGTAAAGGAGAGAAAATATGATGGAGCGCGTATTGTTCGAGCGTTACAGTATAATGATATTCGTAATAAAAAAAACTTCAATAAATAAATAAAGCTCAGATGAATTTTTTAAATTTTAAATTGGAATAAATAATTTATAGATAGATACATAGTTATGTAATAGTCTGTACATAAACTATATTATATTTTTCATGCAAAAGACCCAAAATTTAATTTTGAAAAAAAAAAAAAAAAAAAAATATTCTGATGTCATTTATTTTGCTACTGTTAAAATACATTCGTGAGTTCCTTTTAAGATCAAAATTGCAAAAAATAAATAACCTTAGATGCAATAGTTGTTATTTTAGGGGGAAATTAAGTTTAGGTAATGTTGACATTTTTAAAGGCAAATAAATTCTTAGTATCCATGCGTATTTGTGTAAACAAACAATTCTTCATATAATATAGAAGATTTCTACATAAATACAGTAGAAGATCTTTATAACGCAAACCTAAAAACGCAAGGTTGTGCGTTATATAGAATTTTGCGTTATATGGATCACATCATTAAATTCACCTTGTAAACATGGCCAAATATGTCTGAAACATATCAAAATACATTAGAATATCTTTATACTGCATTCCTTGTTACCAAGAGTTATCCAAATTATAAATTTTTGCATAATATAGGTCAGACATTGTTAAATTTACTTTATAAACATAATCCAAATATAACTGACACAACATCCCTTATATTAGACATTTTCAAAAATGTTTATTGTAATAATAGCATTTTTTTTCAGTAAAAATGTCTTAAATTAGAAGATAAAGTTGAACTAATGTATCAAATTTAGTCCTCTAGAGAGTAGCAATATTTTACAATGTGAAAATGCAGGTGCTTTTTAACTGCAAAAATCATTGTTTACCTCTGAGGAGTTGTGCGTTATATGGAGAATTGCGTTATAAAGATCTTCTACTGTATAAACAAATCGGATAAAAAGAATTGGAGATAATGCATATATATATATATGAGATTCCATATCTTTCTCAGCGCCTTAATCATGGAAGACGGTAGTATTCCGAGTCACGCAGTCTTAAGCCTAACATCGTATCGTATCATAGAATTCGTAGATGGCGGAACTCATATATACAGCTAACTCGACATCAAAGAAAACGCGAAAAGCCGCCTTTTATTAACTCAGCAGATATAGGTCTTATTGTTCTGAATTTTCTAGAACAGTCTTATATCTGCAGTCTAATCGTATACTGAAATTTTTACATTTCTACGTGCAGTATATTTTGAGATCTAAATAGCCATTTTTAAAGTGAAAACGTTGGTATGATATCGAGGAAGTTCCTAATTTGAAAATCTCAAACGGTTCTAACGATTATTTTTAAATTGATACATAATATAAATGTGATTAAGGCGATGTGAATAACACTTTTCTTTTTTCTGGGAAAACTCTCGTTCGTTAAATAATTCGATTTTTTTTTCTCTCGAAAATGACACGGGCGATTTTTTAAAAATCAAATAAATATGTTTCAGATGAACCAAATAACAATTTACTTGTTTCCAGCAAGACTCTTGTTCGTTTTATAATGCGCATGAAAAATCGGACTATATTTCTTCGCCATTCTATGGAAATTTCACCGAAAATGCATGACACTGTATTCATACACATGCTTTCTTTTTAACCACTTTTGGGGAGAAAAATTTTGTCTTCCCACTGGCTGAGTGGTTAAGGGCCATCGTCTACTGATCTTAAGATAGGCAGTTCGATACTGTCTGGTACGTGTTTTCACATGTGAATGTGTTTTTTTTTTCTTTCTTTTAAAGTCTGTTAGTTGACCATTATTCTCAGTTCCTTTGTAATTTTTTAATTGCTATTAAGTTAAATAAAATTACAATTACAATGACGCCAATTTGATGATGATTATTTCTTGGCAATTTTTCAACAATAAAAATATTACCATAAATTTTATAAATATATTTAATTTCACTTTACAAAATATACATTAATAATTATTATTTGAATATAAATCACACGATCAGAAACGTAAAAAAATAATTCATTTCAGCTCTTTTTATAATATCATTTTTTATTATTATGACGGTCAATCAATATATAATCACTGACATCCATAATATTATTATTATAATTATTATTTTCCTTGCATAAAAACTATTGTGATGTAATAATTTTTTTATAATAAATAATTTAGTTGAAATGTTTTATTTATAAATATCAATGAAGTTTGATAACCCTGAGACAATTGTTTTTATTTAACTTTGCAATATTTACAGTTTACATAATAAGCATATCAGAATTCTGGTGTCGCCATCTTTTGACGCAATTGCGTACTACATTTTGTCTCTTATTCGGGGAAAAAAAAAAAAACTAACGCTCTTCGCTGCTTTGAAAGAATCTCTTGTGACTAGAGGTCTATTTCTCAAATATTAAGAAAATTACTGCATACAAAAATATTAAAATGGGTAGTATTATAGAGAAATGTTTGATAAAAACGTTGAAGTAGACAGTTTTTAAATCTAAGAATTATTTTAAGAGATATTTAATGTTAAATCTGGATAAAATTGTCTCATTAAAAAAGTCTCATAGGAAAAAATATACATGGGAATTTAATCATTTTCATTCAATTTAATCATTCAATAGAAACTCGAAGTTTGCAGAGTGCATTTATTATTTTTAACTTGCCTAATTTTTTGACGGTTTATTTCAATTTTAAATTAAAATTTTCAGAATTTCCAGAGATATTTTTTACATATTTTAGAAAAGGTTATTATAAATTGTTGCCAATTGTTAAAACAGCGTAAAGAATAATATATCCTTTAAATTAAAAATTTATTCACACGTGACTATTATAAACAGAAAAAAATCCTTTTAAATTAGAATTAAATGATAACGTGTTAAAAGCAGGAAAATATTAAACATTACGTCATAAAAATTGTTTTTACACATGCTTACTTAAAATAAAAGAAAATTATAAAATAATCAATTATTTTCAAATTAGAATTAAATGATTACGCATTAAAAGCAGGAAAACAATGAAAATTACGTCATAAAAATTATATTTACAGGTGAATATTAAAAGAAAAAGAAAATTTTTAAATAATAAATTCATTGATATGTGTTAAGTCGTAAATGGAGGAAATTACGTCATATTGGCCAAAGTGGCCAAATAATAACAAAACAGTTTAAATTAAAAAATATATTTATATGAGAGATTTATTTCAAATTTCGAGATGATATTTTTAACTATAGTTGCCAATTTTAAGGTAGTGCAAATAATAATATTATCTTTCTAATAATAAAAATATTTTCAGTTGAATGTTACAAAGAGAAAGGAAAGTTTGGTGAAAATTATGTCAGATTTAAAACGTTACATTTAAAATCTCTTATTTAAAATCATTTTCTTATAGCGTTGTTAAAAAATACCATAAAGCAAAGACTCTGTTGACTTAGTTCCTTTTATATTTGGTAATTTTCAAATGTTTAACTAATCTTATTTAATCAAGCACGAAAACAGCAACTAACAACAGCTGATTCGGTCTTGAAATCCCTCAGTAAAAGGGAAACCCGATTACAGTAAGATCGCCATTGATTTTTTAATTATACAGAGCAGCCTCGATTATCCGAGCTAATTGGGACTGTTAGTAAATCGGAATCGGAAATCTCGGTTAATAGAAACTGTGTGTAAAAACTCGCCGTGCTTGCGAATTTAACATCTCTTTAAAAAAATATCTAGAACGTTTTTTAAATAATAAATATATGTAAAGTTCTGTTTCACAGCTTAACAAATTTAAAAAGAAAATCAACTACCAGTAGTAAATTTTAAAATGCAAATTGAAAAATTTACGAAAGTTCACACAGCGACTGGAAACAAAGCATTGTTCGCTATTGACTTCTCAGGGTCCAATGTTTCTTTGGAGTTGAGTGCTTTTGGGGGCAGAAGGGCCTGTATAGCACGGACAGTGAGCTAAAGAGTGTGGTTATTTTTAAGGCTCATTCAAAAGGGGGGGAAAAAATCAGACTTTGTTATCGGCTCGGTTAACAGAAACCTCGATTAATCGAAGCTCGGTTAATCCAGGTTCTACTATAATTCAGTCTTCCGTAATCTTTTTAAAGCAGATCAAATTAATGGACTTTAGCACAAAGTCACATAGCTGATAACTGCCATGCTTGTTGGCCACCTTTTTTTCAAAAAGTTTGCTCCACCTTATTCAATTAATGAGATATCTCTGATAAAATAAGTCACATTTTCCCGTTCTAAAATACTGGTATCCAAAAATCGTAGCATATAACTGACACTACAAGTACTCATGGAACTAGACTATTTTAAGTCTGATATTTATTATAGGCTATATAAAATGATTAAAAATATATATTAGGATAGGAACTAGGGGGGCTTCGTCCGCTATTTACGTTACGGATATAAAAATCATGTTTTTTTTTTTTAGGGAAAAATAAATAAAAACCTATTTGATGATAGGTTTATAAAGACACATTTTGTATTTGTTATATTTCCGGGGATGAGGAGGGGGGGGGGGGACTATTTTGATTAAATATCGCAATTAGTCCACATGGCAGATATAATTATGATAGACACTAGCGGGCTTCACCCCTCTATGGTGCCTTATGGGTCCATTTATTTCATCATTTTATTTTTGTTTTATTTATAATCCCATGTGCAAAAGTTATGTTCAACATGAAAAGCTGCATAAAATTTTATTCGCTGTTGCTTTATCATTTACATCTCTCATAAATTCAAAATATGAGTTTTAAAAGATATCATATAAAATTTAAGTGACGTCTTGATGTGACTTTAAAAGGTTTGTTTTAAAATTCAATTTAAATTATTTTTGACTTGGTTAAAATATTTTTTTACATCTACACAATACTTTTAATTTTCCAATTCACTGTTAAATATATCACTTTCATTGAATCTATACTATGCATTGAAATGTATTTATTTCAATAAATTGATTTATCTTTTGTGTCACGCTATTCAAAACTGTGAGTAAGATTTATGTAAATGGTTTCTTTGCATCATTGTGTCCAAACTACATGAAATGTATGAAAAAGGATAGTTTGACGCAAATAAACCATTTACATAAATCTTACTCACAATTTGGAATAGCGTGACACAAAAGATTAATCAATTTATTGAAATAAATACATTTCAATGCATAGTATAGATTCAATGAAAGTGATATATTTAACAGTGAATTGGAAAATTAAAAGTATTGTGTAGATGTAAAAAAATATTTTAACCAAGTCAAAAATAATTTAAATTGAATTTTAAAACAAACCTTTTAAAGTCACTTTAAGGCGTCACTTAAATTTTATATCATATCTTTTAAAACTCATATTTTGAATTTATGAGAGATGTAAATGATAAAGCCACAGCGAATAAAATTTTATGCAGCTTTTCATGTTGAACATAACTTTTGCACATGCGATTATAAATAAAACAAAAATAAAATGATGAAATAAATACAAATATATTTTTTAAGAAATAGCATAACGTCACCCAAAATTTGATATCAGTATTTTTAAGTTCCATATTTAAAATTCTTGGAGCATAAGATAAAGTGCTGCATCAGAAACTTTTAACCCGTCAAGGGTTTTTGCATTGATTCAATATACCGCCGCCATTATTGTACCAGATTTGCTTTCTGCGATTAGTTGAGAAGTTTCGACCTCAACCCTGTCCGCAGCAAGGTCAAATTACTGAACCCAGCATTAGTTTTCAGCTTCAACCTGATCAAGCCAGGTAGACGGTGAATGCCATTTGAGTGTTCGACCCGGGTTTCCCGTGTAACTCCGGGTCAAAGTTATTCGTGAATACGAGCGTAGGAGAAACAGAATTAATTGATATAAAAATGTTAAGCTAAGCTCAGAAAGAGGTTCTTCAGTAGAGGTTGAATGAATGTTTTTATTTTTTTTTTTTACTTTTGAACTCATGTACACTAAATAAAGAAATTAGTTAGGAATTGAAGAGGCAGTTGTTTTGTAACATTGAATGTTAATAATCCATATTGAGTTGTAACAATGCTATTTCTTTAGAAAAAAACAAGATGTTGTTAAATCGTGGTTATTTAAAGGTATTTTTCAATTTGTAATTCATAAAATTCTCAAAAATGTCACTTTATCCTATTAACAAATTATATATTTTTTTCTTATTACTAAAACTCATGAAGTAATGCTCTTTTTACTGAACTAGTGCCTTGTTTGGGAACTAGCACCCATTTTTTTTTCCTAGAATGAATACTAAATTACCATTTTAAGAATTAAAGCATAATTTTTTTTTCCTAATTAGAGATTTAATTGTTAAATAATGATTAATTTCAAGCATTGTTAACAATTCGATATTAAATGTAGTGAGTAATAATTTTAATAACTGTAAGTATCAATAGTATTTAATATAGTTTTAGATTATTACAAAATATTAAAGTATGTAATTGTTGTATACTACTAATGAAAATGAATGTGCTTTTCATAATTACTCTAATTACACTAACTAATAATTAAAGCTTAAAAACATAGATTAGGTTAGCAGTTAGAGGTTTGTTTTAGAAACCCAAATGTATTGGTAGCTAGTCCATATTTTAGTGCAGGGGGGGGGGGGGGGGGGGAATCATAAAAGTCAGATTTAAATTTTTAAAAAAAAACATTTTTTTTTTTTTTTACACCTTATTAACACATAAACATTTGTCAAATCAATTTTCATTTTATCTTTATTTGAGCCTCTAGGTATAAACTTTTACAAATAATTTATAGAACAAAAATTTTTAATCCCTACACTTTTTGCGGGGGGTGGGGATTATAAAAAAAAAACACATGGACCAGGTGAAATTAATAGAGAAAAGGTGTAAATATGGACACCCTCTTTTGTTTTTGACTTAAAGTGACTTTCATTTTAAAAAAAAATTAAATTTTTGACCTTTATTAACAATTATAACATGTTTACTAAATAAGAGGATGCAAAACAAAGATTAATATCTATTTTTTAATTTCAAAAACGAAGATTTACAAAAAAAAAAAAAAACCAGAAAAAATGTGGTGCAAATATGGGCTCTCTCCAAAACAGGTCACAAAAACTACTTTAAAATGTTTTAAAACAAGATAAAACAATACAAAATGGTAGAGAATTTATTTATTACAGAAAAAAAAAATATATTTTCAGAAATCGAAAACATAACTATCTCTTTCAGCCCGGCACAATCTAAATGTGCTTACATTTGGCACATAGCACATTTAACCCACACTTCTCTGTGAGTGTCTTCACAGAACTTTCCTTCACAAAAGATGCAAGTTGCATCACTTGAGACTGGTTTAGTCCCATCATTGATATCCATGTTCGTATCATCATCACTGTCCACAAGGGGAGGGTCAGTGATGAGTCCGAGGATAAATCGTATCATTTGTAGGCTGATTTTTCTTTGAAGGCCTTTGGCCTTCCTGCCCCCTGGCCGGTCTCTTACTTCTTGAAAACTCAAGGATGTCTTCTTGTGAGCACTTTTGTCAAGCGACTTGGTCAACTGATCCTTGCATGGTGATCCAGTGATGACGCTGAACCTTGCTGTTTTGCATCCACGAGTAGTGGTTCTCTTCATGTTGGGGATAGGAAACATGTCAACCAAAAGAACTACATTTAAAGTTCCCGGAGAACATTGGGGTGTTTCAGCAGCCTCACCAATTAGCGTAGCTAGAATTAAATTTGCTTGTATATCAATTCGAAAAAGGAGGAGCCCATATTTACACCAACCCCCAACTAAGAAAGTTGAGCACCTTCGCATGTAACCTAAAGATGTGCATGACTAAAGGCATGCTTCTAAAAGTAGCTTAGGATCTTCGCTTTCCCAATATCACACTGTAATTATTTTAAACTAACTATAAGGACATGAAAAGAAAGCGATTTCAGATACCTGTCAAAAGTTTGCAGTCCCGAACAAACACCATTTCGCGCAATAACTCACGCTGCATTATTCACACTATTTGAAAAAATGTTTCCAACTGCTCTCTATTGTCTTATATCAACATTTCCCCATTCTCATCATAGAGGCTGCAGACTTGAATACCAACAAATAAATGCAGACCATACAGGCTACAGATTTCTCATAACATACCAAAATTGGTATTATTTCTCTCTCGTACTTTATCACAAAATTAACTGAAGCATAAGGATTAGCTGTTTAATAATTATGACAGTTTAAACCAAAGCCAGTAAGTTTCTAAAAATTAAACTGATTACTAAAGTATTTTACTAAAAAATATAAACTACTTAGATTACTGTTTCAAAGATGCATTGAATATTCTAAGGTAAATAAATAAAATTATACATTATTAGCATGAAATTTATTAAAATCGAAAATATTAATTACATCGCTGTAAATAAAACATCTAATTTCGCCACTTTGGCAAAAATGTATTTTTGCTGGGACAGTTTTTAACCCTTTTTTTTTTCCATGTTTTTTACCACCTTTTGGCAAAAACATGTCAATTACAAAGTAATGAAATTTCAGATCAAAATATATGCAATTAACATGTAATGCATTACAAAGTCATTTCTGTTGCACTTTTGAAATGTGTAATCTGATTATCATTTTCTTTTAAAATATAATTAGATTAATTTGTAGTGGATTACAAGTTAATTCTGATTATGTTTTTATTGTGTAATCCAATTGTTACATCTTTTAAAATATAACTTAAATTAATTTGTAATGTATTGCAAGTTAATTACTTTTGTTCAGAATATAAGTTGGTTAATGTGTATTGTAATATGTAATGCAAATTAAATACATTTTGTAGAATTAAATTTAGATTAAATTAGTCTGCAATTGATTATGAACTAATTCAGTGCAAGTTAATCCTGTTACGTTCTTATTCTTAAGAATGTAACTGATTACATGTCAGTAAAATATTTTATAATGTAACTAATACATAATAGAATTTCTTTAATGAAATTATTTATTTACTATCTAGTTATTTTTATGTAATTTCTTGTTTTCTGGGTACCTTAATTTTTTTTTTTTTTTTTTTTTTTTTTTTTTTTATTCGGACTTTAATAACAGTCATGTAAGCCGATTTTAAATCTTATTTCATGTATGCTTGTTATCATGCGTGGTACTCCATAATTTTACAAAATGATCTTTTTTGTTTACTCAGATTAAAATGAATATGAAGTTTAAACTACTATAAAATGTTTACAATTACATAATGATAATTATCAGGGGTCTGTCCAGACTTTTTTCACAGGATCCTGTTTTTGTGAAATTGTGAAGTTTTTCTTATATTTTGAAAATTCTAGTCATGATTTTGGGAATTATATTAAAATTCCAACCTTCATATATAAAAAAGCTATGTAATATGTTATTTCATGAGTTCAGCTGTTATTTTACAAGTCAGATTTTACTTTTAAATGTGAATAAATGTGTGAAAGGTTCAATTTGAACGTGGGGAAATTCTGTAAAAGATTTTTACGATAAAAAAAATTGTGAAGGGTCCTGTTTTGGGATGAAAAGTTTTGTGAAGGGTCCTGTTTTAAGATAAAACATTTTGGGAAGGGTCCCTTAAAGGACCTAGAATTTTCTTAAAATCTTCTGCTCTGATTATAGAGCATTTATAATTACGATTGCAATGCTAATGTATTTTCAAATTCACGATTATCATTAAATGTAGTGGAAATTATAATGTAGTACATGCCATTAAATTGTAATTATAATTGCAAATTTGTCCAACTCTGATCACACCTATATGGTCAATTTCTATTTTCTTGATCTTAATTTTAATTATATTCTGTCCTGTTTTAAAAAACATATGTGCTATCCTTAAACGGCTACTTCAGTCATGTAAAAAGACTAGCTCACTGTTAATCCAATGGGAGAAAAGATATCTCATTTGATTTCAATATTTTTAAATTCTTTTTTTGCATTGCATAGTTGAGGTTGATCTCTACAGAAAGGCTCTTTTTTACTTTTTTTTTTTTTTTAATGAGATGCTTTTATTTTGTAAACTGAAGTTGTCCTAATTAAACCTTTCTTACGTGATTTTTTTTCAAAAAGCAGAATTATAATGGTATTAAGAATTACGATAAAAGAATGATTTACTTCATAAATGAGGCTTGTGTGTTTAAAAGACATCACTCAAAATAAAATTTAGTTGAAAGCCTTTTCTAATACTTTGCATTTTATCATTTAAGTTTTGAGCTTTATATGAGGCTCAGGTGCACGAGAAGGTTAAAAATAACTGAAATAAAAAAAAAGTACAAAACGACCGTTGTAGAGATCAACCTCAGCTATCCAATGCTAAAGAAATTAATTAAAAATATCAACACATGAAAAAATTCTCCCATTGGATTAACATTACTGAACAGGTGTTTTTGCATGACTGAAATAGCCTTTTAAAAGAAAAGACAAATCTTTGTTTTTTTCACATAAGTCACTTAAATCAAATTTTTGTTTTGTCCTGTTTTTGTACACCGTGTACAATAACAAAAATATTTTTGGTTCAAAAAGACTTTAACCCTTTGACACCCAGAGACCCACCTGTTTTTGTTTTCTTCAACTCTGAATCTGATACCCTTCATTTGTATAAAGAAGTAAAATTTGAACAAATTTCTTTGCCGAATTATAATTTAAAAATAAATGATCATGCTATAAATATTCGATTGTCTAATATTTTAGTGTTTTAAAATTTTGTTTTTACCCCTTATTTTTGAAGAAAGTTGGGGGGGGGGGGGGGAGGCAGACCTGCCAACTGCTACGAAAAAATAGTAGTTGTTACGATTTGGACCTATAAACTACGATGCTATGAAAATCAGTCTTAAACTACGATTTTTTGCAAAAAACACAAGCGCATTTTTTGTTTCTAGTTGCGATTTTTATCTCGCACAGCATATGTTTCAGGAGTGATTCTGTTGCGAAATTTCCAAAATTTCAAAGTTCATTTCCAAAAGTTTTAAAAAAAATTGGCCATTAGTCTGAAAATTCGGACAGTAAAAAATGTTCATGAGTGAAAAAAAAAAAAAATCTGGGCTGCAAAACAAACTTCTTAACATAAAACACTCTCTTTATGTATATTAACCACGAATGAATCGTGTTTCTGTAAATATTTATACAGGAATTCGCTTCCTTAGAAACAAGGTGCCACTTTAAGAATTTCTGGAAAGGAGGGGTGGTTTTTTTTTTTTTTTTTTTTTAGGGGCAAAGTTTGAAATAGTGTGCAAAATCGCACGATTTGCGATAAACTACCGCAAATTTCGACTAATGACCGTATAAAAAAAATGAATTTCGTCAAAGGATCGTTGTAAAAATGCAGTGTTGATTTCAGGGGATGTCCCCCCTGGAAGATTTGCGATTTTGTGTTTTTAATGGTGTGAATTTTGTCAAAATATCACAGAAGGAAAACACTAATTTCGTCAAAAAATCAGTAAGAAAATGCAAATTTCATTGAAAGATCAGTAAGAAAACGCAAATTTTCACTGAAAGATCGCAGAAAGAAAACACTAATTTCGTCAAAAGGATTGTGGAAAAAAACACAAAATTCGACAAAGGATTGTGGGAAAAAATGCGAATTTCGTCAAAAGTTCATGGTAAAAAAGTGCGGATTTCAACAAAGAATCGTGATAGAAAAATGTGAATTACGATTGCGGAAAAATTGTGAATATCCTGAAATGATCGCAGGAAAAAAATCCGGAATTCCATCAAAATTTACTGCACTGGGCTAAAAAATTGGAACCAGGCTCCTTTTACAAATGTTTAAAAAAAAAAAAAAAGCTATGAAAAGAAGCTCTAAAAATCATATAAAAATTTTCAAAGGAAAAAATTTACTGTATTGAGTTGAAATAACTGAAACCTTATTCCTTTTATGAATGTCAAAAGATGGCTGAGTAACACAGTCAAAAGATGGCTGAGTAACACAAAAAACCAACCTCCAGATTAATTTAAATTTTGTGTGCTACGATTTCTCATTTTCAAAGGTTGGCAGGTCCAGGGAGGGTCCAAATTTTTGCTTAAGGGGATGAGGGACCTTAAAAAACTTAAAATTCAATGTTTTATTTTTTGTAAATTTCACTTTAAATATTATTCAAGGGTGCATTTATATGCATTATGGCATGCATTTATCACAAAAAAATTTATTTTTGAGAAAAAAATGGAATTTTATGCATTGTCTTGAAAATCTTCGAAATGCCCCCTGCGCGTTCCATATCAATGAAAATCCCCAATATTTGTTATAAAAGTTTGTTTTATATATATAAATAAAACTGTGCATCGAATTTTATGTTTGAATATAAAGATAAAAAAAAATTTTTGAATTTTTTGAATGCATATAATGTACCCCTAAGTAATATTTAAAATAAAATTTCAAAAAAAAAAAAATTCCAAAAAATTTTGAATTTTTTTTTTTTTTTTTTTTACCTTCATATTCAAATTTATAAAATTCGATCTGCAGTTTTTTTTTATATATATAAACCAAACTTTTATTAAAAATATTGGGGATTTTCATTGATATGGAACGCGAGGGGGCATTTCGTATATTTCTAAGACAATGCATAAAATTCCATTTTTTTTTCTCAAAAATAATTTTTTCTTTTTTTTTGTGATATTAGGGGACTCTGCCACCTACGAGCTACGCTCGCCAACCACCGTTCAGGCACACCAAAATCCAAAAAGCACGCTAATTTGATTGGCTTTAAAAATATTGAATTAAAATAAAAAAATTTAAATTTAAAAAAAACAGTAGCAATCTCTCTGTAAACGGGTTTCCATTCGTTTTCCTTGGATTGGGGATTTTTAAGTCCAAATCTGCTGCTGTTAAGAGATACAATGGCTGTTTTCCTATTTAATTAAAAAAATTAGTTAAACTTTTGAAAATAAGCTAATATAAAATGAATTAAGTAAACAGTGTCATTGTCTCCCGGTATTTTTTTAACAGCGCTATAAGATAGTTCTTTTAAATAATTCATTTTAAATGTATCGTTTCAAATCTGACGTAATTTACACCAAAGTTTTATTTCTCTTATTAATATTCACGTGAAAATACTTTTGTTGTTAGAAGGAAATATTATTTGCGCTGTCTTCGAATTCACAATAATAGTTGAAAAGATTATCTCAAAATATCTCGCGCAAATATATTTTCAATTTAAATTGTTTTGCCATAATTTTTGGACATTTTAAATATGACGTAATTTACTGCATTTACAAGTTTTAACTCATAATAATGATTTTTTTATTTTAAGATTTTGTTTCTCTTTTAAAATTCAAGTGTATATGGTTCTTATGACGTAATTTTCCTGCTTTTAACATGTAATCATTTAATTCTAATTTTAAAGGGTTTTTTGTTTGTAATAGGCACGTGTAAATAATTTTTTAATTTGAAGTAAACATTATTGTTTGCGCTGTTTATAAAATTGGTAACAGTTTAAATTAATAACATTTTCTAAAATTTCTAAAAAATATCTCTCGAAATGCTGAAAATTTGAATTTAAAATAGAAATAAAACCTCAAAAAGTGAGTCAAATAAGAAAAATAAATGCAATCTGCACACCGGGAACCTATAATGTATAAAATGATCTAAAAATGATTAAATTCTCATGTATAGTTTTTCCTCCAATAAAACTTTTTTAATAGAACGATTTTGTCCAACTTTAGCACTAAAAATCTCTTTAAATAATTCTTCGATTTAAAAACTGTCTGCATCAGCATGTTTATCAAACATATCTCTAATACTGCCGATTTTCATATTTTTGTATGCAACAGTTTTTTTAATATTAACGATGAAAGGCCATGCTTAAGCATTCAAATTGGATGCCGATCTACCTGGAATATCTATGCAGATTTTCATTGTTCCATTTCCAAATCAAAACTTTTATATATATATATATATAGAAGGAAATGCATGCTATAATGCATATAATGTACCTTGAGTAATATTTAAAGTGAAATTAACAAAAAATAAAAAATTAATTTTTAAGGTTCCTCGTCCCCTTAAAAGGTTGTCGCTTTGTAATAAAGTACTAATACAGTATATTAAAAATAATGTACTGTACAGTATACTAATACGATAAAGTAAATTGTAATACAGTGATCAAATGAAAAACCGTCAATGTTAAAATGCTAATCGGAACAAGCCATGCTTAAGAAATTTTCAAACTTTTTTTTTTAATGACAGCACAAAAAATTGAAATACTTAAATTACTTTTCTGTCATAAAAGGACTCATATTTTTTGCTGTGTAATTAATTGCTCTGCCACTTACAAGGAGAGGACCCGTGGTTGGGGACACATCCGACAACCCTTTGTGCAATAATAGAGTATAGTTAGTGGATAAATGTATCAAAAGGATAATGCACAATATGTAAGGAGGTCTTAAAAAACAATCCCCAAAGTCACCCAATTTTGATGTTTTAGTACATAATCTAAAAAATTACATTTCCAGGGTCCGACAAACCCCGGGAGACTAAAAAAAATTCCTCTTGGCGATTAACTTATTTGCCTACTTATTAATTTTTTTTCCCTTAACCAAAATAATTCCATTTGCGAAAATATTTATTTTTAATAGCGAAATTATTTGCTGTGGCAGAAAATGGACACGCAACAACTCTCCCTAATTTTTCAGAAATCAGAGTTTTTGCTAAGCCAAACTAAAGTGCATGTTGAAAGAGCTTATATTAAAAAACCTTAAAAATACTCCAGCAGGAAATGGAAAAAAAAAAAAAAATGTTTCATTAAGTGGAATGTATCAAATTGTGCAGTTGTCAGATATCTCATAAAATTGACAAATGGTATTTTAAATCAAAAACTCAAAGGCATTAAATTTTTATGGGGCATTCTCACAATCTTTTGACTTTCATGTCCCTGAATAATAATTTTTATTTTAATACACTTTTTTGTGGGTTTTTTTTTTTTCATATAATGGGGAACATCCCATTGCATGATTGCACAACAATATTAACGAGGTAAATAAGTTTTGGACTATGTTGGAGGGTCCAAACACCTGGAAAACTCCTATACCGTCCCGTGTCCCTGATGCTGATTTTTAAGTTTGGAGCTGTCTGGATAAAATTGTTTCAATAAAAATAATTCAATGTAATTTTTTTCTGAAACTGGAACTATTGTTTTATATAAATATATAGCTAAAAATTAACCTGCAGACATTTTTAGGGTTGTTATTATTTTTTAAACTCTGTCCCTGGGTTTCAGATTCCTTACCCATCCCTCTTCTAAAATTATACAGATAAACTTTTTTACCAAAAATAAAACCGACTTCAAAAACTACTACAAAGTAAAAAATAATTTTTTTACATAATAGTTAATAAGAAATTAAATTAAGAGCATTGTATTTACCATGCGTATTATTATATTTATGTACATTAATTTGATTTTTTGGAGTCGGTGCCAGCCAAGCCAAGTTAAATATAATTATCCAACAGACACACATCCAAATATCTACGAGTTTTTTTACGATTTGTTATTTAATTAAAAAATTTGAATTTTACCATTTTTGAAACATTTCATCTGATTTTATAAACGTGTATTTCCAAGTGAGATTAGTTGTAATTATGTGTGCTAAATTAAGTGTTATTGTAAAGTTAATGCGTTTATACAGGCTATTATGTAAAAAAATCGTAGCCAAACACACAGATTTTCAAATGCAGGATGGTGTCAGAGTTGATTGACAATAGATTTTTTTTCCTAAACGGTTTTGCTGAATCTTGTTACGATTTGTATTGGATAAACAATTTAAATTTTGAACTTGGCTTGGCTGGCACTGACTCCAAAAAATCAAATTAATGTACATAAATATAATAATACGCATGGTAAATACAATGCTCTTAATTTAATTTCTTATTAACTATTATGTAAAAAAATTATTTTTTACTTTGTAGTAGTTTTTGAAGTCGGTTTTATTTTTGGTAAAAAAGTTTATTTTTCACTTTTTAGTTTTCTTTTAGTTAAAATTTTTGCATGATTCTTTTGGAGCAAATTACGGACTTTTAAAGATGTTATTTTGATAAGTAAATACTTTTGTCCAGATTTGTGTGTACATTAATAACACAGGTTTTTCGTGAAAATTCCTTATATATATATATATTACATTTATTCTTCTTCAGATTTAATAGCTTTATTTTTTAATTAAATATTTTTGTTTGGACATGGGTAGAACGACAAGAGATGCTGCTCACATGAAAAAATATCGAACATTGGAAAGTGACACTAAAAAGTTCTTCGGTGCTCTATGAAATAGAGAAGAGAGACCCAATGACTTATTTTTCATACTTTCTAATCGGTGACCAGGCCCTTATCTTCCGGGTTGCCCTTCATGAACGAGTTTGATACTAACTTGGTATCGGCGCAGGAGACCACCTAATCGCCATAAACCTGATGAACGCCGAGTATTTCTTAATTGTGAACTTTTTTATGCCAGTTACTTAACATTTATATCTTGTTGTTTAGCACTGCGCATTGCTACTCATGTTGATCTCGTAATTTAGAAGCTTAATCAGATGACGAGACCTTCATCTGGCAAGGCACCTCAGAGGTATAATTCATCGGTAAATTCGAGGTCTTCGCACGTATCGACCGAGTTTACATGCACTAGGAGCCATTAAGGTACATGACAACCGAATAACTTATCAAAAAATGATCGTGAAAAGACCACAGGGGGAAGTCTTAAATGGCGTTTCCACAAATGGCTGGTCAAATTTCTATGGTGTCAAAAGAGAATTTATATATAATTCATTTGAGGTTTCAAGAATTTAAAAACAACTTATTTTTTGGTGGCATTAATGTTTTCTTATATGGAGATATTATGCAAGAGCCAATATGTAATGTATAACGTATGCGTAATGCCAATGTGCTTAAATGTATGCTAAGCATTTCTGCATGGTACTTTTATTCATAATTTAAATTATTTGCTTAATCTTTCGCCAAATCTAAAGATTCTGATAGAGAAATTGAGAACTCATTGCATCATGACGGCATTTTGTTTATTTTTGTTTGTAATCTTTCTTGGCAAAGCAGCTTAACTCACTTGGGCATTTATGCTTCTTATTGCATCATCATTTGCAATACGTTGGGCAGTGGAGATTTTAAAACTATTAAGTAATCTACCGTTATTGCGTCCACTGCCAATTGTTGTTTCTGAGCTAATATGATTTGGTGCATTGAAGCGTTTTGCGAATTAAATATTTTATGATACCCACATTTGCATTAAACCAATTGCTGCTGATATTTTTTTTTGTTTCACGCTAGCCTTAACTGTGGGCTCGATTACGGAAGATTAGAAATTCATCGTCATACTCATTTAATAGTCTTGATTAAAGTGTTATATGTCTGCATAGTAACTGACGTATTTTAGTGAGTATATAGTACTGCAAAACATATAGAACTTTCGGAAGCAACTTATGATATTCGCATTTCCTTTAAACCATGTTTGCTGTTAGTATCGCACACTTTTTGCTTTTATCGGGCAATCTGATCCATATTTATTTGCTCTCATTTCTTGATACAATTCAAATGTTTTCATGACTGCGTAACTCACTGACTTTCTTTTGCCATTATGCTTATGCCTACTGATGTTTAAGTTCTGTGCCATGTAAATACAACGCACCATAACAATGCCGTCTGTAATACTAATTAGAGTAACTCCTTTTATTTCTTTCTATGTTGTTTATCTTGTACTTTAACAGCATAGGGATCTTGGCTCAACTTCTGTTTGCATATAAAAGTAGACAAATGGTTGTTTACAATAAATATATTTATAAATATTGAAAAACTTGCTTGTGTATATGAGACAGTGGTACTACTTAGTTATCCCGTCGACCAAAAATCTATCATTCACCAAACTATAAGATTAAATGCCAATAATGGTTGATCGTAAATATCACATTCACTGACTTTAAGCAAGATACATGTGTTTACGTCATCAAGTGATTTTTATTTCGACGTTTTATTTGTATTTTTATTAATGTTATACTAATTTATTTGTTCTTTCGTTATTTAAAATAAAAATTATGTCAATTTGTATAATTTGGCGATTTATATAATCTGGCGAAATTGGTCGACGGGATAACTAAGTAGTACCGAGACAGTTAATAGGTTGTCAGAAAATATGCGTGAAATTTTCATTTTCTCTCCAAGGCCCCTATACAGGAAAGTTATCATTAATGTTATCTAGTGGAAATATTAAAGGCAATCAAAAAGCATTCATACATATAACTGTTTAATATAATATAATATAGGTATTTATATAATATTATGGTACTTCTTAGTTATCCCGTCGATCAATTTCGCCAAATTATATAAATCGCCAAACCACTCGCCAAATTATACAAATTGATATAATTTTTATTTTAAATAACGAAAGAACAAATAAATTAGTAAAACATTAATAAAAATACAAATAAAACGTCGAATTAATGGTTTATTGGCCATTATTGGCATTTAATCTTACAATTAATTAATTAATGGCAAACCATGGTACAGATGTCATATTCGCCCCATATTGGCACGATTTTTATCTGTCGCCAATATCATATAGGCAACGGGTACTTAACTTGCGCCAAAGTGTTGTTATTTTGCTTGATGTGGTAACCCGGATTATGTTGTTTATGCTGTTGATGTTTTTGCCAAGTTGGCAACCGAAAAAAATCGCGCCAATATGGGGCGAATATGACATCTGTACCCAAATCATTATTGGCATTTAATCTTACAATATGGCGACAATAATTTGGTCGACGGGATAACTAAGAAGTACCAATATTATATATATATATATATTATGTGCCGCTAGTGTGATGTTATGTGTTTAATTAAACTAAACTATTGTATACTAAATTATTGTTTTGTATTAAGGGTACTTGTTAGTTATCCCGCCGACCAAATTACAGTCGCCAAATTGTAAGATTAAATGCCAATAATAGTTGATCGTAAATGTCACATTCACTTGACTACACGTGTTTACGTCATCAAATGATTTTTATTTCGACGTTTTATTTGTATTTTTATTAATGTTATACTAATTTATTTGTTTTTTCGTTATTTAAAATAAAAATTATGTCAATTTGTATAATTTGGCGATTTATATAATTTGGCGAAATTGGTCGACGGGATAACTAACAAGTACCGTATTAAGTTAGTTTGTTTCTGTATTATTTAGCATTTGAAATAATGGTGTATATTTAATTAATGTATATTAAATTACTATTTTGAATGCGATTGCCAATTGAGAATTTTAAATATAACTGTCGATTAGAAAATACGAAGAAACAGATTGGGGAAGATCCATTACTGAATTTGAATGGGAATATCGCCAAATTAGTCAGTTACAGCCAAGTTGGCTTGATTTATGGCGACTTATTTTGGTCGCCAAATTTGGCAATAATTAACGTAACTGCGCCAAGTTTTGCGACAACTTGGCGCTAACGTATATGAATACATAGTTTTATGCTTATGATTGAGAAACCGGTTACAACAATGAAAGATAATTTGGGTGAAATCCTTCATTTTATTGGTTTTTGTTGAATTACTAAAAAACTACTCAACCAATTTCGATGAAACGGAAGTGGTACCAATTCGAGAGCATCCTCTTTCAATTAAAACAAAAATCACATAAATCGGACAAAAAGTTCCGGAGCAATCGGTGAACATACATAAAAAAAAAAAAAACATACATACGCGTCGAATTGATAACCTCCTCCTTTTTGAAGTCGGTAAAAATAATTTCAGATGCAGCCACAGAATTTTTTTCAAGTTTTTTCTCATGCAGAAGTATGCTAGAGAAATAATGTCTAAAATTCTTTGGCAGGAAATTTACTGTAGAATTTAAATCAGCATTTAAATATCAATTTCAAGCATTGTGGCTTTATTGGTAGTCTCACCGTCCCCAAGGTTTATTCCTGCACTTTTCGATGTAAATTAAAAAAAAAAAAATTAATTTAATCCAATGTTAACAATTGTTTCTAAAAATCAATGAACATTGTGGCTATCACTTAGTCTTAACATGATTTTCCTAAAAATAGGTGGTAATTTTTCTTACCGTTCCATCCTTACCGTCCCTTTTTTCCAGTACCATCCCCTTTTTTTACCTTACCGTCCCTTCTTTAACATCCCTTTAAGACAATGTTATTCAAAAATTCTGTATTAAAAGTACTACATTGTTATTATTTCTTATTTGAATGTCCTCTGAGTACTATGCAAATTCATTATAAGTAAAAATTTAGAAGAAAATAAAAAGTTATAGGGTTAAAATGGTAAGGAAAATTAAACTCGCAAGTATAACTTAAACCTCAATTAAATAAAAAAAATTTCGCTGCTGACCATTTTTTCTTTATTTTGAATCATTAAGGCATTCGTCTATCAGATTAAAATGTTATTTTAGCAAGTTTAATTTTGTCAGATTTTTTTCCCCAAAAGTCAAAAGATTGTGAGAATGCCCCATATATATAATTTCTTGTTGGGAATTAAAGGTAAGTGTAATGTGACTCTGGGATATGTAAATTGGTGCAAACATTCAATTGAAAAATTCAGATTGAATCAAAATAAATCCAATTCACACCTCCCAGAACCACTTTACGGCAGGAAGTATAGTGGCCGACTAATGCATCGTAATTAAATTAAATTAAATTTGAAAAAGGAAAATACTTAAATAAATAATAAAATATGTATTGAAACTCTACTCACCCCATGAAATCTGTACAATATATTATTTAATGATACAAGATAAATAGATTTTAACTAAAATTAATACTTAAATTGTAATTGAAGCACAAGATTTAAGAACTGTTTTTTAAGTAAATTTTTCTTGCTGAAATTGTCTTCTGTATATAGCAGTTCTCAATATTTTACTATTGTTCATATTGGTTCGTAAAGTTTCTAAATTGGATTGTCTTATGTGAACTGTAACTGAAGTTCGTTAATGAAAACGATAACTGAAGTTCGTTGATGAATAATAGCGAGGTTATTAAAGATGCAGAACTAAAATAAAACTCCGGAACATGACATCCTTCGAAATGTGGATAAATAGAAGATGCCGTTATTACGATGTATTGTTGTCTCGATCAAACAGTAGATTAAAGGGAGCATTATTTACCAGAATATATTACCGCGATCTTCATCTAGTCACAATTACGGAACCTCCGGTCAGCTGTAGAGTATGGCACTATTTCGGGAAATTGTTAAATTACTGAATTCCATATTTGTAAAAATAAACTATTATTGAATTAGGAAGCAGAGATCTTCAGCATTGTTCGCAATTCGAATATTGATTTAAATAATGGAGAGTTGATTTAACCTTGGAAATGGGAATTCCTATTTGAAAAATCGTTATCTTTACAAAGTACCGTACCAGGGCTAGGCCCTTGGACCCAGCGGAGAAAAATCCCCTAAAGAATGGCATGTCTTACTCCTCTGACAATTTTCTTCAACTCTCTCTTTTTTGAAACGCCTGCCGAAATCGGGAGAACGATCTCTGCAAAACTAACCAATCACAAAACTCCAAAAGACGATCCATCGAATCCAAGAAACGATCTATCGAACGTGAACAGGGGGAAAATGTTTCTAGCACGAGATTATCTCCGTGGAATGGCAACACACTTATGAAGCAGGAGGAAGGGAATGTTTTGCATCCTGTGAGTTCTTGTGACGTATAATGGAATTTCCGGCATTTCGAGATAAGAGCATTTTCTGAGCTAAAAAGACTGCTTTTTTGAGACACGGAGTGAATAGAAAGCCATTAAAATGAAGAGAAGTGTAGGAATTATAATCTCGTTTCTCTGGCAAACTATTTTAGCAATTATTCTGAAACTTTACCAGAGGAATATGAAAAAATAATAGAATACAGTAAATTTGATTTCAAATTAAAATAATTAAGGATAAAGATTTAGAATTTAATATTTAAAAACTTAGTAAAATTTGCTGTCAAATTGAAAGCTGGTAATTTGAAGTAGTTTATTAAAATAAACAAATTTAAATTTATGTAAATTTTAAGTGAGGAATGTTATGTAAAGCTTTTACAACATAACAGTAAGGATATTAATTTGTCTGCTGTTTTATTGTTTAATTTCATAGTTTTTTTTCTATTTAATTTTTACAACATAAAAGTGGTATGATCTTAAAATATTTGCTCAGTTACATTTTTTTTATTGAATAGTTAACTTATTCCCTGCAAAATGACACATAGGTCACTCAAAAATAGCCGAATACGATTATGAGTAGCCGGTGTTCCATTTTGCAGTGAATGTGTAAATGTCAGAGAAATGATTCTTCATGCTGGTGCCTAAAAATTTTCAACTTTTGTAAGTCCCTGCACATTTCTGAGCAGCTGGATAGTAAAGTTGGCGGAGTGCCAGACTTAAAAATTTTCTTTCCCGAGGCTCTGTGGTTTTGATACCCAAACAAGGCTTTTTTTTTCCCCTGCAGGCAAGATAACGATTATTTTCAAACAACGATAACAAAAATATGTAATTATTTAAATTTAATCTAAATGTAAATAAAAACATGCTTCTGTGTGCACATATACTTATTTATTTACAAAGAAATTGCAATTTTATGGCAGATTTATGGATGTAATGAAAAGTTAAATTCTCAAACAGCAAAATTTTAATTTTATTCACATTTATTTATAGTTTTTCATATGAATAAACCTCTATTCTTATTTTTTAATTTCAGGATCTTATGTTTGGAATTAGAACAACTGTTTTCAGCTGACACTAAACAACACTAACAAAATCTTTTCATAGATATGCAGGTGTTTTTTAGCAAAACATGTATGCTATTGATAGTAAACAGAGTGGGTGTCGAATGTCTACTCTTGTTTGTGTAAGTTTTAACACAGCAGCCATCTACTGCAGACTGAAGTTTTGTGGAAATTAGACGTAATCCTTTATTGTAGTGTCATAATTAAAATGAAAAAACATGTCTAGTGAAGAAGCTTCTAAATTTACAAATATTGAAGAATGTGTTTTAGAAGACCCAATTTGTAGCGAAAAAATTGTCAGGGTTTCGAACGTACAAACTTCTGAAAGTAAAAATTTAGAGGTCTGGCACTCTGCCAACTTCATCATCCAGCCACACAGAAAAGTGTGTTATTTATCAGATTATGTACTAAAGTGCCGAAATTGGGTGACTTTGGGGTTTTTGCATATTGCGCTTTTTCCTTGTGATATGTTTATTACTAATTATTATATACTACTATGATTGCACAAAGTGTTGACGGATTCTGTGTCCCTGACCTCAGGTCCCTCTCCTTGTTAGTTAAATTTAAAAAATCTATTGATATACACATGAATCAGTGGTGATTTTATGTAACATTGCAATATTTATTTTAAGAAAATAGTAAATAAAATTTTGTTAATATGTATGCATTTTCAAATTATAGGTTGAAAAGTGGGATGAGCAGCGTGCAGAAGGCAGATTTCCTGGTAGAATCTAAAGAGTTATTAATATAGCATACAATTATTCTTTAATTTCTGTACAAAAGAATAGGTTAAAAATAATTTAATTTTGTTTTTCCTTTTTTATGCTATGTGTAACAGAATAAATAAATGTTCATCTTTATGAATTAAGCATGTATTGACTCTCCTTATCAATTAAAGAATATGATTGTACCATCTTAGACTAATAAATGTAATTTTTTTTACATCAATAAACAGGAATTCAATAAACTGTGTACCTACAGCTTATGGGGAGACACATTGTTCACATATATGTAGAAATTCTATGGTTTATATATTTATTTATTCATTTATTTAGTGAAGGTAGATGATACTAATTAATAATTGCAATCATCTGTTTTCATTAATTTGAAAACTAAATTGGACTTCATTTATTTCTTTAAAAGAGAATAATTGATTAGGAAAATGCCTGTCTGAAGTTGTTTTTTGTCATATTTTGATCCTATTATGAATTTAAATCTTATTTATCACTAACACTATTCATTCACATGAAAATCTACAAACTTTTATATTATTTTTAATTGGTTTCTTAAAATCATAAAGCATTCTTTTAGTTATTACCGTATTCTCTAGACTAACTGTACCTATTAGCTATCTGCACAGCCAAAAAGAAAAAATAAATGCACAAGCTCTATTCTCAAAAACTGAATGTCCTCCAATGTGTAAAAGAAAACAGAAGTTTTCATTCTTAAACTTTAACATTTTTTAATACATTTTTGCTATATGATCTATTTGGATGGAAGTTAAGCCTATATTTTAAAAAAAAGAAAAAAAGTTTTAATGTCCTTGATTAAACAACTTGTATCAGTACTCCTCATTTGTAAAAATGTCAACGATTACATTAACATTATCATTGAATTTTAATTCTGCTATTGATGGTGGGATTAAGTTCAGGAATTTCTATTATGGTGTGGAAATAATCTACCATACTTCATTAATATTGACAAAATACTATGGCTACATTTAAAACTTAAAACAATAAAATGATAAATTTTAAATTTCACAGATCGGTTTCATACGGAGACTACTTAGAACTACATACAAGAACATACTACTTAGAACTCCATTGGGCTACTTACTTTATTCGAAGAAAACACTTGCTCACTGTTATCTCCATGGGAGAAATTTTTTTAAATATTTTGTTTGCATTTCAGTATCTTAATGATTTTTTTTTTTCTTTTTTATTGAATAGATGAGATCAATTGCTACAAAGACGTTTTTTACTTTTTCGATTTTGTTTGAAGGGGTTTTTTTTTATGAGCATACTTTTCACTATGGAAACTAGTACAAAAAGTGAAACCAATTCCCCTCCACCCCCCCCCCCCCCAAAAAAAAAAAATCTTCCTTTGTAGCGATCGTTCATAACTATCCAATCAAAAAAAAGAAAAATCGCTTTAAAATATTGAATTGCAAACGAGATATTTAAAAAAAATTTCTCCCGTAGTAATAACATTAGTGAGCAGGTGTTTTCACATGGGTGAAGTATCCTCTTAAATAAACAAAGTATTCCTTAAAAGCTCCTTAGATTATCGCAAAGTCAAATTTGGTATTGAACAATGATTTAATTGAAATATACAAAAGTAGAAAATGGAAGCTTATATCTTACTTAACAAATATTTTTAGTATAATCATCCTTCCTAAACATATATGGCATGAAAGTAATTGCTATTTCTATTATTCTATTCATTCTATTAAAAAGAAAAATGAAAAAAAAAAGTTACCTTTTTTTTAATGCCATGTTTTTTTTTCCTCTTCAAAATTTACTTTTAAAATCTTTGTGCTTGGGTTATATAATGAATGACTATTGGTCACTGCATATATAGCTTGCAGGCAATTTTATATTCAAATTTATGAAACCAGTAAGCCATACATTTTGCAATTTTAATACTAGCTAGTATTAGATTTTAATAGAACAAAATCCACTTTCTCTCTAAATGAGGTATTAAAAATTAGAATGAGTATATGTATTGATACGAGGGCATGGCGTATATGAAAAAATATGGTATATTGTTTAAAACTCTCGTACTCCTTAGAATTTTTCTAGACTTGGAGACTCCATTTTTTCTAGATTCCTTTAGTTTTAAATGAATGGAAGTCGTACTTTTGATGAAGAATTGCTGTCTGTAAAAAATATAAAGTGGGTAAATACAAGATATGAAAGGATAGTTGGATGCGAGGATGGCGGGCGAGAATTGTCTATTACAACAAATAATGAGTCATTTGTGCCAATCACAAAGCTTTCTTCCATCTCATACATATTAATATTTCAAAATGTTATTACACTTGTTAATACTTCAATGCTATTACTTTAATACTACACCAACTTTGATTTCCATCTTAAACTTGTGCTCCATCTTACTTAATTGGAGTAAAGATGAGCTAATCTTTATCCTAATATTTAATAAAATCAATACTTTTCGTTATTCTGTTGTACATCAGTTGCTTGTGTATCGCTGGGTTTGCGTGTGATTCACTGTTCTGAATCGCTTGCAGGGTGCGTAGCGGGTGCTTATAGGTGCTTACATTCGAAAAAAGTTTGTAAGGTCCTTACAAGTTGCTTAATTTCGGTGCCTGTCAAAATTCGCAGAAAAAAATCGCGAATTTGAAAAAAATATCACAGAGTCGAAACATCGCGGAAATAGATAATTTCGCCAATCGGCGGCTGAAAACAAAACAAGAATTTTGCAATTGGTTGCGCAAGAAAATCGCGAAGAAAATAATCTGAGATTTGCGGAAAAACGCAAACTTCTAAAAATCGCGAAAAAAAAACTCAATTTCGTCAAAAGATTGCGAAAAAAAACCTCTAATTTCGTCAAAGAATCGCGAAATAAACGCCGATTTTGTCAAATTGTGAAAAAACGCAAATTTCTGCAAACAATCACGAGAAAAATGCAAATTTCTTCAAAGAATCACGAAAAAAAAACAAACCCAAATTTCTTCAAAGGATCGCGAAAAACCGGCAAATTTCGTCAAAAGATCGCGAAAAAACGCAAATTTCTTAAACTCAGAATTTCGTCAAAAGATTGCGAAAAAAAATCCTCTAATTTCGTCAAAGAATCGCGAAAAAACGCAAATTTCTTCAAAGAATCGCGAAAAAAACGGCAAATTTCGTCAAAAAATCGCGAAAATTTCGTCAAAGGATCGCGAAAAAAAAACCCGAAAATTTCGTCAAAGGATCGCGAAAAAACCCCCCGAAAATTTCGTCAAAGGATCGCGAAAAAAAACCCGAAAATTTCGTCAAAGGATCGCGAAAAAAAACCCCGAAAATTTCGTCAAAGGATTGCGAAATAAACGCCTATTTTGTCAAAGGGTCTCGAAAAAACGCGGATTTTGTCAAATAATTGAGGAAAAACTCAAATTTCTTCAAAGAATCGCGAAAAAAAAGCAAATTTCTTCAAATGATCGCGAAAAAAACGGCAAATTTCGTGAAAAGATCGCGAAAAAAACCCGAAAATTTCGTCAAAAGATCGCGAAAAAACGCGGATTTATCAAATATTTGCGGAAAAACGCAAATTTCTTCAAAAAAAACCCCTCAGAATTTCGTCAAAGGATCGCGAAAAAACCCCTCTAATTTCGTCAAAGGATCGCGAAATAAACGCCAATTTCGTCAAAGGATCTCGAAAAACGCGGATTTTGTCAAATAATTGCGGAAAAAAGCAAATTTCTTCAAAGAATCGCGAAAAAAAAGCAAATTTCTTCAAATGATCGCGGAAAAAAGGCAAATTTCGTGAAAAGATCGCGAAATTTTCGTCAAAAGATCGCGTAAAAAACCCCGAAAATTTAGTCAAAAGATCGCGAAAAAACGCGGATTTATCAAATATTTGCGGAAAAACGCAAATTTCTTCAAAGAATTCGCGATAAAAGCGCAAATTTCTTTAAAAAATCGCGAAAAAACGCGGATTTGTCAAAGAATTGCGGGAAAAACGCAAATTTCTTCAACGGAGAGCGAAAAAATCCGCAAGTTTCGTCAGAAGATCACAAAAAAAAAACATCAAATTTCATCAAAAGATTGCGAGAAAACTAAAATTTCATGAAAAGAGCGCAAAAAAGCACGAATTTCACAAAGGCCCGTGGGAATCATGCATAGTCAGTGCCAGGAATGGATCTCCCCCCCCCCCCCCCCCCCTGCTAATTTCAGATTTTTTTTTCTACTCTGAATCATCCCTGGATCGATCAAAACAATTATCGAAATTCATCAAACGATCGTGAAAAATGTCGTGAATTTAGTCAAATGATCGTTAAAAAAAGTTTCGAATTTGGTTAAACCAGTGGTTCCCAACGTGGGGCGTACGCCCCACAGGGGGTCAATATGGCTTTTCCGAGAAGCAATTTCAGATTTTTTTCTTAACAAATTTTTTGTCATTTTTTTTCTTATAAAAGTATTGCCGTAGTTTAAAAATAGAAAAATTAGATGAAAAAATTAAAAATAACTTAATAAAAATTAAGTTTCAAAATGTTCCCATTTAAAAATTCAAATACACCTTCATCGGAATAATTATCTGAAATCGTTTTATGATGATGCGAAAACCTTTTGACCTTTTAAAATCATAAAAATTAACATGATTTTTTAATACATAAAAAAAAAAAACAAAACCATACCTTTTTAACTCAACATCCCCATATACTGGATATATAAATTGGATGACAATATGCGATTACTTGGGCAGAAGTGAAAATTAAAAGTGGGGGTTGGGGAAAGCTAAGACTTAGGTTTTGAGTTGAACAACAACAACAAAAATTGTTACCTTTTATATTTTAAAAAATCATATTAATTTTTCTGGTTTTAATGTTATTTTAGTAAAACACACAACTTTTTTTTACTATTTTTTTTTTTTAATTTTAATTATGTACATCCTATTCATAGTGCAATATGCCTCATGAAGGAACTTTTACATATGAAATTTTGTAGGGTATATCTAAAATTGACTATTTGGACATGTTTAATCTAAAAAATGTTTTGAATTATCTACATGAGTTACTATTTTTATGAAATGAATAAATTCCCGAGCACATCATGGAAGGAAATGGTAGAAAGTAAACTTCTTTTGGTTCTTCTGCAGATCACATACGGAATATGTGAACAAACTTCATGACATATGCATTTTAAAATTTGAAATCGTAGAAAACATGGTGTCCAAATATTAATAATGAAATGAGAAAAAGAAGGCCCGCTATTAAAGAAGTATGTTCTGAGGGGAAAGAAAAATAGTTACTTAAAATAGATAAAAGCGCGAATCCGGAAATGTTACTTGTGAATTATGTTATCCATACAATCTCGGTGATTAACAAATGCTACATGTTTAAATAGGAAACAGTAGACAGACTTTAATACAATTACTAAAAACATACAAAACAATTAAAATGAGATAAAATCATATAAAATTATACACTATAAAATAAACGTTTCGCTATACACCGCATAGCCTCATCAGTATTCGAATCAACTTACAACAAAACAACGTGCACACACCGGACCCAGTCAAAGTTAAAGTCAATGATTTAAGAAAACAAAATATTCATTCGGAACAGGACTTGATTCATTCAGGGTTAATGGATGCAATTTAGTAAACCATCCCTCCATAAAAATTCTATAATAATAGTCTATGCAATTACTTTTCAAAATTGAAGAATCTGTGAAGGAGGGGGTGTGATCCTTGTCAAGTGCATGTTGCACTAACCTGGAATTTAATTTACCTTTTTTAAATGCACCGATGTGCTCTTTAAGACGAATTTCCATGGATCTGCCGGTTTCACCTATGTAAACATTATCACAATCCTTGCAGGGAATCTTGTACACAACGCCGCTTCCTGATTTATTGGCTTCTGCTGAAAATGTTATTGCAAGAATCGATTCCTCGTTTAAGCATAAAGTGCGTACTGATATTTCTAAATGCATATTAAGTTCGAATTGTTCTGCAACTCAAACCACGAGTCATAATTTAAATATTTTGAAAAGTTTGGGTTCGGATAACTCTTTAGTTATTACTAAAGCAGATAAAGGTAGAATTACAGTAATTATGGATAAGGATATGTATGACTCAAAAGCTAAAGAACTTCTTAATGATCCGAATACCTATGCTATTTTAAAGAAGGATAATACACAATCAATCCAACGTAACATGAACTTAATTATCTCGAAATATGAAAAACTTAAAAAAATCCCAACAGTTGTTGCTCAAAAATTGAAATGCTCTACCGGTTTAGTTTCGAGATTTTATGGTTTACCAAAGCTTCATAAACCGAATATCCCGTTGCGCCCTATCATAGATTTTTCAAAATCCCCCCTCTATTGTCTTTCGAGTTACTTGGCTAAGTTATTAAAACCCCTCACAGTCCATTCAGTTTATAGTGTAAATTCAGCCTTCAAGTTTTTGGAGGATTTGAGAAATCTTGAATTCCCAAATGACTGTGTTATGGCGTCATTAGATGTCGTGTCATTATTTACTTCTATACCTATTGAAATGATTTGTGATACCGTTGAAAAAATTTGGCCTGAGACTGTTCCTGATACAGAATTAAATGCTAGTGATATTATAGATTTATTGAGATTTTGTTTAACTTCAACTTGTTTTATTTTCAATGATTCCTTTTATAAACAGTTGTCGGGAACCGCTATGGGCTCACCTCTTTCTGTGGTAGTTGCTGAAATAGTGTTGCAGTTAATTGAAATAAATATTATTAATGCACTCGATCAACGTTTAATTTTCTGGCGTAGATACCTGGACGATGTTTACATAATAGCTAAAGATTGTGATTTGGATGACATCCTCTCTACTGCGAATTTGATTGCTGTACCTTTAAAGTTTACCATCGAACGCGAGTCTAATGGAGTGTTACCGTTTCTGGACATCCTCATCCAAAGAACAGAGAATGATAATTCACAGCAAATTTCTACTTCTGTCTATAGAAAACCGACATCTACAGGTCAGTACACCAATTTTAATTCTGTTTGCCCACTCAGTCATAAGATTTCTATTATTAAAAGTTTAACATATAGAGCTATAAAATATTGCAGCAGCATTGAAGCTTTCGAAACTGAAAGAAATAAAATTTATGAAGATTTAAGGAATAACGGCTTCCCAAAAAATCTCGTTAAAAAAGTTTTCAAGAATACTCTAGATTTGGTTAATTCAACTCCCCCTCCTTTTCAACAGGTTAAACCAAATTATTTCGTGTGTTTACCATATTATACTAATGTTTCTGAAAAAATTTCTTCAGTTTTGAAATCATTTAACATAGGTGTTTCTTATAAACCATTAAATAAATTAAGTTCCTTCCTGAATAGCCACAAGTTCAAATATGAAAAAGAAAAATTGAGCGGCGTTGTGTACAAGATTCCCTGCAAGGATTGTGATAATGTTTACATAGGTGAAACCGGCAGATCCATGGAAATTCGTCTTAAAGAGCACATCGGTGCATTTAAAAAAGGTAAATTAAATTCCAGGTTAGTGCAACATGCACTTGACAAGGATCACACCCCCTCCTTCACAGATTCTTCAATTTTGAAAAGTAATTGCATAGACTATTATTATAGAATTTTTATGGAAGGATGGTTTACTAAATTGCATCCATTAACCCTGAATGAATCAAGTCCTGTTCCGAATGAATATTTTGTTTTCTTAAATCATTGACTTTAACTTTGACTGGGTCCGGTGTGTGCACGTTGTTTTGTTGTAAGTTGATTCGAATACTGATGAGGCTATGCGGTGTATAGCGAAACGTTTATTTTATAGTGTATAATTTTATATGATTTTATCTCATTTTAATTGTTTTGTATGTTTTTAGTAATTGTATTAAAGTCTGTCTACTGTTTCCTATTTAAATATTTTGAATTCAGACGTTAAAATGTATATATATCTTAGAAATGCTACATGTTCTTAATGAAGTTCTAAAATCCATTATAAAATGTATCAATTCTATGAGATGTAACACGAAATGTGAGAGAGATTTCAAGAAATTTTACGGAGATAAAAATGTGAGAGAGATTTCAAGAAATTTTACGAAGATAAAAATGCTGGCTATTTATCACTTTTGAAGTAAGTTGCCAAAAAAACCACTAAAACTTTTGTAGATGTAAATGCGAAGATCCATGGCCTCATTACATTCATAGAGTTATGTTAAAAACTTACTTGTAATAAAAAAAATATGATTTTGATGAATTAAAGAATGTGAAATAACTTATCAAAGTTAGTACTATTTTCAGATCTTTCCAGGAAAATAGCAGTTTATTTTTTATGTAATAAGTTTTGTATGATATATAGAAAGGAGGGGGGACATCATGATTTCAGAGAGGCTTAGGTGGGGCGCGGCCAAAAAAAGGTTGGGAACCACTGGGTTAAACTAAACAATCATGGGAAAAAATCACTTATTTCGCTAAGTGATCAAGAAAAACATCGTGAATTTCGTCTATTGGCTGCAGTAAAAAATAGCAAATTTAGTCAAATGACGCAAAATTACAGAATTTCATTAATTTAAAAAAAAAAAAAATCGCTAATTTCAGTAATCTGTAGCGGCAAAAAAAATTGCAAAATTCATCAAACAATCGAGCAAAGTAAAACTATTTTCATCAAATGATCATTGGAAAAAATTACATTTTTACTTTCTTCTATCTTTACAAGAAGAAAGTATTGGATTCGTAAAAATTTTTCGACTTCCGGTTTTCGACGGATTTACACGTTTTAGAGGTCAGAGATTCCAAAAAACATGTTTTTACAAAATGTGTGTCTGTGTGTATGTGACACAAATTTTGTGGGCGCTCTATCTCAAGAACTAATGTACGGAATTTAATAAAAATTTATATTCTAGTAGTCCCTAATATAAATTGATGCTGATTAGTTTTTGGTGTAAATCGCCCAACAGGTGGCGCTGCTATG
Source organism: Maratus speciosus (assembly GCA_963932465.1). Taxonomy (NCBI): domain Eukaryota; kingdom Metazoa; phylum Arthropoda; class Arachnida; order Araneae; family Salticidae; genus Maratus; species Maratus speciosus. The sequence goes on along the minus strand of OZ010790.1, from coordinate 551,361,049 downwards.
CTGCATTTTTCGCGATTTCTGCACTAACTCTATCTCAAGAACTAATGCACGGATTTGGGGCCGTTCAAATATTACGTAAGCACTTAAGGGGGGGAGGGGGTTAGCGATTTGCTTATTTTTGCTGACAAGGGGGGAGGGGGAGTTTGAATGATGCTTACGTAAGACATTTTCAAAATTTCTTAACTTGTAAAAAAAAAAAAAACTACTAAAAATTTCAAATTGAAAAAAAGAAATAGCAAAAGAATACTTAACTTGAAGTTCTGATGTCAGCAATTTTGACCGCACAAGGAAAACATAAACAATCTCTTTTATCTAGAGGTGACTGTTCATATTTGATGCATGAGCAGGGCTTAATTTCTAACAAAAAAAGTACCGGAGCCGAGTCCTACTATTCAGCGGTACCGGTACTAACAGCCATACCGTCCCCCTCCCCTCCTGCCACTGCAATCTGCATATTTATATTTCATACATTATTTGCCAAAATGTAAAGTATTTTTTCTATAGAAAAATAAAATATTTAAATGTATCTATCAGCATATACTTAGTTATGAACTATTCCACTTTTTAGCTATCACTCCTTCCGAATAGAATTCTTTGCCTAATTTTAACACGTTCACGCCTGCGCGGTGGGTCACACTCGACTGTCTCAGAGTTATAGAGTCTCCGGCTTTTTGCACACCATTATTATTTTAGAGAAAATTTTGTTCTTTTAAATCGCCCAATTGTTCTAATTAAATAAAACTATTTTCTGTATTAAAATACTGGTATCCAAACAGCAGGATACTTTGCAGCTCTAAGACAGTCGAGTGTGACCCACCGCGCCGGCCTGAACGTGTTAATGTTGTTAATTGCAGAATTCTGTGATTAAATGTGGTAAGGATTATGATTCAGAAATAGTGTTAACACCAAAAAGGAATAGTTCGCAGGTATGCATTTTTATGAAAAAATGAATCAAATTTACAGAGATTTATATTTATATGCTGAAGAATGGAACAACGTTTTTCAATTTCCTATAAAACGTGCATATCTTAAACTACAATCGATTCCTTCCATATAACGATCTTTTGTGGTGAGCCCCTGAAAATCAGATTAAATTAAAAATTTAACCCGTTATTGGAAAGATTTGATGCTTTTATAGAAAAAAGGGAAACCCTGCTCGACTGCTTTCTAGCCAAGACCACAAACTGATATAAAAATTGAATCCGTGTCATCTCCATCTCCTACGTGTGCGACACATTACGTCACATATAATTGTTTTGGTAAAAAAGAATGCAAAACTTGGAGATGGGAAGGCATGAAAGGGTAATTTAGGCTTTGTTTTTTCGGAAGCGTTGCTACACTGGGCTTCGGAGCCCTGTATTTATGAGCTCCGCTGAATTCTGACCAATATTTAAATATTTACTAAGAACGGAGAAGTACCGGAGCTGAGCTCCGGTGCAAATTAAGCCCTGTGCATGAGGGCTTATTATCTCTGAGAACTTACTACTATTTCCAATTGTGAGAATAGAATAGAATTGAATAGACGGATGCGATATGTTGTATTGTGACAATATGAGTCTTCCGGGAAAGCTTCCAAAACGTAAGTAAAACTCAATCTTTTTTGTTTCCACCCCTCCTCTGTCAAGTGGTTGAACCCCATAACCATAATGACCGACTGCTCTACTGTCTGGTGTCTCTTGAGTTTTGAAAACCTCTCAGTACTGTAGTGTAGTGGTGTTTAAAATACATATTTAAAATAAATAAAATCAAAAATATGTCTTCATTTCGAGAAATCTTGTGTAAAAAACTTTTTGAAAGTTTCAAAAAGTCTGCATCAGATAAACCTTTGAAGGATATCCAATGTAAAACTAATGATGTGTGGCGGCAGTACAAAAAGTCTTCTAAAACTGACAAAGAGTTAGAGGTATTGGTACTAAAAATAATTGAGGATGAACTGCGTAAGGCAATCAAAAAGAAATCAGTCTTTCTTGATTATTTTACAAAGGTAATTATAATCAATTTATTCTTAAAATTTTAAATATATTTTATCATAACTTTTAGTTTACATGATTACTTGTAAAAATTGGAAAAAGATAGATAAGATAAAATGACCGTGTAGCCTTGGCGAAACATGGTCAGAATGGGAATAAATAAAGACCAAAGAAATGTCAAAAAATGAGTTATTACTTTTTAAATATGGCGTAGCCAAGCTAAACCTTATTTTTTCTTTTCAAATAGCTCGAAAATTAATGTTTCCAGGAGGGAAAAAAATTAAAGAATATGTAAGTTTTGTAGCAGATAATCTTCTAACAGTTTTCAAATTTTGTACCTTACTAAAAATGAAGTGTAATCCAATTGAATTGAAACCAGTGTATCTCAAATTCAAAAACAGATAAATAAGGTTTCCAGTGATCTAAAAAAAGAAAAACAATCCTTAAAAAGGAAACGACAAAATGATCGAACCACCAAACGAACAAAGCGTGAAGAAATCTGCCATGATAATCCAGACATTAAAAAAAAAATTAGCTTTGAGGGAATCATTAGGAAGACCAAGTTTAAATGTAGATCAACCATTATTGCTTAAGGCAATAGCAGACATAGCTATTATTGGAAGCGCTGCAGATGCAAAAAGAAGAAGCGAGTCAATACGAAGTGTCAAAACTCTCGATAACTTGACTGTAGAACTGAAAAAGGTTGGTTTTGCAATAAGCATGAGTGGAACATATATTCGTTTGCTTCCAAAAAATTCCTCAACCATCGAGGGTCGAAGACATGTCACCACAGTGCCGATAAAACTTTCTTGGATTCAGACTGATTATTACCGATCTCACATTGATACCCAATTTGCAGTAACATCCATCCGCTATTTAGAAACTTTAGCTTCAATTCTTGGACCCATGCAAGTGTTTCTTCTTTCACAGGATGACATAGTGCGTGTACCTTTGGGAATTACAGCAGCCATTAAACAGTCCCCGATGCTGATGCATATGGAGTATCGTGTATCCTTACCCGACCACGAGTGGGTCATCGCTGAACGCCACAAACTTATCCCATCTACTTACTCTGGCATTGTGATTGCTCCTGGCATGGCAGGTCGAAGTAAAGCCATAGGTTTTTCTGGTCCAACGTAAGAAGTGAGAAACACAGTTCTTCCACAGCAAATACTCATGTTCAGGATTTTGAAACTATTAATACTCAAAGACTTTGAAAAATTAGTGAAAACAGAAGAGGGTTTCTTCAAACCTGTAACCATAGTTACGGTTGATGGAGCTCCAGACGAGAATCCCCGCTACCAGAAAGTTATATCGTTTGCTATTAACCATTTCAAAAAGCATGATTTGGATGGCAATTTCATTGCGTGCAATGCTCCTGGAAGAAGTGCATATAACTGAGTAGAAAGGCGAATGACAACACTCAGTCGAGAACTGTCTGGTCTTATACACCCTTATGACCATTATGGTTCCCATCTCGATGGGAACAGTAGCACTGTTGATGAAAAAATAGAGCAAAATAACTTTGCATATGCTGGTAAAACTCTCGCAGATATCTGGAACTCATTAAACATTGACGGTTATCCTATTACTGCCACATATGTTGATTCAGGCGAACCAGACTCTTGGTTATGACTTGGATTGGTATTCGAAGCACTTGCAAGAAAATCAATACTTGCTGCAAATTATAAAATGTAAAGAAAAGAATTGTTGCTCTCCTGCACGTAGTGGATTATTTCGTATATTAAAAGGATGATTCATTCCTCCTCCAATTAAAATGATACAATCGTCAAATGACATCATTACAAGTGAGGAGGGGGAATTTATAGATTTAAGTCTCCGTCTGGCCTTAAATCTCAATATTACAGCAAAGAGATTTTTAAAGATGCTGTATGATTATTTTTGCCCTTCCATAAAATTACAATTATCCCCAGGAAGTTGTGGCCAATATCATGCATCTCAGAAGTCAGCAAACAGACACAAAAAAATTCAGCACAGTCAAAAAAGCGAGAAGGCCTGCCTTATACGACCATTGAAAATTGCTGCTCGTCTAGCAAATGAACTTATGTACTTCGTAAAATTCGTGAAAGATACAGAAGATGTCGAGTGTATCAAGGAAGATTAAGTTGATCAAGATTGCATCCGAAAAGAAAGCGATGAAGATAATCAAGTAAAACTGGAAACCAATATCATAACAGATATGGAAAAATGGCTTGAGCAGCCGTGGTCAGCATCGGAATAGATATGGGCATATTCAAATTTAAATTTTTCAAATGGCTAAGTTCTTCTAAAATTGTGATCTAAGAAATTTTCTTAAATAGAATTGTAAGGAAATAAAACAAGCATTTATTATTGTTATTTTTAAGTCGAGTAGAATTTTTTTTAATTTGTATTGTGTCCTAATTTTTTTTAAGTGGAGGGGGGGGGGGGGTTGCAATTTTCTTACGTAATTATTAAGGGGGGGTTTCCGATTTGCTTATTTTTGTTGACAAGGGGGGAGGGGGGGTCAAAAATTGTCAAAAACATGCTTACGTAATATTTGAACAGCCCCTTTTCATCAAACTTCAGATTCAGTTAATCCTTGATATGAATTGGTGCTGGTAACGTTTTGGTGCAAATCGCCCAACAGATGGCGCTGCTATGCTGCATTTACACGATTTTTGTAATAGCTCTATCTCAAGAAATAATGCACGGATTTTCATCAAACTTCAGATTCTGTTAGTGCTTGACATGAGTTGACGGTTTGCACCTTGTGGTGTAAATAGCTCAACAGGTGGCGCTGCTATGCTGCATTTTTTGTGATTTCCGCAATAGCTCAATCTCAAGAACTAATGCTTGGATTTTCAACAAACTTCAGATTCAGGTATACCTGGATATGAATTACTGCTGTTTATGTTTTGCTGTAAATCGCTCAACAGGTGGCGCTGCTATGCAGCATTTTTCTCGATTTCCACAATAGCTCAATGTCCAGAACTAATGCACGGATTTTTATCAAACTTCAGATTCAGTTAGTCCTTGACATGAATTGATGTTTTGTACCTTTTTGTGTAAATCGCTCAACAGGTGGCGCTGCTGTGCTGCATTTTTTGTGATTTCCACAGTAGCTCTAGCTCCAGAACTAATACACGGATTTTCATCAAATTCAAATTCCGGTATACCTTAATTTGAATTAGTGCTGTTTGTGTTTTGGTGCAAATCGCTCAACAGGTGGCACTGCTATGCTGAATTTTTCAGAATTTCCTCTACAGCTCTATCTCAATAACTAATGCACGAATTTTCATCAAACTTCAAATTCAGGTATACTTTTATATGAATAAATTGGTGTAATTTCTTTAACTATTTAAATGATTTAATTGACGTGATTTATATAGAAGAAAGTTTTGTGATGGCCACAACATACTAGTTTAAATTTGTTGCAAAAAAAAAAAAAAAAAAAAAAAAAGATAAAATTACATTAAATAGGCTTGGGAATTCAGCAGATCACTGATCTCTGCAATCGGTCACAAGAAATTACTTAATTTAAAATATGGCTCTTATAGCATTTAAATAAAGCAAATGATTGGTTAAGGCTCCAGTAATAAACCTCCACCTTTAAGAATTGGCATGCTACTGTTTATCATATTGAAAGGTTGGAAGATCTGAATAGCCTCGAATAAAAAAATGATTGTACTAAGTTTTTTCTTCAATATTGAATAGATAATGATGCGTTTGTGCACATAAATGGGTGTTTATTTTTCCCTAAAAATGTGCTTATAAAGTGTTTACAGGTGCTTATTTTTAAAACTAAAATGTTACTACTCACCCTGGCTTGGTACATGTCAAGTGCCCGCCGTTGCATGAGCAGCTGATGTAAAACAGAACTACAGAAAATCGCTATCGCAGCGGCCTCTTTCAGGAGAATATCCCCGTTTTTCACTGGGTCCTGGCGTCCATAGTTAAAAACATACATAGAAAGTTTGTACCCTTTCTGATGATACAATTATAAAAATACCACAAAAATCTACAGCGCCCACTACCGGCGAAATATCCCCAAAAGTATTGAGGATAAGACATGCCAAACAAGCAATATGTGCGTAAAATCTCCAATTTCGTCAAATGATCGCTAAGGAAACGCGAATTTCGTCTTATGTCCGCTGAAAAAAAAACGTGAATGTCGTCAAAGGACTCCAGAAAGAACGCGAATTTCATAGCCGCGAAAAAGGACTCCAGAAATAACTCGAATTTCAGAGTCGCGAAAAAAAAACACTTTTCACTGAGAAACGGGAGGGGGGGGGGGGAGACAGGGTGATTCTGTTCCGAAAATTAAAAAAAAAATCAGTAATATGTAATTGTCGCCGAAAAAAGTTAATTTCGTCAATCGTTCGCAGAAAAAATCATTAACTGTTTGCGGAAAGAAACAATTTTGTCAAAGGGCGGCAGATAAAATGCGAATTTTGTTAAAAGGTCGCGGATAAAACGCGAATTTTTTCAAAGGATCTCTAAAAAAGTCAAATGTTCGCGGAGAAAGCGCGAATTTCGTTAAATGATCGCGGAGAAAACGCGAATTTCGTCTGATGACCGATGAAAAAAAGCGAATTTCCTCAAAGGACCGCAGAAAAAGCGCGAATTTCACCAAAGAGCTGCGATAAAACCAAATGTTTTGTCAAAGGACCGCGAATTTCGTCAAAAAACACGAATGTCGTCGAAGCGCCGCTAAAAAACGAACATTTCGTCAAAAAATTGCAAATATTGAATTAAAAAACGCAAATTTTGACAAACGATCGAGAAAAAAAAACGCTAATCTCGGCAAAGAATCACAAAAAAAACGCGAATTTCGCAAAGTGCCACGGAAAAACGGGAGTTTCGTCAAAGGATCGTGATAAAAACCTTAATTTCAACAGAAGGTCGCAAAAAAAGCCCCACAGCGGTTTTTTTTAGATAACAGCACATATACAAACATCTATGTTTATTATTACAGGTATTAGTTTTTAAACAGAAATAATGTACTGAATTAGCTTTTTAAAAATCTGGTTAACCCGAACCCAACTTGCAAAAATCTACTATCAGAATGAAATCGACCTAAATTGAATACAAAGTTAACTCAGCCTGCAACGAAAATAATTAGCGCCGGGAAGGGATTCACCCCCACCCCACCCTTTGCCCCATTCCTGCTATTTGGTTATACTGTGGTACAACTGTGCACTAATATGGAAGTGGGGGGGGGAGGGTTACAAATTTCTCTCAAACAGAAGGTTTAATAAATCAGCACTTTTAAAATCATTTTTGACAATTTTGGAAGGAAAGAGGCTGTAACCTCACCAGTTTCCTTCCCGTTCTTTGAGTATGCCGTAGTGTGAATGTGGACTAACGAGAATGGTTAATCCTCTGTATAACGAAAAACTAAATTATAAATTTATCTCGAACAAAAAGAAAAAAAATCAGCACTATTTCATTTCAATTTTCGGCTATTTCAGGAGGGGAACTGTAACCCCATTAGCCCCCTTCAACCTCTTTGGGCAGCTATGCACTGATATAGGAATAGGGCTAAAGAGAAAACCGTGGCTAGTCAGTTGAATGATAGGAGGGACAAAATTACAAATTTCTCTCAAACAGAAAGAAAAAAAAATATCAGTGCTTTTTTTCCCATATCATTTTCGACTATTTCAGAAGGGAGTGGCAAGCTGTAACCCCACCAGTCCCTTTCTTTGGTATGTTGTGATGTCTATGTGGACCAATATGGGACTAACGAGAATGGCTAATCTGCGGTAAAACAGAAAACTAAATTACAAATTTATCTTAAACAGAAAGAAAAAAAATCAGCACATTTTTCATTTCATTTTTGATTATTTCGAAAGGGAGCTATAACTCCCATCAGCCCCCTTCACCTCGTTTGATGAACTGTGGTGTAACTGTGCGCTGATATGGGACTAATCAGATCAGAATGTTTAGTTCGTTCTGTTGTAAAATAAAGTTACAAATTTATCTCAAACAACAAGAAAAAAAATCAGCGTTTTTTTCAGTGGTTCAGTAGTGGAGGGTATACGCCGTATACCTTCTGGATTTTTAAGGAACACCGTATACCCTCTGTTTCTCAGAAAAGCTATAGTATATAGACTGTAGGATATACCCTGTGCCTTGAGCTTATACCCAGCTCTCCTTCTTTCGGTATATGCTGTGATGTCAGTGTGAACCTGTGAACTAACATGGGGCTAACAAGAATGGCTATTTCGCTGTATGACAGAAGAAAAAAGGAACAGATGTGTTATTATCCCACCCTCCGCCATCTTGGATTTTTTTTGGCGAGAAAACCCCTTTTCCGCCAAGTAGTAAATGTCGCCAAGCACCCGTTTCTACGCATGTTTGGCTCAACGAAAATAAAATGTAAATAATAAACAAAATTCGCTAAACTGGCAAATCAGTAATCCTTGTATGAGCGCTTCGCGCACATTTAACGGAAAAAAACATCGCCGAATTCAGCATTTCTCGCAATATAGCATTCTCAAAATTCAGCAGTTCTCGTCTTGTAGCAATCTCAAAATGTAAAAAACTCTTAAAACAGCAAAATATACCTAAAAAACGAGACTCGCTAAAGTGGCAATCAGCAATAGTTGTATGAGCGCTTCGTGCTCATTTTCCGAAAAAAAAAAACATCGCCGAATTCAGCATTTTTCGCAATATAGCATTCTCAAAATTCAGTAGTTCTCGTTTTGTAGCAATCTCAAAATGTAAAAAACTCTTAAAGCAACAAAATATACATAAAATTATCAACATACCTTAAAAGACATCTGCTTTCTTGAAACCTACAGCACAAAATATAACACCGCCGTCATTTTCCAAAATAGGCTTAATACGCATTGACACGCTATAAACAAACCCCCTTTCATGTCAAAATTTCCTCATATTTCTTAATTACTTCAGCAAGAGCGTTTAAACGGACTACAGAAACTATAGTCAATGAAATACATCCAATAAATTTAACATAAAAATAAAAAGACAGCCATAGAACACGATATCAAAGAGTATCTGGTACAAGAGTCAACCAACCGTCAGCAACGACACCCAGCAGTGAAATGAATGTTCACGCTCTCGCGTCGTAAAAAAGGGGGTTGCCATAATAAGTTACTAGACGCCAAACGCCGGGGTTGCCAGAGCGATAAAAATCGCCAAATACTCAACATCGCGGAGGGTGGGATAATAACACATCTTAGCCAGAAAAAATTCCAGATTTACCTAAAAAATATAAGGATTGCAGAAAACAAAATTAAAAATTTATCTCAAACAGAAAGAAAAAAAATTAGCATTTTTTTCATTTCATTTTCGATATTTTGGGAGGAGCCGTAACCTAATTAGCCTCTGTCACCTCTTTGGGTATAATGTGGTGTCACTGTGCACTAATAAGGAACTAAAGAGAAAAAAGCGGTTAGTCTGTTGAATGATAGAGGAAAAAACACAAATTAACTTCAATCAAAAAAAAAAAATCAACCCTTTTTGGTACTTTTCGGTTAGCCGGGCACCAGTGTTATATATACATATATATACACATATATGTGCATATATACATGGGCGTAATCTGGCGGGGGCATATGCCCCCCCGGTTTTTTAAGAGCAGGGGCAAAACATGTATTTTGCCCCTCCAGTTTTTACTTTCTTCTATCTTTACAAGAAGAAAGTATTGGATTCGTGAAAATTTTCGACTCCCGGTTTTCGACGGATTTACACGTTTTAGAATGCCCAGAACACGATTTGATGGTTTTTAGAAAATGTCTGTCTGTGAGTCTGTCTGTCACTCTGTCACTCTGTATGTGACAAACATTTTGTGGGCGCTCTATCTCAAGAACTAATGCACAGAATTTCACAAAACTTATTATTTAGTTATACCTTGATATAAACTAGACCTGATTAGTTTTTGGTGAAAATCGCCTAACAGGTGGCGCTGCTATGCGGCATTTTTCACGATTTCTGCAATAGCTATATCTCAAGAACTACTGCACGGATTTTCATAAAACTTCAGATTCAGTTAGTCCAGGATATAGTTTGGTGCTGATTACTTTTTTGTGAAAATCGCCCAACAGGTGGCGCTGCTATGCTGCATTATTCATGATTATCGCAATAGCTCTAACTCAAGAAAAAATGCACGAATTTTCATCAAACTTCAGATTTCGTTAGTCCTTGATATAAATTAGTGCTGTTTAATTTTTGGTGTAAATCGCCCAACAGGTGGCGCTGCTGTGCTGCATTTTCACGATTTTCGCAAGAGCTGTATCTCAAGAACTATTGCACGGATTTTCATCAAACTTCAGATTTAGTTAGTCCTTGACATGAATTGACGTGTAAATTAGTGCTGTTTAATTTTTGGTGTAAATCGCTCAACAGGTGACGCTGCTATGCTGTATTTTTGCGATTTCCGCAATAGCTTTATCTCAAGAACTAACGCTCAGATTTTCAACAAACTTCAGATTCAGGTATACCTTGATATCATTTAGTGCTGTTTATTTTTAGTGTAAATCGCTCAACAGGTGGCGCTGCTATGCTACATTTTTCAGAATTACCGCTGTAGCTCTATCTCAAGAACTAATGCACGAATTTTCATCAAACTTCAAATTCAAATATACTTTGATATGAATTGGTGCTAAATTCATGTAATTTCTTGTACTATTTAAATGATTTAATTGACGTGATTTATATAGAAGAAAGTTTTGTGATGGCCACAACATACTAGTTTGTCTTGTTTTCAAATTTCTGTATTTCCTTTTTCGCTTTTTTTTACCCCTTTAGTTTAATAATTTATATTACTATCTTGGGTTTGAACGAGAATTGGATACAGCAAAATCAAAACAGCCAGAATTAATGTTTTCATGTTGACATAAGTAATTTTTCTTATGTCTTGACAAAACCTTCTGCTATAATAACAGTTCAAGAGAATTTTTTTCCGTCTCCATTTTTTTCCTTTTTGTACAAAGTACAAAACTTATTTTCTTCTTCATTTCCAGGGATGTTTTTTTTTTTTTTTTTTTTTTGGGGGGGGGGGGGGTGCACGTGAAGAGGTGGGAATAGATATCACGATTACTGTGTCTTGACTCTGAGCATTGTCCTTTTTCGTAAGATAATATAAGCACAAAACAAGAACTTCCTGGCCCTCAGGGCTCTCGACTATAGTGGCGCTCCTTGAATATACTCGAAGCGTCAGTCCAGTACTAGTGAGCTGGGGAAATTCTCATGGCGTCTGGATATACAGATGCACACACATTCCGTTCTCTCGCGTACATCAGGGACTAGAGTCTTGCACATGTCGCGTTGTACCCGGTTGTACCCTTGGGCGTATTCTGGTGAGGCAAGTGGGGATCACATACCCCCTAGTTTTTCAGGAACAGGGCAAATACCTTTTGCCCCTACAGTTTTTGTATCGCTTTGTAGTTAAAGCCCAGCTTTCTATTTCAATTTTTTTTTAATTTAACCATTTATATGCTATTTTGCGCACGAACTGGCATAAGCATTGGGCAATTCAAAATAACCAGAATTAACGTCTTCACGTTCATAGAAGTAATTTCTGATGCAGTAGTCAAAGCTCAAGTAAGAATATTTCCTCTGCTCTATTTTTCAGAAAAGCGGAAACATTTTTCCTTTTTTATTTTCATAGAACTATTTAAATGCACATGTGGGATAGATCTCTTGATTACTATCTTTTGATTCTGACTATTGTCATTAGGGTTTCCTTCATCTGACGAAACCCTATTCGTTCGTCTCACTCGTCTGTCTGTCCGTCTGTCACAGTGCCGATAACTATATATGTTGGAGACTTGAAATCTTGCATACTTATAGCTGAACACATCACATCAAACGCAAATCGTAAAAATTTGAAAAAGTAGTAATTAATGGACGTTGTTAATTAAAAAAACCCCCCAATTACAAGATCTGAAAGGCATTCATGATTCAACAAAAGCATAAATTTTTTATCGAATTATAAAAACTATCTCTTCCATCGATTAAAACCAGGTGTCATTTTAACGGCAGATAAGGACTAGCGATTGCTTTAAGGCGCTTTTATTTCTTTTCTACTCATCCCAGAAATTCGAAATTAGTACCACAAGACGGGGGAAAAAATCAGCTTTCAGAAATTCTAAAAATCATCTCGATCGTACGATAAAAACTTTGAAATTAGTTAAAAATCGAGAAAAAAATCTTTTATTTTCCTTCATTTGTGAAGGCGACAGATGTCTGATGAATTGAATTTTCGGCGATAACCAGAGAATATAAAACAGGTGTGGTCTTGCCAGAATTTTTATATAAGACCAAATTTAAATATCGATTTTCGAGCTATGATTTTTATGCCATCCGACGTAAAATTTCATTCCCTTTCAGAATATGTCTTTATTTTTTAATTTCGACAATCAGAAGCGAAGATAATTAATTTTTTGGTAATTAAAACCAGAATTGCATTTTTTGCACGGCAGGTCAAGTGACACGGAAAGAAAAAGAGTTACATTTTTGCCCGGTAGCAGAAAGTGCGTGATGTGTGTCGCAGATTTATTTTGGACCTTGCAGATAAATTTGCCAACTTAAAAAAAAAAGCATTTCCTTAAAAAGAAAAAAAAAAAAAAAAAAAATAAGTGAGAAAATTCTGACAAAAAATATCGTAAATTCGACAAATGGTCGCAAAAAAATCGGTAATTTATAGCCAAAGGGTCGCTGCAAAAACGCAAATTTCGTCAAAAGATCCTGGACATAAACATGAATTCCGTACTAGGGTTGTGGAAAAAATACAAATTTCTGTCACAGGATCGCGGAAAAACGCAAATTTAGTCAAAGGATCGCGGAAAGAACCTGAATTTAGTCAGACGATTGTGGGGAAAATGCAAATTTAGTCAAACGATCGCAAAAAAAAAAAAAAAAAAAAAAAAATGCAAATTTATGTCAAATGATCGTAAAAAAAACGCAAATTTATGTCAAAGGATTGCGGGAAAAAACGCGGAATTTCGTTAAAAGATCCCAAAAACCGTAAATTTCTGCCAAAAGATCGCTGTTTAAACTTGAATTTTATCCAAAAATTCCAGAAAGAACATGAATTTCGTTCCATGGGCGCGGGGAAAAAAGCAAATTTCGATACAAAATCGCAGAAAAGGTTTGAATTTCGTCAAATGATCGAGGAAAAAACATGAATTTAGTCAAACGATCGTCAAAAAGAAAAGCAAATTTAGTCAAACAATCGCGAAAAAACGCAAATTTCTCTAAAAGGATTGCGGAAAAAAGCGGAATTTCGTCATACGATTGCGAAAAACGCAAATTTCTGCCAAAGGATCGCTGTAAAAGCGCGAATTTCGTCAAAAGATCTCGGGAAAAACGTGAATTTCGTCCCAGGGGTGTGGAAAAAATAACAAATTTCTGTCACAGGATCGTGGAAAAACGCAAATTTAGTCAAAGGATCACGGAAAGATCCTGAATTTAGTCAAACGATTGTGGGGAAAATGCAAATTTAGTCAAACGATCGCAAAAAAATGCAAATTTATGTCAAATGATCGCAAAAAAACGCAAATTTATGTCAAAGGATTGCGGAAAAAAACGCGGAATTTCGTTAAAAGATCCCAAAAACCGTAAATTTCTGCCAAAAGATCGCTGTTTAAACTTGAATTTTATCCAAAAATTCCAGAAAAAACATGAATTTCGTTCCATGGGCGCGGGGAAAAAAGCAAATTTCTGTCACAAAATTGCAGAAAAGGCTTGAATTTCGTCAAAGGATCGAGGAAAAAACACGAATTTAGTCAAACGATCGTTAAAAGAAAAGCAAATTTAGTCAAACAAGCGCGAAAAAACGTCAATTTCTCTAAAAGGATTACGAAAAAAAAGCGGAATTTCGTCATACGATTGCGAAAAACGCAAATTTCTGCCAAAGGATCGCTGTAAAAGCGCGCATTTCGTCAAAAGATCTCGGGAAAAACGTGAATTTCGTCCAGGGGTGCGCAAAAAAACGCAAATTTCTGTCACAGGATCGCGGAAAAAAACACGAATTCCGTCAAAAGATCGAGGAAAGGACACAAATTTAGTCAAACGATCGCGAAAAACGCAAATTTCTGTCAAAAGATCGCGGAAAACGTAAAATTTCATCATAAGATCGCGAAAAATGCAATTTTCTGCCAAAGGATCGCGGTAAAAACTCAAATTTCGTCAAAAGGACTCCTGATGGATGTACAGAATTCCTAAATTTTAACAGTTTATTCCTGACTCCTACTCTTGTAATGATAAATTCTTATCATTAAATGAAATATCTATTTTTTTTCTTTCAGTTAAAGAAAAAAATAAAGCTCTGTTCTCTTAATATATCTCTTATTATATATGAAAGATCTGATAAGATTTCTGTGAAATAGATAATCAATGTGGTCACTATTTTCCTTGTGTGTTTATTCTATGCCATTTTTATGCACGTATCAAAAGGTGTGCAGTGCTGGAATAGTATTTGTTCTCGAGTATATGAACCATGTTACATATTCATTATTATTTAATTCTTCATAAAATATAAATTTTTGCTATTTACTCATTTAGGTTAATATTATAGTTGGAATATAGTTCTATATATTTTTTAGTATTAATCAGTAAGAACCCTATTTATTTTAACACTTATAATGTTTGTACATAATCGCAGTACAGATTTTTTTAACTATTGATTTTACAAATTTGGTTCTTTCGCATCCGGATGTTATTTCGTAGGCTGATTCGTAAAACTAAATTTAAAAAAAATCGGACCACAACTTTCCGGTTTATGAGCATGAATCGATTTTTAAGCATAGAAGGGATGCTTTTTCGTACATACAATTGACGAGAATTTGTTAAAATTGAGAAAACTAAAGAACCGATCAATTTTAAACTTTGACATAGTTCATAACACATAATAAGAATTTTATGAATTTAAGGTGAGCTGAATTTGTGTGTGTGTGGGGAGGGGGGGGAGCAAACTCCGTGAAAAAAATGGCTAATCTGACTTTTTTTTTTTAAACTTTACGCATTTGGTTACGTCTATTTATTAATTACATGCATTATCATTTAGCTTTTATTACCGTTTATTTGTTAGCTCCCAGACTATCAAAGCTTGATAGCTAATGTGCCCGCATGTTCTGTATGTACGTATGTATATACGTAACGCGATAATTCTTGATAGAAATATCCGTTTGTTTTAAACTTTGTATAATATATAAAAAATTGAAATATGGGAGTGGATAATTTTCAGGGGGACGCATTCCTAAATATAATAGTGCTGCCATTTATGAAAGGAATTATTAATTTTCTATTAAGAATTTTGATTTGTTAATTTAAGGATAAAGTGTTTTGAAAGACATATTAAACGAAATCCTCTGCATATCACACTTACCCACTTGTTTTCTTTAGGATAAAATAATACACAATTGATGATTTTTTTATGGTTTTCTGGCTGGTTTTCTCCTTACGTCCGGAAATTCGGTTCAAAACTCCAGTTGATGGTATTTTCTGAAAGATCATATTTACGTTTACCAAAGAATGGAAAACTTATTTCGATTACATAGTTTCTGAATAATAACACCTGCCTATTCCATGCTTTTCCGAACAAAAATAAATGAAAACTTGTGTCATAAAGTTGACCCTTTGGATTTGAGACCATTGAAGAATATGGTAAAAAAGGAAATAAATAAATCGAAGCAGAAAACTTGACATTTTTTTCTTCATTCTTCCATCAAAATACTATAAATTACATAAAATTTTGTATTTAATATTTTGAAAGTAAAAACATTATATAAAAATACTGAATATCTTTATTTATGTCTTTAAGGGGAACCCACTTTGAAAATGTGAAAAATTAAAAACATTCGAATTAAAATAAACATTAAAATCAGTGTTTAATTTAAATTTTTGTATTGCTAAGTTATCTGGATTCATCTTAAACCAGAATGAGTGGGATCGTATCAAAAGTGTTTTTCGCTTAGAATGGCGGTTGACTTTCAGAATGTTACTCTGATAACGGGTTCTGAACTCCCCAATTAATTACTTTTTTCACACTACATTTGAGGTTGTTTCAGAGCTTTGATAGTCAAGAACGAAAAGAGTGGGAAAAACGAGTTATCTGGAATTTCCCTGGAAACTAGTGGACTATAACAGTTTACCGCCAGTTGAAAAAAAATGAACTATTAATGTTACTAGATTTAAACAGCTCTAAAATCTAACTGATGATTAAGATGTCGCATACGAATTACTTTTTCAATCAATCCCTTTCAAATTTCTCCTGTATGCTAATTTTGTTTTTTTCCCCTTAATAAATGTGTATCTTTATGAAAAAGAAGAAATGATTATCAAATGAATTATTAAGAGGAAATGTCAAAAAAGCTCGCCCAATTTGAGGACAATCTATACTAATAAAAAAAAGTTTCGCTTTGTGTGTGTGTGTGTGTGTGTCTGTCTGTCTGTGTGTCAATGGCGGATCTAAGGGGGGGGCGAAGGGGCGATCGCCCCCCCCCCTTGGGCTAATAAAGGGTTTGTAAAACGACATTATGCATCTTCACGGAAAATGACTTGGGCAGAGCTCGAGCCCGGCGCGACCCGACCCGGGTCGCGCCACTTTAAATCCACGAGACTCAAACTGGGTTAGGTCTTTTCTCTTTTAGAGTCGGGTCGTGCCCTGGTCTTAATTTTTTCCGCAGATTCGGGTCGGACCAGACTTCTTTTCCCTCCAGATTGAGCCAGGCCTGAACTTCATTTTTCCTAAAGGTCTGCACTGGCCAAAATTTCCAGGTCGGGGCTCGGCCCGGAATAAAAGTTAAACATTCGGTCCGTGTCAGCCCGTATGATAAGCATTATTGGCCCGACCACGACCCGTGGACTCCTCTAAATTCTTCCTCCCGAGCCCAAGTTGGTCCGACCCGACCGGTTCGTGCCAGTTTAAATCCATGAGACTCGGGCTGGGTCAGGTCTTTTCTCTTTTAGAGTCGGGTCGTGCCCGGATCTTAATTTTTTCTGCAGATTCGGGTCGGGCCAGACTTCTTTTTCCTCCAGATCGAACCTGGCCTGGACTCCATTTTTCCTAGAAGCCTGCACTGGCCAAAATTTCCAGGTCGGGACTCTGCCCGGAATAAAACCTAAACATTTGGTCCGTTTCAGCCCGTATGATTAGCATTATTGGCCCGAACACGACCCGTGCACTCCTCTAAATTCTTCCTCCTGAGTCCAAGTTGGTCTGCAATCTTACTTATTTGTCATTCGTAAAAATTATATTAGCTTTGTACATTTGTTTAGCGAAATCTTTAGAAATTTAATTTGATTTGATATGTTACAGAGATGTATTTTTTTAAATTTACTTTTTTACTTTGTAGAGCTTTTAAATTAGGATTTTCTTTTATCAATCGTTTCTTTCATTCTAAACTGATTATCTTACTGGATTTTTATTTGAATGTAATTGTCTAAGTCATATTTTTTCAATTCGTAGTGTTTACGTACATAATTGCCTAAATAGTCATCAATATTGTTGTTTTTCAGTATTCATGAATTTCGAACATAATCTGAAAATAAAATATAAGCATAGGCAAGTGTACTTTATGAATAATTTTAATTGCAAAATGCAGGCAGGGCTGGAGTTGATTTTTTAGCTTTTATACCGGGCGGGGGCAATAGTTTTATTTTTTTATGTGGGTTGGACCTGGGATTGGGCCTGATAACTTCAGCCCAGGTAAACCTCTAACTGGCATATCGAAGACAGCTTAACTTTTTTTTAAATGCTTAATTTCAGCCATCATCCCATAACTACTGAATATACCGGGTGTCCTAAAATGGACTGACTGATTTTAAAATTCAATAAATTGCAAAAGGTGACAGATATTAAAAAAATACTTGCAGGAGGGTTATAGATGTCGGGAACAGGGGTGATTATGTTCCAAATTTTCCGAAAATTTAACCCTCTCGCTGCGCAACCCTCGATTTCCACGGCCAACGTAAAAGTGGCAAAATTTTTGCAACCCGCAATTTCCGCAGCAAATCTTTTTTTTTATGATCTAATTCTATTAAAAAAAACCCTGTTTCACAAAGATTTTGGGACATATTTTACTCTAAAATGTGTGCAGATTTGAAATGTGCAATAAAAAATATTTTTTAACTTATTTTGATTAAAAGAAAATAAATAATAATAATAATAATACGCAGTTCCAGGGTTAAGGCATTCGGATCCAAAAATTAAAAAAATTCTCCTATCCGAAAATTCGGACATACAAATAATCGCAAATTTTGATAAATGGCCTCCATAAAAAATGTATTTCGTCAATCGTTCGCAGAAAATAACTTCAATTTCGCTGAATGATCACAGAAAAAAACGCGAATTTGATCAGGGTGCCACGGAAAACATGCAAAATTCTACAAATGATCACAGAAAACGCGAATTTCTTCAAAAGGCAGCGGAAAAAAACTCGAATTTCATCAAAGGATCGTGAAGAAAACACGATTTCCTTAATAGAATCGTGGAAAAAAACGAATTTTGTCAAAGAATCGCTTTAAAAACGTGAATTTAGCCAAAGGATCGCTGAAAAAACGCGAATTTTGTAGAAGTGTCACGGAAAAAAACGCGAATTTTACCAAAGGTCTGCAAAATTACACTAATTTCGACAAAGGGTTGCAGAAGAAACGCAAATTTCATCAAAGGATCGAAGACGAGCGAATTTCATCAAAGAGTCGTTGGAAAAATGCAGTGGTCTCTTTAGAAAACAGCACACTTATATACGTTTATTATTATAGGTATAATTTTTAACTTAAAATAATATACTGAACTAATTTTTGAAAAAAAAAACAAGTTAACCCAAACCCAGCTTGTAGGAATCTACACTCAGCCTGAAATCGATCCGAATCCAAAACAGCTAATCCGACCTGCAACAAAAATAATTAGTGCCAGAAGGGAATCCCCCCATCTGCTGTAACCTTTCAGAAAATTTTCTTTGAATTTCAGAATTTTTTTTTCTTTTTTACTCTACCTCTGATAATTTTTTTAACTGAGATTCTTGATTTTAGTTTAAAATAGCAACGAAGATGATGCTGGAAGCAAGAGGCGCTAAATCGGTTCCCGGAGGAGGTAGGCTTAACGACCATTGTTTACAGCGCCATCTATCGCTGCTATTATACAGTAAAATCAAGAATCACAATAAAAAATCTCATGACATCTTACATAAACCTCGTGGAAGATTTTTTTTTAAATAGCTGCCACCATTCGAAAAGTACTAAATTTTAAAATCCATTTAAGGACACCCGGTGTGTTTTTTAATAAGTTTCAAAGCATTCTTTACTGAATTACAACTCGCCTTAGATATAAAGAGACAAGCAGTCTTATGCCAAATTAGTATTTTTTTACATAATTCTGGAGATTAAAAAGTATTCCTAAATAATTATTTGGACGTGTCTGTTATGGAGATTTTACTGCATATATTTTTTATCTTCAAAAATACTTAGACTTTCTTTTAAACAAGTGGGTAAGTGTGATCACAGATCGCACAGAGGGTAATATTCATTTCAAAACACTTTATCCTTTTGAAAAATCTGTTAGTTCCACATTTCGCAAACAGGGGCGCACTCTATTCTAAACAAATCTCTATCCGAACGAAACTCTGCTTTACATACTATCCGTATATATATTAGTCGAAGGGATTGGGCCCATAGCACCCGAGATAAGTAGGCGCCCCTGGCGGTAAAAAGTGGAACTCAAATATGCAAGGCTATGGTGCATAATATGAAAGAATGGTCAAAGGGGTGTCGGCAAAAGTTGGAAAAGTGCTCCCCGGGTGAAAAGGGCGGAGGATAGAAAAATTGCTTAAAATATACGTTAGAGCAGGGAGGAGTAAATAATATAAGACTTTTTGAAAATTTTATGATTTGTCGTGTGGTCTGAGGTATTCAGCTTATACGTATGCAAAAATTCATGTCTCCAACTTAATTAGGAGCTCTCTTAGAAAGAATTACTTAAAATACATATGTGGTAGCTCAAAGGGTTAAACGTAAGACTTTTTCAAGATTTTATAATTTGTCGCCTGGCCTCAGGTGTTCTGCTATAATAAGCATGCAAAATTTCAAATTTCCAATTTAATAAGGGGCTCAGTTAGGAAGAATTGCTTAAAACACGCATGTGGGAGCCCAAAGCGTTAAATGTATAACTTTTTCAAACTTTTATGATTTGTCACATGATGGTGTTCAGCTAGTATGCAAAATTTCACGCCTCCAACCTAAATAGTGTCACTTAGAAAGAATTGTTTAAAATACACATGTAGGAACCCAAAAAATTAAATATACTATTTTTTCAAAATTTTATGATTTGCCGTTTGATGTGTGATGCTCAGCTATAAGTATGCAGAATTTCACGCCTCCAACCTAATTAGGGGCTCACTTAGAAAGAATTGTTTAAAATACACATGTTGGAGATCAAAGGGTTAAATGTACGACTTTTCAAAATTTTATGGTTTGTCATTTGATGTGAGGTGTTCAGCTGTAATTATGCAAAATTTCACACCTCCAACCTAAATACGGGCTCACTTAAAAAGAATTGTTTAAAATACACTTGTGGGAGATCAAAGGGTTAAATGTACGACTTTTTCAAAATTTTATGGTTTGTCATTTGATGTGAGGTGTTCAGCTGTAATTATGCAAAATTTCACACCTCCAACCTAATTAGGGTTCACTTAGAAAGAATTGTTTAAAATACACATGTGGGAGCCCAAAGGGTTAAATGTACGACTTTTTCAAAATTTTATAGTTTGTCGTTTGATGTGAGGTGTTCAGCTATAAGTTTGTGAAATTTCACTCCTCCAACCTAATTAGTGTTCACTTAGAAAGAATTGTTTAAAATACACATGTGGGAGCCCAAAGGGTTAAATGTACGACTTTTTCAAAATTTTATGATTTGTCCTTTGATGGGAGGTATTCAGCTATAAGTATGCAAAATTTCACACCTCCAATCTAATTAGAGGTTCACATAGAAAGAATTGTTTAAAATACACATGTGGGAGCCCAAAGGGTTAAATGTATGACTTTTTCAAAATTTTATGATTTGTTGTTTGATCTCAGGTGTCCATCTATAAGTACGCAAAATTTCACGCCTGCAACCTAATTAGGGACGCACTTAGAAAGAATTGTTTAAAATACAAATGTGGGAGCCCAAAGGGTTAAATGTACGACTTTTTCAAAATTTTATGATTTGTCGTTTGATGTGAGGTATTCAGCTATAAATATGCAAAATTTCACACCTCCAATCTAATTAGAAGTTCACATAGAAAGAATTGTTTGAAATACACAAGGGGGAACCCAAAGGGTTAAATGTACGACTTTTTCAAAATTTTATGATTTGTCCTTTGATGTGAGGTATTCAGCTATAAGTATGCAAAATTTCACGCCTCCAATCTGATTAGAGGTTCACATAGAAAGAATTGTTTAATATACACATGTGGGAGCCCAAAGGGTTAAATGTACGATTTTTTCAAAGTTTTATGATTTGTCCTTTGATGTGAGGTATTTAGCTATAAGTATGCAAAATTTCACGCCTCCAATGTAATTAGAGGTTCACATAGAAAGAATTGTTTAAAATACACATGTGGGAGCCGAAAGGGTTAAATGAATGACTTTTTCAAAATTTTATGATTTGTCGTTTGATCTGAGGTGTCCATCTATAAGTACGCAAAATTTCATGCCTGCAACCTAATTAGGGACTCACTTAGAAAGAATTGTTTAAAATACACATGTGGGAGCCCAAAGGGTTAAATGTACGACTTTTTCAAAATTTTATGATTTGTCGTATGATTTGTGGTGGTCATCTATAAGTATGCAAAATTTCAAATCTCCAACATGTGTAGTTTCTGAGAACGGGCTCTGTGACGGACAGACAGACAGACAGAGGAGCGAGACGAATAGGGTTTCGTCAGATGAACGAAACCCTAAAAAAAATGGGTCAACCCGAACCCTTCTCGCAAGTCACAGTAGTGAAAACCCAATCCGAAACTGACCCAAACCGGATATAATGTATATCAATCTGCCCCAAACCCAACGCGCTAGGAGCAGCTAAAAAGTAAAAGTCAACCCGACTTGTAGCAGAAAAGTAGAAGTCAACCGGGCCCAAACCCGACCCGCATCGAAAAAGTAGAAGTTAACCCGGCCCATAGCAAAAAAGTAGAAATTAACCCGACCCACAGCAAAAAATAGAAATCAACCAGACCCAAACGCGACCCACAGCAAAAAAGTATAATCCAACCAGCAGCAAAAAATAGAAGTCAACCGGACCCAAACCCGACCCACAGCAAAAAGTAGAGGTAACACGACCCGCAGTGAAAAAATTAGCCCCGACCCGCGCATCAGATTGGAGTTTCCAAATTTCTAAAATCGCCCCCCCCTTGAGGACTCTCCAGATCCGCCCTTGCTGTGTGTATGCGATGGCTAGCAAAATCTAGCGTAAGTACGAAGCTGACAATTTTTATAGCCCAAAGTCTCTTCTGATGCACCTCAGATTCAGAATTTTAAAATTCTAATAATTCGTTGAGTTATTAATTAAAATTCGCAAATCACTCTCATTAATAACTCATCTCGTCCCTTGGGAAAAAGTGATGGCGCACGCGCAGAAGCCTTCTTTATGCATCGGGAGAAAATGAAATTCAAAAAGAAGGAATTTCGGGAGTATTTTGTCATTATTTATTAACTTACATCAGTCAAACTGCTTAGTAAAGTTAAAAACGGATGACATATTCTATAAGATCGTACTCTTATGTCTCAAATGCCGCAATCAATTGAAAAAAATATCACAGTTAATCCTTTGAATTTTTTTTTTCCAAAAAGGCTCGTTTTTTCCGTGAAGCGTTTTTCTGTCCTGTTGCAGCGCCCCTCGAGGACGCAATTTTAGAGGTACCGAAAAATTAAAAATGTGGTCTCAAAGCTAAATCCTTCTAATCGATGGTTTTAAAAAATATGAATTTTAACCTTTTTAAATACACTGGCGAACTCAGGTCACTTCGCGTTTTATGGAGACGATATTTTTTTAACCCTAAAAGTAACAAAATGTCCATACTTTAACACACTTTACTTTTTACTTTACACACCATACTTTTTTTTTTCTGTTTGGAGCATCTCTATAGACCAGATTTACATAACCTACAAAATTTTTGAAACGTTCGGACGGGTATAAAATATTTTTTACAAGATAAAATATGTGAAAAATTCGATGGAAATAAAAAATCTGAGTGTTTCGTCGCGGTTTCGCCCCTTCAGGGCACAATTTTAGAGGTACCGACAAACCAAAAATACGTTCTTAAAGATGAAACATTCTTCTAATCGATGTTATAATCGGCTTTTAAAAATAAGAATTTTAACCCTTTCAAATATACCGGCACGGAGGTCACTTCGCGCCTCATGGTGACGATAGTTTTTCTATGCTAAAAGTAACTAAACGAGCGTATTTTAATAGAAACTTTTTAGAGCATTTGGATAGACCAGATTTAAGTCACCTCCAAAAATTTCGAAACGTTCGGACGAGTATACATATTTTTATAAGCTAAAATATATGAAAATATCTACGAAATCAGTAAAAACCTGGGTGTTTTTGCGCGGTAAAAAAAAAAAAAAAAAAAAAAAAAAAAAGACGTCTTAATTTAAGTGTATGTGTGTGATAATAGGGAGGGAGGGTATAAATATTTTAAAAAAAATGGTCTTAAAATTTTTGCCCCCCCCCAGTCTTAGAGCCCAAGTTACGCCTATGCATATATATATGTACAAACATACACACACACGTGTATATATACATATGTATATATATATGCACATATATGTATATATAACACTGTCGCCCGGCTAACCGAAAAGTACCCACTTTTTTCATTTCATTTTCGAATGTTTCAAGAAGAAAAAAAAATACAGATTTGTTTAAAAGAGTTAGGAATAAACACTTTTTTCATTAAAATTTCGGCTATTTTGGGGAGAGGGGGCTGTAACCCCATCAGTTGCTTTTCTCTTCTTTGGTGGACTTAACCCACGAATGGCGATAGCAGCCATGCCTGTGCGGGGAGAAACCCTCCGAAAAAGACTGTTTATTGGGCAAAGGAGGAGCAGTGTTGAAATGATCTTCACGCCTATTGGTGTTTTTCTTCTGCTTACCCGCGTTTGGCGTCGCATGGGTAAAGTCGAGGCTAACGAAAAAGACAGGTTACCGCGGTGCATCCCAAGTGTCTTTTTTTTTTTTTTTTTTTTTTTTTTTTTTCAGACCGCTAGAGTCACGTGTTGCTCTTTTTGGCCCCCGGTACGGTATGCTATTTCTTTCTCCCAGCTTATTTTGTGTATTCCAAAAAATAACGTTACCTCACAGAAGCCAGCCGTAAAAGAAAGCAGCACGATTACATACTCTATAGCAATTTTTTAAACTTCCATGCATCACACATTTTCGATTTTTATACCGTCGTATTAGAAAAAAAAAAGTTCTTTTAAATGCATTTGTTTGAAACCTGTATCTCCATTTATTTTCGTACGCTTGCATTGGTGCATTCGAGCATCACGTGACTCCAGTGGTCTGTAAAAAAAAAGATACGTGGAATGCACCGCGGTAGCCTGTCTTTTTCGTTACCCTCGGTAAAGTCCATGAGAATGGCTAGTCTAGTCCGCTGTATGATAGAAAAAAAAAAAGTAAAATTTTTATAATAAAAAAAAGAAAAATGAGCACTTTTTCCGTATCACTTTCGAAAATTTCGAGGCGTGGGAGTTGTAGCTCGATCAGCCCTCCCCCCACCACCACCAACAACTTTGGGTACGCCCATGTAGGGCTCCTATAATACAGGATTATAGGAGCCTTACGCCCATGTATGAGTATTCTCGTGACGTCACAGTGGGAATTACGTGGTGTAAAAATAGCGGCTAGAGCGTTGGTTTACCTTATTGCGTTATTTGATGAAGCAGAAATACAGGTAAATGCATGCGTAAAATGTAAAATACTGCAGATTTATTTTTTACGAATTATTTTCGA
Source organism: Maratus speciosus (assembly GCA_963932465.1). Classification (NCBI taxonomy): domain Eukaryota; kingdom Metazoa; phylum Arthropoda; class Arachnida; order Araneae; family Salticidae; genus Maratus; species Maratus speciosus. The sequence goes on along the minus strand of OZ010790.1, from coordinate 551,336,131 downwards.
TCAATACTTATATAAATATTAATTAAAATCCAATAACACGTATTAACTAAAATTTAAATTTTTTATTTTAAAATGAAAAATATGCATGCCATTACTTTAAAATAGAGAAAATAATTCATGTATAATCCTTACCTGCCCCTGAAAAGCCCTAAACTCCGTATAAAATATAAGCATAAATTTTCTAAACACAATGAGCCTCGCAATGCGCTTCCCAAGCAGACGAATTTTTGTCACCTCAAACCCAAGGGGCATTTTCGCCGATCCCAACCGTTATAGCAAAAATGAGAAACAGCGCATGCGTGGGGACTTAAATTCACTTACTATAACACAAATATGTACAAGGTTACCAGCTTGGCGCTTTTATCATATCAGGCGTGACATTTTCATCCCATCAACGTTTTTTTCAGTTGATTAGCAAAACTTTATGTAAATGTTGTAGCGAGTCAATGGCTTATAATAAATAAAAATACCTCTACTACCATAGATATTTTTACTCTTATTGTTTAGTTATTTTAAATCACCCGCAAAATATATTTTTAAATAATTAAAGGTAATTTGGTGAAAGTCCATGTAAAGTTTTATTAATTTCAACAGAAAGAACCGCATGTTATTTAATAATTCATTTATTAAATACACAACTTTATTTAATATTTTATTTTCATTTGTTTTGTAATTTCCTATGTCAATTACATTATTATTTTATTTTTATTGACAAACAACACTGCCTTAGAAACAGCTTCATGTGATTTTTTAAAAATATTTAATACTTAGGAAATTATTTATCACTCAACAAATAAAGAGTAAAATTTTTCAAATGAGCTTATTAATGAGTAATTTAAACGGATTACTAATAAAAATGTAGCTGCAAATATATATTATTCTTTCCACACTTAATATTAAAAAGAATATTATTATTATTATTATTATTATTTTTAAACATAAAGTTAAAATATATTCTTTTAAATCTTGTATGTTCTGCTGCCAAAATAGTATATTTTTAAAGAAACATTGTCAATTTATTTTAAGCAGTACATATAAATTTAAATGTAATAGTTTATAATTTTTTATAATTTAATAATGCATTATTTTTTTACAATTCTATTCTACTTTATGTAATTTTACTAAATATTAAAAATACATTTTTTATTGAATTTTATTACTATGGCCTTCCTTTTTAAATACAACTTCTTGTAACTGTTTTTTTTTTTTTTTTTTAATTCAGTTATAAGCAATTAAAAGCTATCTACTCAAATAATTATAAAATTTTTTAATAACCAATTTCGTTTAAATCACGGGACATAGATGGCGGCACAGTAATTTTTTTTTCACTTTTTGTGTGGAGGGGGTTGGGGTGATATTTGATTCAACATCAATATCATTTATACATCTATTATAATTATGGTGTATAAAAATTAATAAAGAATTTATATGAAACCGTTTTTTGGGATACATTCAAATAAATAGTAGTCTTCTCTTATATCGGTGATCTTTCTCTTTTATTTCACTCCATATACAAATTGCACCTTAATATTATGTAACATCATACATTTATCAAAAAATAAAAATTACTTTGCAAAGATATAAATTATTATTAAGAGTTTTTTAAATTTAAAATAGAGTTCATTTTAGTTATACTATTATCAAATTAAGTTATAATACACAGTAATTAGATAATTAACTATTTATAATTAATAAATAAAAACAATGTTTAGATATTCTAAATAGCTAATTAGATTTAATATTTTGTTTTCAAATTATTTAGTGATAGCATATTATTATGTAATTTTCATACAATTTATAAATAATTATAGCATATTTGAATATGAAATAATAGAATATTGAATATAGAACATTTGATAAAGATAAATTATTATATTATGTAATTTATAATTATCAAATTATTGTTGTTATTATATTATAAAATTAAATATGTCACTGTAATTTATAGATAACTGGTTTGATAATAACAAATTATTAAAAATATAATGATACAATAATATTAATACTTAGATTATTATCAAATTATTATTATTATTATTATTATTATATTAGTAATGTAATTCTATCCATATACTTCAATAAATAAAATTTTACATATCAATATTTCATTGAAATTTAATGATAATTTATAATATTTATCTATAAAATATCTTCTTTAGACAATAAAGAAGATAATATTTATTATGAATTACACCTGTTTTATAATGAAAGTATTTAATGTTGATAATAAGTAAATACTATAACATTATAAAAATATCAATAATGATCAAATATTTCAGTAAACCATTTAATGAATACTACATAACAGCATTTTTTTTTTTTTTTTTTTTTTTTTACAAAATATTTTAAAATTAAATTTATAAAAATAATAGTTAATAAAAAATTATAATAATTATATAATTAAAGTAGTATTTTAATATGCTATAGTATGTATTATAAAATATCTCTCTATAACATATCTTGTAATATTATAAATTTATTTATCTAATATAGATAATATTCATTATAAATAGTATCTCTTTTTATTTGTATTGACACAACAATAATATTAGTATCTGGTACTATTTAATTACAATACGTTAATAATGATAAAAAATAAATATTATAAAATATAACATGCTGTCACTAATGCTAAAATATTTCAATAAACTATTTAAGTATGTTTATGTGAATAAACCAGGAAAGAGATTTAAAATATACTATAAATTAATATTGGAGATTTAAGTAGCTAGTTTCACAAAAAAGTAAAATATCATAAAAAAAATCTCAAGTCCTTTAAACACCACTGTCAATATAATAATATTTTTGTTGTTGTGGTTGTTAACTACCAATTTAGATTACCTGTAAATTATATCTAGAAATAGTTGCGATATTGGGAAAAATGTTAAATTATCAAACATAACAATTTATTATCTAATATAGGTAATATTTATTTATAAATCACATTAAAGTTAGAAAAAAAGGAGTCAAAACTGTTTAAGAAAATATTTTTATCATTTTTGACAGTAATATACGTACATTGTTCAGGTAAATTCATTATAAATATCAAATCAAATAAGGCGTGGATACAAATGAAACGCTTCCCGTAACAACTCGAGTCACAGTAACAAATCCTACTAAACGGGATACAAATGAAACGCCTTCCAGCTTCTGGCATCACAAAGTTGTGATTGTTGTCATAAAAATTTGCAACAGCGTGAAATCCGCCGCAAGCTGTCACAAGACCGTAACAAGTACTCCTTATTCAAGATGGCGGAGATTTTGGTTGGTCGACGCCGGCGAAGAAATCAAATACAAAGGCAAAGAATAAAAGATCGGGAAGATCCTTTTTCAATAAATGAAAGAAATTTCATCTCAACATACAAAGTAACGAAAAATGCGGCGAGGGATCTGATCGAGGAAATCAGACCTTTCGTTTTGTTAGATAAAAATAAAAGTTATCCTTTAGAGATTTATGTAAGTTCAAGGATATATATATTAGATAAAACGGTTTTCTCTGTATACGTTTTATACGTATAATCGCGAGCACTAGATTAAATAGAAATAGTTTAATAGTATTATATGCATAGAGTTTGTATATATATATATATATATATAATTAATGCCCTTATTTATGTGGGATGCACGTTATCTGTATTATGATTGGGAGAATATTGTTTACTATATAATAATGGAATGGATAACATATCGGGCTTTAATTAGTATGTTCATAAGTATTCAAAATTTTTGTTGTCAGTTTATGTAAATTTTAAAAATGCAAAATATATGTAGGGTAGAGTGGGGAGGAATGGGACACTTTTTACAAAAATAAGAAAATCAACTTAGTTTGACACATTTTCGATACACAAAATTTCGATACATAGAATATACAAAGTGAAACACTTTCTAATGTCCTTGAACAATATAGAAATATAATTTGTGGAAACAATTTCATAAAGAAAGAATTGGTGTAAAAACTTAGCACCAATGGACAGATTCTTACCAAATTTTTAAGTATTCTTCCACAAAATTTTATCAGTTATCTTATTAATTATTAGGCAAACAATACTAAAAATTTACAAGTGGCAACCATTGGCACCTAGAATTTTACACTCCTGGTTACATAGATATGGCTAATGTGGTTTAGGAATTTTATTGTATACATACACTTATATTAATAAAATAAGGCTTATAAACACAAGTTTTAAAGCAGATATTAAATCATTCATGCTTTATTAATATTAATGTTGTCCTATTTATTGAATGAAGAATATCAGTTTTTTTTATTATTAATATTATTATTTGTCATGTTACAAAACTTTCCTGTTGTTTTTAAATCCACATGACTAAAAAAGGTACCAGAAATATGATTTTTCCTCCTTTTTATATTAATATATTTGTACTCCATATTTTATATACTTATAAAACTGAAATGCTAAAACTATTTTTTTTTTTTTTTGCCTTTTTAAATTAATATATTTATTTGTATTCCATATTTTATGTAAAACTGAAATACTAAAAACCAAAGTTTAAATAATTATAGATTTAACCTTATAGTAGCAATTAAATTTGAAATTCTTTTGTGTCATGAATTTTAACACAATGCAGTTTTATGATCAATGTTTGTTTTGATCACAATGTGAACAGGAGGGTTAAGAAAATTATTGTTCAATAACACAACTCGAAATACACAAATATTTCACATATCCACAAGAAGTATTAAAACATCTACTTACAATTTTCAGCTGAATTTCTTTCCTAGAAAGTTAAAAGTATTAGAATAGTAGCTGCGAACAGACTACTCCCTGCTACAACAACAGTGCCTTTGATGTGGCAGTCTTCTGTTGCTCAGCGAAAGGTCATAGGTCTGCGGAGGAGATCCCTGATATGTTTATCACTGCCCTTTTTTTTTTTATTGAGACTCCCCTTTCTTTTGTTGATGACCACAGATCCTTTGGAAAAGAAAATCAAAGAAATATACAACTTTTTGAAGCAAGGGTTATTCAGTTTTTATTTTAGCAGGTATAACAGCTACACAGCTGGCTGAGTCCCACCAATAACTTTAAAATCTCTATGCTGGTGTTTCTCAACAAAATTTTATAAACAAACTTTTAGGGGCTTGGTCAAAACTTTAACCCTTTCAGGGGCAAGGTACTTGTATTCATAAAATGTTGAAATAATTGAACGACACCACAAGAAACATTTTTTGTAAATAAGTAAAAGTATATTCACGCATATTTAATAAAAGTGAAATTTTCATTTTTTTATTTACGGAAAACAACAAACTGTTTAAAACTGTACAATTAAATATCTTGTTAATTCTAAATGAGCTTGGTATCAAGATGTTAACTTATAATGAAGTGTAATGAAACCTCATGAAGTTATCTCTGGTCTGTGAACCGTGAAGCCTACTTTTAAAAGTCGAGGAACTGAAGTCTTCTATTGGGATTTTTATAACAGCTGGATGCATTATCAGGCAGAAGTTTCTTTTGATATTCTGTCTGTAAATGTAACCTGCTAGTTCTGCGATGTCTTCCATGCCAAGAAATCTCTTGCTGTAATTCTCGTTTTGTTTACAGGTTTGTGTCAGTAGACGTTTCATTCACAATAAGTTAATATGTTGATATTAAGTTCATTTGGGATTTTGAAAGTTATTTTATTCTTACTTTTTTGGATAACAACAGTAATAAAATGTTCTTTGTTTTCCTGTAAATATTTTTATTTTATACCTTTGTCTCGAAGTGTTAAATATATTAGAAATGCAGATACTGCCCGAGAAATATTTTGATAGCAAAAAACAACAATAAAAAACAGAGGCATACTTTAAGAAAAAAGAAGTTACTAAAAATAATAATTTCCCGTAGAGATATTTTAAAAATATGAATGCATTATGCAAGTATAGGTTTAACATTGGGGAAGGAATTTGAGATCTTACTGTCCATGACCCTTAAATATGTACGCTATGATTATTTAGGCTGACATAATCCATTTTGGTGCTTCAGAATGAAGACTATTTGTTATCAAACATTTTTATGAGCAAATATTACAATATAAAATTTTGCCTTTTTAGCAGAGCTGCGGAGTCGGTCAGATCCATTTTTGAGCAAAAGAGGCAGAGTCGCTAAAAAACAAGCAACTCCAACTTTTTTTTGTTAGACAGTTTGAAGTGAAATTAAACCTATTACAAGTAATTTTATATCTATAAAATGAATTATTATTGTTATTTTTGGACTATACCAGCCTACCTGTGTTAAAGATGTGCAGTTTTACAGAGTAGATGAAAACCGTTTTTAATTGAATAATCTAGTAGATATTTTACATTTAGAGTACAAGTACTTTTCCTCTAATTTTTTGGGTTTGCGAAAACCAAGGTAGAGAGGTCTGCAAGGACACAAGGCCTGGAAAATGAAGGCAATTTTTCAAACGGGCCGGGTCAGCAGAATAAAGACAATTTTTGTTAATGGGTGAGACTGGACTGATAAAAGAGTTAAGCAAGCTGACCGGCCCAATATAACAAATTTGAAAAAATCAAACTACGCCGATAAAATAGGAACAATTTTCAGCGGATATAACCGGGGTTCAGGGCTTAACTTCTATTTTTAAAAAGTACCGGAGCCCTAATATTCTGTGATACCAGTGCTGACAACTGTACCATTCACACCTCCTCCCCTGTCACTCCAATCTGCATATTTATGTTTTGTACATTATTTGCAAAATTTAAAGCAGTTTTTTTTTTCTCTAGCAAAGTAAAAATTTTAAATATATCTATCAGCATATACCTAGCTTTCAACTATTCCACTTTTTAGTTATCATTCATTCCGAATAGTAATCTTTGCCTAATTATAATGTTAATTGTGTTTTTTTGCTAATTCTACGTTTAAATATGATAAGGATTAGGATTAGAAAATTGACTTAACACAAAAAAGGGATAGTTTGCAGCTATGCATTTTTATGAAAAAAATGAATAATATTTACAGAAATTATAGAAAAACGGGAAACACTGCTCGATTGCTTTCTATCAGAATAACAATATATGACAATTATATCTACTTGCAAATGAAAGTGACTTTGTAAATGTGTAAAGCAGAGCCTTAATGCTTTAGCATGGGTAGCATTCATGATACAAAATAAATAGAAAAATCACTAACGTGATTTTTATAGTAGTCGTAAGCAATAGAAGACAAAAAACCTCAAGTTGATGCTTGTTGGCTAAAGATATTCTTTTCAGGTTAGATATCTCTTTTTTATAAAAAAGAAAAAATAAATTACATCCAGTTAAAAATTATTCTACTGTCACAAAAGAAAATCGAACTGAAAGCAAATTCATTGTTCAGTCTCTTGAGTGGTGCCATATCAATGCCATGCCGACATAAATTTGCAAATATCACTAGAACAGAAAAACACGATTTCTGTTTTCACTTCATTCTGATCAAAATAGTATTAAAATGATTTGAAATAGAATATAATACGTAATTTTGAAGGAAAAACTTTTTTTTTCTGTACATGAATAAATAAAATTTTGAATATAAGACCGGCTGGTGCGTGAACTGCAAAATTATATATGGGCAGGCTCGAACTTTTAAGGGTTCGCGCCTTGGAAATTTCGGCCGATGCAAATCTCTAACCAGATATAAACAAAAATTGTAAATTTCTGTTATTTTTGGAAGCCAAAGTACCCGCAATAGTGTTGTAATAGTAACCATTTTCCCTTTTAGGAGTGTTCATAGTTATATAAATATGTAGCACTTATAGTTGTCGTCTGATCCCTCCCGTCTCTGTCTGCATATAACATTGCAAAAACTACCCCACTGAATGGTTTGAAATTTAATAAATACCTATAATCATTGCAGAATTTTGTCGAGTCCTTTCAAATTTTATAAAAATCGAATCAAAACTATAAAAAGATATTAATGAAAGTCTCCTATTAAATTCTATCATACATATTAATTCAATGATACCCTATGATAGGTAATGATTCTAGGTTGACAAGGTGATTACGTCCTATTTAAGATGGAGTCATATTATTTATGTATTACTGAATTTAATGTATATAATCATAATAAAATAAAAAATAAATGATAAAAGTTTAAAGCATAATAAAATTCTGTTAGCTGAGCACCAGTGTTATATACATGCATATACATAAACTGGCTAACAGAAAATTGCCAAAAGTTCATAGAAGCAAAAACTATACATGAATTTAACTATTTTTTTTTTTTTAAGGATATACATTACAAACTTGCAGTGTACAGAAGAAAAAAAATAATTATTTTAAATTGTTGGGAATTGTAAAAACATCACAAAGAATAGTATTTCCTTTCAATTAAAAAATTATTTACATGTGACCAGGGTTCGTTGATATATATCGATGGATATATATCATGATATATATCTTGATATATATCCGATATTTATTTTTAAAATATCAAGATTTTTGATATTTTCGATATTTTCAAATTCTTGATATTTATTTTCAAAATATCAAGATGTTTGATATTTTGTATATTTGATATTTATTTTCAAAATATCACTGAGCAAGATAATTTTTATGTTTTCTACATTCAAAGCAAGTGTCAATGAAATTTCTACCTGTTATTGACTGTGTCATTCTGTAGATAATGAACTTTTGCCTCTGGCAATAACTTTTTTTAGGAAAAGAAGAAAGAAATCTTTTCCAAGCTTTATGTTTGAAACTTTTATTTTTAAATGTAGAACTAATAATTATGTGAGACAGTTAATTCAAAACAGCCATTGAAAGATAAAATGTAATTTAGATAATCATTTATATACAGCCAGGGTTCGTTGATATATATCAGTGGATATATATCATAAAATATAACCGATATTTATTTTCAAAATATCAAGACTTTTGATATTTTCATATACTTGATATTTATTTTTAATGTATCAAGACATTTCATATTTTCTGCATTTGATATTTATTTTCAGAATATGAATGTGAGCAAGATATTTTGATATTTTCAGTCATATGCTGTATTTGTAATATTTCAGTGTAAATGAAATGAATTTTCAACTGTTATTGACTGTGTAAATCTGATAAAGGACTTTCGTCTCTTCTGGATGTGACTTTTTTAGCTAAAAAAGAAAACAAATATATTTTTCAAGCTTTGGATTTGACGCTTTTATTTTAAATGTTGAACTAATAATTATGTGGGACATAATTAATTCAGAACAACCATTGAAAGATAAACTGACTAATTTAAATAAGCAGTTATATTAGAAAATAATCTTTTCTCAAGTTTTGGTTCAGTTGAGTTTAAACTATATACAACATGTTAGGGAATGTGAAATAAGAAATTTTATACTTACTTTTATGTTAATTTTTTTCAATTAAAAATACTGTTTTGTATTTAAAATTTTGTTTTAAAAACATCTGATTTATTCTAGTCTTTTTTTTTTTTTTTTTTTTTTAAAGTGTATAAAGCAAATTGTTACTGTTTTCAATTAGTTCATCTTCAATTTTGTTCTAAGTGAAAAAAAAAAAAATAAAAATAAAAAAAAAATAAAGATAAATGCATTTTTAGAATATTGTTTAAGTTTTCATGTTAAGTGCAATATATTTTAGTTTCTAATCTATAGGATGCTCAAAAACATTTATTATCAGCGGTAAGTTGGCTGCTTTGAAAATATCGGATATATATCGAAAATATCGGATATATATCAAAATATCGGATATTTTTGATATTTTCGAAAATATCATGATATTTACGAACCCTGCATGTGACTTATAAACAGAAAAAACATTAAAATATTAAATTCATTAATATGCGTTAAAAGCAGTGAATGGCAGAAATTATGTCACATTCGAGATGATCATTTTAACTATTTTTGCGAATTCTAAGACAGCACAGATAGTAATACAGTCGAATCTTGTTAGCGTGAACACTCACGGGTAATTTTTTTTTTTTTTTTTTGCTTCTGTTAAAAGTAGTTTGTCTTATCCATATTTTAAAAATATATATTCCATGGAACAAGAATAAATATATGCATACATAACTTCAAAATCTACTGTATTGCTGGTGTTGAATTTGTTTAAGATCCATCAAGAATATAGACCTACACATGAGATATCTCTCGGTGGAAGTCTTTTCAAGGAGAACTGGTTGGTATTTACATTACATACTAAAAAATCTACCGTCAAAGTTATGGACAGCCAACTCGATTTATTTTTACAGATTAGAATCTAAGTCATCACTGCCATAGCAATCTCTCAATTTAATTATCATACTTAAACAGCTTTGTTAAAAGAACTTTAATTACCGTTAAACACTTTTTTTTCAATACAATTCTTGCAATAGAATTTAAAGTTTCATGACAACTTATAAATAACTATATTACATAAATTTCAGGAGGCATCTCGCTGTGAAATATGGGGTGGAGGAAGTATTATGAGGGGCTTGTTAATTTTGAGAGAAAGAAAAGAGAAAAGTATATCTTAATAGCAGAAAAGAGTAATTATATTTAAATGGAATGAATAATTATATTTTAAGAAAACAACCTTTTTCTTTACATACAGAATGTAAATTTACTAAGTTTGAGTTGAATGAGAAAGGATATAAAAAGACAGAGGACACATGCAAGTTCTTATTTTTATTTTATTTATTTATTTTTTTTTTGGGGGGGGGGGGGGTGAAATGATTTTACCAAAATAAAAAAAGTTTCATTTTTACAGAGGTAATGAGTTTCTATTTTAGATAAAAATATATATAAATTACTAGAACTATCTATGGATTAAATAAAAAATTATGAATTAAATTATTATTTACATTTTTGAAAGTCATATGTTATCTTATTGGCATCAAAGTATTTAAAATATTACAAAAAATATATTCAGCTGTTATGATTTTTGAACACTCAAACAAAAAATTAATTTCAATTAGTCCTTAATTTAATTTTTGATTTTAAAATTGAAAAAAAAAAAGAAAACAATTAAAATAATTTTTTTTTTTAAGTCAGTATTTGGCCAAATCACTATTCGTTACATCCCTAGTATTCGGCCTATTAGTCACTATTCGGCTAGTCGAATATCTGGTATTCAGTTTACCTGTGGGCCGAATAGTTGGTATTTGGCCAAAATCACTATTCAATGCATCGCTAATTCACACTATGTAGGTACTTTATTTATTAACCAATGAAAATATTAAATTCTTGAATTGTAAATTCACTTTAATTTACTTGTTACAGATAAATTAATAATGTATTTCAATATTTTTCTACCATTGTTTTAAAAAGCTTAGTGCAGTTTGGACTTCAGAAAGTGAAATTTATTGGCCAAATAATATAAACACCTATGAAAACAAACCAAATGAACTTTTATTCTTGTTTATATACATATATATTACTGTTTTTATATACAAAGTACTTCTGTTTGTAAATAAAAAGAGGTAAATAGCTTCTTTGTATTAGATTAGTTGCATAAATATAAAAAAAAAATTAATGTGTATAAGAAAATAAGGAATAGGTCGCCAGAAAATATGCATGAGAAATTTCCTTTTCTCGCCAAGGTCCCTATACTCTGACAGCATGTGCATTTCTAATATATAACACTTTCAGACAAAGGTATAAAATAAAAATATTTACAAGAAAACAACGAACATTTTATTACTGTTATCTAAAAAAAGTAAGAATAAAATAACTTTCAAAATCCCAAATTAACTTAATATCAACATATTAACTTATTGTGAATGAAACATCTACTGACAGAAACCTGTAAACAAAACGAGAGTTGCAGCAAGAGATTTCTTGGCATGGAAGACATCGCAGAACTAGCAGGATACATTTACAGACAGAATATCAAAAGAAACTTCTGCCTGATAATGCATCCAGCTGTTATAAAAATCCCAATAGACGACTTCAGTTCCTCGACTTCTAAAAGTAGGCTTCATAATTTGCAGACCACAGATATTTTCATGTAGTTTCATTACACTTCATTATAAGTTAATATCTTGATACTGAGTTCATTTAGAATTAGAAAAAGATATTTTGATGGTACATTTTTAGATAACAGCTTTAAAAAGTTCTATTTTCAGTAAATATTTTTACTTTATACTGCTGTCTGCAAGGCATTCTATATTAGAAATATTCCAAAATTAGTAAGAATTATCTTTAACAACTAAATTAAAATGAAGTGGTTCATAAGAGAGTGATATATTTACTGATTACAAAAAGTTATGAATAAATTTACTGTTTTAACTTTACATTTGATAACCTGATAATGATTAACAAATCAAAATAATTTAGCACATTTACTCAGTTTTATATCTTTTAGAACTGACATGCTTAACAGCTTCAAATTAAAATTCATAACTTTCAGACTAAACTGCACGATTATTATTGTCCAATGTAATCATAAAATTTCCTAACCTTTATATTCCTAAAAACTACTAGTACATTTTTTAAAAGTTTAGGTAGTTCCGTAAATGGCTTTTGCCAAGCTTTTTTATACATAAAGGATCTTGTTAAAAATAGATTAATAAATACATTCAAACACAGACTGTCAAAATGTCAATTTTTTTTCGAGTCATGTTTGTTTTAGAAAAAAAAAGTTCTGATACAAACAATATATGTGAAAAGCACATATGTATAGCAATAAAAAAATTTATTAGGAATATATGAACATAAATTACTCTAATATTGAAACAATAATAATATAATTTGTACTATAAACTGCAGCATTTTAAATGTCAAAACAATATTTTTAAATGTGATCACAGACACATATAATGTGAAGTAAAGGTATATTCAGGATGAAAAATAGCATCTGTGTAATAAATAAATTTATTTAGTTTATTAAATCTGTATTTAAAAAAATTCATAATTAAGCCTACTGAAAATATTTAAAAAGGCAGTTACTTTCCCAATTGGTGAAAGCATTCATACAATATTAAAATCTTTTAAATGTTAGATACAACTCTGGAATCAGAAATTTCTAGTTATCACTGCAGACAAGATAGTTATAACTATAATCTTAATATATTTTTAAACAAACAAACTATTCAACATTTTCAGATTTTAATCACATTTACACAAATGCTTTTTAAGCAACCGTTACGCTATATTTCTAAACAAAAAAACTATTTTTTTCAACATATTATTTTATTGCAATATTCAGAAATAGACATGCAAACAAATAATTCTTAACATTACCATGCAATGCTACGTTAAACAACTGCAGGCACAAGAGCCTACGAAATACTAGATACATTATTTTAATCGCAATAATATTCAGGGCTTACCACACTAATTTTAGCAGATAAAATGAAAAATAATGTTTCTTGAGTACATAGACGGCAAAAAAATTAATTCTAAAGTAAATATCTTACATTAAATAAAAATTAACGTAACCAGCAATAGGATTACCCAATGTTTTGCTCTGAGAAGCTCAGGACGGTTCTTCGAGTTTGTTTACGTATGACATCTGGTTACTAGCCAATAAAATGAGCGTATCGTTGAAAATAATCGATACTCTGTAACAACTTTGTTACAGCACTATCTTCATTTGTGACGGTCACAAGTGTTACTTTTGTATCGCTTTTTTCGTGCCTGTTGCAAATTTCAGATTTGTGACGCGTAACTGTTACAGCGTGAAACCGTTTCATTTGTATCCACGCCTAAGTTTACTTAAGCTCTACACTATCACCGTTTCACAATAACAAGACATCGAAATATTTTCGAACGCCAAAAAGTAATCGCCAATTGACATAGCAACCTCAGTAATCCTGTACAAGTCACAGATTATATATCTCATATATCTCATATGAGATATATAATCATAGACTTCTCATATAACTGGACTCAGAAATAGCAACCCTTTCTTGACGCCGGGATCACTACCCACCGTCACGTGATGGTGGGCAGAGAAAACGCGCCAAACCGGTTTTTCTCCTCTGGTTCCCGCTGAAACTTTCTTGCGTCGGGCGTTTCTCTCGCATAAATCAAATCCGACAGTTGCCAATAAGGTGATCACCGCCAAAAAAGAGAACCTTTTGGCGATGAAAGCGGAAACATGTGTGCCTCAAGTTCTGACCGAAATAACAATGGGATTCGGCCTCTACTTCTTATCGTTACTCTGAGTATATAATCTGTGGTACAAGTTTTCTACCAAGAGAATTTCAATCTAATTCCCCACGCATGCGCAGTTTCTAATTTTTGCTATAACGGTTGGGATCGGCAAAAATGCACCCAAGGGGAGGTTTTAGCCTCGAACTCAGAGCGTGTGCTTGTAGACCGCCAGGCACTTGTGTTTAAACTTACTCCATGACTTAACCAGTTTCGAAGCTGAAGCACCTTCTTTACTCATCTTTACTATTTAAATTGTTTTCAACATGGCTTGCCGAGTGTTGTTACGTTCCCAATGGGTATGTTTAAATAAAATTTTCTGCTTTTTTTCTTTTGTTTGTTATATTACCTGTTTGAAAAGGGATGTCAAGGGAACCTGAATTTGATGTCGATTATTTATATAAATTGAATTCTTTTGATTTAAATAACTTATTATATGCCGAAGTTATGACCTCTGTAACCAAGGACATTATTTTACACACTTATGTACTTTTATAATTTCTTTCTAATTTATAAATTGAGAAGCGATCAGCGGTTTATAATGATTATTGCTTTATTGAAATTTCGATAAAAATATCAGTTTAACATTTTAATAATTGCTCTTCTTTTGGGTTTATTAAAACAATAAGACTTAAGCCACGTACTGGATTTCCTCTTATTGATATAGATAAAGCAGATAATTTCTATGCCCCATATTAGATCCCATTTTAGTTAGGCCTGTGTCTTAAAACTGTCTGATAAATAAAAGTAAGAAATTTTTTCTCCGATCTTTTAAAAATACGGTGGTATTTCCTTTTGGAATATCCACAAACCAAGAGTGCATGTTGTTACTGTTGTAGGATATGCAGAATGGTGGAAAGGATTGAACCAGGTATTGCAGAACATCCCTGGTTCAAGGGCGGATCTGGAGAGTCCTCAAGTGTGTGTGTGTGTGGGGGGGGGGATTTTAGAAATTTGGAGACTCCAATCTGATGTGCGATTCGGGGCTAATTTTTTTTTTTACTGTGGGTCGTGTTACTTCTACTTCTTGCTGCTGGTCGGGTTAACACAGACCTGCCAACTGCTACGATTTGGATCTATAAACTACGATGCTACGAAAATCGGTCTCAAACTACGATTTTACGTGGAAAATGGAGATCGTGGAAAGAAAACACGAATTTCGCCAAAGGATCATGTAAAAATAATCAAAGGATCGCGGTAATAAATGCGAATTTCGTCAAAAGTTTGAAGTAAAAATTCATTCATTTGAGGATTTCAAGAAAGAATCGTAATAGAAAAAAGTGAATTACGATTGTGGAAAAAAATCGTGAATATCGTGAAATGATCGCAGAATACAAATCGCGAATTTCATCAAAATTTACTGCACTGGGCTCCTTTTGTAAATGTTTAAAAAAAAAAAAAAATTGCCGCAAAACATGAAAAACCAACCAACCAACTTCCAGATTAATTTGTGCTACGATTTCTCATTTTCAAAGGTTGGCAGGTCTGTTAACATCTAATATTTTGCAATGGGTCATCTTTGGGTCCGGTCGATTTCAACTTTTGCTGCGGGTCGGGTTTGGATCCGGTTGACTTGGAGACTTGGTTGCGTTGGATTTGGAGCAGATTGAAATTCATTGTTTTGGATTGGGTTATCACTCTTGCGAAAAGGATTCGGAATGACCCGATTTTTGAGAAGAAAGTCTAAATATTTTTGAAGATAAAAACTATTTAAATATATATAGAAAACTATATGTAAGAGAAACGACACATTCACCTTAATACTTTAAGTTAAAACATGAATACATTAGTGTTCCCGCTAGGCCATTTTTGAAGGGCGCAGCGCCCTGCCCCTTTTAAAATCGGTAAAATGTGCCCTGCCGTTTTTTAAATCGGCAAACTGCGCCCTTCATATTTCAAAAATAGTCAAATGTGCCCGGAGTCGTTCTCAGCGATCGCTTTAGGCGATGCCGCGGACGCGCTATAGTGCGTAAATCACGTGAAAAATCAGAGACGGGACGCAAAAAAATCGTTATTATGTGTCCGCGGGTCGCGTAATTTTGTCAAAAAATCACAGAAAAAAGCCGATTTTCGTCAAAGGATCGCAAAAAAAGCGCAAATTTCATCAAAATATTGCGGAAAAAACGCGATTCTCGTAAAAGGGCCGCGAAAAAATAGCGTATTTCTTCAAAGGATCGCGAAAAAAATAGCGAATTTCATCAAAAAATCACAGGTAAAAAGGCCGATTTTTGTCGAAGGATCGATAAAGCGCAAATTTCATCAAAATATCGCGGAAAAAATGCGATTTTCGTAAAAGGGCCGCGAAAAAATAGCGTATTTCGTCAAAGCATCGCTAAAAAATAGCGAATTTCGTCAAAAAATTGCGGAAAAATGTCTATTTTCGTCAAAGGATCTCAAAAAGCACAAATTTCATCAAAATATCGCGGAAAAAACGAGATTGTCGTAAAAGGGCCGTGAAAAAATAGCGTATTTCGTCAAAGGATCGCGAAAAAATAGCGAATTTCATCAAAAAATCGCACGAAAAAATAGCGAATTTCATCAAAAAAAGCGCACATTTCATAAAAATATTGCAGAAAAAACGAGATTTTCGTAAAAGGGCCGCGGAAAAATAGCGTATTTCGACAAAAGATCGGGAAAAATTTGTGAATTTCGTCAAAGAATCGCGGAATAAAGCCGAATTTTGTCAAAGGATCTTGAAAAAAAGATCACATTTCGTCAAAGTATCGCATAAAAAAAACGATTTTCGTAACAGGTTCGCGAAAAATAGCGAATTTCGTCAAAGGATCGCGAAAAAAAGGCGAATTTAGTCAAAGCCTCCAATGCACCAAAAAAGATGTGCAAACCAAACTTATCGGTAGAACATTCATAAAATGGGATTTAGTTTTTTTTAAATGAGATTCTTAAAACTACAGCATGATTTCAGTGTACTTTTAATAATGTATTCAGTATATAGACCAGTGAAAAATCTCCCCCCCCCCTCATTTCTTATTGCGGTATTACTATTAATCGATTTATTACATTAATTTTACAACAAGTTATTTTAATGGTACTTTAAAGTACCATTGGTGCATAAAGGGTTAATCAGCCCCACAGTTCAGTTAAATATTTAAAATTATTTACTTTATTACTTTTTCTGTTTTGTTTGTTATTTTATTATAAAAGAATTTGAACTCTTAGAATATTATAATTTTTTCTATTCTAATTGTAAATTTTAAGTATAAAGTAAAATTTTACTAACGATAAATATTTCATTATATAATCAACCTCCTCCCTCCCTCCCCCCCCCCCCAAAAAAAAAATCGCTTTTGTCTCTTTGCCCCCACCTTCACAGCTCACAAAGCTTAAGATCTTTAAGTTATATTTGGTGATTTATTGTAATAATAATTAATTGGTCACCCATCTAAATTTTACTACCCCTTAAAATCTCTGCGGAACTACTTGCGAATACACCCGGAGTCCGCCATCTTGTTTTTATGTTGGCGTGAAAAACCCGTTTTCGCGCCAAGCAATTGTCGCCAAATAGTAATTTATAGCGACTTTAGGCTTAAAAAACTTTGAAAAATTCCGAGATTAAACAATTAAAGAAAAGCAAAAATAAATTTTTAACAGAAATCAGTAATTTACATAAATATTTCTTTTTATCTTGCTTTTCTTTAAGTGTTTAATCTCTGAATTTTCAGTTTTTCAAGCCTAAAATCGCTATAAATGACCCTTTTAAAACAGTAGATTAAACCAAATATTCAATTTTAAATAAAAAATAATGCAAAAAATAGCACTCGATTCGTTATTTATAATAATAAAAATAAGAGACCATCTCTGGGCGATTACTCAAAATCTGCGATTAGTCAAAACGTAAAATTTCAAACGCAAAATATTAAGATATATTCATCAATTTTAAATAAAAAACAATGCAAATTGAACAGAAAACAACACTCGAATCGTTAAATAAAATACAATGCAAATTGAACAGAAAAAGCACTTAAATCCATCTCCGGGCGATTACTCAAAACCGGCGATTAGCCCAAACGCAAAATATTAACATTTATCCATCAATTTTAAATAAAAAACAATGCAAATTGAACAGAAAACAGCACTTGAATCGTTATTATTAATAATAATAAGAATAGGGGGACATCTCCTGGCGATTAGCCCAAACGCAAAATATGAACATTTATCCAAAAAAAAAAGGCAATATATATTTATAATAGCCGTATTGTAACATTATACACAAAAAAAAAATGATTTTTTTTCTTGAATAAATAGCGGATAAAATGAGATACAAATGTTATTTTTTCCTTGTCTCGATTAAATAAATATGCAATAAAATGAGATACAAATGTAATTTTTTTCTTGATTCAATAAATATGCGATAAAATTAGGTTAAATATAAGTTTCTTAATCAAATAAAAGAAAAAAACAATATGAAACAATACAACCTTGACCACGTGTAGCTGAGAATCTCGGAACAAACGCACGTCTGGACGGGACAACCTCCAAAATTCAAGTAACGCTTCGAGAATAATCGCGGAAGTGACATAAAATTTAGGGTTACCAAAACACTACAATCGTCGGATGCCCATCAGGAGTAAAGCATCGCCAGCACGAATCACCAAAAAAGGCGCAAATCCAAGATGGCGGACTCCGGGCGTATCCGCAAGTAGTCCCATCTCTGCTTTACCCTTAAAACTGCTAATTTATGGGACTAATAATTTTTTAGTTTTTTTTATTTGAAACAAAATTACTTACCTAGATCTTTGAAATATCAATTTAAGAAAATATATATATATATATATATAATCTGTTACTAAATGTGCGCATAAACAATGATGAGTTTGTAGTAATGTATAATTCTTATATCAGTTTCGAAGATCTACATTTTCTCAGGGTCGAAACTGGGGGGGGTGGGGGGGGAGGGCAGAGGAGGCATGTACCCCAGGCGCCAGTTGTTGATTTTTCTCACGTCCATGTTCAGCACTATGTTAAAATCGTCCTGTCTGGGGTATGGCCAAAGCACAGAAGAATCTAAGGATATGGCATAAGGATGCTGTATAAAGCAGAATTTTTTTCAATTCCGTTTTCAAGATTTTAATGAATCAATATTTGACAAAGTAGATTAAAGTAGTTCAGTATTACATATTTTATGATTACATAATTTAAATTTTAAAATATGTTGGCTATTAGAAAATTAATAAAATTTTCTTTGTAAATATACTTTGCGGAGGAGGGGGGCACCAAAATCCATGTTTGCTCCGGGTGCAAAAAAGGCTAGTTTCGGCCCTACATTTTCTGAAGAAACAATGCCCTTTTTCAGCTTCAACTGTGCCCTTTTTGTGGCTAGCACCCTGCCTTTTTTTTTCCTAGAGTGAACACTAATACATTAAAATAATTCTCGGTTTTTATTACTAAAATAGGCGCTAAAAATACAATTAACAGGTTTTAAAACATTAAAACCAAGGTACAACTTGCGAATATGCCCGGAGACCGCCATCTTGTTTCTTTGTTGATCATCGCCGATTTTAAATTTCTTTATTTGGATTTATTTATTTATTTTTGTTGTTTATGTTGTTAAATTAAGCATAAAGTAGTTATAAATGACCAACAAAGAAACAAGATGGCGGACTCCGGGCGTATTCACAAGTTGTTCCAAAACCAATAGTCATATGGTAAAAAACTTCCCGAGCGCTTTCAACCAAGCCCTGGTCATCATCAATGGGGTGAAAAATGAGAAGACTTTCAGAATGCATACCGGTATAAATAACGCAGGGCAAAAACTGAAAAAAAAGAGGGGGAGGGGGAAGACGGATGAGTCCATACAGCTACATTGATCATTCCAATCCAAAGATTCCATTGACTCCAAGTAGACCAAACCAAATGCTCGGTATATGACATGACAATGTATCATTACAAAGTGGTTCTACCTCTGGTTAAAATTTCTATACACTCTCTCAAAATGCATGTGTTAAATTGATTTGTATGTGTAATGATCCTTGCTTTACTATAAAGCAGGGTTGTTTGGTTTAAACCAAATGGTTTTTTAAAAAAAACCATGCTGGGTAAAGGTTAAAATTCCCGGTCGCCACCGGCCACAGGGCGACTAAATGTAAAAAATTGGCGACTTTATTATGTGCATCTGATCGCCAAACTGGCGATCTTTGTTTTTCATGTAATAGTACATGTCAGAAATGCCACTTTTCCGCTTTTTTTTATTTTTTTTAATCGATCAGCGATTTCTGCGGAATCGTAATAAGAAAAAGAAAACTGCGTTGATGTTCACATTGAAGGCATTTGGTTCAGAAAATTAAAAAAATCGGTCATCAATCCGAAATTTCGGACATAAAAATATCGTGAATTTCGACAAATGGTCGCCAAAAGAAATTAATTTCGTCAATCGTTCGCAAAAATATCGTCAAAGAATCGCCGGAAAAAACGCGAATTTCATAAGAATACCGAAAAAAGACGTGATTTCCGTCAAAGAATCGCGGAAAAAACGCAAATTTCATGAAAGGAATGCGTAAAAACCGCAAATTTCATCAAAGTATTGCAAAAAAAACACAATTTTCGTCAAAATATCGCGAAAACCCCCCTAAATTTTGCCATTAAACAGGGAAAAAACCGCAAATTTCGTCAAAAGATCGTGAAAAACCGCAACCTTTGTCCAAAGATCGCGAAAAAACTGCAAGTTTCGTTAAAAGAACGCGAAAGACCGCAAATTTCGTCAAAAGATCGCGAAAAAAGCTGCAAATTTCGTCAAAAGATCGCGAAAAAAATGCAAATTCCGTATAAAGATCGCGAAAAAAACGCAAATTCCGTCAAAAGATCGCGAAAAAACGGGAATTTCGTCAACCAGGTGCAGAAAAAACACAGCTCCACCCCTTTGTAACCTTTCAGAAAATTTGCTGTGAATTTCAGAATCGCGAAAAAAATGCAAATTTCGTGAAAGGATCGCGTAAAAACCGCAAATTTCATCAAAGGATAGCGAAAAACCGCAATTTTCGCTAAAAGATCGCGAGAACCCAGTAAATTTCGCCAGGATAGCGAAAAAACTACACATTTTGTGAAAAGATCGCGAAAAACTGCAAATTTCGTAAAAAAATCGCGAAAAAACCATAAATTTCGTCAAAAGATCGCGAAAAAAGCGCAAATTTCGTCAAAAGATCGCGAAAAAAACAAAAATTTCGTCAAAAGATTGCGAAAAATCGCAAATTTCGTCAAAAGATCGCGGAAAAAACCGCAAATTTTGTCAAAAGATCGCGAAAAAACCCCGCAAATTTCGTCGAAAGATCGCGAAAAAACCCGCAAATTTCGTCAAAAGATCGCGAAGACACCGCAAATTTAGTTAAAAGATCGCGAAAAACCCGCAAATTTAGTCAAAAGATTGCGAATAACCGCAAATTTAGTCAAAAGATTGCGAAAAACCACAAATTTCGCCAAAAGATCATGGAAAAACCGCAAATTTCGTCTAAAGATCGCGAAAAAACGTAAATTTCGTCAAACGATCACGGAATAAAATCACAAATCTTGTCAGAAGATCGTGGAAATAAAGTCGCGAATTTCATCAAGAGATCGCATAATAAAATCGTCACTTTCGTCGAATTATCGCGGGAAAAAATCGTGAATTCTGTCGAACGATCGGCGAAAAAATTGTGAATTTTAGCAAGAGGTTGCGTGAAATAATTGCAAATTTCTTAAAATAATTTCAAAAATTAATTGCGAATTTCATCAAACGGGAAATATTTTAGGCCTATTTTCAGAAAGAATTCTGATCTCGGGCTACATAGTGACGTATTGGAGATGTTAACCAATCTTTGACCTCGGTCTTGTACGACATTGGTCGATAAATTCTCTCTTTTTTTAATGTAATAACTGTTAATTGTTTCTGTTGGGGTAAGTAAACTGACACAGTGAATAGTTTTATTTTTATATTTTTTAAAATACAGTAAACTCTCTGTAAGGCGGACTCTGTGTAAGACGGAAATCTGTCTAACTCGGAAAGATTTTCAAGTCCGTGTGAATCCATAGACATAGAGTAAAATTTGTCTAAGGCGGAATACTGTTTACTGCGGAAAATTTTCTTGGTCCCGATCGCTTCCGCCTTAGACAGAGTTTACTGTATGTCATCGCAACATTAATATTTTAAAAACATTACTTGTAAAACTATTTAAATCTACAAACTACGATAAGTGGCCACTAACTTGACAGTAGTGGCTACTAAACATACAGCCTCTACCGGCCACTGGCTACTAAAGCAAATATTGAATTTTAACCTTTAATGCTGGGTTTTTTTCATCTGGTTTTTTTCTCTTTTTCCCTAATGTTTTCATTTATTTTACACATTGGGAAGAGTCCCATAACCTGTGCCGGAAGATTTGGCAATTTTTTTGGCGCGCTTTGTTTGGCGATAAATGTTTCGATCAGGTTTAAGTTTGTTCGTCGGATTTCGGATCGTTGGAACGGCTTTAGGGTTGCTTTTTTTCAGAAACACCTTTTTAAAACTGGTTGACGTGAGATCTTGAAGCTTATTGGTTTACTAGTATCACGGGAACTGTTAGTCAGCAAATTTTGAATTCGGTTAGATAAGAATTTGCTCCGACGCCACACTGACACTCGCATTCGGATTACTCTCTGTGCTGGTCGATGTAAGTAAAGTCTCGTTAATTTTTCCAAGATTGCGGAAAAACATCATTTTTAAATCTTTATATTATTTATAAATCAATGATTTTACATCATTTTTAAAAAGAGAAAATGATGTAAAAACATGGATTTATAAATTACATAAAGATTTAAAAATGAAGTTTTTGCGCCACTTTGAAAATTTCTTCCGATGCAATTGCTCAAATTTTAGCAGCATTCTAAATAAATCTAAACATGTGCTTTTTCAGATGAATAGTTGGTGCCCTGTTTCAGACCCTAAATGGGATCATTTTATAAACATTAAATCCCTTCTTACTGTTTTTTTTGTGTGTGTAAGCATTTTTAAATTATTTTTATACATTTTTTCTATGTTTCTATGTTCCATCTTTTCTATTATTTCTTTAAATTATTTTTATACATTTTTTCTATTTTTATACATTTTTTTAATACTTTTTTTCTTTTTGGTAGTTGTGAGCGGGATTTTACCTGCATTAAAAATAATAGTTTTTGAAATATTGTTGAAATTTCTAAAGTTTCTGGCCAGTGTTTTTCTCTTTTTTTATTGTCGAAAATGTTTTAAGAACGGGGGGTTCAGGGGGGCAGAGCCCCCCTGACAATAACAAGTATTAATCTCAAAAAGGACATTTATTTAGAATGCTGCTAAAATTTGTGTAATTGTATCGGAAAAAAATTTCCAAGATGGCGCAAAAACTTCGTTTTTAAATCTTTGTGTAATTTATAAATCCATGTTTTTATATCATTTTCTATCTTTAAAAATGGTGCAAAATCATTGATTTATAATTAATATAAAGATTTAAAAATGATATTTTTCTGCAATCTTGGAAAAATTTTCATGTCGCCAAAACGGCATTTTGGCGAGATTTTTTTTCGCCAAAAATCTTCCGGCACAGGATATGGAACTCATCCCTACACATTATTGGAAAATGCAAAATATAAGTTATACAAAAGCTACAAGCAAAACTTTAGAAAAATGATGAATTAATAAACTTGTAAAGTGACAAACATTTTTAGTCAATCATCCTTTTTTTTATAAGCTTTAAATCTACATGGCAGACTAAATAATTTTTCTAAAATTAGCTGGGAAAAAAAAAGTAGTTTTCTTTCTTCTTCTTTTTCAAGCCTTTTATTTTTAAAAATAGCCAAAATGGCAGATTTGAGTTAAAAATACACCTTTACTACTTAGATTGCTTGATTAGTTAAGATTTACTAAGGATTACAGTATGCCTCGATGATGACATAATCATAAGTAATTCTCTCCATTAGTTACTCTTTGTTCTGTATGCTACTGAATGATTGGCTGTAGGCCTGGGCCTTAAATCGATTTAAAGCTTTCGTCGGAAATCCGATTTAACCATTGGTCTTAAATCGATTTAAGCTAAAATCGGAAATTGCGATTTAGCTAATGTCAAATCGCGATTTAGCCATTGTCTTAAATCGCGATTTAGTTATTGGCTTTAAATCGATTTAAAACAAAATACTGATTCAGAGCTAACATCGGAAAACCGATTTATCTACTTTGATGTATTTACCACTTACATGCCAAGCTGGTGTTAAATCGATTTAGGAGGATCCGATTTAAGCAAACATCGCAAGCCTCCATGCTTTCCGATTTAATGAAAACAAGGGAAACTGGTGTTAAATCGATTTAGCAGGATCCAATTTAAGAAAAAGGCGATTTAAAAAAAAGATGATTTAAGTAGGAATTGATATTTATTTATTTTGTAAACAAGATTCAGAGTTTACGAGATTGGAATGTGTATTTTTCAGAAATTAAGAACTTATATAGTGGAAAGTTGAAAGAAAAAAGTAATGTTTAAATCTTAAAATCCAAATTCATCGAATTTCAATTTATATGCTAATGCAATCTTTTGATGATAAATTAAGTTTTCACATATTTGAGTAATATTGCAATATGTATTTTTTATTTTCCAATATTCTATAATTAATTAAAATGAAATAATAATAATAAAGTTTTATATTTAAAATCCAAACTCATTGACTTACAGTTTATACTTTTATGCATTCCTATGATGAAAAATTCATTTTTTACATGTTTTAGTAATATTTTAACATTTACTTTTTATTTTCTATTATTTTGTAATTAATGAAATTATTTTAAAGGTATAGTCATGCATTGTTTTGTGTATCACTACATGGCGGCGATCCACATGAAATATTTTTCTTTTACTAATAATATTTTTTTCCTGAAATTGATTGAGTATTTATGGTTGGAAAAAAAAGAATAGGGTTTCATATTTCAAATCCAAATTCATCGAATTTCAGTTTTTATTTTTATGCATTCTTTTAATGAAACATTCATTTTTCACATGTTTGGGTAATATTTTAATACATATTCTTTATTTTCTATTATTCTATAATTAATTAAAATATTTTAAAATAGTCATGCATCAAATTTGACATCCGATTTCAATGCCAGTCACATGGATTGAGTATCTTGCTGAAATTGATTCACTATTTATATCCAAATTCATCCATTTTTAGTTTATATTTTTATGCATTATTTTCATGAAAAATTAATTTTCATATGTTTAGGTATTATGGGAATATTTTAGTTTTAATTTATTATTATTTTGTAATTAATTAAAAATACTTTAATAAAGTTCTGTAATGAGTCAAGTAACTTTATTTTTACAGCAGAATGAGGGAGGGCTGGAGGAGGCATTCATTAGATTTTCTGCAGATCTGCGATTTTTTGCTTTTTTGACATTTTGTTATTAAAAAGAGATATTTTAAGATTATATTTTATTACTAATCTTAAAGGATGGCAACAACCAGGAAAAAAATCAGCAATTTCAGTGATGTGCTCCAAGGGTCACACTTTCAATCCCTCTCCATCCACTATATAAATGTCAGCATTTATGTTAAACAAATCTTATTTTAATCTAAAAGTTAAAAAGATATAAAATTGCACCTTATTTCTCATATCTCACCACCACCCCCCTTTTTAGGTGCGTTCGTAATTATATAAATACGTAGCACCTATAGTCGTCGTTCAGTCCGTCTGTCCGTCCGTCCGCCCGCATGTAACAGAGCAAAAACTACCCAACCGAATGGGCTGAAATTTTAAATATATGATTGTTGCAAAAGTTTGTCGAGTCATTTCAAATTTTACGAAAATCGGATGTATAGTTTAATTACAGGGACAGTCAAAAGCTTTTCTTTACATTACGACCAATGGGAAAAATTATTGCAAGTGCATTTTAATGATGTTAAAGCTTTCCAAATGGTCTGAAATTTTAAACATATAATTATTGCAACATTTTGTCGAGCCATTTCAAATTTTATGAAATTCGGATGTATAGTTTAATCAATGCAAAAACCCTTGACGGGTTAAAAGTTTCTGACGCAGCAATTTATCTTATGCTCTATGAATTTTAAATATGGAACTTAAAAATACTGATATCAAATTTTGAGTGACGTTATGCTATTTCTTAAAAAATATATTTGTATTTATTTCATCATTTTATTTTTGTTTTATTTATAATCGCATGTGCAAAAGTTATGTTCAACATGAAAAGCTGCATAAAATTTTATTCGCTGTTGCTTTATCATTTACATCTCTCATAAATTCAAAATATGAGTTTTAAAAGATATGATATAAAATTTAAGTGACGCCTTGATGCGACTTTAAAAGGTTTGTTTTAAAATTCAATTTAAATTATTTTTGACTTGGTTAAAATATTTTTTTACATCTATACAATACTTTTAATTTTCCAATTCACTGTTAAATATATCACTTTCATTGAATCTATACTATGCATTGAAATGTATTTATTTCAATAAATTGATTTATCTTTTGTGTCACGCTATTCAAAATTGTGAGTAAGATTTATGTAAATGGTTTCTTTGCGTCATTGTGTCCAAACTACATGAAATGTATGAAAAAGGATAGTTTGACGCAAATAAACCATTTACATAAATCTTACTCACAATTTTGAATAGCGTGACACAAAAGATAAATCAATTTATTGAAATAAATACATTTCAATGCATAGTATAGATTCAATGAAAGTGATATATTTAACAGTGAATTGGAAAATTAAAAGTATTGTATAGATGTAAAAAAATATTTTAACCAAGTCAAAAATAATTTAAATTGAATTTTAAAACAATCCTTTTAAAGTCGCATCAAGGCGTCACTTAAATTTTATATCATATCTTTTAAAACTCATATTTTGAATTTATGAGAGGTGTAAATGATAAAGCAACAGCGAATAAAATTTTATGCAGCTTTTCATGTTGAACATAACTTTTGCACATGCGATTATAAATAAAACAAAAATAAAATGATGAAATAAATACAAATATATTTTTTAAGAAATAGCATAACGTCACTCAAAATTTGATATCAGTATTTTTAAGTTCCATATTTAAAATTCATAGAGCATAAGATAAATTGCTGCGTCAGAAACTTTTAACCCGTCAAGGGTTTTTGCATTGATATCATTACTTTTTTGAGGTTAGTGATAAAATTATTTAAAAAAAGATACTTATGGAATTTAATGCAGATTTAATTTTTACTATTTTATTACAATTTTCCTTATAGCAGTTTGTATATAAAAACAAGTGGGTAAGTATAATCGCAGATCGCACAGAGGGTTTCATTTGATATTCCTTTAAAAACACTTTATCCTTAAATTAATAAATCCAAAATGTTAATTTATAATTATTAAATCCTTACATAGATGGTGCACCAATAGTTCCAATTTTCATGGTGCAGGGAACGCATTCTTTTAAACAAACCACCTTCCAATTGAAGTCACCAAAAACCAAGTTGAATAAGCCAGACCCCGTTGTGTTGTTTCACAAACAGCAGTCTCATGTCCCCTCCTTCCCCCCTTTTTCAAAATTTTTCAGACCAGTACCTAAGAATGGAACCGAAATAATTTTTTCTCTTCAGAAATTACGATAAAAAAATAGTATGCAGTACTCATAAATTTACTTTAATGCTATATAGGGTGATTATTAAGTTACTTATAACGTTTGGAATCTGTTGCATTGATGTCCGAAAGGTGGTTTCTGAGTTATGGAAGCTGGACCCATAAGGCGCCATAGAGGGGCGAAGCAAACTAGTGTCTATCATAATTATATCTGCCATGTGGACTAATTGCGATATTTAATCAAAATAGTCCCCCCCCCCCTCCTCATCCCCGGAAATATAACAAATACAAAATGTGTCTTTATAAACCTATCGTCAAATAGGTTTTTATTTCTTTTTCCCTAAAAAAAAAAAAAAAAAAAAAAAACAAAAAACATGATTTTTATATCTGTAACGTAAATAGCGGACAAAGCCCGTAGTTCCTATCATAATATATATTTTTAATAATTTTATATAGTCTATAATAAAAATCAGACTTAAAATAGTCTAGTTCCATGAGTACTTGTAGTGTCAGTTACATGCTACGATTTTTGGATACCAGTATTTTAGAACGGGAAAATGTGACTTATTTTATCGGAGATATCTCATTAATTGAATAAGGTGAAGCAAACTTTTTGAAAAAAAGGTGGCCAACAAGCATGGCAGTTATCAGCTATGTGACTTTGTGCTAAAGTCCATTAATTTGATCTGCTTTAAAAAGATTACGGAAGATTGAATTATAGTAGAACCTGGATTAACCGAGCTTCGATTAATCGAGGTTTCTGTTAACCGAGCCGATAACAAAGTCTGATTTTTTTTTCCTTTTGAATGAGCCTTAAAAATAACCACACTCTTTAGCTCCCTGTCCGTGCTATACAGGCCCTTCTGCCCCCAAAAGCACTCAACTCCAAAGAAACACTGGACCCTGAGAAGTCAATAGCGAACAATGCTTTGTTTCCAGTGGCTGTGTGAACTTTCGTAAATTTTTCAATTTGCATTTTAAAATTTACTACTGGTAGTTGATTTTCTTTTTAAATTTGTTAAGCTGTGAAACAGAACTTTACATATATTTATTTTTATTATTTAAAAAACGTTCTATATATTTTTTTAAAAGAGATGTTAAATTCGCAAGCACGGCGAGTTTTTACACACAGTTTCTATTAACCGAGATTTCCGATTCCGATTTACTAACAGTCCCAATTAGCTCGGATAATCGAGGCTGCTCTGTATAATTAAAAAATCAATGGCGATCTTACTGTAAACGGGATTCCCTTTTATTGAGGGATTTCAAGACCGAATCAGCTGATGTTAGTTGCTGTTTCCGTGCTTGATTAAATAAGATTAGTTAAACATTTGAAAATTACCAAATATAAAAGGAACTAAGTCAACAGAGTGTTTGCTTTATGGTATTTTTTAACAACGCTATAAGAAAATTATTTTAAATAAGAGATTTTAAATGTAACGTTTTAAATCTGACATAATTTTCACCAAACTTTCCTTTCTCTTTGTAACATTCAACTGAAAATATTTTTATTATTAGAAAGATAATATTATTATTTGCGCTACCTTAAAATTGGCAACTATAGTTAAAAATATCATCTCGAAATTTGAAATAAATCTCTCATATAAATATATTTTTTAATTTAAACTGTTTTGCAATATTATTATTTGTCCACTTTGGCCAATATGACGTAATTTCCTCCATTTACGACTTTTAACACATATCAATGAATTTATTATTTAAAAATTTTCTTTTTCTTTTAATATTCACGTGTAAATATAATTTTTATGACGTAATTTTCAATGTTTTCCTGCTTTTAATGCGTAATCATTTAATTCTAATTTGAAAATAATTGATTATTTTATAATTTTCTTTCATTTTAAGTAAGCATGTGTAAAAACAATTTTTATGACGTAATGTTTAATATTTTCCTGCTTTTAACACGCTATCATTTAATTCTAATTCAAAAGGATTTTTTTCTGTTTATAATAGTCACGTGTGAATAAATTTTTAATTTAAAGGATATATTATTCTTTGCGCTGTTTTAACAATTGGCAACAATTTAAAATAACCTTTTCTAAAATATGTAAAAAATATCTCTGGAAATTCTGAAAATTTTAATTTAAAATTGAAATAAACCGTCAAAAAATTAGGCAAGTTAAAAATAATAAATGCACTCTGCAAACTTCGAGTTTCTATTGAATGATTAAATTGAATGAAAATGATTAAATTCCCATGTATATTTTTTTTTCCTATGAGACTTTTTTAATGAGACAATTTTATCCAGATTTAACATTAAATATCTCTTAAAATAATTCTTCGATTTAAAAACTGTCTACTTCAACGTTTTTATCAAACATTTCTCTATAATACTACCCATTTTAATATTTTTGTATGCAGTAATTTTCTTAATATTTGCGAAATAGACCTCTAGTCACAAGAGATTCTTTCAAAGCGGTGAAAAGCGTTAGTTTTTTCTTTTTTTTTCCGAATAAGAGACAAAATGTAGTACGCAATGGAGAATTTGCACGTTTTCTAACTTTATCACGAAACAATAGTACATGAAAAAATAAGAAGGATACCCTGCATATGTTTTTTATTTTGAGCTTTTATTACTGATTTATGATTGTTTTAATATCGCACTATTTACCGTATCCCGAAAACGCTCCATAATACTAATACATCTGATGTCACAGTTCATGACAACAAACGACTGTTATTCTTTACGTGTGTCGCTTTTCAACTTGTTCATTTTAAATATTGCTGTTTCTAAAATTATTATGACTGAGAGCACAAAGTCATATTATAAATACAGTGAAACCTCTCTGTGCGACCACCTACATTAAGCGATCACCTCCATTAAGCGACCACCTCTCTGAACGATCAGTTTTTCATTGAACGAAATTTATTCCCATAGGCTCAATACTAATTTTACTTCCGTTCAGAGACCATCCCAGCTGACCTCTCTCCATGAGCGACCAATTTCTTTGAAGAAAAGGAAACAAATTCCGTTTTTTCCTGTCACTTGAAGAAGGTTTTATTAGAAAAATAATTCCGAGGGGCTTTAAACTTCTAAATAAGTTTAGATTTTTTTTTTTTTATTATTATTCCGGTAACTTTTAAGTGCTTAAACCCCTTTATGCCTTTTTAGACAATGAAGTTAACTCTGATGACGAATTAAGAATGACGATCAATAAACTCCCCTACCCTATTCAGTTAGGAAACTCTCAAAGAAATAGATAAATTAATGAAAATATCTTTATTTGTTCCCGTCCAAAAAAAAAAAAAAAAAAAAAAAAAAAAAATTGTATTTATTTACTGAATTTTGAAAGGACTTGGAAATAAATGTTATGAAAGATAAAACCGTAAAACCAAAGCAATCGTCAATATATTCATTTTTAAACACTGCAGTAATTAACTTATATAATTAACTTTTATTTTGATACTTAAATTTTTATATTTTTTCCTAATGTGAAAAATAAATTCTAGTAACATTATTTCTACTTTTTTTCAACAATTAAAATCTAGATTTAAACATGACCTCCATTATGAGGCCACCTCTTGAAACGATCAATTTTTATTAGAATGAAACATGGTCGCTTTAAGGAGGTTTTACTGTACTGTATTGTACCACTCTGCACTAATACAACCAGTAACTTCTAGCGAAAAGTTGTTTTTCAGTGTGCCAAAAGACCCTGCCATTAGAAAATCATGGACTAAAGCTATGAAGAGAGATGACAAGAAAAATCCTAATTTATCTAATGCATCATCTCTTTGATCTTGTGAAGATCATTTTTCAGTAACTTTATGTTTGATTTTGTTTAAATATTACTATTTTAGAACATTAATTGATTGGATAAATAGTTACTCAAGAAAAAAAAAAGGGCATTCATATTTATGATGTACTCATTCGTATTTAAAAACAAACAAAACACTCTGTAGTAGATTTCATACGTATATTGTATCTGTAAAGATTAATAAGCAATAACCCTGTTTTATTGATGATTAAATAGGTAAAACGTAGAAACGTCTAAGATATGACACACACAAATATGTTAGTTTTTATTTAGGAAGTAAATAAAAATTTTATTGCGTAAGTGTACATTTTTATTAAGTTAGGGACTAGGTTTAAAAAATAAAGGATTTATTTCGAAACAATATTTTGTCATGTCTTAATAGATATTATAAAACGTAAAAATATTGAAACTACTCAAAAAAATTTTAATATTAAATTTTTACTTTTCAACATAAAAATACTTTGGGTCCCGCTGCCTATGACACCGTGTAGCAGGCGTGCTTCGACAGTACTGCATAATCTTAAAAAAAAAAAAAAAAAAATCATCTGGAAAAAAAACCGCGAACCACATCCCCGCTGTCTGCGGCATCGTATAGCACCACGTGCTGCGCACGCACTGCAAATTCTTGTAAAAAACCTAAAAATTTACAAAAGTGCCCCCAGGGGACGAAGTGTGTGTGGGGGGGGGGAGGGGCACCGGATGTGCATAATATGAATAAGCTTTCATACACCTTTCTAACGATATGTCACATGAGGCGCGTACTCAAAATTTAGAAAATAGTTCCTCCCCGGATGACCCTTCCCTCCCTCTGCATTTCCCACTCTTTCAAATATCTAATGTTAAAAAATAATATTTATTTGAGTGTTAAATGAAAAATCGCATTTAAAACGCAATAAATAGTTGATCTGAAGGAAAAAAGAGAAAACGCCCCCCCCCCCCCCACACACACACACACCACCACCACCAAAAATCAACTCATCTTAAATTTATAAAATCTTTATTATGCGTTAAAACAACGTCAAAGTTTAAAAGCGATCAGTTCTTTATTTTTCCTAATTTTAACAATATCCCGTCAATTTTCTCTATGTGAAAAGACTTTTAATGAGTTTAAAAATCGATTTTTTCATAAACTTAGCGTTCATTTTTTTTCAAATAGACATTTTATAAATCAACGTACAAAATAACATCCAGATGCGAAAGAACCAAATTTGTAAAATCAGTAGTTTAAAAATTTCGAACCTTTATTTCCAAAGCTTAGTAACTCTTTTCTTTCCGTTCCGCTTGCCTGTCGTGAACTGTGACGTCATAGTAAGTCATGCCCCGATTTGAAGCGACGTGATTTTAGCTTACTTTTAGGACTAATTATTTAATAGTATAGATATTTTTTTCGCGTTTTCAAGAACATTTTTGAAAACTGAGGATGTGGAACTATCAGAAAAATATATAAATGATCAAATCCCCCATGTGTGCAAATTCCTCATTGCGTCAAAAGATGGCGACACCAAAATTCTGGTATGCTTATTATGTAAAACTTCATTGTTATTTATAAATAAAACATTTCAACTAAATTATTTATTATAAAATAATTATTACATCACAATAGTTTTTATGCAAGGAAAATAATAATAATAATAATAATAATATTATGGATGTCAGTGATTATATATTGATTGACCGTCATAATAATAAAAAATGATATTATAAAAAGAAGAGCTGAAATGAATTATTTTTTTACGTTTCTGATCGTGTGATTTATATTCAAATAATAATTATTAATGTATATTTTTTGTAAAGTGATTGAAATTAAATATATTTATAAAATTTATGGTAATATTTTTATTGTTGAAAAATTGCCAAGAAATAATCATCATCAAATTGGCGTCATTATAATTGTAATTTTATTTAACTTAATAGCAATTAAAAAATTACAAAGGAACTGAGAATAATGGTCAACTAACAGACTTAAAAAAAAAAAAAAAAAAAAACTTCACACGCACTAGAGAGTATCGAACTGCCTCTGTTAAGATCAGTAGACGATGGCCCTCAACCACTCAGCCGTGGGAAGACAAAATTTTTCTCCCCAAAAGTGGTTAAAAAGAAAGCATGTGTATGAATACAGTGTCATGCATTTTCGGTGAAATTTCCATAGAATGGCGAAGAAATATAGCCCGATTTTTCATGCGCATTATAAAACGAACAAGAGTCTTGCTGGAAACAAGTAAATTATTATTTGGTTCATCTGAAACATATTTATTTGATTTTTAAAAAATCGCCCGTGTCATTTTCGAGAGAAAAAAAAATCGAATTATTTAACGAACGAGAGTTTTCCCAGAAAAAAGAAAAGTGTTATTCACCTCGCCTTAATCACATTTATATTATGTATCAATTTAAAAATAATCGTTAGAACCGTTTTCGAGATTTTCAAATTAGGAACTTCCTCGATATTATACCAACGTTTTCACTTTAAAAATGACTATTTAGATCTCAAAATATACTGCACGTAGAAATGTAAAAATTTCAGTATACGATTAGACTGCAGATATAAGACTGTTCTAGAAAATTCAGAACAATAAGACGTATATCTGCTGAGTTATTAAAAGGCGGCTTTTCGCATTTTCTTTGATGTCGAGTTAGCTGTATATATGAGTTCCGCCATCTACGAATTCTATGATACGATACGATTTTAACGATACGATACGATACGATTCTAGGCTTAAGGCTGCGTCACTCGAAATACTACCGTCTTCCATGATTACATGGACAGTCAAAAGTTTTTCTTTACATTACGACCAATGGGAAAAATTATTGCAAGTGCATTTTAATGATGTTACAGCCTTCCGAATGGGCTGAAATTCTAAATATATAATTGCTGCAAAATTTTGTCGAGCCATTTCAAATTTTATGAAAATCGGATGTATAGTTTAATTACAGGGACAGTCAAAAGTTTTTCTTTACATTACGGCCAATGGGAAAAATTATTGCAAGTGCATTTTAATGATGTTACAGCCTTCCGAATGGGCTGAAATTCTAAATATATAATTGCTGCAAAATTTTGTCGAGCCATTTCAAATTTTAGGAAAATCGGATGTGTAATTTAATTACAGGGACAGTCAAAAGTTTCCCGTTACATTAAGGGAATGGGAAAAAATTATTGCAAGTGCATTTTAATGATGTTACAGATTATGCACTTATGAAGTGCAAACAAATACACATTCAGTACAATATCGGGTGCAAAAAATAATTATAAAACTAGTTATAGTACGAACGCACCTCATTTGCCACGTTTGACGAGCAATTTCCAACTTGTTTTTTACTACTTTTCTCATCATGGTAAATGAATAGTTAAATTCATCATTGAAGTCTTTTAATATGCTTCTGTTTTACCTCAGTAACTTTTTAAATCTGTGTCTGTAAAAAAAAAAAAAAAAAAAAAAAAAAAAAAGTGTATGTAGGCTGTGCTAAAGTGCTATTTGAGTAGGCTAGGGGAAGCCCCCTCCCCCCCTTAAGAAATTTGGATTGTAGCATGCATAACAAGTCAGACAAAAAAAAATCAAAAAAAAAAATCATTTTCTTTTATATTACTTCTTATACAATGAGTTTATAAAATGTATTACAATAGGTCACTAATTTTTAAAATGAAAAAAAAAAAAAACTAGTGTTTTGGGACATTCAAAGCTTTTTTATGTGTAAAATATACCTCTTTTCAAAATTATTTGACAAATTAAAAGCTAAGTATACTAAATAATACAGGAGGGGGGCAGGGCACATAAAGATCGTATTTTGTTACTAAAACTTAAAAAATAGGCTTCCATATTCTAAAATGTAAAATCGGTGTTAAATCGCGATGTTAGATGGATGATAAATCGATTTAAGAAATTTCTACATCGCCAAGTCCTAATTGGCTGTGAGTTTTATTTTTTGTACCATGGCTATTGGGCTTAGTAAGCCTTTGTTTTTCTTGCATTCCTACTTTGGGATTGGGGTTTTGTATTATGATTTTATTCTGTTACCAGCAGGGTTGGCATGGTTTAAATCAGTTGGTTAACCAACTGGTTTTCTAGAAAAGATCCAATAAAATATTTTCTCATTTTTGTAATTTAAGTGTTTCAAATTATTGGATATAAATAATTTCTACTTTTAACCAGGAATGTAGTGTAGGGTATACGACGTATACCTTCTGAATTTTTTAAAGAAGCTCCGTATTCCCTCTGTTTCTCAAATAAAGCTATAGCATATACCCTAACCATGAACGTTTAGGACTCTAGCGTATACCCTCTGGCTATAGTGTATACTCGCATGATTTTTTATGACTACAACACTGCTTTTAATAGTCTTATCCCAGCAGTCACCGTGAGATATAGTGAGTCTAGGTTAATTTGTATGCATGTAAAATGCAAATTGCATGTGTTGATGAACCTATCTGAAGCTCTAAAGAGAAAATTTAAAACATGTGAATTTAGCAAAGATAAAATAGACTAAAAATATCCAATATTTTGAATAAAATAATTTTCCTTTGAGAAAACGCAGGTTATGTACAATTAATAACATAAAATGACCTTTAAGATTTCAGTCAAGCTGTAAAAGAAAATTTTCTTGATTGGGGAGATTATCTTTTAAGACCGTTCTCAACTGCTCTACTCAACAAGTGCAAAATGCTTTGACACATTTACAAATTAATTTTTTAACGGAAAGATACAAAATTGGAAGATTTGACTATGGAAGCGATTTGGAATCGAACTGTGTTTTCCATTTTTGATAAGTAAATTACCTATTGAGTTATAGGCAATTTTGATCATGTGTCAAAGATGTTTTTAACCTTCCCTGAGTGGTTATTCTTCTTTCATGTGGAAATTTGGTTCAAAACGCCCACTTTGACACTATTTTCTGAAAGATCTATTGCATTTGCAAAAATACGGAAAACACAGTTCCATTATATAGTATCTGAACAACAGCATCTGCTAGTTTCATGCATTTCCAAACAAAAATAAAACTTAAGTTGTCTTTTCAGATTTGAGAACAACCTTAAGAATAAAAAAGAAACTCAAAATATGAAGTCAAATAAGAGGACATTAAAAAATTGGGTGCTAGCAAAAGCACCTGTTTACTTTTAACTAAAATATGCAATAAGATATATTTAAATTGTCTATTGCATAATCAAATCCACCATTTAGATCTGACAAAAAAAAAGGGGGGGGGGAGAAAATCGAGATAAGGTTCACTTGAG
Source organism: Maratus speciosus (assembly GCA_963932465.1). NCBI lineage: Eukaryota > Metazoa > Arthropoda > Arachnida > Araneae > Salticidae > Maratus > Maratus speciosus. The sequence goes on along the minus strand of OZ010790.1, from coordinate 551,299,520 downwards.
ACATAATAGAAAAAAAGTCTCATAAAAATGCTATAAAAAGGTATATTATTAATTTTTAGTTTAGACAATTAAAAGTAATATGTATTATAACATAGCTTAGAAAAAAAAGCCTGTATTAAGTTTGATGGCTATTTAAATGTTGTAGTGGATGACAACTTTTAAGAATCTACTTTCCATTTTAAGATCAATGTTTTTAGTAGTCTAAAAAGCTGGTAAATAGGTATTTCTGTTCATTTTACTGTCGCCCTGGCAGTTTCTGAGAAGTGTCAAATGACAATATACAATACTTCTTGAAGCGTGTAAAGACTCTACTGCTAAATACAAATCATTCCAGGAATTCTTTATAAAAAGCTTTTCTTTCACTAAAAGATAATAATTGTTCATGTAGTATTCTAACAGAAAAATCAGATATCTCAGATTGCAAATATTTCAAAGAAATTATTTTGAATAGCCATGGGAAAGCATATTGTATTCACGAAACTACACCATATATAGTACTATAGTAATCAAAAGATTGTTTATTAAGATTTTCAAGGTATCAATGTTTCACTATGTAGAGCATTTTATTCATGGAACATAAGACATAGCTTTTACTAAAAATGTTTAAATTATTTCAGTTTTCTACATAATTACTGTAATTATTTAATTTAAATTATTTTTAAATGAAGTTATATTACTTATAGGGATGCAACGGATATCCGGCAAATATCCGATATCTGGCACATCCGGCTGATTTTTCAATATCCGAAATACCGTCGGATATCCGAATTACAACCACCGGATATCCGACTTCTCTGCCGGATATCCGGCAATGCGTAGCAAAGCAAATATATAAGGATAAGAGAAATCGTTTGACCCAAACAATGCCGAACAACTTTTGTTTATAATGCAAAATATGAAAGTAAGTCCACTATTTATGAGTAAAAGGTAATTCTCAAAAATTTAAAGAATTACCAGCTTTCGTAACATTGGTATTTAAACTCTCTATAATAAATTTAAGAATTTATGTTTACATCTTTTAGAAAATTGTACCTTTACTTTCAGAATGTGAAACAAAATCTAAAGTTGTTTATTAAAGTATGACTTTATTAATTTTCTTTCTCTCTTTTAAGTTTAACAATTAAACAGGCCTATTTTTACTTTCTTCTATCTTCAATAGAAAAAGTATTGTAACTGAGATTTTTTTCGATTTCTGGTTTTCCGTGGGCTTAGACGTTTTAGGGGTCAGAGATCCCAAAACATGCTTATACAAAATGTCTGTCTGTCTGTCATCATACCATCAAAAAGTGTATGAAGTTATGCATAGAATTGAACCAAATTTTTTGTGAATGTTTTTGGCTATAGCCAGCTGGCCCTCCTTCAATATTGGAACATTCCACTAGAAAAGGGCGCTGTAATCGTGATTTTTGTGCCATTTTCATTATTGTGCCATCAAAAAGTGTATGAAGTTATGCATAGAATCGAACCAAATTTTTGTGTATGTTTTTGGCTGTGGCTAGCAGGTCCTTCTTCAATATGGAAGCATTCTGTCAGAAAGGGGTGCTGCTGTAATTGCGATTTTTGTGCCATTTTCATTATTGTACTATCGAAAAGTGTCTGTTAAATATGTAATAAGTTATCCATATAATCGAACAAAATTTTTTGTGTATGTTTATGGCTATGTCCAGCAGGTTCTCCTTTAAATTAGAAATATTCCGCCAGAAGGGTGCGCTGTAACAGTGATTTTTGTGCCATTTTCATTCTTGTACCATCGAAAAGTGTATGAAGTTATGCATAGAATTGAACCAATTTTTGGGGGTATGTTTTTGGCTATGGCCAACTGGTCCTCCTTCAATTTGAAAATAGTCTGCTGGAAGGGGGCGCTATAATAGTGATTTTTGTGTTATTTCCATTATTTTACCATCGAAAAGCGTATGAAACTAAGCATAGAATAGAACCCATTTTTTGTGTACATTTTTGGCTATGGCTGTCAGTTTTTCCTTGAATTTGAAAATATTCCGTCAGAAGGTGTCACTGTAACAGCGTTTTTTGTAAAATTTTCTCAATTTTTTGCAGTTTTTGTACTGTATATTGGTGGCTTGTGAAGTCATGGGAACTTCGCATCCTGCTAAGCTGGCTATTCACAATCAGCTGATGTACAACAGAATAACGAAAAAAATTATTGATTTTAATAAATATCATGATTGAGATTAACTTATTCTTATTTTGATTAATTGACGAGCATAAATCTTAGATCAAAATCAAAGTTGGTATAATATTGAACTAATAACATTGAAGTATTAACATTTAAAACTACTTTTAGAAATATTAAGACGTATGAGATAGAAGAAAGTTTTGCGATCTTGGCACATCCAATTAGTTATATTTGTAACTTCATTATAAATAATATATTTAAAATTAAAAGTAATTTTCTTTTTTACTTATAAATATCACAGTAATTTCACTTAAAATAAAACTAAATGTGACTCAAAGCAAAACACTATTAAATAATTAAAACAGAAAAAAGGCATCAACTAAACCTATATTTGTAGAAAATCACTCTTTAATCATGGGTATATTAGTAGATATTTTATGTTTAAATTATAAAAAGAACGTATGTATTTCTTTGTGAAAATACTCTACAATTATAGACATATTTAACTGGTTAAAATTTGTTACACAAATTATCAGCATTTTATTGTACAAATTAATTATTAGCAATTATCAATATCAGTGACCCGGAGCCGAACAATTTTTGATGCTCCAGCTCCGCTCCTAGAGAAAATACTGTGGCTCCGGCTCCGGCTCCAACTCGGCTCCGACTTTGCGCTTTTCAGTTGCAGATTTTAATTTACACGTTTAATTTTTTGTTCACAAATACTTTCTACCTTCATTAAAGATCTGACAAAATGCATTTTTCTTGTCATCAAACTTGAAATGCTTGTTCAGAAAATATGACATCTTTTAGCTTTTGCTTTTAAAATAGAAAGTTTGGTGGAATTTTAAACACAAAAATCTTAAATTTCTTCTATACTTTTCAAACAGCCAAAATTGTACAACTACACATGTAAACAACAGGCGGCCATATTTGTTTTCAAATAGTGTTGTCACTTAGTTCAAGTAGAAAGTAGAAGTAAAGTAGTGTTACCATGTTTTCAGAAGGTTTCCTTCTCTAATAATAATAAAAACCTAAAAAATTATATAATTAAAATACTGAATAATGATTTAATTAAAATATTTTAAGTCTAGAAATTTAAAAGACTGAAAAAAAAGATTTAAAAGAATATTAAAAACTAAAGGAGCCCTGGAGCTGGGGAAAATTTAGAGCTCCAGGGAAAACACAGCTCCGGAGCGCTCTGGCTCCGGGCTCCAGCTCCAGCTCCGGGTCCCTGATCAATATAGTCAATCCCATATCCAAATCCAGTAGCAATTATCAGCATTTCATTGTACAAATAAGCAGAATATTTTAATGTTTAAATAACATTTTTTATACAACATTATTAATATGCATTACACGGCTTGGATGGCAGATACATGTCTTGAATTTCGAGATGGGATGACAGGATTCGTGCCCTAAAGAATATTGGGGGCGGGAGGCTCCTGTTTCCAAAAAATCATTTTCCGAAAATGTTTCTTTGTAAATCGACGATGAAGTCTCAGGACCGGCTGACAAACTTCGTGATATTTTCCACTATCAATTGGCAGATTTCACAGTTTCTTCTTACAACAAATTGACAAAATTCATGTTTGTTTTTCTGCATATGACAAAAAAATTTTACGATTTTTCTTAGCGACTAACTGACGAATTTCTTGATTTTTTTTTCTGGAGACCGATTGGTGAATTTCATAATTTTTTTTTTTTCACAATCAATTTAACAAATTTAGAAATTTTATTCTGTGACCGATTGGCAAATTTCCCTGTTTGTTCTTGTGACATACTGATGAAAGTAACGATTGTTTTTCTGCATCCGATTGAAAAATTTTGCCTTTTAGGTAGCTTTCATTACAAAAAGCTACCTATTGCAGCCGTTTGGAGGAAAGCGATTTCAAAAAATTTTCGTATATTTTCATCGATCATGACCCCCAGACCCCGAAACCACCCTCTGTTCAAAAGTTGATATATATATATATATATATATCTGATCTTTGTCACACTGTAACTCTCGTATTTATGAGCCGATTTGGATGTAACTCTGTGTGTCCATAGTACATACCAATGTCTCGACCGAGTTTGTTGGCCAGCTTCATCCGCCATCTTGTTTCAAAATGGAATTTTTTTTTAAATTTAAAATTTGAAATGTGGTACCAAAAAATTGAAAATGGAAAAATATTTTTTTTTGTTATGTATTTGACCTTGATACAAAGATTCCAGAGCAGTTTTTGTTTTGTCTATATCTTAAAAAATGGCTGAGTTATAGCACTTAGAATTTCTAGCGTAACTGACATTTTGAAACGTCCTGATTTTTGTCTCGCGATAACAGGCGTATTTATGAACCGATATGAATGTACCATCGTGTGTACATAGTACATACCAATGTCTCGACCGAGTTCGTTGGCCAGCTTCATCCGCCATCTTGTTTCAAAATGGCGGCCATTTAAAAAAAATTCAAAAATTTAAAATAAGGTGCCAAGAAATTGGAAAATGAAAAAAAAAATTCCTTATGTGTTTGACCTTAATACAAAGATTCCGGAACAGTTTTTGTTTCGTCTATATCTAAAAAAAATGGCTGAGTTATGGCATTTTGAATTTCTATTGTGGCTGACATTTTGAAACGACCTGATTTTTGTCATGCGATAACAGGCATATTTATGAACCGATTTGGATGTAACTTGATGTGTACATAGTACATACCAATGTTTCGACCGAGTTCGTTAGGGCAGCTTCCTTCGCCATCTTGTTCCAAAAGGGAACATTTAATTTTTTTAATTTAAAATTTAAAATGAGGTATCAAAAAATTGGAAAATGAAAAGGATTTTTTTATGTGTTTGACCTTGATACAAAGCTTCCGGAGCAGTTTTTGTTTCACCTATATCTTAAAAAATGGTTGAGTTATAGCACTTTGAATTTCTAGCATGGCTGACATTTTGAAACGATCTGACATTTGTCACGCTATAACACACGTATTTATTAACCTATTTGGATGTAAGAAGGCATGTGGATAGTATGTAGCAATGTCTCGACCAAGATCACTGGCCAGCCTCATCCGCCATCTTGTTTAAAAATGGCGGCCATTAAATTAAAAAAAATTATATTTAAAGTGAAGTGCAAAAAAAATTAGAAATTGAAAAAGATTTCTTTCTTAAGTATTTGACCTTGATATAAGGATTCCGGAACATTTTTTGTTTTGTCTTTATCTTAAAAAATGGCTCAGATATGGCAGATTGAATTTCTTTATGTGGGTGACATTTTGAAAAATCTGATTTTTTGCCTGCGACAGCACTCTTGTATATCAACTGATTCCGATGTGAGTGAGCATGTGCACAGGAATTACTAAGGTCTCGACCAAGTTCACTCGTTAGCCTCATCCACCATGTTGTCTTAAAAAGGCAGGAACTTCAAGATATCGCCGAATTTGGCAACCAAATATAAGTTACTTTAAATAAAAGCAGCTTGGATAAAGCTGACTAATTTCGCGAAATTCGCATTCATAATGAATTAGTACTGATAAAAATTAGTATTGAATCTTCTGTAATCGGTTTCCACTAAATTGAACTTCGTGTGTTTGAATAACATAAGCTAGCTTTTGATAAGGAATATGAAAGCTACCTCTTCCTCCCGGCACTGGCCGTAAGGACTTTTTTCTCTGCGACTGGCTGAGGAATTTCACAGTATTTGCTCGTGACGGACTGGTAAATTTCACAATAGTTTTCCATGATCGATTGACGAATTTCGTGATATTTTCCCACTGTCGATTTCCCACGAACTTCAGTTTTTTTCTCGCAACCAATCGACAAATTATTTTATTTATTTTCACCATGATTGACGAAATCAGCAATGTTTTTTCTATGACCGTTTTACGTATTTTGCGATGTTTTACCTGTCTGCCCAAAATAGGAAATAACTAAAAGGGCAGCAACGGCCACTGGAGACTAAGCTCTATCAAATTGACCAATAGTCAGCACTAAACAAAGTGAGATTACACTTGTGGTGCACATGAAAAAAAAAAAACTTTGATGAACTTAAAAAAAACATATTTAGAAACAACAAAATAGTTGTTTCTCGCAATTAACAGAAATTAGGACATGACTTTTTGAAATCAACCTTTTCTCGTGCAATAGAAGAAATCAATTGACTATTCCCTTTTCAAACTTTGGATATGGATTTCATAGCGTAGATTCCAATGCGTAGAACATAGTTCAATTAACGAAAATAACAGGGATTACAGTTTTGACTATGATTCCATTAAGGATATAATAAAAAAATTTGTTCAGAAGTGACATACCATCACCGATGTGCATTATTCATGTAAGTTAAAAATTAATGCACATCAGATTTTGCAAAGTTTTCTAAAACTTTTTAAGAGAGCATAACCATGTGTTTCCGATAATTTCTAAAGTTATAAAATCGCTCTGTACTGTTTGTCAAAAGTGTAACTTTTGAAAGAGGCTAAAGTATGCAAAACGGAATAAAATCTAAATTAAGAAATTCATTTAGCAACTCGATTGTTAATTGCCTATAACATTGGGTGAAAATTGGAAAATAGACATGGTATATATAAAGCTTGATTCTGTTCCTTTGTTTTAATAAAATAAAAATTTTGAATAATTATCTTGAGTTGTTAATTTAAATTGTTTCAATGGTATTTTGTCATGTCTGTATAAATGTAATTCTTTAAGCAGCACATAAAAAATAACGGGTTGTAAAGATTTTTTTTTCCCTTTCTAACAGTTCAACTCCCCTACATTTATAAATTTTGGGTACGAAACTCCCCTCCTGGGAAAATTTGAATTGCAAGCCATGATATTCAAAGAGATATACTTTTTGTGAATTATATTTCAATACATTTAAAATGTTTTAATGATGTGTGAAACATGTTTGTAATTTATTGTTTTGAAATGACATTATATAGAGAAATAATTCAATATATAACTAAAAACATATCTAGGGCCGGATATCCGATCGGATATCCGGCCGGATATCCGAATCCGGCAGGCGAAGGAGCTTCGGGTATCCGATATCCGGCAAAATCAATATCCGGTGCATCCCTAATTACTTATATATCCAAAAATGTTTATTTTTATCAATAAATATGCATGTATATGTAATAGGAAAATATACTTTAAAAAAACCTGGTTTAAACCAAAAAAAACGGGTTTTTTTGAAAAATAAACTGGTTTTTTTACCAACCCTGCTAAAAAGTAAGGATGCACCGAATAGTGATTTTGGCCGAAGACCGAATATTCGGCCTACAGGCAAACCGAATACTGAATATTAGGCTAGCCGAATAGTAACTGCTAGGCCGAATACCGAATATTCGGCTCGTCGAATACTTTTATATTTCAAAGTTTAAAGGCATTAAAATGTTAAATTTTAAAACTATTTTACATAATATTTAAAACAAACTTTTATTCTAATAAACAAGAGCTTCTGTCAAGTAAACTTTATCATGAAAAAAATCTGTTTTGAGTTATATAAGGGGATAGTTATAAAACTTTTTTAATTAATAAAATTTTAAATTTCATGGCTTCTTCTGAGAATTAAAACAGATTAATAAAATTTTCTTAAATTCGAAAAGAAACATTTTAAAATCAAAGAAAAATTTGAAGAAAAATTGTACAGGATCCTATATTATTTGTTTGTCAGGAAGAGACTAAAGTAAAAGTAGATAAATAATACAATCTATTAAAATTTTATTTGGTGGCAACTTAGCAAGAATAATTGTTCTACTCCCTTTTAATAAGCAAGGAAGTTTTTAAATGCTTCCAACATCGGTGTCTGGAGTGGGCAATCATTTTCAGAGATAGCAAACGCTGTTCTGAAAATTTTAGCAAGAAACAGATTATTTACTGGACAATGTTCAGGAACTTGCATTTGTACATAATTAATTCCTATGAAAATCCTCGTGATTGGTTAATTTTCTCAGAGTTTCCTCCAGACAGTTTCAGGAGGGCGTTGCACCCTGCCTGCCCTTAGATTAAAAAAATAGCACCGCTCTTGCCCCTCATTTAAAAAATTAGCTCCCTTGTTGTCCCACCTGGAAAAAGTGCTTTTACTCTTTTGTTTATTCAAAAAATTTACTTACATAGTAAAAATTGACTCATTGCTGTCTTTAAAATAGTTTTCTGTCTATTAAATTTAAAAAGTAGTTTTAAAAATCAAAAGAATGCCTTTAAAAATTTCAAGAAATGCCCTTAAGAATCCAAAACATGCCCTTCAGAATCTAAAAGTGCCCTTTTCCCACAAACAGCACCCTGCCCTTTTTTAAGCCTGGGGGAAACTCTGATTTTCTTAAATAATACTTAACAAACAGCAAATAAATAGTAATGTAAAAACATTCTCTTTTATTTAACCCTTAAATGCCTGGTGTTGCTTTTCGGCAACATACCCAATTTAGGCTCTAAAATACTATTAGAATAATATTGAAGGTATAATGCCTAATGTTGCCAATAAAATACATTCTGAAAATATTATTAAATCTATTTTCAACGTGTAGATGGCAACACGTGTGCCGTTTACGAATAAAGATAGATTTATTTTTTTCAATTGTTGCTACTTGCTCTTTTTGTTTTGTTTGGAACAGGGTTAGAAAAAACCCGGGTTTTTTCGGAAAAAACCCAGCCCACTGGGCCCACTAGTCTAAAACCCGGGTTTTTTCGGGCTTTATTGAGTTTTTTTGGAGAGCACTTTAAGCTTCTAATTTTCATATACAGTAGAAGATCTTTATAACGCAATTCTATATAATGCAATTCTCCATATAACGCACAACTTCTCAGATGTAAACAATGATTTTTGCAGTTAAGAAGAACCTGCACTTTCACACTGTAAAATATTGCTACTCTCTAGAGGACTCAATTTGATACATTAGTTCAACTTTATCTTCTAATTTAAGACCTTTTTACTGAAAAAATGCTATTATTACAATGAACATTTTTGAAAATGTCTAATATAAGGGATGGTTATGTCAGTTATATTTGGATCATGTTTATAAAGTAAATTTAACAATGTCTGACCTATATTATGCAAAAATTTATAATTTGGATAACTCTTGGTAACAAGGAATGCAGTATAAAGATATTCTAATGTATTTTGATGTGTTTCAGACATATTTGACCATGTTTACAAGGTGAATTTAATGATGTGATCCATATAACGCAAAATTCTATATAACGCACAACCTTGCGTTTTTAGATTTGCGTTATAAAGATCTTCTACTGTACATAATACCTGAATTCTCCATTTATCAGTGAAACTTGGGCATAATTTGCATTAAGTATGAATTAACAAAAAGTATATAAAAAGAAAAAAAAATCAAATTAATTTAAAAGGTACATCTGTATCTCATGGGACTAGTTTGCTGAACTAAGCATATATTAAGTGAACCACAAATGAATTTCTTTATATAATTCTTTTTTGGTTAGTCTTAAGTTAAACATGTTAAATTTATATAGTTTCTTTCATTCATTTCAAATCAGATATCAGTTGAAGACTTTTTTTTTTCTTTTGAAAGAAATGGGATTCGCAATAATATATTTGAAAATTTTAGCAAAATTTGCTACATATATATTGCAACAGTATTAAATGTTAAATTAGATTGTCATAGAAGTCAGTAACATTTGTAAATTTATATCACAAATGGTGATCATGGAAGACGGTAGTATTTCGAGTGACGCAGCCTTAAGCCTAAAATCGTATCGTATCGTTAAAATCGTATCGTATCGTATCATAGAATTCGTATATGGCGGAACTCGTATATACAGCTAACTCGACATCAAAGAAAACGCGAAAAGCCGCCTTTTAATAACTCAGCAGATATATGTCTTATTGTTCTGAATTTTGTAGAACAGTCTTATATCTGCAGTCTAATCGTATACTGAAATTTTTGCATTTCTACGTGCAGTATATTTTGAGATCTAAATAGCCATTTTTAAAGTGAAAACGTTGGTATAATATCGAGGAAGTTCCTAATTTGAAAATCTCGAAAACGGTTCTAACGATTATTTTTAAATTGATACATAATATAAATGTGATTAAGGCGAGGTGAATAACACTTTTCTTTTTTCTGGGAAAACTCTCGTTCGTTAAATAATTCGATTTTTTTTTCTCTCGAAAATGACACGGGCGATTTTTTAAAAATCAAATAAATATGTTTCAGATGAACCAAATAACAATTTACTTGTTTCCAGCAAGACTCTTGTTCGTTTTATAATGCGCATGAAAAATCGGACTATATTTCTTCGCCATTCTATGGAAATTTCACCGAAAATGCATGACACTGTATTCATACACACGCTTTCTTTTTAACCACTTTTGGGGAGAAAAATTTTGTCTTCCCACTGGCTGAGTGGCTAAGGGCCATCGTTTACTGACCTTAAGATAGGCAGTTCGATACTCCCTGGTACGTGTTTTCACATGTGAATGTTTTTTTTTTTTTTTTTTTAAGTCTGCTAGTTGACCATTATTCTCAGTTCCTTTGTAATTTTTTTAATTGCTATTAAGTTAAATAAAATTACAATTATAATGACGCCAATTTGATGATGATTATTTCTTGGCAATTTTTCAACAATAAAAATATTACCATAAATTTTATAAATATATTTAATTTCAATCACTTTACAAAAAATATACATTAATAATTATTATTTGATATTTGAATATAAATCACACGATCAGAAACGTAAAAAAATAATTCATTTCAGCTCTTCTTTTTATAATATCAATTTTATTATTATGACGGTCAATCAATATATAATCACTGACATCCATAATATTATTATTATTATTATAATTATTATTTTCCTTGATAAAAGCTATTGTGATGTAATAATTCTTTTATAATAAATAATTTAGTTGAAATGTTTTATTTATAAATATCAATGAAGTTTGATAACCCCGAGACAATTCTTTGCAATATTTACAGTTTACATAATAAGCATATCAGAATTCTGGTGTCGCCATCTTTTGACGCAATTGCGTAGTATTATAGAGAAATGTTTGATAAAAATGTTGAAGTAGACAGTTTTTAAATCGAAGAATTATTTTAAGAGATATTTAATGTTAAATCTGGATAAAATTGTCTCATTAAAAAAGTCTCATAGGAAAAAAAAATATACAGGGGAATTTAATCATTTTCATATGATTTAATCATTCAATAGAAACTCGAAGTTTGCAGAGTGCATTTATTATTCTTAACTTGCTTAATTTTTTGACGGTTTATTTCAATTTTAAATTAAAATTTTCAGAATTTCCAGAGATATTTTTTACATATTTTAGAAAAGGTTATTTTAAATTGTTGCCAATTGTTAAAACAGCGCAAAGAATAATATATCCTTTAAATTAAAAATTTATTCACACGTGACTATTATAAACAGAAAAAAATCCTTTTGAATTAGAATTAAATGATAGCGTGTTAAAAGCAGGAAAATATTAAACATTACGTCATAAAAATTGTTTTTACACATGCTTACTTAAAATGAAAGAAAATTATAAAAGTAATCAATTATTTTCAAATTAGAATTAAATGATTACGCATTAAAAGAAGGAAAACATTGAAAATTACGTCATAAAAATTATATTTACACGTGAATATTAAAAGAAAAAGAAAATTTTTAAATAATAAATTCATTGATATGTGTTAAAAGTCGTAAATGGAGGAAATTACGTCATATTGGCCAAAGTGGCCAAAACAGTTTACAAAACACATTGCAAAACAGTGTAAATTAAAAAATATATTTATATGAGAGATTTATTTCAAATTTCGAGATGATATTTTTAACTATAGTTGCTAATTTTAAAGTAGCGCAAATAATAATATTATCTTTCTAATAATAAAAATATTTTCAGTTGAATGTTACAAAGAGAAAGGAAAGTTTGGTGAAAATTATGTGATTTAAAACGTTACATTTAAAATCTCTTATTTAAAATCATTTTCTTATAGCGTTGTTAAAAAATACCATAAAGCAAAGACTCTGTTGACTTAGTTCCTTTTATATTTGGTAATTTTCAAATGTTTAACTAATCTTATTTAATCAAGCAGGGAAACAGCAACTAACATCAGCTGATTCGGTTTTGAAATCCCTCAGTAAAAGGGAAACCCGTTTACAGTAAGATCGCCATTGATTTTTTAATTATACAGAGCAGCCTCGATTATCCGAGCTAATTGGGACTGTTAGTAAATCGGAATCGGAAATCTCGGTTAATAGAAACTGTGTGTAAAAACTCGCCGTGCTTGCGAATTTAACATCTCTTTTAAAAAAATATATAGAACGTTTTTTAAATAATAAAAGTAAATATATGTAAAGTTCTGTTTCACAGCTTAACAAATTTAAAAAGAAAATCAACTACCAGTAGTAAATTTTAAAATGCAAATTGAAAAATTTACGAAAGTTCACACAGCCACTGGAAACAAAGCATTGTTCGCTATTGACTTCTCAGGGTCCAGTGTTTCTTTGGAGTTGAGTGCTTTTGGGGGCAGAAGGGCCTGTATAGCATGGACAGTGAGCTAAAGAGTGTGGTTATTTTTAAGGCTCATTCAAAAGGGAAAAAAAAAATCAGACTTTGTTATCGGCTCGGTTAACAGAAACCTCGATTAATCGAAGCTCGGTTAATCCAGGCTCTACTATAATTCAATCTTCCGTAATCTTTTTAAAGCAGATCAAATTAATGGACTTTAGCACAAAGTCACATAGCTGATAACTGCCATGCTTGTTGGCCACCTTTTTTTCAAAAAGTTTGCTTCACCTTATTCAATTAATGAGATATCTCCGATAAAATAAGTCACATTTTCCCGTTCTAAAATACTGGTATCCAAAAATCGTAGCATGTAACTGACACTACAAGTACTCATGGAACTAGACTATTTTAAGTCTGATTTTTATTATAGACTATATAAAATTATTAAAAATATATATTATGATAGGAACTAGCGGGCTTCGTCCGCTATTTACGTTACGGATATAAAAATCATGTTTTTTTTAGGGAAAAAGAAATAAAAACCTATTTGACGATAGGTTTATAAAGACACATTTTGTATTTGTTATATTTCCGGGGATGAGGAGGGGGGGGGGGGTCTATTTTGATTAAATATCGCAATTAGTCTACATGGCAGATATAATTATGATAGACACTAGCGGGCTTCGCCCCTCTATGGCGCCTTATGGGTCCAGCTTCCATAACTCAGAAACTACCTTTCGGACATCAATGCAACAGATTCCAAACGTTATAATTAACTTAATAATCACCCTATATAGCATTAAAGTAAATTTATGAGTACTGCATACTATTTTTTTATCGTAATTTCTGAAGAGAAAAAATTATTTCGGTTCCATTCTTAGGTACTGGTCTGAAAAATTTTGAAAAAGGGGGGAAGGAGGGGACATGAGACTGCTGTTTGTCAAACAACACAACGGGATCTGGCTTATTCAACTTGGTTTTTGATGACTTCAATTGGAAGGTGGTTTGTTTAAAAGAGTGCGTTCCCTGCCCCATGAAAATTGGAACTATTGGTGCTACATCTATGTAAGGATTTAATAATTATAAATTAACATTTTGGATTTATTAATTTAAGGATAAAGTGTTTTTAAAGGAATATCAAATGAAACCCTCTGTGCGATCTGCGATTATACTTACCCAGTTGTTTTTATATACAAACTGCTATAAGGAAAATTGTAATAAAATAGTAAAAATTAAATCTGCATTAAATTCCATAAGTATCTTTTTTTTAATCATTTTATTACTAACCTCAAAAAAGTAATGATATCAATGCAAAAACCCTTGACGGGTTAAAAGTTTGACGCAGTACTTTATCTTATGTTCTAAGAATTTTAAATATGGAACTTAAAAATACTGATATCAAATTTTGAGTGACGTTATGCTATTTCTTAAAAAATATATTTGTATTTATTTCACCATTTTATTTTTGTTTTATTTATAATCGCATGTGCAAAAGTTATGTTCAACATGAAAAGCTGCATAAAATTTTATTCGCTGTTGCTTTATCCTTTACATCTCTCATAAATTCAAAATATGTGTTTTAAAAGATATGATATAAAATTTAAGTGACGCCTTGATGTGACTTTAAAAGGTTTGTTTTTTAAAATTCAATTTAAATTATTTTTGACTTGGTTAAAATATTTTTTTTACATCTACACAATACTTTTAATTTTCCAATTCACTGTTAAATATATCACTTTCATTGAATCTATACTATGCATTGAAATGTATTTATTTCAATAAATTGATTTATCTTTTGTGTCACACTATTCAAAATTGTGAGTAAGATTTATGTAAATGGTTTATTTGCGTCAAACTATCCTTTTTCATACATTTCATGTAGTTTGGGCACAATGACGCAAAGAAACCATTTACATAAATCTTACTCACAATTTTGAATAGCGTGACACAAAAGATAAATCAATTTATTGAAATAAATACATTTCAATGCATAGTATAGATTCAATGAAAGTGATATATTTAACAGTGAATTGGAAAATTAAAAGTATTGTGTAGATGTAAAAAAAATATTTTAACCAAGTCAAAAATAATTTAAATTGAATTTTAAAAAGCAAACCTTTTAAAGTCACATCAAGGCGTCACTTAAATTTTATATCATATCTTTTAAAACACATATTTTGAATTTATGAGAGATGTAAAGGATAAAGCAACAGCGAATAAAATTTTATGCAGCTTTTCATGTTGAACATAACTTTTGCACATGCGATTATAAATAAAACAAAAATAAAATGGTGAAATAAATACAAATATATTTTTTAAGAAATAGCATAACGTCACTCAAAATTTGATATCAGTATTTTTAAGTTCCATATTTAAAATTCTTAGAACATAAGATAAAGTACTGCGTCAGAAACTTTTAACCCGTCAAGGGTTTTTGCATTGATACACTTATTACTAGCTTTGCTGCTTTATCAACTCCAAAATGATTACGTAACTTGCTCCAAACCAGACCAAATGGGGAAAAGTATTGTTCGATTGAAGCAGAGGTAACTACTGGTACTGAATGTAAAGAAAAAACTCACAAAATCCAGGAGGAAACTTATCTGTTTCACTCTTTTTTGCCATAATCTGAACCATTTTTGTGTGGAAAACTGCTATATAACACTTTCATTGAACATTGAAGCAGGATAATAAATGGGATGATTAATCTTAAAAGCTATAACAATGCAAACAATTAGGATGGGGTTCAAGTGCAATCTTTTTGCATGCATTAAGATTTAAAGCATTTGAATACATTTTAGATTACATGCATGAAAATCGTCCTCCTTTTTTCTTTTTTGGTCATTTTATCTCTGCTTAGAAATTCCTTTAAATCTGGTTCTTTTGAAATATATTTAAATTGGCCTTTATCTTTGCATTCTCAAACCTTAGATTAAATAATGATACAGTTGTGAAAGCACAAGAAAATTTGAAAAAACCCACAATGGGTTTTTTCAATGCCCGTAAAAACCTGGGCGTGTTTTTCGGGCTGGGCCCACTTGGGGGCAAACCCTGTCTAACAGCCACTGACTGCTAATCCAATTTTCCAGTTTTCACCCATTCTCATGCCTTATATTAAATAATGTTAGTTGTGAAAACATGAGAAAATTTGAAAAAACACACAATGGGTTTTTTCAAGTACGCATGCCCGAAAAAACCCGCAGATTAAATAATGTTAGTTGTGAAAGCATGAGAAAATTTGAAAAAACCCACAATGGGTTTTTTCAAGTGGGCCCGCCCGAAAATACCCGGGTGGGTTTTTTCGGGCGGGCTCACTTGGGCAAACCCTGGTTTGGAAGCTTGCAAAATACCCTATTTTGACCTGCAGTGAGCAAGTAAAATTTATTTCTTATTATAGTTCCTAAAATTCTTGTATGTTTAATATTATAGAATTTTATCAAGGGAAATTATTTTTTCAATTAAACACCAGTATTGCGATTAGTAACAGACTGCTTTTTAGCCGTAAACTATACTTAAAACAAAATATGAATTTTTTAAGTATTTTTCCCATGATTTATTTAAAAAATGAAAGCCGAAAAACATTATTACAATGATTTTTGAAAAATCAGGCATTTAAGGGTTAAATATGATTCTGTTTCTAATTGTTCTGAATATCTTTATAAGTTGACTCTTAAACTTAGAAGTTGAGTATGGTTTTTAAAAATATGTTTAAAAAGTTCTTTTTAAGTATTCGGCTTGGCCGAATATTTGGCCGAAAACGAAGTGCAACCAGCGATATTTGTGCTTTGCTGATTTTTTCACGACGTTTTCTTGATTTTTTTTAAGCAAGTTGTAGTGTCTACATTGTGTTTCTGAGAAAGCTCGTCATATAAATCGAATTCATGGACTAAAAAACTTGTTTTTATTACAAATCTCCGTTAATTGCACAGAAAATGGGAGATTTCTTAAATGTATTGTATATTTTAACATTTTTCTTTATGCGCAAAAATTTTCGCATCTTCTAGATAATTGAAAAGATATACTTTGAATGTTACACATTTGCGGACACCCTGACGATGCGTTGAGACTTCTTGGGGTGCGCGGACCACAGTTTAAGAACCACTGAAATAAAGTAACTTGCAAATGGTGACAGCAATTAAAAAAAATCCTGCAGGAGGGTTTTGTAAGATGTCGGGAGATTTTTTACCGGAATTCTTGATTTTATTTTACTATAGCAGCTATAGATAGCGCTGCAAACAATAATCGTTAAATCGTGGCCCAATTTCTGGACTTCCTCCTCTGGGCACAGATTTAGCGCCTATTGCTTGCAGCACCATCTATCATTGTTATTTTAAACTAAAATCAAGAATCGCATTATAAAGAAACCTCCTGATCAGGGGTGATTCTAAGTAAAAAAATAAAAATTCTGAAATTCAAAGCAAATTTTCTGAAAGGTTACAGCAGAGCAATTATTTTTGTTGCAGGTCGGGTTAGCAGTTTTTGATGCGTGTCGATTTCAGGCTGAAGGTAGGATCTTGCAACCTGGGTTTGGCTTAACCCATTTTCTTCGAAAGTTAGTTCAGTATATTATTTCAAATTAAAAACTATATCTATAATGAAATGATAAACATAGATGTATGTAAGTGTGTTGTCTTCTAAAGAGACCAGAATATTTTTTTCACGACACTTTGATGAAATTCTCGCATTTCTCCCACCGACCCTTTGACGAAATTTGAGTTTCTTCCGCAGCCCTTCACGAAATTAGTGTAATTTTGCAGTCCTTTGATAAAATTCGTGTTTTTTTTCCCTGTGATACTTTGACAAAATTCGTGCTTTTTCCGTGATCATTTTGATTCTCGCTTTTTCAGCGATTCTTTGAAGAAATTTGCATTTTCTTTGCGATCCTTTGACAAAATTTGAGTTTTTTGTGACCCTTTGACGAAATTAGCATTTCTTTCACGACTCTTTGATGAAATTCGCGATTCTTTGATAAAATTTGCCCTTTTATTCCCGATCCTTGACGAAATTCGTGTTTTTTCGCAGCTATTTGACAAAATTCCCTTTTTCTCCGTGATCCTTTGACGGAATTCATGTTTCCGCGATCATTTGAAGAATTTTGCATTTTTTCCGTGGTACTTTGACCAATTTTTTTTTCTTTTTTCCCCGCGGCCCTTTGTCCAAATTCTCGTTTTTACTGCGATCCTTTGGTGAAATTGAAGTTATTTTAAGATTGACGAAATAGATTTTTTTCTGTGACCATTTATCAAAATTCGCGATTATTTTTATGTCTGAACCTTCAGATTGATGAATTTTTTTAATTTTCGGAGCCGAATGCCTTAACCCTCTCGCTGCGTATTTTTTAATTTTTTTTTTTTTTTTTTTTATCAAAATAGGTTACAAAATTACGCATTTATTTTATTACATATTTCAAATCTGCATATATTTTAGAGTTAAAATATGCCCAAAATCTTTGTGAAAGAGTTTTTTTAATAGTTAGGTTATAAAAAAAAGATGCGCAGCGAGAGGGTTAAATTTTCAGAAAATTCGGAATAGAATCATCCCTGCTCCTGACTTCTTACATAACCCTCCTACAAGTATTTTTTTTTTTTTTTTTTTAATAGCTGTTACCAATTGCAAGTTATTGAATTTTAAAATCAGTCAATCCATTTTGGGACACCCAGTGTGCTGAAAGAAGCAAAAATATTAAAGCTGACTTCAATATGTCAGTTAGAAGTTTTCCCGTACTGAAATTTCCAGGTCCAACTCGCACAAAGAAAATTATTGGTGCGGCCTGGTATAAAAGGAGAATTTTAGAGGAATGCAGGGGTCACGGTCGGTCCAATAATGCTTATCGTACGGGCTGACACGGACCGAGCGTTTACCTTTTATTCCAGGACCAGCCCCGACCTGGAAATTTTTGCCAGTGCAGTCTTCTAGGAAGAATGAAGTCTAGGCCAGGCTCGACCTGGAAGAAAAGAAGCCTGGCCCAACCTGAATCTGCAGAAAATTTTAAGATCAGGACTCAGCCTGTCTCTAAAAGAGAGTAGACCTGACCCAACCCGAGTCTCCTGGATTTAAACTGGCATGATCCGGGACGGGTCGCGCTGGGCTCGAGCTTTGCCCCAAGTCATTTCCCGTGAGGATGAACAATGTCGTTTTGCAAACCTTTTTTTAACCCAAGGGGGGGGGGGGGGGGCGGCAATCACCCCATCGTCCCCCCTTAGATCCGCCATTGCCCTGGTTCAAGCACTCTCGTTATATGAGGGATTCACAACCATAGTAGACCAAATCCATTTTGAAAAAAAAAAAAAAATGAGATAGTCCATTTAGAAGGAGCATATAAACTGTTTTATTTAATCCCACAGTGAACCAAGCCTATTTTCACATACTTTCTCATATATGGCATCTGTTTGCAGACTTGGTTCACCATGGAAGTGAATAAAACAGATTTTATGCACCTTCTAAATGGACTACCTCATTTTTTTTTCAAAATGGATTAGGTCGACTATGGTTCTGAGCCACTCACATGCTACTATTTGTGCGAGATGGCGTTGCCCAAGTTCTCCACCCGCAGTGAGGAAGACATTTCATTTTACGTTAGATGAGTGATGCTTCCACATTGTATTACACGTGATGCACAGACTGACAAGCTTTGAGAGGATTGTTATAGGTTTTATCCTGAGAGCAGCTCACAGGCTATTGTCCATGCGAGACAGCCTTGCCACAGTTTTTATATGAACATATTTATAGAATCCTGTGGTACTTCATTTGAAGATAGATTTGTTAACTGTGCATTGTCTGCTTGATGTTTTCATTAACTGCAGCAGATGCAAGGTATGTTTTCATATGTTCAAACATTGGGTACTACTTGCGGATTCGCCCGGAGTCCGCCATCTTGTTTCTTTGTTGATCATCGCCGATTTTAAATTTCTTTATTTGGATTTCTTTATTTTTGTTGTTTATGTTTGTTGTTGTTTATGCTTAATTTAACAACAACAAAGTGGTTATAAATGACCAACAAAGAAACAAAATGGCAGACTCCGGGCGAATTCACAAGTTGTTCCAAACATTATTGGTTTCAAAAGACTGATATTGGTGATAGGCTAGAAAATCTTTGTAACACAATTCTATATAATGTAGGGATGCAACGGATATCCGGCATATCCGGCTGATTTTTCAATATCCGAAATACCGTCGGATATCCGGATCACAATCACCGGATATCCGACTTCTCTGCCGGATACCCGGCAGAGCGCAGCGAAGTGAATATATAAGGATAACAGAAATATTTTGACCCCAAACAGTGCCGAACAATTTTGTTTATAATGCAAAATATGAAAGTAAGTTCACTATACATGAGTAAAAGGTAATTCTCAAAAGCTTTCCTAACATTGGTATTTGAACTCTTTATAATAAATTTAAGAATTTATGTTTACTTCTTTCAGAAAATTGTAGCTTTACTTTCAGAATGCAAAATAAAATTTGAAGTTTTTTATTAAAGTATGACTTTATTAATTTTCTTTCTATTTTTAAGTTTAACAATTGAACAGGCCAATTTTTAGAAGAAAGTATTGTAATAGAAATTTTTTCGATTTCCGGTTTTCGACGGATTTAGATGTTTTAGAGGTCAGCCTCCTTCAATATGGAAACATTCCACTGGAAGGAGGGGGGCCACTTAATCGCGAGTTTTGTGCCTTTTTCATTATTGTATCACCAAAAAGTGTATGAAGTTATCCATATAATTGAACAAAATTTTTTGTAATTTTTTTTGGCTATGTCCAGCAGGTTCTCCTTTAAATTGGAAATATTCTGCCAAAATGGGGCGCTGTAATAGATTTTTGTGCCACTTTCATTCTTGTACCATCGAAAAGTGTATGAAGTTATGCATAGAATTGAACCAATTTTTGGGGGTATGTTTTTGGCTATGGCCAGCAGGTCCTCTTTCAATTTGAAAATATTCTGCTGGAAAGGGGGCGCTATAATACGGATTTTTGTGTTATGTTCATTATTTTACCATTGAAAAGTGTATGAAGCTAAGCATAGAATTGAACCAATTTTGTGTGTATATTTTTGGCTATGGCCAGCAGTTTCTCCTTGCATTTGGAAATATTCTGCCAGAAGGTGGCACTGTAACAGAGATTTTTGTAAATTTTTCTCGATTTTTCGCAGTTTTTTTTTTTTTTTTTTTGTGCTGTATATTGGCGACTCATGAAGAGGAGGAAACTTCGCATCCTGCTAAGCTGGCTATTCACAAACAGCTGATGTACAACAGAATAACGAAAAAATTATTGATTTTAATAAATATCATGATCGAGATTAACTTATTCTTATTCTGATTAATTGACTGGAGCAGAAATTTTAGATCTAACAAAAACATAACTGTGAAAAAAAGAAGCCAAGTTCTGTAAAGACAATGGCAAGAAAAGAAGTGATATCTAAGTGGGTGCCAAGTTCAAATAAAATTCCCTCAAACTTACCTACTGAAGTATTATAGCATTTTTTAAATTGTTTAGAAATAAAAATTATTGATAGCATATTAATAATAAATCTAGAGCTTGGCAAGTTTCTGATAAATGTTATACCTATCAATTTCATGTCTTAATAAAATGACGATGTTAATATTAACAGCAATGTCATTATAAAAAAAATAATATTGTTATTATTATAAACAAATGACTCATGTTAAAGATTTGATAAACAAATAAATACACAAATACACTCCCGCTCGTCTTTGGTTATCACTCTAGCACCCACCCTTCTGAAACCTCTATCCAAACAAACTAAAAAGCCTCAGAAAGAGACAGATACTCTTACGCTTGTTCTTGGTCATCCCTCTAGAGACTGCACCCCTTTAACCCTTCAGGAGCAAAGAGCTTTTATTCGTGACATGCTGAAATGATTGAATCACACCAGAATTTAAAAACAAATTTATTTCAAAATGGGTAAAAGCTTCTTTTCACGTAATTAACAAAATTAAACGTTTTAGTCCGGAATTCTAGTGTCAATGTGGCATTTTGCTGTTAAAATTAGGTGGGATATATTTTATCCCACCACCCTTAAAGGGGAAGGAGCTCACTCAAATGAAGGCTTCCAAACATGAAATAACAAGTTTTGATATAATAATGTCATTAATAAAAATAAATGACTCGTAGGTAAAAACTTGCCAAGTTCTAGATTTATTATTAATATGCTATCAATAATTTTTATTTCTAAACAATTTAAAAAATGCTATAATACTTCAGTAGGTAAGTTTGAGTGAATTTTATTTGAACTTGGCACCCACTTAGATATCACTTCTTTTCTTGCCATTGTCTTTACAGAACTTGGCTTCTTTTTTTCACAGTTATGTTTTTGTTAGATATCATTACTTTTTGTAAAGTTACAATATATTTAGACACTTTACTTAATGCTTCTTAATGTGTTTACATGTGACTATTTTATTCACCAAGCAACATTCAATTTTAATTTAAATTTCCTACAACAAACTACTTGGCTGTCAATTTGCGGCAGAAATCTTTATTTTAATACTGCTACATTGAATGCATGTTTTGAAACGAAATGCATTGATTCGAAATTTTTATTGTTTCTGAAACAACAATTCCTATTAAATTCCTATGTTAAATTTTCCTATTAAATTTTCCAATTAAATATACTATAGCTGGGCCTGCTTTTTTATACTGAAAGTGAAAAATAAAGTTATGTGCTTATGCCACACTATGTATTATTCATCCATGGGTGCCGGCAAAGAGGCAGTGCAGAGGAAGGACATTGCCCCTCCCTGAATTTTCAAATTTAATTAACTAAAGCGTACTTAAGCGTAAGACTTTTTCAAGATTTTATGATTTGTCGCCTGGCCTCAGGTGTTCTGCTATAAGTATGCAAAATTTCAAATCTGCAATTTAATAAGGGGCTCAGTTAGAATGAATTGCTTAAAATACGCATGTGGAAGCCCAAAGGGTTAAATGTAAGACTTTTTCAAAATTTTATGATTTTTCGCATGATGGTGTTCAGCTATAAGTAAGCAAAATTTCACGCCTCCAACCTAAATAGGGTCTCACTTAGAAAGAATTGTTTAAAATACACATGTGGGAGCCCAAAAAGTTAAATGTATGACTTTTTCAAAAATTTTATGATTTATCGTTTGATGTGAGGTGCTCAGCTATAAGTATGCAAAATTTCACGCCTCCAACCTAATTAGGGGTTCACTTAGAAAGAATTGTTTAAAATACACATGTGGGAGCCCAAAGAGTTAAATGTACGACTTTTTGAAAATTTTATGATTTGTCGTTTGATGTGAGGTGTTCAGCTATAAGTATGCAAAATTTCACTCCTCTAACCTAATTAGGGACTCACTTAGAAAGAATTGTTTAAAATATACATGTGGGAGCCCAAAGGGTTAAATGTACGACTTTTTCAAAATTTTATAGATTGTCGTTTGATGTGAGGTGTTCAGCTATAAGTATGTACAATTTCACGCCTCCAACCTAATTAGGGGCTCACTTAGAAAGGATTGTTTAAAATACACATGTGAGACCCCAAAGGGTTAAATTTACAACTTTTTCAAAATTTTATGATTTGTCATTTGATGTGAGGTGTTCAGCTATAAGTATCCAAAATTTTACGCCTCTGACCTTGTTAGAGGCTCACATAGAAAGAATTGTTCAAAATGCACATGTGGGAGCCCAAAGGGTTAAATGTACCACTTTTTCAAAATTTTGTGATTTGTCGTATGATGTGTGGTGTTCAGCTATAAGTATGCAAAATTTCAAGTCTCCAACATGTATAGTTTTTGAGAACGGGCTCTGTGACGGACAGAATATCTCAATTTGTTGTTTTTCTGTAAGCAAGTAAACCCAGATAAACCCCCAGTAAGTAGATAGGTTTACAATGGAAGTCTATGGGAATTTGGCGAAATATTAGAGATATCGCCAAAGTGGCGTCACTTTTGGCGACTAATTTTGGCCGCCAAATTTGGCGATATATCGCCATGTTGGCGAGAAACTTGGCTTAAAGATGAAAATAAGCACTCGCCAGTCGCCACTCGGCGACTAAACGTGAAAAACTGGCGACTAAAAATATGGAATGTACCGGCCAAATGCAGGACTTTCCAAAGGGATTTCGTCAAAGAATCGCGAAAAAAAAAACAAAAAAAAAACGCGAATTTTTTCAAAGGATCGCGAAAATACCCAAATATCGTCAACAGATCACGAAAAAAGCTAATTTTGTCAAAGAATCGCTCAGAAACCCAAATTTCGTCAAGTGATCGTGGAAAAAACGCAGGTATCGTGAATGGATCGCAGAAGAAATGCAAATATGGTCAATAGATCGCGAAAAAGAAACGCGAATTTCGTCAAAGAATCGCAAAAAAACGAGAATTTCGCCGAAGGATCGCGAAAAAAAACCCAAATATCGTGAATGGATCGCGGAAGAAACGCAAATATCGTCAATAGATCGCGAAAAAATGCAAATATTGTTAATAAATCACGGAAAAATGCAAATATTGTCAATAGATCGTGAAAAAAAACGTAAATATCGTCAATAGATCGCGGAAAAAATGCAAATATTGCCAATAGATCGTGAAAAAAATGCAAATATCGTCAATAGATCGCGAAAAAACGCAAATATCGTCAATAGATCGCGAAAAAATGCAAATATCGTCAATAGATCGCGAAAAAACGCAAATATCGTCAATAGATCGCGAAAAAACGCAAATATCGTCAATAGATCGCGAAAAAATGCAAATATCGTCAATAGATCGCGAAAAAACGCAAATATCGTCAATAGATCGCGAAAAACACAAATATCGTCAATAGATCGCGAAAAACACAAATATCGTCAATAGATCGCATAAAAAAAACACAAATATCGTCAATAGATCGCGAAAAAAAAAACACATATCGTCAATAGATCGCGAAAGAAAGCGCGAATTTCGTCAAAGAATCGCAAAAAACGAGAATTTGGTTAAAAGATCGCGAAAAACCTGTATTTCGTCAAAGGATCGCTAAAAAACCCGAATTTCCTCAAAGAATCACGAAAAAAAAACATAGAATACCGCTAATAAATCGCGGAAAAACGCAAAATATCGTCAATGGATCGCGGAAGAAACGCAAAATATCGTCTATGGCCGCGGAAGAAACGCAAAATATCGCGAAAAAACGTGAATTTCGTCAATAGATCGCAGAAAAACCCGAATTTTGTCAAAGAATCGCGTAAAACGATGAATTTCGTCAAGGAATCGCAAAAACGAACGCGAATTTCATCAAAAAATTACGAAAAAAGTGCGAATTTTGTCCAAAAAAAAAGGTGAATTTTGTCAAAAGATCGCGGAAAAAACGCACATTTTGTCAAAGGATCGTGGAAGAAACAAAAACATCGCCAATAAATCGCGGAAAAACGCGAATTTTGTTAAAGTAGCATGTAAAAAATGCATAATTAGTCCCAGGTGAGACCCCCTCAACCCCCCCCCCTTTACATTTCAGAAAATTTGCTGTAAATTTCAGATTTTTCTTTTAATTTTGAAAAGTACGTAAGTATAGTGGACTTATGTAGTTAGCTATATAAGTTATGTTAACTTAATTTAAAATAGATTGGAAATTAGTATCTCAAGTTTATTCAAAACAATATGAATTAAAATATTTTTATTTATTTCATAAATTACTTATTTACTCTAAACTTATACATTTTTAAACTAAATATTCAGCGACATAAATGTACTTACTAGCAACTAAAGAAATTATTCTCACTAGCCAGTAACTGGCTACTAAAAAAAATCAACTTACCGGCCAGTGGCCACTAAGCAAAATTCCTTATTTTCATCTTTAACTTGGCTGTATTTGGCGACAGAACAGCGTGCCCTCCTACGGCAAATTAAAATTTCGCCTAATAGACGTAATGTTAAAGTAAAAATGGGCACCCCCAGATGGGTAATTCATCGATTTTCACAATTTTTTTATTTTTTTCCTTAGTTTTATAGTGTAAACGAACTTCGCACCAAATTTGAAGTCTGTAGCTGCAGTAGATATACGAGATCTTTTTGATGAGTGAGTGAGTCAGTCAGTCAGTGGTAAAATTATCGATCATCAGACATTTTCAAATGTCATTATCTCGGAAACTAATTATGCGTTATTTATAAAATTTTGGATATTAGGTAATTAGGGTGGCCTTACTACATATTTCGTATAACAAGTACGTAGGTGTCATAGATTTTCAGTAGTAGAGCATTGAAATTTGACCAAAACAGCTCGAAATGGTTCGTGTAAATAACACACGGCTATGTCAGGCGAACTTGGCTGACACACTACCGTGTGTCTAGATCAAAATCAGAGTTGGTATAATATTGAACTAATAATATTGAAGTATGGTAACATTTGGAACTACTTTTTGAAATATTAAGATGTATGAGATAGAAGAAAGTTTTGGGATTGGCAAATCCAACTAGTTATTTTTGTAACTTCCTTATAAATATTTAAAATTAAAAGTAATTTTCTTTTTACTTATAAATATCAAAATAATTTAACTTAAAATAAAACTAAACGTGACTTAGAGCAAAAACAATATTAAATAATTAAAACAGAAAAAGGGCATCAATTAAACATATGTTTGGAGAAAATAACTCTTTAATCATGGGCATGTTAGTAGATATTTTATGTTTAAATTATAAAAAGAAAGTATGTAGTATTTCTTTGTGAAAATCCTCTACAATTATATGCATATTAATTGGCCAAAATTTACTATACAAATTATCAGCATTTTATTGTACAAATTAATTAATTATTAGCAATTATCAATATAGTCAATCCCATATCCAAATCCAGTAGCAATTATCAGCATTTCATTGTACAAATAAACAGAATATTTTAATGTTTAAATTACATTTTTTATGCAATATTATTAATATACATTACAGGGCTTGAATTTCGAGACAGTATGGTAGGATTTGTGCCCTAAAGATTATTATTGTGTCCTATTTATTATGCCCTATTGTGGGCAGACGGCTCCTGTTTCTAAAAAATCATTTTCCGAAAATGTTTCTTTGTAAAACAACGATCAAGTCTCAGGACCGACCGACAAATTTCGTGATATTTTCTACTATCGATTAGCAGATTTCACAGGTTATTCTTACGACAGATTGACAAAATTCATAGTTGTTTTTCTGCATCTGACTGAAAAATTTTGTGTTTTTTCTCCATGACCGACTGACGAATGCCACGATTTTTTCTAGAGACCGATCGGTGAATTTCGTAATTTTTTTTCTCGAGATCAATTGACAAATATAGCAATTTTATTCTGTGACCGATTGGCAAATTTCCCTGTTTGTTCTTGCGAAATACTGATGAAAATAACGATTGTTTTTTGCATCCAATTGAAAAATTTCGTGTTTTTTCTCTGGGACCGGCTGAGGAATTTCATGATATTTACTCGTGACGGACTGGCAAATTTCACTATATTTTTTCATGATCGATTGACGAATTTTGTGATATTTTCCCTCTGCTGATTTCCCACGAACTTCAGTTTTCTTCTTGCTACCGGTTGACAAATTTTGTTATTTATTTTCACCATAATTGACGAAATCGGCGATATTTTTTTATGACCGATTTATGTATTTTGCAATGTTTTTTCCCTGTGCTCAAAATAGTAAATAATTAAAAGGGCAGTAATGGCCACTGGAGACTGGGCCCTACCAAATTGGCCAATAGTCAGCACTAAACAAAATGAGATTACACTTGTGGCACACATGAAGAAAAAATTGCTCAACTTTAAAAAACATGTTTAGAAATAACAAACTAGTTGATTTTTGCAATTCACAGAAATTAGGACATGACTTTTAAAATCAACCTTTTATCGTGTAATAGAAGAAATCAATTGACTATTTCCTTTTCAAACTTTGGATATGGATTTAAAATTTCAATGCATTGCAATTCCATGCCAAAAAATCTGCAACCGAAATCGAAAAAGTAAAAAACAGCCGTATGAAAGATCGAGCTCAGCTATCTTATGCAAAAAGAATCTTTTAAAACTTTTCAAATTTAAACAATTTAAAAAAAACCCTGCCCATTGGTTTAACATTACGGAATGGCCATTTTCAAGTTAGTGAAGGGTCCCCTTATAAATATTCAACTGTGTGATGTGAATGAAAAAAAAAATTAAATTTGGTAACAATATTATGATAGTGTTAGAAAGTGTTTTATAATGTATGACTAATGTATGATTTTTTGTTCTTGCTAAAATTTCCCATGGGTTAATATAGAATTTCATGATTTGAGAAGGGAAAACCAGTTTCACTGGAATGTCCCCTTAACAAAAGAAATTACTTTGAGGAAATAAATGTTTCTTAAAATCTTACAAAAATAAAGTATTTCTTAACAAAAATAAATAAATAAATAGGAAGGATTCACAAGGAGTTTAATATTATTAATTCATACTTAATAGAACTCAATACTCAACTGGAGCAGAGAATGGCTCCTTGAGAAAATTAAGAGACATTACAGAAAAGGTTGATACAGTTTTTGATTGAAGGACTGGCTGATGGAGCAGAAGTTGTTGAAAATTTAAAACTTGTGGATATGAAGAAAGTTAACTACTGGTTAGATTCTTGATGGGAGTGAATGAAAGTGAATTAAAATTAAAACGTTAGTAACATTTTTACATAAGTTATGGCCTAACGTTGAGTTGCTAGTCTTTGAAACACAGTTGCAGTCGGCAGAAACTGATGTCATTGGAATTGTGGACAGAAATGATGACAATATATACACTGAAGTGTTTTCAGACATGTTGAATGCATTTAAAATTCCATAGTTCAATTTTAACGAAAATACCAGGGATTACAGTTTTGACTATAATTCCATTAAGGATATAATAAAACAAGTTTGTTCAGAAGTGACATACAATCACCGTAGGATATCGACAATAGAATCACCGATATGCATTATTCATGCAAGTAAGTTAAAAAATAATGCACATCAAATTTTGCAAATTTTTCTAAAAATTTTTAACAGAGCATAACCATGCGTTTCCGATAATTTCTAAAGTTATAAAAGTTGGTCTGTGCTGTTTGTCAAAAGTGTAACTTGTGAAAGAGGCTAAAACATGCAAAATGGAATAAATTCTAAAATTTATTTAGCAATCGAATTGTTAATTGCCCGTAACATTAGGTGAAAGTTGAAAAATAGACATGGTATATATAAAACTTGATTCTGTTCCTTTGTTTTAATAAAAATAAACATTTTTGATAATAAATTATCTTGAGTTGTTAATTTAAATTATTTCAAAGGTATTTTGTCATGTCTGTATAAATGTAATTCTTTAAGTGGCACATAAAAAATAACGGGGTTTAAAGATATTTTTTTTCCCTTTCCAACAGTTCAACTCCCCTGTATTTTTAAATGTTGGCTGGGAAACTCCCCTTCTGGGGAAAACTTGAATTTCAAGCCCTGATGTTCAAAGAGATATAGTTTTTGTAAATTATATTTCAATGCATTTAAAATGTTTTAATGATGTATGAAACATGTTTGTAATTTATTGTTCTGAGATGGCGTTATATAAAGAAATAATTCACCATATAACTAAAAACATATCTAGTGCCGGATATCCGGCCGGATATCCGAATCCGGCAGGCAAAGGAGCTTCGGATATCCGATATCCGGCAAAATCAATATCCGGTGCATCCCTACTTTAAATGTCTCATTAAATAAGGTAAAAGTTACTATTTGGAATTTCTGGTATGAATTCAAATTTTCTGAATAAAATGTCATATTGACACCTCTGGTAGCGAGTAACTGTATACAAACTTATAAGATGAGCAGCAGCAGATACCTCACGATGTGAGCCATAAGGATAAGGCCTGTACTGTACAGACCTCAATAGGAAAAATAATTGCAGAAAAAGCATTAAATTATTGTTGTAGTAAATTTAGAATTATATTTTTCCAAGAGAGAGGCCTATCAGAATATTTTGTAGAGAAAGGAACCAAAAATTTAACACGTGCCTGCCTATAATAAAAAAA
Source organism: Maratus speciosus (assembly GCA_963932465.1). Taxonomy (NCBI): domain Eukaryota; kingdom Metazoa; phylum Arthropoda; class Arachnida; order Araneae; family Salticidae; genus Maratus; species Maratus speciosus. The sequence continues at coordinate 551,269,950 of OZ010790.1, read as the reverse complement.
TCCTATGGAACATTAATGAATTTAAGGAAGCATCATCTTTTAAAAGGGATTTTTATATAAAAGACTCATAGTAGGAAATAATTCAAAAGGATGGCATGAAAATATTCAAATAGGCACCCTTTTCTGGAGGACTAAATTTGATACATTATTTCATCTCTATCTACTCTATTCAGAACTTTTTAATGAAGAAGAAAAAATTGAAAATGAAAAATATAATGATTTGGCCCAGGCATATTTAGGATTATTATTATTGCTTATAAAAAGTAAATTGGACAATGTGAATTATTTGGCCATGTTTACAAATTGCAAGGTAAAGGTAAGCTTAATGATGTGCCTGTCTATAGACTTTTGTGTTACATAAATCTCATTTCACATATCTTCTCATCTCATGCATTATACAGATCTTCTACTGCATAGTGCAAGTTACAATTTTTTTTATATTTTATTACATTTCAAAGACTATCTTATTAATACACAAAGTCTGTGTATAAATCATAATGTGAAACATTTGGATAGTTGATGGTTTAAAAAAAAAGCGGGAGGGGAGCAGCTTGTGAATATACCAAATGCCACCATCTTTTTTTTTTTATTATTGGCTTGGCATGAAAAAAGAATTTTCCCAAGTAGAATTTGTCATCAAAGCAGTGAATTACCAATTTATTTTATTTTTGTTAGCCTTAACAAAAATAAAGTAACTACATGAACTAAAGATGAAAATAAGGAAGTTTGATTAGTAGCCACTGGTTGGTAGGTTTATTTTTTTTTAGTAGCCAGTTACTGGCTAGTTAGAATACTACATTCTTCAGTAGCCAGTAAGTACATTTGTCACTGAATATTTAATTAAAAATATAAATATGAGTTTACAATAAACAAGTAATTTATGTACTAAATAAAAATATTTTAATTGTTTTGTATAAACTTGAGATATTAATTTCCAATGTATTTTAAAATAAGTTATAAAGCAAAGGGATACACAACATGCTTATATAGCTAACTACATAAGCCCCACTAATCTTAGGTATTTGTGTAGCTAACTACATAAGTACTTTTTTTTTAAAAAGAATATTTGGCTAGAATTAAGATCTAACAATAATAATAGGTATGTTTATCCACTATCTAGCAGGTGTGCAAATGAAAAACTTGTCGAACTGCCGATGCAACATGAAATCGGAAAAGAAAAAAGGAATGGGGAAAGATCAAATCGGAAAATCCTGCATATGGCTGATACTTTCCATATTTTTAACCACCTGTTTTTAAAGTTGAATCAGCCACTGGCAAATGTTTATTTTCATCTTTAGCATGAACATACTGGTATTTGAATATTTTAAAATAAAACAAATCTTTTGCAATTAAAATAAAGAAAAATGTTTTTAACTTCATAGTTTGTCAGTGCATGTTTTTAAATTCATAATTTGTCAGTGCGCATATTGTTTAGTTTTTTGAGTGAGTAATGAGCTTTTTTTATGGTGTTAGTATTTGAGATATTTTCTTCTTCTGATTTTATTGTCATATGATTGATTTATTGTTATTCAATTATAACTCAAGAATCCAGAAAAATACTGTAGAGTTTCAAAATTCAAAAGAAAATTCTTAGGAACCAAAGTCCATACTTGTTAATTTGTCTAAAATTTTCATGAGAGAAAAGAGTTGAAATCTCAGAAATATTGTTTTGTCAATTCTCACCCTTCAAGGTGTTAAATGGGTAAATGCTTCATGTAACTTAACTGAATATTATGTGCATGCTTCTTTACTTTAATAATTTTGTTTTTCTATTTAGAACTTTATTTTTTCTTTTTAGGGTCTCAAGTCATTGGACCCCTTAAAGCAATCAAGATGCTTCCATATATCTCCACTCTCATTTGCTGCTCAAAAAGCAAGTTAATTTTATCAGTTCAAAAAATATTTATGTTGCATGTATTTGTAAAAGTTAAATTAAGTATCCAATCCATACCCTCCAATGTGGCTGACAGTTGTCAGTAAATACTTTAAATGAAGTTTCATTTGTTTTAAAATTATTCATCGTTCTAACAAAAGTGTTTGTCCATGGAGTTTTATCCTGATTTCTGGCCAACTTGGTTTCCTGATTTAAAAATTTTCTTTTTATTTTTTTTCAAACATTTTAAGATAAAACTTTTGAAACTTTGGAAATTTAAAAAGTCTTGCAATTTATTAGTTTTTTTTTAAAAATATTTATAAGAACTTTGAGTTAATCATAAAAATTTATTCATATTATTTATCTTGACTCCTGTAATTTCAGAATTTTTAAAGTAAGCTACAAACAGTCGTGCTTTAAAAAGCTTTTCTGCATTCACTTTTTTATATTCTACTTTTTATTTTTAAAAGGTAATTATATTTTTTTTTACCTCCACAGCAGAATCACAGCTTGACAATCTTGCAGAATAGCAAAGATTTTTCAATTGGGAAACAAATTTTTGGGAGGAGAAGAAAAAAAATTCATCTAATAGCACAAAGATCATTCTGCAGATATTTAATTTCTGTAGACTTGGTAAGGAGTGACAATTTCTGCATTTCTGCAAGTTTTTGCCGCTCCACTTCTGCAATTTTTTGTTTAATTATTTTTGTCTTTCTCCCAACATAAAGAGTTGAAAATCTTTGAAATTCCAAAGTTTAAAAAATAATTTCTGCCTTATTTTGTTTTCATTTGCATTACTTTCTTCATTACTTTAAAATTTAAAATCATAAATTAAATATAGAGTAGAATAGGACCTCTAACAAACTAGTGTTAAAATAGAGTTGCAACTTTCAAACAAATAATGCAACTGGTGTGCAACACTCAATAGAAAGTTCCTTCTAGTGGATAATGTTCATTGGCTGGTGTTCAACTCTTATTTCAAACATTTTTCAAGGAATGAGTTTCTTCTAAAACCTGTATCATTAGAGGTTCAACTACCCTATGTTCATGTTTAAAATACTAATAAATTTAGAAAATAAATGCCAAAAATCACCCCCCCCCCCCTCTCTTGCAATTTCTGATTCTCCCCACACAATGCTTAATTCTTTCATTAAAAAATAAATAAAAACTCTGCACCATTTACTACTCTGAAGTAAAAATAACTAAATAATCAATCATCTAACTGCTCTCTCCGTCCTGAAATTGTTGCTTCTTTCTTTTGCTCCCCCTTTCAAATTTTAAAATATTTGAAATTCTTTCAATTTTAGAAATATTTTATTCTATTTATTGTTTTTCAAAAACAATAAGGTAAATAATCTAATATTTAAATCCCCTCTTCCTTCTTGAAATGGCTACATCTTTTGAAATTTTAGCTCCCCTTTTGCTTAAGTAAGAAAAGGGGTAATTTCAAACTGTAACGGAATTTTTTTTTTGTTTGGGGGGGGGGGGGGGGGACAATTTTTTGTAGTTTTACTACCTATTCTTGCTCTTCTGGAGATCATTTCTGCTGAAAGATATTAATGTAATATAAATTCTTTATGATTTTGAACTCAAACGTTAATTTATTAATATGGTGAGTTTTAGGAATGGCTTCTTTATTTTTATTGTCAGTCAATAAGTGGTCTGTAATATGAATTATTGTTCTTTCATTTCAGATTTCAGGTAATAATATGTCATATTCTTAAACATTGTTTTAAAAATCATATCTAAAAAGTTTGAATTTTATTTTAGGTGGCCATGAGCAAATTTGACCAGAACTCTCCCATGCCTTATGATAAACTTTGTAAAAATTTAGAGATAATTAGAAACAGGTTAGTATGTGCCTTCTGTTAGTATTAAATTAGCTTTTTCTTAGTCTTCTTTTTTCTTCTGCTATATTTATTGTAAGATCAATTATTGAAACTAAGGAGTCTCTTTTTTTTTTTTTTTCCCCTACAAAAAGTAGCTTTTATTTTCTATTTTATTTCTAAACTTTTATAGTGTTTATTCATCCATGTCAACTATACTGTCTTTATTAAATAAAATATCAGTTTGACAAGTCAGATCCAGTAGTTAATACATCTAAAAATTGTTTGTTTTTTAATTAACTTATTTTAAAATGACAAGGAAAAAAATCTTGCAAAAGTTTTGTTTTTAAATGCATTTTTTAACTATTAATAAAGAATGTGTTTTTTATAAACTCTGATGTTAATGGACACCTTCATAGAAAATAATATATTTAACATATAGTATCTTGCCTCTGTTTGACAAAAAAAAAAAAAAAAAAAAAAAAAAATCATTTTTGCAAAAGTACATCAGTTATTACAACTGCGTCATGTCTTCTATTACATGATATTAACTTTTTATTTCATGATAGTATAGACTAGTACATACGACTGTTGGTCAGAAATTCGGTAAAAAGACACTGGTTCATCAGTAGTGATAACTTACATTGTTAGTAAAATGTTATCAGGTGTAATGCCTAGGCTCCACCTGAACAATCCTTGATGTGTCTCTGAATCTGAATACAATTTCAACAAAAATTTGAAAATTTCAAGTTTTATATAAATTTGTAATATTTTTAATTTGTCAGGCTAAAGAGAGAAGCCGAGCTTTACATAGAATGGGATAAGAATTAAGAAATCAAAGCAAAATTTTAATATTGGCATTAGCCATCTATGTAAAAAAAGAAACTTTCACATATCCAGGGCACCCTTCAATTTGTTTTAGACTTGTGTACAGTAATATTCTGGCAGAATTTGAACTTCATGTTTCAACTGCAAGAGGGTGCTCAACACCCGCTAACTGCATAAGTTAATGTATTCCATTGTAATTTTTCTATATATTTGTTTAAAAAAAATAAAGACCTCCAAAATTAATTTCTTAGAAAAGAATAAAACAATGTAGAAATAAACAATAGAAATGTAATCATATTTGGTCTTTAATACAAAATAGTGTCTAAAATTGATTTTTTCGTTGTTTCTGATGGAATGCATTTTAGTTTCTTTCTACGACCTGCAGCAAGAATTGACTTTCATCTTCATCATTTGTTGTGATTTTATTTAAATCTCCAATAAGCTTAACCCCTCGTTCTGCACTGTCTTTCACTACTTGTAAAATTTGAAGCTGCTCCTTTCCTTTGGTATAATCAGCATTGCCATTTAATTTTTCTGGAGAAAGGCTAAACAGTGACTTGCTTATATTCATACAGGGTAAGAGTTCTGCTGTTCTCCTTGCTGCAGTCTGACAGTCACACACCATCTTCTATAAAAATCTCAAGTTCTCATCTTACATAATGCTTCTTAAGTGTTTGCATAGCTGCAAATCGCTCTACAACAATTTGTTTTTCTTCCATTGAAATTCTGTCAGAAAAGAGAGAAAGTCTTACTGTCATCAGAACACTCAGACTTGTGATGTTCCATCACTTTTCCAGCAGAAAGTGCAATCTCTGTCTGTTGATAGATAATTTTCAAGATCTTTAACTGTGTTAGAATAAATTCATCGTCTGATGACTCAGAGTTTTCCGTTACACTATTTAGAGAAATATTGGATGAGCAAATAATAGCTGAAGGTAAAGAGGCTCTAATGCTTCATTCTTCTTTTAGTCTCTGAAGAGAACGTTCATGCTTTTTTTGGTAACTCTTTATCTTTTAAACCCATATACATTTTACAATTGGTTTCTTTGATCCTGGAGAAAATTAGAATTATCTTTAATTCTTATCATTTTTATAACACTTTCATGACCAATATATCTAACCACTCCTTGCCGTTGGGCTGTAGAAAAAGACCTTTGTTTTTCTTCCACAAAAGTGAATGAGAATGAATGTTTTTCTAGTTTTTTAATTATGTATGTGTTTCTTTTGTCTTGCAGGAATTGCAGATTTCTGCCAAATCTGCATTAATTCTTTAACTGTAAAGGACTAAGACATTGTACCAATTTTGATTCTTTTAACTGATAGTGAAAACACTGAAGGATTTGCCTTGTCGTAGTTAGTTGTTTCAATCTAGTCACTTGGCCTACTGATCTTAGGCAAACCAGAAAAATTTCATTACTAAGGCAAGTTGAAACCAGAACCATTACAAATTTTTGGCTTTGGAATTTCTTTAAACAGAAAAGAACGGCTATTTTTCATAAAAATTAAAGCTGTTGCTTAATGCACAAATTTTGTGATTATTTTATTTCATATTAGGCTTTAGTGTTTGGCTTATTAACTGTAACATGAACAATGTTAGCATCACATAACAGTAGATTAATATTTAATGTAAGTAATGCAACCTAAATATAATTCTTGATACTTATTTAAATATTTAATAACTATTCTAATTTAAATAATTAGATAATAGATAATTAAATCTATTTTAAATATTATTTTCCTTTGTCACCTTTCACTTAGGAATAGCCGTGAACTAAATGCAAACAACTATCAGACAGATGCTTGTTGTCGGGTGCATAATTTGAAAATATATATAAGATAATTATTTAAAATAAAAATTATGAAAAATTAAATGTTCCACTGAGAAATTGTTTTCAATTGCTTGTGAAAAGAGTAGAATTCTTGTTTTGGTTTAGTGTTGTCTGTAACTTCATCATGTAAATAATTCTCAGAAATGTTGCTACATATAATAAAATATTTCAGAAATATTTAAACACAAATATATAATAAAACAAACTAAATTTCTTCTAAAAACTTCTGGGAAAATTTAAATATTTCTGAAGTGTAAATTATTGTTGTATTTCCTATGCTTCTGCTAATGTTAAATTGTGGGATCATTGAGCACCCTCTTAGAATTCGAGTAAGAAGCTAAAAATTTACCAGTATTATACTATTGATAAACTGACTCTAGCTCAAAAAAAGTTTTTTTGAACCACCCTAATTGGCATATGTGGTCAACAAGTGATGTTGAATTTTTTACTTTACCTCCCAGTAGCAGAAAGCTATTGTCTGCGACAGGAATTTAGTGGGATGAAAATTGTCTGCGGGAGTAGAGTGTTACATTTTCTTATGTACAAATATTGTAAGTGTTAAAATAAGCAGCGTTTTTACTGATTAATACCAGGGGTGATTCGGAGTTTTAAAAAAAAAAAAAAAAAAAAAAAAAATCTATAATTCACAGCAAATTTTCCGAAAGGTTACAACAGGGGGGAGGGGAGCAAAAATCCACTACTGTCACTAACTATGTATTTTTCTTAGTGCGTTTTTGATGAAATTTGCGTTTTTTCGCGATCTTTTGACGAAATTTGCAGTTTTTCTCGATCTTTTGACAAAATTTAGCGTTTTTGCGATCGTTTGACGAAATCTGCTGTTATTTCGCGATCTTATAAGGAAATTTCTCTTTTTTTTTTACAATCTTTGACGAAATTTGCCGTTTTTTTTTTTTTGTGATCCCTTGACAAAAATGAGATTTTCTTTCGCAATCCTTTACGAACTTTGTGTTTTTTCCTCGATTCTTTGACGAACTTTGTGTTTTTTCCCCGATTCTGTGACAGAAATTTGCGTTTTTTCGCCGCCCCTGGGACGAAATTCACGTTTTTCCCGGGATCTTTTGACGAGATTCGTGTTTTTACAGCGATTCTTTGGCAGAAATTTGCGTTTTTCGCGATCTTTTGACGAAATTTCACAAATTTAATTCCGATCTTTTGACATAAATTTTCTTTTTTCGTGATCCTTTAACAGTAATCTGCGTTTTTCGCGATCGTTTGACAGAAATTTGCATTTTTTCCGCGACTGTCTGCTAAATTCGTGTTTTTTCCTCGATCCTTTGATGAAATTATAGTTTCTTCCGTGATTTTGTGACAGAAATTTGAGGTTTTTTTCACGCCCCTGGAACAAAATTCGTGGTTTTTTGGGGGGATTTTTGGATAAAATTCAAGTTTGTACAGCGATCTTTTGGCAGAAATTTACGTTTTTTGAGATCTCTTGATGAAATTCCGCGTTCTTTCCACAATCCTTTGACATAAATTTGTGTTTTTTCGCGATCATTTAACTAAATCTGCGTTTTCTCCACAATTGTTTGACTAAATTCACGTTCTTTCCGTGACCCTTTTACTGAATTCGCATTCTTTCCACGATCCTTTGACGAAATTAGTTTTTTTCCATAACCCTGGGCTGGGACGAAATGTTTTTTTCTGGGCTGTTTTGACGAAATTCGTGTTTTTATAGCGACCCTTTGGCTATAAATTAGATATTTTATGTGAATAATTGTCAAAATTGATATTTTGCGGCGACCATTTGTCGAATTCGCGATATTTTTTGTCAAAATTTTCATTCTTTTTTTTTTTTTTTTTTTTTTTCCCCCAAGTTGGCAAATTTATCTGCAAGGTCCAAAATATCTGTTTCTGCTACCGGGCTTTACCTTATATTTATTATCACTAAAATATAATTAAAATAACATTGGTTGGCTAACCACCGTTCGTCTTTTGATAGTCGAGTAAGGGGTGTGTACAGCAAAAAGTGAGACATATTTATCCAATATAGAAAATATTGCAATCAGGGATCATTCTAGAATGTAAAAAGGGCAGGGTGCACATTACATAATAAGGGCAATTTTTTTGAAAAGGTCACATCATTTCATAAAAAGGGCATTTTTGTAATAAGTGCATACACCAATATAGTGACAGGAAAGGGAATCTGGCAACTGATTAAAGAAACCATTGCTACTAAAATCCAGAGTTGTATAATATAGACATGCACGCCGTGCGCGGAAAATTTTCCGCAAAATTCGGAACTTTACGGAAAATGTTTTTGGGGAAAAAAAAAAAAAAAATCATAGTTTTTGCTTTTGTAACTTTTTTTTTTTTAAATATTGAAATCTTAAATATTTCCCAATTTTATGTACGATTTATTTATTGTTTGCCAGGGGTGATTCTGTTCCGAATTTTCCAAAAATTTAAAAAATTCGGCCATCAGCCCGAACATTCAGGCATAAAAAAATATCACTTAAAAATATTACGAATTTCAACAAATGGTCGCCGGGATAAAAAAAAAAAAAAAAAAAAAAAACTTTGTCAATCGTTTGCAGAAAAAAATCAGCCCCTTCATCAAAGCTTCGCGGAAAAAATGCGAATTTCATCAAAGAATCGCGGAAAACGTGAATTTCTTCAAAGTATCCTTATATAAAAAAAAAAAAGATAATTTCGTCAAAGAATCGCTGAAAAAACGCAAATTTTGTCAAAGGAGCGCTGGAAAAAAACAAATTTCGTAAAAGCATAGCAAAAAAAGCCCGAATTTTGACAAAGGATCGCGGAAAAAAAAAAAAACGCAAATTTCGTAAAAGAATCGCAGAAAAAATTTAATTTCGTCAAAGAATCGCGAAAGAAACACGAATTAAAAGATCACAAAAAACACTCAAATTTTGGTAAGAAATCATGAAATCACGTGAATTTTGTCAAAGGATCGCGAAAAGCACACTAATTTCGTGAAATGGTTGCGGAGATTTTGTTTATTTTTATTTGTGATTTGCTGAATTTAGATCCCCAAAAGTTCCTTTTTATGTAAAAATGGTCTTTTTTGAGAAAAATGGTTCCCTTTACCATTTTTTACTACAAAAGTTGATTGGGAGTCCTGTATGTTGTATTCATAGGCTTTTCTCTGATTAGTTGAAATGCTGCTTTAAAATAATATTTTTTTAAAGCCAAAAACTGATTTTTTTTTCCTTCCTGCTGCTAATTTTTCATTGTTTGCAATCTGTACCCAATGGTCATTTAGAATGCCCAGAGCTAGCAAAATGTGTGGAGAAATTTTATCTGAGTAATTATTCTTTCAAATGTGAAAATATTTTCAAGATAGCGATCATTTTAATTTTTAGGAGTTTATTAGCATTAGGATTCCAGTCTGCTCCAAAAACATTACAAAATTAGATTTTTGCTGCTACAAAAATGTATTTTATTGCTCCAAAATCAGATTTTTGCTGTTCCAAAATGGCTTTAGTGCACTTTCATCCCTGCATCAGTCTCTTTAATGATGATACCTATGAATAGACCTCTCCCTATAAAATATGATTCAGTTGTTTCAGAAGCAATGCCGTATTATTTTGTGAACAGAGTGACTGGCATTTTGTGCGAAGAGGTTACAATATTAAGGGTTGGGCTGTTTCTAAATGCATTGACAAAATAATTGATAAGAATTCACCTTTTCTTATCATGGATTTTTAGCTTTATTATTTTTTTAACTAAAATAATTATTCTTTAATTAATATCAATTAATTTTTAATTTGAATAGTAATTACTTTAAAACTACTGTTTTTAATTTATATCAACAAAATAATATAACACATTATTTTATTAAACATTAATTTGCAGAAAGTTTTTGACCCAATATTTGTGTGCACAGAAAGTTTTTAGTTTTATACAAGTCTGCTAAAATCCTCCTTAATTCTAATACAATAACATTTATATTTTACATAACTTCACTGTATGAAAAGTTTTAAAAATAGTGAAATGAAACTAGATATATTGGAAACTGATAATTTTGATCTTAAATTTGCAACATCAAGCTTCACCTATTTCATCTAAAATTGGGGGAAAAAAAAAAGTTAGTTCTTTACAAGTGAACGAGTCACTTTAACCTTAAAATGTCTTTTGAAGTACACAATGAGCTCATAAATGGTAAACAAATATTGGCATGCGAAAAAATGACATTACTTTCCGATCCCCCTAATACTTAAAAATTGCATTTAAAAAGTTTTAAAAAAAATAATCTTTACTAAATGCAATAATGCATTTTTTTTTTTTCAAAATGCCATTTTCTGCTGAACTAGTGTCTTTTTTTACTAATTAGTATTCTGTCATCTTATTTCTTTTTCTAGATTGAACACTAACCGTAATATTATACATACATATGAATACCTATTTAATACATAGATGCATGAATGTATAGGGATTGCTCTAGACTGGAAAATCTGAGTCAAATTGACTTGCTTACATCAAAACTGAAAATCGAATTCCAAAGACTGAGAGTCAAATTTTAAAAGATAAGAGATCAATATTAATATGTTTTATTTTGATAAATGTAATATAGCATTTTGTTTTGTATATTTGAGAGCTCTTCACCTTAATGTGATGCCAGGGGTCGAAGCAGGATTTTTTTCTGGGGGCCCATTTTGTGGAAAGTAAAAGTTTTTGTGAAAAATACATTTTATAAAGAAAGATGAAACCCAATTACTTAAATTTGTACCAAGTATTACTTAATTAATAGTAACTTCTTTAATTCCTCTTCTATAGTAACTTCTTTAAATTTTGCATTCTGGTGAACTTGTTTTGTTTACAAAATGCACATTTTGAAATCTAACAAAATAAAAATAATTAATGAAGAGTATGGTTTTATGAAATGAAATTTCTTGAAGGAGCCCAAATTTGGCCTGGATCGACTTCTGGGTGCTATTTCACTTAAGTTTGAATGAAATAGTAGTAATATGTCAAATGTTACATGGGAAATTTTTTTAATTATTTTTTTTTCCTTTGAATATGTTATCTACATTATGTAATATTGAACTAAAAAGTGAAAAAGAAATCTCAGTATGAAATATTTAGAAAAGATAATAAATGAACACAATTAGTAAAAACTTAAAAATATGACAAACATCTTCAATAGGAACCATATTGTGAATATAGAAAAAAGCTGTGTGGAACTGATCAACATGGGATTATAAGTCAGAAGCAGATCGTGTTGTCTTAGTTTCTTTCAGAATGCAGTCGCCTCTAAGTAAACAGTAATATATGTGTAAGCTAGTTTCCAAAGAACAAAATTTACATTTTAATAGAAAATTTTAAAGACTGCATTGTAATTTTTTCAAATTTGATTTCTAACTTCAGAAACAAAATGTTGAATTTCCCTCTTACGGATGATTGACACAATTATCTGTTAATAAATTTCTAGTACTGAATTTTTAGTCTTAAAAATTGCAAAAGTGCTTTGAAAAATAGATTATTTTTTTCATTTCAAACTCATCAGAACATATTTCATTTTGTACGAGTCCATAGGAAGATTTCATTTTGAAAAAGGGTGGGAATTCTGATGCCATAATCAGTAATGGTAGATTTTAATGTTTAACCTACTGTATTATATCCCAAAGTTAGCTTTTTCTATTTTTAATAGTTTTCTATCTTTTTTCTCTTTATGTGTTGTTATAGCTGATAATATTTTATAATGAATAACTTCATTATTTTTTAATAGATTAAAAAAGCCTCTTACCTTGGCAGAAAAAATCTTATATTCGCATCTCGATGAACCAGCAGTTCAAGAAATAGAACGTGGAAAAAGTTATTTGCGATTAAGACCTGATAGAGTTGCAATGCAAGATGCCACTGCTCAGGTAAAATTTTTTTACTGGTCAGTATTTTCGATTACTCGTGTAATTGAGTATTTTACCCATTTAGAATCATTTTCACTAATTGAGAAAATGCCAAGGAGTGAAATTACTCATCAATATTTTTGAAATGTGTCACCACATTAAATATTCCATAAAATATTTTCACGCAAATGTAAAATTAAGGAATTATTAAATATTTGTCAATTTTTTATAAATTTGTATCTGTGTATGAATACATTGAGAATAAAAATGATTGTGAAAAGACTAACAAATGATTTTTCGGGACTCTTTCGTTGCTGTAATCATGTTTTGAAACGTAAATTAATTTCTGTTTTTGTCTTGAGTTTGCATGCAGCCATATTTTCCTTTATTACAAAATACCATAAAGACACTTTATGAAATAGCACAAAAATAAAAATTTGAGTGATTTGATTTTCGGAGACAGCAGTGAATAATAACTTAAATTTTGAAGCCGCTTTTACAAATTGATGTAGTAATAAAAACAGACAGTTGTATGAGTTATTGTTACATTTACTGTTTTAGATAAAAAATGTACACAGAAATTTCACTTTTTCAGTTGTTCACAGGTGCATATGAAAAAAATATGTAAAAAATAAATGTTATTAAACAGCATGTCTGTCTTAGATCAAAAGAGTGATAAATCAATTACTTTAATTTTTTAACTTTATTAATAATTTGACATTTTTTCAAAATATACATAGAATATTGTTGAGTAAACTGTTTCAGATTTCTTCCTTTGATTTTTCTAAATACATATTTTATACAAGAAATGACATTTTTAAATTTGCTTATTAATTTGTAATTTTTTCCTTTTACAGATGGCAATGTTGCAGTTCATTTCAAGTGGTCTCAAAAAGGTTTGTTTCCCCTCTTTTAACTACATAAATTGTTGAATATTTTAATTCTTTTTTCAAATTGGTTTTCTGTTTAATGTTTTGTTGATCATATGTTTTTTAAACATGTAAAAATAAAATTGTGAGTTTTTGTGACATTCTTTAAATTACTTTTTTGAGTAAAACTGCATAAAAGTTACATTTTTAAAAAGATCGTAAAAAAAAAAAAAGAGTGAGTTACATTAAAATGTCTATATATTCTAAGATAACGTCGGGTGATATTAAACTGACAGCTTTAAATTTTCTTTCATTGAAGTAAACATAAGAAGTACATAAGAACACTGCTCTTCAGTGAGCAATAAAAATAATTAAATCATGGAGGTAATTATTCCACAAAGTTCTCCAGTGATGAATTTTGTGGCGCTGTCTGATGTCAGAAAGTAATTTGCACCTATAAGCCTGTCAAAATTTAGCATAATTCCATTAGTTGAAGTGCTATACAACTCAACTTCCTTCACAATATCTTCTTGATGTAAGTTAAATGTAAACAAACTCAACTCATGTAATAATATTTAATGAATGACATTTCTAAATGAATTGGCAGTTAATTTTTAGGAATTCTAGAAAGAGATCTTTAGATATTGTGAAAACTCCTGAACAGTATCAAGAAAGGGTAGAATACTTCCATACTGCAACATTTCACTGGTCTCTTGCTCTTGTGTACTTGTCATGTGATCACCGCAGAGGAGAATACATTTAAATATTTTTGTTACATGTAGATGTAATCTTGATTGTGACCTAATAAGGTAGTAAAAATTATGGTCTTCCAAAGGGAAGAAATTAATTTTAATTAATCTTATCTTGGGCATGAAAACATGCTTTTTTATCATGGCTTCCTAATGGATATAAGAATTGTTGTTTGTATTTTTAAAATTATATCATGGGATCCAAAGAAGGAACAATGCAATTAAAATGTATTTCATTTAGAATTTATAAATTTGTATATAAGTAATATATATGGCTAAATTTGTAAAAATAAGAAGAAATGATATCATAAATAGGGGTGGGGAATTTTCAGAAAATCTTATCAGCTAAGGATTTATTTTACCAGCCAGCAAGATGCAATGTACTATTGAAAATTGTTGTGACAAAATATATTCTACTGTGAAAATAGTTCATTATTATTACTATAGTGCAATTTCATATATATATATATAGCTTATTGCTGAATTCCGTTACAGAAATCGACTATGTTTTTTGCCTATAAATGTATTTTATGTACCCGTGATCAAGTGAAATACCTTATAAGCTTCCGGCTTCATTCATCCATTTTATCTCTTGTATGTTTATGTTACGGCTTTTTCTGGTTCAACATTATTTAGCTGGATTTATTATCTATTGTCTTTAATCAATCAGACTTTATCAAAATTTGGGTTTTTTTTTTTCCCATATGCTTCATATTGATTTATTGCCAGCAACATGCTAGTGAATTAGTTGCATTTAATAAAATTCTGTATTACTAGTTACATGTTCCTTCTCTATTCTGTTAAATGTCTGAGTTATGAATATTTGCTATATTATAAATTTAATTTCAATTATTGGAAATCGATGACGATTTGTTATATATCATGGTTATATATATATATATAATATACAGTGAAACTTCCATTTAAGGAAGTCTCATCGTTACACTTAAACACTTCGTTATGAAGAAAATTCATTAAATTGAAATCATCTCAAATTCATGAAATTTGTATAATAAAATATATGCATACATAAAAGAAAAAAATACGCTAAAATGGAAATATTGGAAAAATGTGTTTTAATTCAAGTAGTAACTTTTTTTATGTAACGTATATGAGAAAACTTTAATTTAAAACTTTGTCATATGAATTTAATTTAATGCATTTAATTAGAATAATGTCTAAAAAAAAACACACAATAAAGAGAGGTAAACAAAAACTGAAGTGTAACATAACTTTTCTCTTTTTTCTTAGTATTCGAAATCTTTAACTTTAAAAAAGTCTGTAATATTACTTTGTACAGGTTTCTTATAAAAAATACTGTTCATAAAAAAATTTCCCACTTTTGTAAGTATCTGAACAATTCTTCTGTGACATTTTTGTGAAACTGGAATCCCCTTCTTATTGTTATTGTATCGAAGGCATTTAGCATTTCTTCTTATGAATGCAAATGATTAAATAAATAAATTTCATTTTATCATACAATCCGTTAAAATAAATTCATACATCCATCGCAACTTCAGCAACCTCTCAGTTTGAATGTTGTGCATGAACTAAAGTGGAATAAACTTCGTTATACAGAATATATTTTTAATAATGTGGAGATTGATTTACATGTTGATGATGTTCAAAGTCAAGGTTCAGCAGAAAATTTCATTAAGTAGACAGGCATGAGATTTTCCGCTTTTTTGTCATATTTGAATTTTCAATTTTTTTTTTTCCAATTTTTGCTTTTTTGCCATTTTTTTTTATTTTAAATTTCTCATTTTTCAAGACTTTATTTCGTGCAGACATCCGTTTTTTATTCGTTTAAATAAAAAAAGAATCATGAAATGATTTTAATCCGCATCAAAGTATGCTTATATTTCAACACTTCAACTACGAGAAGTCTTTTATCGAGCTCGGTGGTTATTCTATTTCATCGAAAATTTTAAAAAAATCGGTCATAAATCTGAAAATTCGGACATAAAATGTATCGCGAATTTAGACAAATGGTCACAAAAAAAAATCAATAACGTCAATCGTTCAAAGAAAAATCGTCAATTTTGTCAAAGGATCGGGAAAAAACGGCAATTTTCGTCAAAAGATCACGAAAAAACTGCAATTTTTGTTAAAAGATCGCTAAAACACAATTTTGTCAAAAGATCGCGAAAAAACGACAATTTTGTCAAAAGATCGCGAAAAAACGACAATTTTGTCAAATGATCGTGAAAAACGGCAATTTTGTTAAGATCGCGAAAAACGGCAATTTTGTCAAAAGATCGCGAAAAACGGCAATTTTGTCAAAGAATCGCAAAAATGGCAATTTTGTCAAATGAACACGAAAAACGGCAATTTTGTCAAAGAATCGCGAAAAAACGGCAATTTTGTCAAAGGATCGCGAAAAACTGCAATTTCCGTCAAAATATAGCAAAAAAAGGCAATATTCGTCAAAAGATCACGGAAACACGACAATTTCCGCAAAAAGATCGCAAAAAAACAATTTCCATCAAAAGATCGCGAAAAAGCGGCAAATGTCGTCTAAAGATAGTGAAAAACAACAAATTTCGTCAAAAGATAGCGAAAAAGCGGTAATATCCATCAAATGATCATGAAAAAATGGCAATTTTCATCAAAAGATCGCAAAAAAATGCCAATTTCTGTCAAAAGATCTCTAAAAAATGGCAAAACGCCATTTTGCAGACTAGTTTCAGTTGCGTTAAGCGTACCGTCCTCAGTGGCACTGAGGACGGTACGCTTAACGCTACTGAAACTAGTCTGCGAACTTTTTGTTTATTCTGACGTTTTTAACGTTGCTTTTACAATGTATATTGGAATAATTTATTGCTATTTGTTTTGTTCTGAATGTAGTTGTCAATCTAGCTCATATCTAGTTTCAACAGTACTATTTTAATTTCCACATAATTTCCTGTTTAATTTTTTTTTTATTAGTTTCTCTTGTGTCAGAGGATGTTTTCATTTTTTCTGTTTGTATTTCAAGCAGAAGACAATCTTTAATAGAAAACTGCAATGTTCATTTTATTGGGAATTTTTATGTATTTTTAAAATTTAAATTCATTGTACAGCTACTTATAGCAGGTTTCTCTTCAGTTTTTCTAACACTTACTTCATTATTATTTTTAAATTAAAAATTGATATGTTATTTTCCGTAAAATTTAAATTATTTATAGGTTGCTGTGCCATCTACTATTCATTGTGATCATTTAATAGAAGCACAGATATCTGGAGATAAGGATTTAGCCAGGGCCAAGGTATATATTTGAATTTCTACTATAATTTTTCATTTTTAGTTTTTTTTCTGTTTTACTTTTTTATTTAGCAAATACTTTTTTAACCACTTATTTCTTGATGCTGATTTAAAAGTCCTGTAAATTTTCATTATTTAAACAGGATGTATATAGACAACTGAAAGACCATTATGCTTTACCTTGATGACATGTGCATTATTATCTAACATAATAACAATTTTTAAAAATTAGTTATGGTAGTATAAAACTTTCCTAAGCCAAGCCATGTTTATTTTGCAGATTTGTAATACATTAAAAATTTTAAATTGTCTCGTACGAATAGTCCTTTTAAATAATTTCCTTTTTACTCTTTTTTACCTTACTGCAATATCATTCCTGCCATCTGTAGATCTTGGTAATTACCAAGATCTATGGCATATTATTGTTATTATTTGACTATTTATTATTATTTCTATTATTATTCTATTTATTATTATCCTTGATCCATATTATTTGACTATATACCATACTTGCCAACTTTTACACTTTAGGTGTAAAATGTACACTTTTTGACCAGTTTTTACACTTAGGATGCTTATTTTTACACTTTTTTGCAAAGTTTTTGTTTCATTTTTCTTCCCTTAAATTATGAATTAGTTTCTTGTTGCTTTTAATAACGGCAAAAGCTGAATGCAATTTGGGGATTGTCAAAAAAATGAGTTAACTTTTGTCGGTTTTTGACAATGAAACCTTATCTATTAATTTTCATTATGTAAAAAGTCATACTTTAAAAAAAATTGTTCAGACGTTATACTTCAAATGTAAAAATGAAAAAAAAAAAAAAAAAAAAATTATGTCTTTAAAATCAGTTTCTTTAGGAATTTTATAATGGTTTTCATATTTTTCTCTCATCAAAACAATCTTTATAATGGTTCTAACTGTATTATTTAACAATATGAATATGTACCTTAAAAAGGTGTATAAATGTCGTTTAAGAGTTACATAAAAATTGGGCTACATGGGTCTTGCGTTATGAATAAAAAATTGTGTGTCAACCGCATTTCATTTTACACTTTACCATTTTTAAAAGTTGACAGATATGCTTATATACTTTGTTATTATTGAAAATATTATTGTTATAATTTGACTATGTATTTTTTAAACCTTAGAATGGTTTGATATCAGCTATATAATTAGTGATCAGGGATCTGCCCAGAGGGAAAATTAAGTCAATTTACAGGCCTTTCACATAATTTGAAGTTGGAAGAACAGAACTTTCAAAAGCTTCAATCTCAGTAAAACAGACTTCACAATATTCAGTCTCAGAAAAATAGACACTTCATAAAATGCCCAGCACTAAAACTACAGATTCAACAATACATCATATCGCTATAAACTGACCTGATAAATGAAATTTGTTTTTATTTTGAAAATATTTTGTTATTTAAAAAATTTTGATTATCCTTAATTTTTTGGTATTAAAAATTCAATCCTCTAAATGTTCTGTTCTGCTATTACACTGATTGGCATCAAAATCTGCCCTGTAAAAATAATGGTTGATCTGTATAGATTTCATCTCACTAAATCAAAATAAGGTAATGGCATCACATACCAATTTTTAGTTGAGGTGATTTGTTTTTAAAATTAAGTTAATGTATGTCTTACTAAAACATAAGCAAAAATCGCATAAAAAAATGTATATGTTAATATGTAAATAACCTACAAATAAATGTATAAGCATTAGCGAAGCTACAGTGGCAAAAGGGATTAAAATATGTTAGTGGATACTACTGTATAAGAAAGAAGAAGAGACATCAAAAGAACAATGCACCAGACAAATATCAACAAAATATATTATTGATTTTTTTAAAAAAAATCTAAAACAGTGAAAATATCTTTACATGTTTTCATTTTTGTCTAGCATTCTAAATTGCCAATCCTTCACATTATTTGTTATTAGAAAACTGTTTCTCTGTAAAATTTTAGTCAAAATTAAATCCTTTTCCATTTATCCACTTGATTGCTATTTTCTAATTTTTCATTCATGGAATCTCGGATGAGTTTGTAAATGAAATTTGTTCTTATTTTATTACTAGTAAGGATTTGGATTTTGGCCTCCCCACAACCATCTCATTGTACAAGCAAAGCAAATTATTTAAAAAAAAAAAAAAAAAAAAAAAAATCATCCTTGTTTGGCTAATTTTGTCTAAATCAATATATATATATATATATATATATATTTTTTGTATGTGGGTGGGGTGGAAGTTCTTTTTCTTCACAAAAAATAAAAGTAATTCACAAAGGTAAGAAGTTCGCTAATTAAGGACCCTGTGAAGAAAACAGACAAATCCCTGATAATTGTTGTGTGGAATAATCAAGAATTGCATTTAAATTCCTTGTAAGTAGTTAAGACATTTTACTTTAACATTTTTTTCTTGATACTGGCACTTAAAAAAATCTTTATAAAATTTCCCGCTTATCTTGTTTACCTCCATGAATTTTCATTTGCAATATAGACATCAAGGGGATTGCAGAACAAAATATAGGGAGAGAGACAATTTCAGAACAGCCAATGGGCCTGTAGTCAGCTGCCAACACTTTTAAATCAATAATATAGACAGGAAATAAACTAGACTAAATTTTTTTTTGTTAGACCATCAACATAAAATATCAACATAACAAATAAGCTTATAAAAAGTGCATAAATGAGTATCAGTTTTTTTTTTAAATTAAATTTAAAAATCTAGGGCTAATTGCTCCAAATCCCCTCCTTCCTTGCAGGACATTCTTTGTGTTTACATAACCTTGTGACCTACTCAATTTATAAATCACTTAATTATCTGTTACCTTGTTTTATTAAGTTCTATTTTAATTGCCATCTGTTATCTGTATCATATGGATATATATATTTATTTATTTATTCATATTAACAGGATATCAACAAAGAAGTGTACAAATTTTTAGAAACTGCTGGTGCCAAGTATGGTGTAGGATTTTGGAAACCTGGAAGTGGAATTATTCATCAGGTATGCAGTATGCGTGGTGAATTTTAACTTTTCTAAATATTTAAGATGACTTTCTTTTTAAGCTTTTGTTTAATAAATTCATTACTGGATTTTTTTTTCTTTGAAAAATGTAATTTTTTTATTTTGTAAAAAATCAATCTAATAATAATTTGGTTTAAGTAACTAAGATAAAGAATTAAGTTCTATTTAATTCATGTATTAAAATAACTATTTTTAAGTTGATGAAATTTCTTTGTGCAAATATAACATGTTTCTACAAAATACTACAGTAAGTTATGATTTTATTGTGCTTAATTTTATGCTGAATTATAAATTTAATCTGTAACTACATACTTGAATTTTTTCCTCTTTTTCTCTTCAGAAATTAATCTATAAATTTTATAGTGGGGTGAAGGACTTTTTTCCATTTAATCAACAAATGCATAAACATTTATGTTTAACAGCAAATTCTAGCTAATATACAGTTAAACATCTGTTTTTTGCAGCCCCTCCCCCCCCTTCTCTTCCCTATCTCCTAGTGCTTGAGGCTAATCATTTTTAATTTTGAATATTAATAATGTCCTAAATTATAGGATCATTTTATTGTTTTTTGTGGTTTTTATATCAGCAAACATCGATCAAGCAAAATCTTCATCTCTATTTCTTCTCTTTCAAACCTCAATCAGGAAGAAAGCAGAATTATCAAGCCATCCCCATCACTATGATAAACTTTCCTGCCAAATTAATGACTAAATTTTGCACTTGCTGTTTATAGCTTCTCGGTGTGACAATTGTAAAATTTGGGAATTAATTGATGGCTGTATTTATTGTTATTTTCTATTATGACATTTTTTTTTGACTGCCGAATTATCTAGAATCACCCATCACTAATGCCACTCATGGACATGATTTTGTTATGGGAAACAGAGGGGGGTGCAGTTTAAAGACCTGCACTTAACAGCGCTAAAATAAATTTTGTTTGATATGCTGATCCAAAATGGATTATTTTGTTTTAAATTGTCATTTTGTTTCTTGATGAAAAAACATCTTATGACAAAGATAAATAACTTTTGATGCTGCAGTCGTGAAAGGATTTCTGTTTGAAAAACTCACATGGGAAAATGGTCTGGAAAAGTCAGGTAATATGAAAAACTGTAAATGCTGGCCACCCTGTTTCAGAATTAATTATATAAGCCACACTTTAAGTAAAAAACATTTGGATTATAATTTTCAACCTTTCAATAATCTAAATACCTATGCTCTCTGATGCCATAATTTTTAAAATATATTTTTTGTTTATATTACTTTATTATTTATGCGTTTTGTAATCCTGTGGTTATCATATTTTTCTTGAAGGTACTTTTTATTTATTTATTTTGTATTTTAAGTAATAGTCTTACAATTTTTAAATGTGCAGAGAAAAAAAAATAATTTGAAATGTGTTGTAGATAGGTTTGCCTGTTCCTGGTCTCCATTATTTATTCTTTAGAATTGTTCTGACATAATTATGATTTTATAAATCAATAATGCATATTTTTTAATGCTATTAGTTTTATTATTCTTTGTTTTTATGGTCTGAATGGAAAGAAAAATCCTTTGTGGATTATGGTATTTTTTTTGTTCTTTCCAATGTTTTTTAGACCTAAAGTAAAATGTTAAAATTTTGCAGTACAAGTGGGGCTTGTCTAAAGTTTATGCTGGCCTTGTATTCCTCTGCAAACATCTGCATTTCTTTGCTATAAAATAATGCAAATTGACTTATTTAATATGAATTATACATTTTTATTGAATTAGTTGACTACATTAAAATTTAAATAATGTTATATTTAGATTGTTCTTGAAAACTATGCTTTTCCTGGTGTTTTGCTGATTGGAACTGATAGCCACACTCCCAATGGAGGTATGTAGTAACTATTTGTCTTTTTCATTTAAGACATTTGAGATTTGAACTGATTTAATTCTTTATCCTCTCCCCTCCTGCTCATAATACAATTTAGCTATTTCATATTGTTTGATGTTATAGTTTTAGATCATTAAAAACAAAACAAACAATAAAATACAAAAACACTTGTATATCAGTATTACATTATATGCAGGAAAAAATTCAATTTCTCACGAGAATAAATAAATACTTACTCTCATGCATCAGCATATCTGCTGTTGTGTCTTACCACAACAAAATATGTAGTAAGTAAAAATTAAATGCATAATCTCATGAAAAATAAATACTTTATTAAATTAAACTTTAACTTGCCATTAAAATTAACATTACAATAATTACTTTAAGATTTATCAGTCATTTATTTGATGTATATTAAAATGAAAATAACTATACAACAATAATTTTATTACCTTGAATTATTAAGATTTTTTGTAAATTAAAATTAGGATAGGCAAAATAGATTTTAAAAGATTAGTATTGAATGGGGGTGCGTTGTGTTCATGCCCCTAATTTGGAAAAGAAAGGAAATTTAAAATTATACAATTACCCAAGGTGCTTGGTCAATGATCTAATTTTAATTTTATCTGCTAAGATGAAGAAATCAATATCAGACACAGTCAGAATAATATAATCGACAAGGTAGAAGAATTAACATATAATTTTATCATCATTACTCAAAACTGTAAAAACGAAGAATAAACAAATCAAAAGTTTGAAAAAATAAATTTTGACAGTCTCTGACATTCCCCTGAAAATAATAATATAACAATTTTCAAGAATGTGCAAAATTTAAATGCAATAATGCAATCGATTATAAAAATTTAATGTATACTGGAAACAAAATTTAATTAATGAATAAAGCTACAGTGAAATATTTGAATTAATAAATGTACCCTCAAGAAATTAATTATATTTATATATAAAAGAGAATAAGTTGTTAATTGAAGGAAAAGGATAAAATCTCTTCATTAAATACTTTGACACAGCAATATTTATTATGGGTTACAATGCTAAATTTTTATTTTGAAGATCTAATCTCCTTTTCAGAACTATTAATAATTGATTTTCTTTGGCTCACATAAAATTCAAAATTTAAATTGGGGAGATAATTTTAACTATCTGATTTAATTTCACTCTTATTTAACTCAGCATTTTGTATTTTTTCACCCTTAAATTTCCACAAATCAATTTTATCTGAGATTTCCTGTGCACTATCTATCTCACTTTCTAATTGTTTAGGTTCTGTAATTAAAACTTCAATTTCCCTATCAAGTTTTTTTAGATCCGTTTCTTTCTGTTTTAACAATTCAATATTTTCTTCTAATTCTATTACATTAATGTCATCACTTGCGATTATATTTTCGATTTTCTTAATGTAATTTGTTACACTTCTCCGTAGAACAGTTCTTTTTGTTTTTAAAGATACCAGTTCACTCATTTTTGCTTAAATCAAGCCCAAAACTAGTTCTGAAATATCTAAACTGTATACTTTCAAAATAATTCTACACTTTTAACACAAATTCTTTTTAGACATGAAATAGAATGTTCAAAGTTAACTTACCTCACAACCTGAGGTAACCTTTAAACACAGACGATATCACTCGGCAGTTCATAAAATATTCGATTGTACTCTTTTATTTTTCACTAAGCGCTCTGGCTAGACTTGTACCAACAAATGGTTTTGCGTTTTTAACTAATCACTTACACAACTGGTTCGTTCACATAAACACACCAAAGCGGACTGTAAACACAAATTTATTTTAACACTAAATATATGCGAGCCAACAGACGGCTTACTACATTCCATCATTTTTCACATTTCACAACAACAAGAATCAAAACAGAATAAAAACAGTGTTGCCACATGCGCAAAAAAAGAACAAGAAACTTACATGGATTCGGAGCACACGAAACCAAGGAATATGCAGCAGACGATACTTACATAATTGATTTTTATATTCATTGTGTTTATTTCCTTTTGTAGACAATTTTGAAACATGGTTATATTTATATGATTAATGTGAGTAAATTCATCGTAAATTCCTTTAAAAATCTAATATTCTAGTGCTTTTTTTTACTATTATATTTCATATATTTTTTTTATTTTACCCACTTTTCAATATCCTACTACAGTAGGCTCCCTCAAATCTGCTACCCTAAAATCAGCACATCTTTGCAGATGTAAACAATGAAACTTTCAGTTCAGAATAGGGACAGAATTACAAAATTTTTTAGTTTTATATCATTCCATATGTATTTTGATACGTAATTCTCAATATGATGACTGAACTTGTGGTTTTTCATGAAGGAAGTATAAATTCATTTTATTGCTGATATCACTGGTAATCACAATCATTTTACCAAATATATTTATGTATTAATTTAGTTTTTTTGATTATTTAGATTGGCTAAAATTGAAATAAAATTTTATAACTTTATGATTTTGATGTGAATTAATTGGGTACCTTTATGAGGAAACTTTCATCGAATAATTGAAGGAAAATGTATATCATCTTTATTATGCATATTTAATTATACATTAATTATTTACTTGACCTTACTTTTAATAATTTAATCATTTTTTAAATTATCTTACTTTTTATCATTCTAATTTATTGCTTTATTTAATTTTTTTACTATATTACAAGTATTGATTATAATTTTGATTACATTATTACATTCAAATTGCTGTTTAAAAATGTAAACAAAGCAATGACCAGAAATCTGCACAACCTCTGGTGCCAAGCTGTGCATTTTTGAGGGAGTCTACTGCACAATAAGTGTATTTCTTGCAAGTATGGGTTAACGATATGGATTTTGTATAAAAATTTAATTTAAGGAAAGTTTTAAAAAAATTAAAAGTAGATTTGAAATCCTATTAAATGTTACCCTTTCACTTTACCAGGCATGAAAGAGTTCCTCCTAAAGGAGGAATTCCACCTTTTTAAAAACAATTTTGAACATTCTCTGGATTGATGCAAAAGTGCAAAGAAAATATTGGAAGCATATAAAGGTGGGGGGGGGGGGGTCTGGAAAATTTAATAATCATACATTTTGTCTACTCAAACCCTTGAAGTTTGTTTCTGAATTGCTATGCAATAGATCCATTAAATCAAAAGTGATCTCATATTATAAGCCTCTTTGTATTATTTATACAACACTTTCAGCAGGGTTCTTTTCTACGGGTCAGGGAAATGTCAGGGAATTTTTTAAATATTTGAAAAGTCTGATAATTTTTTATGTACCTCTTCCATCAGAATCTCTATCATCGTAAATGAAGAAATTTTGAATTAATTATTCATTCAATGTAAAATTTTTATCTAAAATTCATGCAAATTGTATAACAATATGAAAAATAATTAAAAATCGGAAATTCATACAGTGCATACTTTTTTTCTAGCATTTATTTAGATTAAAGTTGTCCATTGTGGAGTGTTTTACAATATATAAGCCGAATTTTTACTGGGAAAGGTCAGGGAAAACCAGGAAAAGTAAGGGAATTTTTTTTACCAGAATTGTGTAAGAACCCTGTTCAGGTAATTACAGTGATACATTTTTGGAGATATATTTGTAGAGCAAAGATCAATTTGAGGTGCATATATTTAGCACAGAACTTTTTTTTTTTTTATTCTGAAATAAGGGGAAAATCTTAACCAGCCAAATCATTCAAAATAATATTTATCTTGGAAAAATTAATCACCTGTACTTCACGTAAGCTCATCAGATCTATTTATTGTCAGTAAGTCTATTTATTATCATTTGTTAATACTTTCTAAGATACAAAAAAAAAAAAAAAAAAAATCATATGCGCTGTTATATTTTATTGTATAACTGAAAATGT
Organism: Maratus speciosus; assembly: GCA_963932465.1. Lineage (NCBI taxonomy): Eukaryota > Metazoa > Arthropoda > Arachnida > Araneae > Salticidae > Maratus > Maratus speciosus. The sequence continues at coordinate 551,244,139 of OZ010790.1, read as the reverse complement.
GCCTAAATTATATGAGTTTGGTGCCATTGTATAGATGGAAAAAATGTTCCTCCTTTTTTCCTATTTACCACTTTCATGATTGCTTTACATACATAAGTTTACTGTTCAATAATATATAATTCATAGATCCTTTTTTTTTTTTTTTTCCCCTCAAGGGAACACTAAAACATGATTTTTGATAGTATCTAAATGATATACAACATAAATTTGGTTTCTTTACCATTTATTTTTAGTGACTTGAAAAACTAGGATTTTCAAAAAATGACAGGGAAAAATTTTATTCATTTTTATTTTCCCAAAAGAAGAAAATTTGTTCTTTTTTGGAAATGTGTAGTTGATCATCATGATAAATTTTTATTAATCTTTAATTTAACTTCATGTATGTAAAGATGGAATTTTGTAATCTATTTTTAATAAACTTTTTGATATGCTAGGAATTTAAAAATTATGTGCACATGTGTGTGTTTCTGATGACAATACAGAGTCTTAATATTTTTTTAACTCTATTACAAATTACTAATTTTAAGGCACTTTTTCCTTAGCAAGTGCAGGGGATATCACAAAATATTCATTATGGTTACACTGTATATGAGTTGCAACAACAAAGTTAATTATGTGTCAAACTGTGCTTGTTAAAATATGCTAACTGGCTGTGAAACTATAACAATAAAAAGTAGAAAATAAAAATGTACATTTTTTTTTAAAAGTATGCTTTTATGTTTTACTTTCTAGGTCTTTTTCATATTGGACATAGTTACAACTAATTTTTTTTTTTTGTGATAAATATTTTAAATTTACTTTACATTAGGCCAAATCTGCAATAATTTTAATTCATCACTTTTTGCTATTTTAGGTGGTTTGGGTGGATTATGTATTGGTGTTGGTGGAGCTGATGCCGTGGATGTTATGGCAAATCTTCCATGGGAACTTAAATGTCCTAAAGTTATTGGTGTGAAGCTTACTGGGAAATTAAGTGGATGGTCATCACCAAAAGGTAAAAGACACGTTATAACTGCAAACTTTCAGAGCTGTCTAACGCGGTGCCATGACGCCCTTTTTAAGTTCTGTTTCTTTTTTTTAGAAGTAAAATTTCGTTATAAAGTATTCTTTCTTTAAAATCATTCTTATTTTTGCATCGGAGATATTTTCAAAACCTGTGAAAACACATTAAAAACCAGAAACATACTTTAAAAATTTAATCATGCATATTTTCAAGATTTGCAGTTATTGTTTATAAAGTGTAATTATGATGGTTAAATTTGGTAATAATTGGAAGTAGCTCTTTTTAATACTTAAGAAGCAACAGAATAATAAACGTTTTTTACTTTTCCCGGCCCTTTGAAGACATATATGCATGAATGTTCAGCTTTTTTCTTTTTGCTGTTGTCACACTGGCCTATTGGCTGTTTTATACAAGGGATAAAGGAGCTTAACTTTTCCTTCTTGACTTTTGAATTATTATTTTTTTTTTTACTTAGAAAAATTAATAAGACTTGCGTGTATACTAATACTGTGCAATAAAATTGCTGCATGTTTTCAGTCATGTGAATAATGGCACCCTTCATTGTATGCCAAGGGATGAGGTGAGCCCCTGCTTACTGAAAGATTAGACAGCTCTGCTTTACTAGATTTGGCAGGATGATATGAAAGAATACTGTGTTTCTTTATTTATGCTGTTGCTCATGTAACACATGCACCTTGCCTTTTAATATCTCATTTAGAAGGGGGGGGGGGGGCGATTAATGCAAAATATGAGAAAAATACTTCAAATAGATTTTATCCTATTAAAATCTAACAATTATAAATTATATTCCACATTGTTTACAGAGTATTGCTTTATGATTTCACATATAGAGATAAAAAATACCCATCTATCAATCTGCATACAGATGACGTGATAGGATGGGAAGCTCCACAAATAAACCTGAATATAAGATAAACATGTGAAACTGGTACCAAGGTGTTGGGAAAACTAACCCACTTTTTTTGTTGCAGGTTTCTGTAACATGGTTGTAGTGTAGCAGTCTGTTTCCAGGAAACCAGAAATGTTCACAAACTAGGAAAAAGCTCAGTCTGTCCTGGTATCACAAAACTTTTTTGGCATCTAATTCACATCAAGCAGTGCACTGATTTCTTCAGGCTTCGCACAAAAGACTTCCTCACTTCTTCCACCCTTTTAGCTGAGGTTGATGGTCAATCAGTTTTCAGTACATTGTCCAGTGTCCTAGACACTGACACTGTTACACTACAGTCATGTTATGGAAACCTGTAACAAAAAACTTAAATTTCCAACATTTTGGCACCAGTTTCACTTGTCTTATATATAGCAGATATGGATAAATTTTGTAATCTGGGAGTGATAGATTTTTTGGACACCCAGCATTTCTGCATCCCCCCCCCCCCCCATACACAGACACACCTCCCTGGATTTTCAAATTATTTTTTGGAATAAAAACCATGCAGCATATGCAAAAATAATAGTTTAATTAATTGCATCTAATGTAAGTGGATTTTTTTATGTATTTGTTTTTATTATTTTAAGTAAGTCTGAGTCAATATTTTCTTTTTGATGGTCTGTCATCATCGATATATTTTTAGTGGCTGAGTATTATTTATTGCTCAGTGAAGATGGAAAGACCTACATCAATTGTGTAGAAACAGGTGCAATGTGTTTGAAGTTTGTCACACTGCGTATAGTCTGCATACATTACATATACAATGTGTCTCTGAACTGTCATATTTTACATAAAGCAATAGAAGTCTTTTGAAAATATCATTACAATATCTTCATTATTGTGAAAATTATAAATGAAAATCCAGTTTTGACTTGAACTGGAGCAGCCTGTATTTTTTTTTTTTCACTGAATAAGTGGATTATGACATAAATTTCGTGACAAATGTTTCTTTTACTGGGTATTATCATCCTTCTTTTTTTTATTGTTGCAAGAGTTCAGCGACACTTTCTATATTCAGTAAAACTTCTATAACTAACCCTCCTGAATAATAGACACCTCTATTTATTAATCACTCTTTCAATACCAGAAACCTATATTTTGGTTATTTTTACCTTTATATAATAACTGACAAAATTTATTATCCAGAGGTGTGTACTATTTAGAGATTTTACTGTATATATATTTTAATTTACTACTTAATTATTTATATTTTTATTAGTTCCTATTGGAATAAATTCCAAATTTTGATTATATTTAAAAAATCTATATAGCGTGGAAGAAAATAACTTACTTTTCAAGTTTAACAGTGCTTTATCTTTTGTTTCATTCAATTTTTTTAATGGCTAATCTGTCACACAAGAAAGTTTCTTAATTTTCTTGACAAGTGTCTATATTTCAGCAAAAAAAAAAAAAAAAAAAAAAAAAAGTTTAGGCTACTTATAGGGCACTTTAAAACTTCATTGAAGAAGCATGAGGAAGAACAAACGGTGTCTGATTATGCAGCAAATCAAAAAATGTTTTTTTCAAAAATTTCTTCTTTTATCAGTTTATTTCTCCTCTTTATATGTATTCTTCCATTTTTAGCTTCAAAATTTGAAGATTTATTTTTCTGTTACTTAGTTATAAGCCTCTTTCTTTTTTCTTGTGTGTTTTTTTTTTTTTTTTAAACAAAGAGCCTCTAAAAATATATTTCTTATGGAAAATGGAATGCATTAGAAATTGATATTTTAGAATGATTGTCAGTTCCTAAAAATGATTGAAAGTCGTGAATATTAGGTTTTAAACACTTTATTGATAGCTGTTCTTTATCATTTCATGATTTTTTTTTTTTATTATCAATATTCATTACTGAAATAAATATTTGCCCTTTTTTCCAATATCCAAAATTTCTTATTTTTCTGATCTAAATCATTTTTGTGATTATTTTTAGTGGGTTTTATTTAAAAAAAAAAAAAGCAATAATTATTCAATCTAAGCCTAACTTTTATTTTGTTTATTGACTCATTACTTTAAAATGTAGTGATATTCTTTCAGAGGTTTAATTTAAAAAACCAAGTTCTTGCAAAAGAGAAAAATAAACATCAATGGTGCCTAGTGAGTGTAAAAGCTCATAAATTTCTGGTAATCACTTGCAAAATTAAAGTAACAAGGGACAAAATGCAAAACTGATATTACTAACGTCTTATTTTCAAATTTCACTCTCTTGATGTGGAAAGCAAGTCTATATTTCTTCATCTGGGCTAGTTGGACAATTCCACTTACTGTTGGTTTATGGGTGATAGAACAGAGAAAAAGAAAGGGATGGATGGGGTTGGGAGAGGAAGTAGAATATTGTTTTACAATTCCTTAAAGGCCATATCAGACGGGGAACGATGAATAACAAACATTTTACAAAACATGTTCGTCCAGCCTGTTGTGTGTTCGATAAACAGGTTCTGCAAACTTTTTATAGGGTTAGATGTGGAAGGGTTACCTGATACGTTTACATATCTCCCTGCTATCCATTCATATGAATCTTATCTTCCTAGCTTCATCCCTATTGGCTCAGTTCATTCAGCGCAAGAATAGCCAGCAAAATTTTTTTCTTAATCAAGTTCAAGCAACTTTTGCTGACTATAATGTTCTGTTGGGGAATATGTTCAGAGAACGACTTTCGTGTGTGATACGACTATAAGCAAACCCAATTGTGCATGTTTATTATAAAATGTCATTATAAACATTTTCTTTAGTGAAAATTTTGATTCACAGATAATTAACTCATGATAATTCTTTAAGGGGCTTATAATTCTTGCTTTCTGTAAATTAACCTGCATATATTCCGCTTCTGGTTAAGTCTTGGCAGTGGTGCTCCTAGCTGGTTATACTGAGGTTTCCCAAATGTTCTTCAATGCGATCTTTAAATTTACAAGAAGTCATTCCTATATATTCAAGATAAGTATCTTTTCCGGTTCTCAGTGTCTCAGTTACGTTTACCCCAGAGATTTCCATTTTTCGGGATCGGGTCTATTTTGTCATTAACTAGATCTTTCAACTTTGCTAGAGGAGCAGCGAGTAGGTTTATGCCAAAGCAAAAAAGCGCATGTCTTAGTTTCTCAAAAAGTACTGGGATGTACTTCATTTTGCAATATTTTGTATTACTCGGTGCAATTTTTTGTATTTTCATGTGGTTTTGCAGAGAGTTGATTAGTTTATCAATAATGCTTATTGGTAAAACGTTCTCAACTGCAATGTTTCTAATGGTATCCAATTCATTTTCTAGATGTTATTAGAGTGAACAAAAACGCTTGTCTTATCTAACAGTTAAACTCAGCAAGTTTGCAGTTGAAAGGTAATGCATTTTCAAACTGAATAGTGCTGTTAGTAATTTATTTTCCTGTAAACTGCAGCTCAGGATTGACAAATTTTTGATGAGCTTTACGTTCTAGAAACGACGGCTCGGTATTCTTTTCTATTTCAATGGTAAATTATATGTTAGGATCCACACTATTTATTCTGTTAAGAATACTTTCTTACTGAAAATGAAAATATTATTTCCAGTTGTTAGATTAAGTCCAGATTTTACAGTGGTCTTCATTTCTGATCTTAATGATTGCTCATTATCTATAGTTATTAATAAACATTTTTACTATGTCAATTTTGATTGATGAATAAAGTGAAATAATGTCAAAGCTTGCTAAAACACTATCTTTACTGAGCTTCAAATCCATAATCCAATTAACAAAATCAGTACTAGACGTTTTTTAATCATCTTTTAAGTAACAAAGCACATTATGTGTAATTTTTTTAAGTTTTTAAAGATGAGTTTTAGCATTCTACTTATTTGCTTAGTCACTTGCATTTTTTCTTACCTATGTGGGTTAACCAGAAGCAGTAGTTGAATTTCAAATTTTTAAAAAATGGTTGAAAGGTTTTGAAATTTGAAATTATTTCTTTTATCTGTTAGCTTACTATTTATCATCCGGAAAGAGTAACACTTATTGTAACATATATATTTTAGTGTCTCAAAAATAGATATTTTTGGACAAAGCAAAAAGATATATTTGGGGGGGAGGGCAGAAAGAATTTTCTTAATATGTGAGAAAGAAAACAAATTTTTTTCTTTTTTCCGTCTTCTGTTTATCCTGATTAGTTATTATTCTTTCACTTTTTTTATTTACAAATGATGTGATGTATGATGCAATCACTATCGAAAAACACTTTTGGTTTCTAAGACAATCACAATTTTATTTACACACATGAAATAAAATAAATACAGTAGACTCCCTCAAATCCGCACAGCTTGGGACCAGAGGTTGTGCGGATTTTAGAATTTTGCGGATTTCTGGTCATTTATTTGTTTACATTTTTGAACATTAATTTGATTGGTAGTTGAGCAATGGAAATTATAATGAATGGTAAAGTGAAACATTAAAATAATTAAGTAAAATATTAAAATAATTTATTAGTTTAAAAGTAAGTAATTATTAAATAAAATAATTATGCAAAATAAAAAATTTAGAAAAATATTAAAAATTAAGTCATGTAAATAATAATTAAGATACAATACTAAATGCACATATAAATATACAATATAATATAAATATAAAATAATATATAAATATACATATAAATAACACTAAATACAAACATACAATACTAAATATACATAAAAATGAGGAAAAATAAATTTTTCTTATTTTCTTTTTACAAACTTTACTTATTTTTTTTATTTTATATTTTTGAAACATGGATAAAATGGTTGTTTGCTTTAATTTTTTGTTTCGTTCTTTTGTTATTGCATCCTGAAGCTGCTGATGATTCATTATCTGTTGCTCAGATATAAAGCTCTGCTGCTTCAGGAAGCTCAAATATTTTTCTCCTATGGCTAGACCTTCTTCAAGATTAATTTTTTCAAGCTCTTCATCAGATTCAGTTTCTGATGAAGAATCTGCATCAATAACGAAATTTTATGCCATGTTTATCCAGATTTAATAAACGAAAAAGCTTGATTAATTAAAAAATATTTTGAAAACGATCGCGATCGCCGATGATATTAGCACCATCTTTATTTATTTCGAAAATAAATGTGTATTTTCTTTATGAAAAAATTTGAGTTCAGTCATATTAATCAGAATTACATATTAAATTACGTGCGTAAAATTACCCCCCCTCCCCGGAGCCACAGAAATCTCTCCCGGAAAAAAGTGTCTGAATTTAACATTGATGAAAACTGACGTAGATACCTCTTTCACGCTGAGATCTCAAAACGAAACAAACTTATTTGCCATGTTCCGTTGCTTCGTGCATTCGCTCCGTGCATTTCTTCTTTCTCAAGATTTTTCTCAGTCGCCTATACGCACAGCTTTATTGTATTTACAAAACAGGGCCATTAGATTTTTTTCGGAAGTAAATTCATATTTTTCTTCATAAAAAAGCTTGCATTTAGTCGTATTAATCAGAATAACATATTAAAATGCGTACATAATATTGAAAAAATAATAAATATTGAAACACGAGGAAACGAATGGAAGAAAAGTAAACAATTCCACTACAGTTTACACTTGCTAATATTCTACAGGAAATACAATAAAGGGGAATTTTTCAAGGCTCGAAATGTACTGGTACAAATCGGAGCGATATTCCGGTTCTTGAAATTATGATAAATAAAGTTCCGATTCGTAAAATTATGGTAAATATCGTTCCGTTTCATACTTTTATTGAAACATTGTTCCGATTCATAAAATTATGGTAAATATCGTTCTGTTTCATACTTTTATTGAAACATTGTTACTGTTTAATATAGCTTATTGCGCTCTCTGTTACTGTTTTCATTGTTATTTAGAGTCTTGAATGTTTTTTTTTATATTGCTTTGTATGTTTAGAAATAAATTTGTCTATACTTAAAAAAATTCGTAGATTTTTCCATTTCGAGCCCTGGAATTTTTGATATAGATATGCTAATTTATATAAAAATCAAAAGTAATATAAATTTATTTAGTAATAAATCAGCTGTAATAGCCAAAAGAGAATAATTAACAAAAAATTGAGAAAAAAAAAAACATGGTGGTAGTCGCTGATTTTGGCACCATCTTGAATTTTGTGCCTGCACCTTAACTGTAAATTTCATTGTTTACATCTGGAAAAAATACGCGGATTTTAGGGTCGCGGACTGGAGGGAGTCTACTGTATTACTAATTCCACAATCCATTCTCACAATAACATTAAAATACTGTTTAAATATTCCTCATAATACAGGTGACACACCTATGTTTGTTAGCACCTTCCTCTATGGGACTTCTTCGTGAATTAACTACTCTTCCCTCTGTTGTTCAGCATGGGCGAATGTTTGCTGCTTGGCAGTCGCCAGTATCCTGTATTCTGCCACTCTGGAGTTAATGTGATCATTGCAGGAGGTAGAAAGAATTTTCCAGGAATGTGTCCAGACTTTTCGCTCAGGGTCCTGTTTTTGTGAAATTGTGAAGAGCTTTTTTACATTTGTGAAAAATCTAGTCCCAATTTTGTGAATTTGAAATGGTTGTTGTATTCAGGTTCCTTTTTATATATTTTTAAGAAGATATATGTATGTAAAATACATATATTTTCTTTATATATGTAAAAGTGACAGGTCAGATTTTACTTTTAAATGATTAAATTTGTGAAAGGTTTAATTTAGAGCTGGAAATTTTTTGTAAAAGGCCTATTTTTGGAACAAAAAAATTTGTGAAGGGTCCTTTTTTAAGGTGAAAAGTTTTGTGAAGGGTCCTGTTCTGAGATGAAAAATTTTGTGAAGGGTCCTGTTTTGAGATGAAAAAAATTTTGAAGGCTCCTTTAAAGGACCCAATTTCTTCTTCAACAGATCCCTGTTTTCTAAATGTGGGAGAAAGAAAGCAAAAATTTTTCTTCATTAATTCATTCCTGAGTTTTATACAGGGGTGCAGAAAATGTTTCTACTCCCAACATTTCCCCCAGTCCACACAAAAATTTCCCCAAAATTTTACTGTATGTTATAGGTAAGTGCTGTATTACTGTAGGTATAGAAAATTATTTTTCAAATATTTCTCAACTTATGCGCGAGTATATATGGCAGGGGTGATTCTGAGTGAAAAAAAATTTCCTAAAATTCACAGCAAATTTTCTGAAAGGTTACAGCAGAGTAGGGGAAATCCACTCCCAACACTATGTATTTTTCACGGATCTTTGACGCAATTCACGTTTTTTCGCGATCTTTTGACGAAATTTGCAGTTCATTCACGATCTTTTGACGAAATTTGCGTTTCTTTTGCGATCTTTTGACGAAATTTGCGGTTCTTTCGCGATCTTTTGACGAAATTTGTGGTTCTTTCACGATCTTTTGACGAAATTTGCGGTTCTTTCGCGATCTTCTGACGAAATGTACGGTTATTTTGCGATCTTGTGACAAAATTCGCGTTTTTTCCATAATTATTCGGCAAAATTCGCGGTATTTTTATGTCCGAATTTTCAGATTGATGACTTTTAACAGAATGTCTTAAACTTTCGGAAAATTCGGGACATAATCAGCCCTGATATATGGTACATATTATTCTGAGATTGATTTTGTGAAGGTTGCCATACGGATCTTTTTATTTGTACTGAAATTGTTCTATCTCAGGGAATTATAGAATTCGTTGTTAAAATCGAAATCAATTGTATATGTTTCTGAAAAATTTCCCCCGATCCTAGATCGCCAGATCGGACATATTCTGCACCCCTGGTTTTATATAAATGTTCTTTTATTATTATATTGAATTAAATTGTGACCTGTTATTGTACTACCATTAAAAACATTGTGGATCTTTGGTATTAATTTTGTCAATGAAAAATTTCAATTTTTTTTAAAAATTTAAATATGTTTGTAATATTTAGTGCAATAATAAAACTTTCTCTGATAGATTTTTTTTTCATTTCCCTTTTGTTTACAATTTTTTAAAGAAATCTTATTGTCCATATTATTACTATATAACCTAGTTTATTGGTCTTTCATGTGTGGTATATTTTACTGGCTGATTGTTTGTCTCTTAGCCAAGATGAATAGACCTACATAAAGTTTGTAGAAACAGGTGTAATGTGTTTGAAGTTCAGCACATTGCATATATTCTGCATACAGATATTTTTGTAAGATTGTTTGATATTTTATAAAGTTGATATTTATTTAAAAAACAGATGCTGCAAGGATATTGATTTCTAGTTTTATAGAGTAGTGTTACTGGTGCAATTGAATAGAATGTATTGTAGATATTATATTGAGATTAATTGATAATATATTAAGATTAATCGATTGAACCTCTCCCCAAAAAAATCTATCCTAATTGTATATAGGCCTGTTTTGATTTAGTAATATTGTACAATAGAAAAAGATGAGTTACAAACTTTTTTATTTTATTTAATTTAAAAAACAATTTCCCCCCCAGATATTATTTTAAAAGTTGCTGGTATACTCACGGTTAAAGGTGGGACTGGAGCCATTGTTGAATACCATGGACCTGGTGTTGATTCAATATCATGTACAGGTAAAGTTTTTGTTTATTTTTGCTTTTATACTGTTGTTTGGCTCTGTTGTTGAATTGTTTTGTATATTTTCTTTTCTATTATAATTCAGGATTGCTTTCTTTTTAATCTGAGTAAATAATTATAAGAATTGTTCTAATCACTTGTTTAACACTAGAACGGCGGTAGGGGTCATTTTGACACCTGAGTATTTTCGTCCATTGATTACTTTTGTTTGCTTGGGCGAAATCGTTTGAAATTTTTTGACTTTTCCTAAATAGATAACATATATTTCTAAAAAAAAATTCAGCTTTCTAGATTGGTTAGTTTTTGAAATATGGGCTTGTATTCCTAGAACGGCGGACGGGGGTCATTTTGACCCCTTTAGTAAAATACTCTTTGTACTCGAAGCTGCTTTTGTTGCTATACTATATGTTCGAGGAGCAATAAAAAAAAAGGCTTTAGATTTATATTCATTGTCGTCCAAGGCATGAGGAATACTATTTTGCAAAGAAACTATCTCAAGAGATAGATTCAAAGAAAGAAAGATTTTTTAGGTTGGGTGAAAAGACAACAAGATCTGGCAGACTACAGACTGATAAATTTGCTCTTGTATCTGAAATGTGGAATAAATTTATTCAAAATTGCAAAACATGCTACCGACCAGGACAAAATATTACAGCTGATGAACAATTGTTCCCATCTTAGGATAGATATAAATTTACGCAATATATGCCAAATAAATTGGGTAAATTTGGAATAAAATTTTGGAGATCTGTTGACATTGATACTAAATACCTCTTGAATGAATTTATTTATCTAGAAAAAGATGAAACAGCCAATCCTTAATTATGTTTATCGGAAAATGTTGTCATGAAATTAACAGATCCCCATCTAAACGAAGGGAGGAATATTACGGCAGATAGCTATTTTACTAGCATCAAATTAGCAGAAATGTTAACAGCTAAAAATACAACTTTGGTTGCACAATGAAAAAGAACAGAAGAGAAATTCCTATATCATTGAAAAATATGCGCAGTACCCTTTATTCATCGAAAACAGTGGTATGTGATAATATGACACTTACCATCTATCAAGCCAAAAGAAAAAAAGTGTTTTTCTACTGAACTTATTACATTCTACTGTAAAATCTGAAGACGGTCTCAAGAAGTTGCCCGATTCAATACAATATTACAACGCAACGAAGTATGGTGTGGATATCCATGATCAGATGTGCCGAAAATACTCCTTGAAATCGGCTAAAAGACGATGGCCTGTACATATCTTTTTCAATATTTTGGATCATACAGCTGTAAACGCCTGGATAATTTATAAAAGTGTAACAGGCAAGCCTATCAGTAGAAGAGATTTTCTATTAAATTTAGGAGATGTGTTCAGAATGGATTTTATGGTTTCAAAACTCCCAAAGATCATTCCTGAGTCTTCAGATAAAAAAAAAAAAAAAAAAAAAACACGAAAATAAAATAGATATGAAGAGAAAAAATTTGAAGTACAGACATGCAATGGAAGCAAATCTCAGGAATTTTGCGCACCATGTTTCAAAGTTGTGTGCGGAAAATGTACTGGAAAAATTGCTATTTTTTTTGTTACAACTGAATTAATTCCTAATACGTGTGTACAATTTGGAGTATTATAAGCATTAAATAAAATTGAAACAGAATGCTTAACATATTAACCATTCAGCTACACTTATAATGAAATAACGGAAACAACAGAACATATTTCTCATTTATGGATTTAGAGAGTGAATCATTCAGCGAGTAAGTAGATGAAAAAATATATATATATATTATTTTATAAATTGTGTTTTATTTTAGTTAACATTAGTTTTAATTTGTGGAAAGATTAATTTTAAATCGATTTTTATATTAAATTAATGAGTTTTTTGAGTAGTTGTAGTAGATCCAATTAATCGCCCTGTAGGTGTTACATATACAGTACTTTAAAAATTCAATAAATTATCGAGTAATATTAAATATAAATTATGAAATACACGTAAATTACATATTTTTGCCAATGTATGGCATTTAAAATTGTTTTAACGTTGTTATTTCAGTAGTTTCATCGAGGGGTCAAAATGACCCCTTCCCGCCGTTCCAGTAGTTAAGATTTTCCCGCCGTTCTAGTGTTAAATTGCATGATATTTTTCATAATTTCTGTAGAGTTTTTTTTTAGGTGTGGAGCTGTGATTGTCATTAAGATTAAATTTTGTTTGTTTTATTTAAAATTTAATATGTTTTTTAAAATATTGTATAAAATTACTAATGAGTAGTAAAAGTGCTTTTTTTAAATTGAATTTTGATTGATGATTTAATTATTAAAATAGTCAGTTTTATTTCCTTCTGTTAAATTATTGTATTAAAAAATTAAGCACAAGAAACTGAAGTAAAGAAAAAGTTTGCTAAGAAAACAAAGTTTATTTTGTAATTGACATTCCCCCCCCCCCCCCCTCTCCATAAATAACATCTATGTTTATTTAAGTTGCTTATTTTTTGATCTGGCCAAGCAGAGAAAATAAAATAAATCCATAAAGCTTTTAAAGTTGTTTGCTTTAAATGTAGAGTTGATATATTTTTAAAAAACTATCACATAAAATATAGCTGTTTTCAAAATTACTGCTTCTGATTTATAATTTCCAAATTTATTTTAGGTATGGGCACAATCTGCAACATGGGTGCAGAAATTGGTGCTACTACTTCTGTCTTCCCATATAATAAAAGGATGCGGGATTACTTAATTGCCACAAGGAGACCAGGTGAGAATATTTTTATAATTGGAAATTAAAACTGGAACCAATATTATTTTTTATGTAAAATGTTCATGTATTTTTTTTTATTAATATTGTAGAACTCTGAAATCTGCTGATTTTATTTGCATACCAGATTTTTAAATGCTTCAACGTTATTTGCATTATACTTTACTAAAATCGTTAATGAATATATATTTTTCCAGATGATTTTCAAAGATTTTTACAATTTGCTCATAATATGGGTTTATTCTTTTTTTTACTAATGTTCTTTATTAAATTTGACCATGATTTCTTTATTAAATTTGAGAATTGCCACATTCTTGAAACTTGCCTGGTCATTCGTCTTTAATGCAAGGAGAGAACTGAAGGCTTCCAAGTTTCATGCAGGAAACGAAATTGTCAGCAATATGAAATCATCAAGACTCCGGAGTTCATCAGTCAAATCGATGAAAATCCAACAAAGTCGATGAGCGCACTCACTCGCTAGGGAGATGAAAGTTGGTGTGATCACAATCTGATGTGTGAATCATGAGGACCTTTGTTAGGGGTTGTATGAGATGAGGAGAGTACAGTTCTTGCCTGAGAGAACCAGGGATAACTGCCTGACCAGAGACAAGTGCCGCCTTAACAAGTTGAAACACAAAGAGAAGCCAGGAATGCTCTTGTTTCTTTCCAATGAGGAAAACTTTGCTCAGGTCTGTGAGAATACTTCTCACAGTATTTAAATTTGGTTTATTTTTATTTCCTTTCAGCTATTTTTTTGCATCGATGTCTATTTAAACTCAATCTTTACGCCGCGATGTTGACGCTTTTATCCCTCACCGTAAAGCAAGTTCATTTTTCACCGCCGATATTCATATCTGCGTTGGGAGCGGATCAGCAGCTTGCGCATGCACACTCTGCTATTTTAGGAGCATATCTTGGAGCTCTCGTTTCGTCGGAGCCAATTTGATTATGATGACGTCATTGAAATTATGCGCCGCCCCCTTTTGACGCCGATCGCTGACAGGAGAATCGTTTGGTTTCGTTTTCCAATCAGTGAAACATTTTTAATTCTGCAGCTTGTAATTCGATTTTCATTAATTTCCCGTAAATGTTAATTTAGCTAATCAATTTAAAGTCTGCCTTTTAATTACTTTGTCAACCCCGTATTCCTCATTTAAATACTAAAACTCTTTAATTTTAAATTCAGAATTTGGTTTGATGTTGTTTGCAAAAGATGTAGTCTCTTAACGTAGTTTTAGCGGAGCGCCAGCCCGCTGGCCGGCCGTTCGAATGCCGTGCCGTTCTTTTTGGCCGAATGAGTTTGATATTTTATTTAAGTGGATGTGTTTTTTTTTTCAAAGTTTAATCCTTTAAAGTTGTGCTGCTCTCATTAAAAGGAATCCCATGGATTTATTCCGTGTTGGCTGCTATTTTTCTTCTTAAAAGATTAGTTCTTCTATTTTAAAATGGTGACCAGAAGCAAGTATTTTCATAACCTTCTATTGCTACTAACGAAAGAAATAAAGAATATTTGTTTTCACCACTTTGCCTCTTCACTGTCTACATTTCAAGTAAGAACTCTCCAGTTTTATTATTTCTTTAACAATCAATAGTAATTTATTAAAAGACCTTCGCAATTTGTTCTAAACCACTTAAACGATCATTAATTACCGCCACATTTGGCGCCGTCGTACCTTTCGAATTGCACGTTGTTGCTTTGGGATTATTGCAATTAAAAAAAAAATACTGATTCTTGAAGATAATTTTTTTTAGAACTTTTTGTTCCTTTTTTAAGAATTATGAGATTTTTGGTTGAAATATTTTAATAGAAGCTACATTTTCATGAAACTTGTTCTAATTAAAAAAAAAAAATTAAGATCGTTATTCAAGAAAGTAAAGTAAAATTTTTTTGAGGAATTGTTCTCATTAGTTCAAAAGAAAATGGTTAATTTAATTCAAGATTTATTGGATATAATTTATGAAAATATTTTTAAATATTTGATGTTCTCATTCTGAAAAATTCTTGAGTTATGCCATTTTTTTTGTTAAATAGTTGCATTTTTTTTTTACAATATTCTAAAGAATTCATATTTAAATTTTACTATATTTTGAAGAATATATTATTATTCTAATCAAGAAATGAATTAATATAATTACAATATTGAAAATGAATTTTATGTTGTTGCAAATAATAGCAATATTCTGTTTTTAAGAATAGAATTCTGAGGCAGTTATATATTTTTAATTGATTGAAAATTGTGAAATTGAAAATAATTTTGAAGAATAATTATTGAAATTGAAATATTTGTAAATGAATTTATGTTCTCAAATAATTTCAATGAATTTGAAGTTTGGCAAAAATTGTTCTCAAGAACATAATGTGATATTTTAGGAGGCATGGCTTTTGGGTTATTTTTTATTTTCTACTTATTAATGGCACTTTAAATCACTTATAAATTTGAATTTCAATATATATATTTAAAAAAAAAAAGAGATTGAAATTTTATTGAAGTATTATTTTTTATTCTTGTTGCTGAGAAATTTTGTTCTTCACCTGAAGTTATTCTCATCTCATCAATTATGCCTATTTTCTCCAACTGAAGTTTGGTATTCTTCAAGTAATTTATAGTGGTAATTATCCTGTATGATTATTTTGAAGTATTGCCTGCTTCTCTTAATAACAAAAATATAATATGAAAATTTATAAACAGTTATCGCCTTTGAAAAGTTCTTAGACTTGCTCCTTAGATGATTTGTGAAATATGCTGATATGATATGGTTAGCATGTTGTCTTGTGGACTAGTTTGATTTCATCTCTAATATTTAAAGAACTGTTCCTGTTTTTAAATTTACCTGTTGATGTTGTTATAGAACTCTCAGCTAACAAATTGAAAATATTCAAAATTTTCATTGCTTCAATTCTCTTTGGCAAATTCAATTCTTTTCACAAATTTATAAGTCTATGCATGACATATCCACATCGACATCATCATACCTTATTCTCATGTTGCTTTATAAAAATAAAAAGAGCAACATTATATATATTTTTTTTCATTTAAAATGAAATGGGGCTTCTTCAATCCTGTAACAGTTCTACTTAAAAATTCCATTCACCATAAGAAAAATATTTTTTCCTTGCCAATAGCGAAGATTACTTTTATATATTTATTAACTATCAATAGTTCTTATTGATGTGCTTTTTGCCATATTTGATGATGACTGTTCCTGTATATGCTGCTAGAAAATTTTTTTTACCTGTAATGACATTCTTCAGACTTTTCTTCCATTCATCTGTTGCTTACCTGATGAAGGTGGTCAGTGGTTTTGTGTGACATCCATTTCTTCTGGTCTCTTCTCTGTTGTTGCACATGTTATCATGGAAGCTAAAAATTATAAAATTACCTACCTACTTCAAAAGTTTCCTACATCTACAATAGTTTAATTTTTTGTGTGTATGCTTCGTATTCAGCCATAAGATGCCTGGTGAAGATGTTGTTCATTTATAGGCAAATATCCATTTATGAAACCACTTCATTAGAGTTCTTCGGTTTGTGAAGCTACAAATAGTGTTTACTACTTTGTTCTCTTAAAAATAAATAAATAAATAGCTTTCATTACTGATTATAATAGTGTGTCAGTTAGCGTTTCTCATGTGAGAGTAAATATCCTCATCAAGTGAAATTGTTGACTTGTCTGCTGCTAGAACTCAGTTACTCACATCATATTATTCTAAGTCTTCTCAAACAAGGAAGTTTGAATTACCTGAAAATTACTGATATATTTTACCTTCGACAACTTTATTTTATTATGCTGCATTTTCTCCAAATATTCTAGCAGGTGCAATTAAAAGTATTCAGAGTTAATTTTTGCTTGTGTGTAGCAATTCATCCTCACATTGCAAAATTTTTGCTCATTGATAATCAAGTGTAAAATCTCATTTGTGAATATTTGTTACAGTGTTTATGCAAGATCAAGTTATTTTGAAAAGTTCCCATATTTATTTATTATGTGCATAGTGCCTTTTACTTTAATTTTATTTCATACCCAAAGCCTCTAAGTTTTTATTTTTCCATTTGCCTCATTACTTTAGTATATAAAAAAAAGATTCGTTCATTTTGAAGATTTTTTTTGTTTTATGAAGAATTGAATAGTAAAAATGATCTTCATTTTGAAGTTTTCAATGTTTTATGAAGAAAGTGAAATTTATTAATGTCTTCTCTTCATACCTACAAATAATACAAGAAGATTACAGAAAAGCACAACTCTAGATGGAAATTTTTTTTTACCAGCGCATTTATATATATATAGAATTTTTTTCTATAAATCATCTAGTGGAATTTTTTTTAAGTGCTTCTTGACCTCAAATACCGATTATGTCCTATCATACTACATTTCATCATAAGTGCACCACCGACTTCTCGTCCTTGTTAATCTCTGCAAAAGTGATTCATGTATGTGTCGCAGAAGTATGATTGCTCTGCAGTAATGAGTACGATGTCGTCAGTTAAGTGCTACAAAGAGAATGCAATGCATTCTCACTTTCTACAAAGTGTCTCGTCATGTTAAAATGTTCTAATGTCATCATGCAAAGATCATCTATTTTGATGATTATTATGTGAATGTTCCAGTTTTTTTTTCGACAGCACTATACCAGTGTACCACCTCATGTTGTGTTACTAAACTTTCAGTGACATCAGTTAATCTTTAATAGCCTTGTTCCATATGGCTCTGGACTCAATGAACATCATTTTGAATCCAAAAACATTGCCCTTACACACCTGCAGTTACACAGTGTTTATAATTAAAATTTTCTTTTACTTAAGATGTTAGGAGCCTTGTTAGGAGATCCAAGCCACCTAAAATTTTACGTAGGAGTTCATATATGTGTTTATTTTTGTTCATAGATATGCTGGTGGCTAGGGCATGATGGTCATCGACATGGTTGTGGACTTCAATATTTACATATATATATATATATAATTTTTTTTGTTTGTTTACAATGTTGCTGATGATTTATCTTTGTCATTATCATCATTGTGAGCTTAACATTGAATTGTAATAATTTTATTTCTATATTATATTTTAAATGATTATTTTAAAATTATATTCCTGGTACATGGTATTTTAGTTTTATAAACTCATGATTTTGTCAATTTTTTTTTTCTTTCATTCTATATGGAAGTACTTAAATTTTTTTTTGGTGATCACCAGTCTATCATATTTTGAAGTAAAACCATGGTATATGTATATTTATCTAATCTTTTGAGTCTCATATATATATATATATATATATATATATTAAGAATTCTTATGACTAATACATTGAAATTTTTATAGAGTAAAGTATAAAGTTTAAAGAAATTGTGTCTAAGATGGGATTTATGACACTTAATTATGACATGTCTTTTGATTGAAATAGCAACTTGTTTCTATGGGATACTTTGTTTGGGTGATTGAGTAGTGCACGACTCAATTACACAATTGGTATCTCATACAATTGGTTGTCTGTTTTAATTTAAATGAAATAAAGTTTGATACACTAAAATGATATCATTAAGTTTTATGAAAGTTTATTTATATATGGCCATTTCATTTCCTTTCATGTTAAGAGTAATAAAGAAAACTCTTTATTTTTTTAGATATAATTCTAAAATTAAAAAGTCCTAGGCATGTTGTAAAAGTCAAACTACAAAATGTTTCCTGACTTTTTTGTTGCTCTTGTATTTGCAACTTTTATCAGAAGTTAATTCTGTTTTTATTTGGTACCAAGATAGCAAAATTTGTTTTGACTAGTCAATGATCTCAATTTTGTTAACTTAAAATATGTTAACACTTTTATGATGATAATTTTATGAGATCAAATAGAAGGTTTTGCCAATGTTACTGTATTTTTGGCATTTTTATTGTATACTTGATGTATTGTATACTTTTGGATTATGAATGTACTTTATGCAATGTATATTCTTTTTCTCTCTCTTACTTTTGGTCACCAATATTTTTTTCCAGCACCAATTTTTTTTTCAACTGTTAAATCACCAATTTTTTTTTTTCAACTGTTAAATCACCAATTTTTTTTTCCAGCATCTTAACTTTAAATTTTATTGTTCGACTTTAATGATTTTTTTCGCTTTGGCAGTTCAAAATTTTGTCATCCCATTTTCTGTAAAAGGTTTTTGATCAATTTTGCCTTTTACATCTCCTGGTCTTACAAAATTTTCTCGGTGAAGGGAGGTAATGTGAGAATACTTCTCACAGTATTTAAATTTGGTTTATTTTTATTTCCTTTCAGCTATTTTTTTTGCATCGATGTCTATTTAAACTCAATCTTTACGCCGCGATGTTGACGCTTTTATCCCTCACCGTAAAGCAAGTTCATTTTTCACCGCCGATATTCATATCTGCGTTGGGAGCGGATCAGCAGCTTGCGCATGCGCACTCCGCTATTTTAGGAGCATATCTTGGAGCTCTCGTTTCGTCGGAGCCAATTTGATTATGATGACGTCATTGAAATTATGCGCCGCCCCCTTTTGACGCCGATCGCTGACAGGAGAATCGTTTGGTTTCGTTTTCCAATCAGTGAAACATTTTTAATTCTGCAGCTTGTAATTCGATTTTCATTAATTTCTCGTAAATGTTAATTTAGCTAATCAATTTAAAGTCTGCCTTTTAATTACTTTGTCAACCCCGTATTCCTCATTTAAATACTAAAACTCTTTAATTTTAAATTCAGAATTTGGTTTGATGTTGTCTGCAAAAGATGTAGTCTTTTAACGTAGTTTTAGCGGAGCGCCAGCCCGCTGGCCGGCCGTTCGAATGCCGTGCCGTTCTTTTTTGCCGAATGAGTTTGATATTTTATTTAAGTGGATGTGTTTTTTTTTTCAAAGTTTAATCCTTTAAAGTTGTGCTGCTCTCATTAAAAGGAATCCCATGGATTTATTCCGTGTTGGCTGCTATTTTTCTTCTTAAAAGATTAGTTCTTCTATTT
Source organism: Maratus speciosus (assembly GCA_963932465.1). NCBI lineage: Eukaryota > Metazoa > Arthropoda > Arachnida > Araneae > Salticidae > Maratus > Maratus speciosus. The sequence goes on along the minus strand of OZ010790.1, from coordinate 551,223,960 downwards.
TAAAATGGTGACCAGAAGCAAGTATTTTCATAACCTTCTATTGCTACTAACGAAAGAAATAAAGAATATTTGTTTTCACCACTTTGCCTCTTCACTGTCTACATTTCAAGTAAGAACTCTCCAGTTTTATTATTTCTTTAACAATCAATAGTAATTTATTAAAAGACCTTCGCAATTTGTTCTAAACCACTTAAACGATCATTAATTACCGCCACAAGGTCAAATCAGTAAACCACAAAAAGATCTGTGATGGTGTAAAATCCCTGAAGAGCTTCTGACAGACATGTGCAGAAAATCTCCAGCCTTACTGATAATTCTGGGGGGTCATGAGAAGTGAAGATGATATGATCCCTCTAGAAAGCATTAAATCACTTCTGTAACATGTGGGAGGTCGTATGTTTTTAAACTAGACTCTGCATTATCCCATACAGACCAAAGATGGATGGGCAAAGCATTCATGACCATGTCACCTCATCTTGTTGGGCCCCTTCCCCAGCTACCTGATATTAACGGAATGGCCTATTATGTCTGTGACGTAGTTGAGAGGAACTCCAATAGTCATCCACACAATGTTGTGACTCAAGGCAGCTGTTGTGTATACAGTGGCAAATGTTCCCAACACTCATTTGATCATTACCTGCAATCAGTTTTGACAGTCTGTAGAGGCGGTTATTGTGGCTTATATTCCTGTGTGAAAGCAGGTGTTGATTTGTTCTAAATGCTTGCCGCACCCTGTATAGTCCATATTAATAAATTTTAGTTTAATTATATATTAAGATTGATAGTTTTGAAAATTGATTTCCTATTATACTTAGGGTATCATCGATTTTAATCGGATGATTTAAATTGGTGATTAAATAGCGATTTTAATCAACTGTTTTTTTTTTTTTGTTTTGTTTTTTAATCATTGATTAAAATCATAAATTTTCTAAATGTTTAAAATGAAATAAAAAATAATAAAATTTAAGATGAAAATAATTTAGAGAGTTTCTATAGGTGTTTGCCTTTATGAACAAACAAAAAAATAAATATTTTTTGTAAGCTTAATTCCTTAGGCTTGTAAAAAATTAAATACAGTTAGATTGTAAAAACCAATTTTTATTCTCCTCTTTCCCCCTTTCTGTTCATTTGTGACCTTGTCCCCTTACCAGACCTGCCAACTGCTACGAAAAAATCGTAGTTGCTACGATTTGAACCTATAAACTACGATGCTACGAAAATCAGTCTTAAACTACGATTTTTTGCAAAAAACACAAACTCATTTTTGTTTCTAGTTGCGATTTTTATCGCGCACAGTATATTTTTCAGGAGTGATTTTGTTCCGAAATTTCCAACATTTCAAAGCATTCATTTCCAAAAGTTTTAAAAAACAAGTTATTAATCTGAAAATTCGGACATTAAAAAAATATTCATGGAGAAAAAAAAAATCTGGGCTATGTATATCAACCACAAGTGAATCGTGTTTTTGTAAATATTTATACAGGAATTCCCTTCTTTAGAAACAGGGATGCCATTTTAAGAATTCCTGGAGGGAAGGGGGGTCTTTGAGGTTCAAGATTTGAAATAGTGTGCAAAATCACACGATTTGTACTATTTATTAATTAAACATTTCAATTTACGAATTATTATTAAACATTTCAATTTTGTGTGGTAAAAAACACAAAATTTGTCAAAAGTTCATTGTAAAAAGTGCAGATTTCAACAAAGAATCATGATAGAAAAATGTGAATTACGATAATGGGGAAAAATTGTGAATATCCTGAAATGGTCGCGGGAAAAAAAATGCAAGAATTTCGTCAAAATTTACTGCACTGGGCTAAAAAATTGGAACCAGGCTTCTTTTACAAATGTAAAAAAAATGCTGCAAAACGAGAAGAAACTTTAAATATCACATAAAAATTTTCAGAGGAAAAAATTTACTATATTCAGTTGAAAGACTGAAACCGTATTCCTTTTACGAATGTCAAAAGATGGCTCCGAAACACGAAAAACCAACCAACCAACCTCCAGATTAATTTCAATATTCTGTGCTACGATTTCTCATTTTCAAAAGTTGGCAGGTCTGCCTTACGGACACGTGTTTACATTGGCTGATGACAGGCTGTTATAACTTCCAGCTCAAAACATGTCCTGTGTATTCTTTAAATTTTATGGTGATTTATACAACATTTTATTATTTCATTGTAACTTATCGCCAGTGTTTTGATGCTGTCTCAACTGTAAAATACATAGTTCATGAGTTTTATTATTGATTTCAGATATTGCAGAGTTAGCAGATGGTCATAAAGATTTACTTACTCCTGATTCAGGATGTGAATATGACAAAGTTATTGAAATTAACCTTAGTGAGGTAACTGAAAATATTAACTGTTACTTATAACTTATTTTTAAAATATTAACTTTAAAGTATTGTAAATTTCATGGTTTCTTACATCCTCAAAATGTAACAAAAAAAAAAAAAAAAACCCTTGTAATAACTTACTACACTATACTTCTGTGATACAGTATAGACTGGATCGACAACAACCATCATTTCCACTCTTTCTGGTTGGTATGGTAATCGAAGAAGCTATTCCCTTATCTTGTTTTTTTCATTTCATTTCTATTTTGTATGTTACTTACAGATGTGGGTTGAATATTTTTCGCGGCATGAATTTCTGCAATAATTCCAGCAGATTTTGTAATTTTTTCATGTCTGCGAATTTTGTGAAAATTATTTTGAACACAAATTTGCATTAAAAGTTTTTTACTTATAATTTTTGATATTTTTATAACAAACGAAGTTTTATAAAGAAAAGCGAACAGTTTTTAATTTAGATTTGAATTAATGTCAATAATAATGAAAGAAATAAGATAATTGTTACATATGTTCCTTATTTAAATATAATAATTTGCCTTCTGAATTATTTAAAGTTATGATTTTATTACTAAATTATAAAATTCAAAACTTAAAATAATTATCCAAATATCCTTTTAAAACATTTGTATCCCACCCATATTCAATTTATATTCATTTATCCACCCACATTTGCATATGCATGTATCCTAACACACTCAAAAACTCCCTCATTTCTATTTCATTATCATAAACACACATTTAGGTACAAATTTCATATTTTGTTAAATCTATTTTAATAGGGACAGTTGTAAATTATGGTTATAAATGCATTAAAGGTGCTAAGACGGAACAGAATCACAAGGAAGGGGGAAAAAAATCCGTTTTAGGTTTCCATCTTAGCTGGTACATCATCTGTTGCAGTTGTATTCTATTCTTGTTGTTAGGTTCATGAAAACTTCTGTTTAAGACAGGATTACATTATAGATAAATTCTTTGTTTACAAGTTTTACTCTAAACTTTTTTAAAGACCTGTCTGTTTGTAATTCACAGCTACTCCTACTAGAATATGGTACATTGGATGATCAAATTAACACCAGTTATTTGCAACAAAGTTTCTCTAAAGATTGCATCTAAATTGCTTCATTTTTGTGGAGGAGAAAATAATGTAAATGAATGATGGGGATGGGATATCGTCTGCTTTCCAAAATGGTCAACAAATAACTTTATTTTTGTTTGAATGTTCAAATAAATCATTTTATTGATTTTTACTTTACATTCTCAATAAAAATGTGTAATATAAACTGAGACTACTTCCACTAAAATTATTAACAAAAAGCTGAAAAATTTATTATTATTTATCTGTATGAAATATTTTCTAAATTTGTTTAAAATCTAAATACTTGGATAGAACATGAAGTCTTGAGCATTTGAACATACCTACAGGGCATATGTACACAGGGGTCGATCCAGGCAAAATTTCGGGCTTATTTAGGGCCCCTTCACAAAATTCCATTTAACAAAACAGGCCCCTTCACAAAATTCTATTCCATAAAAACATACTCTTCATTATTATTTATATTGTCAGGTTTTGAAATGTGTAATTACAAAACAAGTTCTTTAGAAAAGAAAACTTTGCCAGAAGGACTTAAAGAAGTTACTATTAATAAATGGTTGGTTCGAACTTGAGTAACTGAGTTTCATCTTTTGTTACAAAATGATATTTTCCACAAAAATACAATAAATTTCCCAAAAATAACTTTTACTTTTCACAAAAGGATCCCCAAGAAACAAACCCTGCATCGACCCCTGGTTCAGATTAAAATTTTTTGTTATAACCATGGCAATCTACACTACAGAACTGGATACTTCCTTGCATGAATTCGCTTAGACAAGTAAACAGACGTTAACTTGCCAATAATGACTTTTTAAATTTTATATAAAATCATTTCAACCAGTGGTATTTTATTTCCTGTATGTCACCATTTTCTACTAAAGGCATTCTAGTGACTTATAAATCGCATAAGTTTCAATATGTAATTTTAAGTTAATTTGCATTGTAAACATGATTTATTGCTTATAAGAAAGTTAATAAAATTTATTTTTAAAATCATTTCTAAGTGTACAATTAAGTTAGATTTCTTTTTTCCTCAAAAAATCGAAAAATTTCATGTCATGCTGGCATAGCAATACACCAGCTTCCTATGCCAGCTAGTTATATATATTTTTTCTGAATTTCTCTGCTAAATATGAGAAAATAGGAGTAAAAATATTGTGTAGTATTATTTTGATTTAAAGTGTTAATTTTAAAAAGCGTAATATGATGCATTATTATATGTAGAATTTTAAAAATATGAGTCTTATATTCTGTTTTCCCTTCACTAAATATGATTAGTCATTCATCTGTGGTCTTATTTAGAGAATTCAGTGTTGCCTTTTTTCTCCCTTTATTTGAAATCCAACGACAAATCAATTTTTTTAACTTCTCATCTGTTAAAGGAGGGAAAAAAGTTACCCAAATCCCTTATTGATCATGCAATTTATTTATAGGAAGAAGTAATTAGAAAGAAAATTTATGTGCATCATGATTTGAAAATTTTCAATTTCATTTAAAACTAAAGCACACACCAATTATTTATAAATCAGGTGGCTGTACAAAAGATTAAAGAAAGGAAAATAGATTCTTTGAGACTTTTTAGTAGTTTACTTCATGCTAATTCTCCTGAACTGGGTGCATGCATATGTATAACCACATATCGCTGACCCGCAAGAAAAGTGACATATCTTGACAAAAGTAAATTTTACAGGAGAAGCAAAAGAAAATTTGCATGATTTTACTGTAACATGAAATTATAGCACTTAGCTCTGAATACAGGAGTAAAAACGTGCATAAAAGCATAAAACCCTTAAGAATGAAGACATAGGATGAGGTTTGGAGGGTTGGATAATTTTACCTTCACACACAATCCACCTCTCTTATGTGGTCGCAAATGGACATATAGCATACTAAAGTGATTTTCCGTATAACTACACTTACGAAACTTTTTGTGTAGCAAGACGCACCGCACCTATGACAGACCTATTAATTGAATAAAATACAAAATGAATTTTTGCAAGATGTGTCACTTTTCTTGCAGGTGAGCGATATGATGTCCAATCATGTAACACATGTCCAATAGTTCAAAAATAGTTATATCCTATTTGAAGAAACAGAACTGAAAATATATTTTGAGAAAATTTTTAATATTTTATCTCTTTTTAATGATAAAAAATTCTGGATCAATGAAATTATGCATATGTATAATTTCCTTATATTTTGTTTTTTCAAGCATAATGTAATTCGACAATAATATCTTACATCCAGTTTCAGTATATTTTCATTCTCCTTAAATATATATATATATATATATATATATAAACATATTTCTGTAGTGTTTGCACTCTATGGTACTTTATATCTTTAATGTTATTTTGGAAAGAAAGCTTTACATTATTAAATTTGCAGCTTGAACCTCATGTGAATGGACCCTTTACTCCTGACCTTGCCCATCCAATATCCCAATTAGGGAAGAATGCACAAGAAAATGGATGGCCATTAGAAGTTAAAGTAGGTATGTGCATTTGAAAATAGTTTTTTTTAAATTTCATAAGGATTATGTAATTTTTTTAAATTCAGTTAAATATATTAAAAGTATGTATTTTAAACAGTAAAGTGTGTTAAGAGTTTGTATCGTAAAGAATAAAGTAAAGTTAAAAATTTATATTTTTATCAAACGTTGCATCTTTTCTTTCATGAAAATTGTTTCGTAGGTTTGATAGGAAGTTGCACAAACAGCAGCTATGAAGATATGGCAAGAGCTGCTTCTTTGGCTAAGCAAATTTTAGATCATGGTGCAAAATCAAAATCTAAATTTACAGTCACACCAGGCTCTGAACAAATTAGAGCAACTATTGAAAGAGATGGGCAGGTAATTATATTTATTGTATAACTTTCATGCTGCTTTTTCCTTTTTAATTAAATTGCATTTTCTAGTTACCCAAAAATAATTCCAATTTTTGTTTTAATTTTATCATTTAGATTTTTCGATATCGTTAGAAGTGCTATAACTCTATATTCACAGTTCAGTATTTATTCAGCAATAATTTAATGAAACTTTTATGTGATCTATGCATCTCTACAAATATAGTTTGTGTAATTTTTGCATAAATATATGTATTTCTAATTTACTTCTAGACAAGTGTGGAAATATTTTGTCTTAATTTGGCATTTTTGATGTAAACTATAATGTGAGCTGTTGTATAGTAATCCTAATTGGTTAGAAGAACGATACTTTTTTCTTTACTTATTGGTATTCTACAAAATCCAATGTTAATATTTTGTGAAAAATACAATCTTATTTAATGTAAAGTGTTTTATTACATTTTCATAATCTAAGATTTGAAATTTAGTAATATGATTACAAAATGCGTATACTATGCATTCATGCAGTGAATAAATACAATTGACTGGGATTGGACTTGGATACAATTCATAGTTTTTTAATTCATAACAATGGCATTTGTATTGCTAGTTATGTTACCTGAAATTTTGTATTTTCATACAGAATTCACTTTTCATTGTGGGTTTCAGTGTTTTTTCCTATCTGATGATGTATATACCCGGTTTATCAGATGTCGCCATACTGTTTACCAAACTGAGAAAAAAAATTTTCTCAAAAAATTAATTTTTTAATGCCTGGCTTGTTTTTTTTACTTTTTAATGCTTACTTGCTCAGCAACAATTGATATTGCAAAAGTTCTCAAAAACTTAACTCTAAATAAAATGTATTTATTTATTTTTTGTTTCATTTATTTATAGATTTTTTATGTGTTTAAATCCATTATATTTAACTGTTAAAAGTGATTTATTTATTTCTTCCATATTCATAATTCTTCAAGCTAACAAATATTGAATTTTTCAAATGTTAATTAATGACATAACTATTTTTCATATTTCTTAAAGGCACAAACTCTTCGTGAATTTGGTGGAGTTGTTTTAGCTAATGCTTGTGGTCCTTGTATTGGACAGTGGGACAGGTAAGAGATTATTTGCTTGTATACAATTTTCATACTGTAAACAGCAAGCCATATAGTGAAATGCGTTTCATTGCTTTTTTTTTTTTTTTTTTATTTGTACTAATTCTTACTGCAAAATTGAGTTGTGTATATTTTAAAGAATAACTTTCTACCCACAATTCTTACTTTAAGTAAAGTATAGCTATATGTAATAAAATATGATACAGAAGATTTCAGAAGTTCCATAAATAATGGTGTAATATTTAAAATAGCCATTTGTATAGAAAAAAAGCTGTTTTTACTTTTTTATAGACAAAATTCAGAGGATTTTTTCTACTTTTTTGAAAAGCATTCGTTATTGCTTTATTTATTCTGTTTTTCTATTCATCAAAAAATTTTTATTTACCTATATATTCATATTTTATTCTTTAATGCTGATCTTGCATATAGTTATTCCTATTCACTTCATTAATGCAAGTTTTATTTTCAGTGACTGAAGTAATTGTATTAGGTGAATAAATATGACTCTACTCTTTGGTGCAAAGAAAAATCTCTTGTTTCTTGTCAGAATGAAAGAAAGATTTATTAAAAATGCATTCAGTCAAGAAGCTGCATCACTCGTCCATCAATCAAGTAACAAGTAAATTCCGTGATGGAAAAAGCCTGGTTTTTGAAGCAATTTATTCAAGCCAATTTTTTATTTCTGTATTTAGAACACAACCGAACACACTCTTCAGAAATAGTACTCTGCATGAAACAAAACAAATGTTAATCTGTAGGAACATACTTGCCAAGTCTCCTGATTTTCACACATTTCCCTCCCTATGCTCCTGATTTTTAACATATTTCTCTGTTTATCTATACTAATGTTTTGCATGTGATTATGAGGAAAGAAAAATTTCCCCAGTTATCCATGGTTAACTTAATATTATATAATATGCTTGATTTTGTTCTACTTGTAAAAAGTCTGTATTTTTTATTATTTGAGTAAAAGTGCAACGACAACCAAACCCAATTTAAAATTAAACTTGTACTAAACTGCTTACATTTAAAAAATGCTTTTACAGGGGGGAGGGGGGGAATCTGATTTCTGAAATAAAATCTCCTGATTTTTGTGTTTCAGAACTTGGTAAGTTTGGTAGGAGCAACATCCGGTGAAGAATAACATATCCCACCAAAATGCTTCTAGAGTTTTGGGTGAGTATTAATATATTTGAAGGAAGCATAGATGCTAAAACGTTCAGAATATGTCGAAAGTAGTGATGCAATGGATATCCGGTGAACATCCGGTATCCGACCACCATGCAGATATTTGGCAGTAGCTGGATATTATAATTATCCGGCCAAACATCCGGCTTGAAATAAATGTTCCAAATGATGAAAAACATGGTTTTAATAAATGAATAACTAATAATATTATTTTAAAACTGTATTTTATTTTTTTTAAACTAAATTTAATTTTTAATAATATTTATTTCAAACATATTTTGCTTCAATAGAATTTTTTAACGGCTATCAAGGATCGATCCAGGCAAGATTTGGGGCCTATTTATTAGGGCCCCTTCACAAAAATCCATTTAATAAAACAGGCCCCTTTACAAAATTCCATTCCATAAAAACATACATTTTAAGTAATGGACACTCTACAAAAAGTAACAGATATAATTGTTTTTATGACTGTATTTAGAAACAGAATTTAAAGAAAACATACTAATAAAATAAAATAATTACTTTTAAATAAATTTAATAATTAGAGTATCAATAATTAATGAAATATTTGTGAAAATTAATTATTGTGATTATAACAAGATCAATACTTTTATTATTTTCGATACATGTTTTAAAATACTAAATGTCATATTAAGATACATTACTACTTGATATATTACTTGTAGTAATTAGCATATTACAAATATGAAAGGAATTATTATTGTTGTTGAATGTTTTAAATACTAAATAAAATAATTTCAAATTAAAACTGCAGAACTTATGTTTGAGGCCACTGATCTGTAGATTTACTAGTTTCATTACTACTGTAAATTTATTTAATATTATTATTATTTTGTCAAAGATGAATAAGCAAACACATAAGACAGAAAATAATAGATTTTTAACAACTTCTGCAACTTAATTATTTTTAATGGGGGAGGGGGGGGGGGGAGAGAGATTGAGAGCCCTATGGGCCCCTCTTTTCCCTATGCACTTAAACAATGTTTTCTATTACTAATTACTATCAAAACAAAAATATACAAATTTTGCAGGAAAATAATGGCTAATGGGACAGTGGTTAAATTTCATTGAAAATATTATTTTTCAGAAAATATTATGTTACACCTGAATGACAACACCAAAGCTGCTATCTTTAACCCTCCTGTTGTCTTGGAAAAAGGCGAAATTGTAATGTTGTTTTCTCTGCATTTTGTTTTAAATGCTAAAAAAAAAGATTCTTTGCACATTTTATAAAAAAAAAACTTATTAACGAATATGAATGCAATCCTAGGAAGTATTAATCATTGTTCAATGTATTAAAAATACATTAAATCAGAAGAATTATATTACTTTAAATATTGCTTGTATTGCAGTGAAACCTGGAGCTTAGTGAACGTATTAACATGGGCTTGTCAACAAGGGGGTTAACAACAAGAAGTCAGCCATTTGTAATTTGTTGAAAGTGTGCATGAAGAAAGTTTGTTTTCAACTATAAAAAGTAACGTTGATTTTTTTTTTTTTTTTACTTCAATGACATTTACAATTCATTATTGCCTGAAATTGTTCATGAGGCTACTAATTAATTAATATAACACAAATATTTTATTTTCTATTAAACTTAGTTAAATTGTCTTTGGATAAACATGTGCTATGTAGATTAGAAAAATATAAAACATCAGCATATGGGGACTAATGGGACACAGCTTATGGGGACTAATGGGACATTATGTGGCACTTGCTATTGAAATAAACCGTGGAATTAAAGAACTTTTTTGTGTTACCTTACAAAAAGGTGTTATTTTCAAAAGTTTGTCCACCCCGAAAAAGAAAAAAATTACTGGACTGAAATTAAAGACATCGTAATGAATTTGCTCAGTCAAAATTCGTTCATCAACTTTAATATCTTTTCATTTTAATTTTTCAGATTTTATTATGCAGTAATTAATATATATACTGCTTATGTACATTATATTTTGAACTAAAATGTGTTAAATAGGTACTGCAGTTCTCCTTTTTGTGTTGATTTTGATATGTCCCGAGACCCACAAGATGTCCCAATAGACCCCGACCTTGGGGACTAATGGGACATATACAATAGTGTACAAAAGTCATTATATTTAAAAAAGAATAAAAGCTATCTCTTCTAATTATTATTTTTTTAAAAGCCAATACTTCCCTTTTTATGCCTAAGGAGAAAAAAAAATTCTGAAATTTGTTAATTTCACTTTTGAATACAATAGCCTCCCGCTTAACCGGCCTAAACGGGACCGAGGATTAGCCGGTTAAGAGAAAATCCGGTTAAAGCGGGGAAGTAAAAAGAATTAAATAAGTATCTGCATAATTTAATTCATTAAATCCGTATGATGCATTTATTTTTTCAGTTTGTGTAGTTTTAAAGTATATATTTTATTTTGTGATATGAATACTAGTTATAATTAACTGAATTGAAAGAAAAAATATCACTAATAACAAACAATGAAAAATACTTAACACAAATTAAATTGTTGAAAATCATATCACACATCTTTATAAGAAGTTGAAATTGTTCTACATTATGTATACCATAAAGAAACCAGTCACCTTCTGTTGAAGGCAAGGTGACGGGCATTTTGCAGCATAATCTCTCCATCTCTTTAAAATCATAATTTTAACCAAGGAAGCTCTTAGCCGCTGCTCAACATAGTGTAGCACCAATTCTAATGCTTTTACCCCTTCCGTATGTGGAATTTTACCAGTGTCAACTTCAACTGGATCATCATCAGGATTGTTTTCGTATTGAACAACATTAGTTACAGTCCTAATTATATCCTCGTCTAGTAATTGTTTCATGCTTGACATCTTTATCAGACTCAAACAACTCTTATACATCTTCTATGGTGACATGTTCGCATCCCGCAATTTTTTTCATGTTTGTACAAAACGGTTTTCAGATAGATCAGGCATTATAGAGTTCCAGGGGGGGGGGGGGGCACCTCATTGTTTCTGTGGGGGGAAATGTCCCTCCCGGGCCACACCCTGAATTCAACACTGGTGAAAGTGAACGCATATTCATTTAGAACAGACTGACGTTCTCCTTTCTGAATTTTGCCTGCTTCCCCTCAAAATTGCACTTACTCGACAGCGTAAGCTGAGATCCCGAGGCAATCATCCCTGAATTTTTTCTGATGTTGGGAAAAAAAGTCGGCCGGTTAAAGCGGAGTTCTGGTTAAGAAGGAGGCTGCTGCACTTAAAATTTAAAAATTGTCCCATTAGCCCCCACTCTCCCCTATATAAATTTATTAAATGCCTCTTAGCATATTCATTAAGATTTTCCCTGAATAACAGTGGAACTTCAAAACATTATCTTCTGCTTGTGCTTTCTGATTGGTTTGATTAAAAGTGTGAACAATAACACAAATTATAAAACATGCAAGGGGGAGTTATGAAAAAAAAAATAAATAAATAAAAGCTAAATTTTTATTGGTTATTTTTTTATAAACCAAAACCATTGAAGGGTATCAATTATTGTTACATCTACCCTACATGATTTACATCAATTATCTTGTTATTTTACTATTATTATTGTTATTTATTACTATTTATATTTAATTAAAATAGTACTAATTAAATAACTAATGATAATGAATTTAATTATCTTTATTAAATATTTAATATTTATGTTTTCTATAAAATAAGAAATTAAAATAATAAGTTTTTAATTGTTTAACTAAAAGTAATAACTTTAAACAATTTTGTTTAATCTGAGTTGGGAGGAAGAGGTAGAAAAGTAAACATACTGCGGCCGGATATCCGGCTTAAATTGCAGCCGAATATCCGGTATCCGGCCAAATTGACATGCGTTGCATCCCTAGTCGAAAGACATAACAAAGTTGTTTTTCTACATAACGTTCACCCGCATGGACCAAGAAAACTCTAGAAGCACTTAACTGAAATATATTGTCCTGCATGCTGTATTCGCCAGATGCTGCTACTCCTAAGTATCATTTGTTTCACTTTTCACTCCATACTAAGCACCAACTCATGAGAGCAGTTAAATCTTTTGTAGAAATCAAATATTGACTTTATTGCTTCAAAACAGCCATATTTCTATCACTCCCGAATCAATTTGTTACCTGACAGATGGATGAATGTTGTAACTTCTGATAAAATGCACATTGTATAATTCTTTCTGTAATTTTGACAAAAGAAAAAAAAGTTTACCCATAAAGGACAGAGTCATATTTATGTCATTTTCCTTTCAGCTGTTGGCTCATAAGAGCATTGAAATACAATAGAGCATTAACCAGTGTTTCTATTGATAAATGGGAAAGAAAGAGGTAAAACATTGTAAGCATTTGCTGTGTTGAAAATTTGATAAATTTTTGCCATTCACCTTCTTTCTTTTTGTCTTGCACCTAGATCAATGGAGGTTTCAGATACTCCTCTCAAAAACACAGAAAAACCTCAGAGTGAGTTTCGTGTCAAACTTTTAATTTTCTAAGCATTATTTTAAATATGTTGTAATATTGCACACTGCTCTTAATTCTGGGAGGAAATCAATTTACTACTGCACTTTAAATAAGCCTCAAAATCTAAGCATTTACAGTATGGAACCATTTATGCGGAAACCAGTTAACCGGAAAACCAATTATCCGGAATGATATTTCTGATGGACTGATTTCAGAATCTTTGCAGAAAAAGGTGTCGCACACTGCCAGTTTCACATAGGCTTTGCTTGAAACAATTGTATAATTTGATGACAACATTTAGTATTTGAAATGAAAACATATTTAGTTGTATTTTAGATGTTTTAATTTTTATGCAGAGGAAACAGAAGAATTTTATTTCTTAAGGGATTCTCATAAATTACCTTCTTTTAAACTCTCGTTAACTTTTGATCTTTTTTGCATTGATTTTTAATCCAAGTAATCTAATAATTTAATATCAGAAATAATTCCACAGCTACACATATTCCTCAAAACTTATCAAATGGATACTGCTTTCATGCACAACCAGTTAACCGGAAAAACCAGTTATCCGGAATACATCTGACCCCAAGCATTCCGGATAAATGGTTCTGTACTGTATTTTGTTTTCTTACTCATTTAGATCTGATACTTTAAATCCATAGATTGTAATGACCTCACCACTTGACCCTTCAGCTGGAAATTATAAGGTTCTTGTTCTCAATGTAAATTTGGAGTCATAAATATGACAGCAAGTTAGTGAGTGACTTCTGATTGAATTTAAAATGACGGCAATGTTACTTCTTTGAACATAAATATCCTTAATACTTTTCAGCATGTGGCATTTTATGTTATGTGCTACATGCCTATATAATTTAACATTATGAAAAACTATTTAGTTCCTGCCAAAGATAAAAACATAACTTGAGCGCTATTTTTTGGATGAGGGGCAAGAAGTGTGCAACTTTTTTTAACCAAAAGATTTGCAAGTGCAGCATCTTTCAAAAATTGTCTGGGCGAAACTCTGTTTTATAATCACAGGCTACTTCATTGAAATAAGATACCAGAGCTCTTAATTAAAATCAAATAAAATGTATACTTTTCTTGATGGAAAAGGGTGATTTTTCATTTGCATTGATATTGAAATGTTTCTGTAATGCATAGTTTTGTAGTTAAACTTTTGTAGCAAATAAATAATTTTTCATAATGTTAGATCTGATAACAGAGAGGAATAGCCAGGGTTTCAACTATCTATCCCAAGGCTTAGCATTCTAAAAGTATCATAAATTGTTTTAATAGAATTTTTAGGTCTATAAACTCTATCTAATTCTTATCTGTCTCCCTATGGTGTGTTTTCACATACCTGTGTAATCTTGATATGTGATGATGACAGGAAGCTCAGTTTTTTTTCAATTAAATGTAAATTTATCTCATTCCTTCTTATATCTGCTTTAAAATTACTCTTTTTGTCTTCTTGCTTTTGCTTATATATATTTATTGCATTTCATATAAATTCTTTAAAAGGAAGGTAAACATTTTTTTCTTCTCCCTTTCTACTGTTTCTTATGGAAGTTCTCTTTTTTTCCCCTATTTTCTTACTAGAAAATAGTTGCCTTTTTCTCTGCTCTTATTTTTTCCTTTTTTGTGTATGTGAGAACTTTGCCTGTGACTCTTGAAAATTGTAAAATTTGTATTATAGTGTGCATAATAATCCTTAGAGATATTTTAGGTTCGCAGATACTTAAAAACAGAGTTTGTAAGTTTCTTCCAAAGTGGAAAAATAGATTTCTTCTTCTAGTGGAAGAAATGGATTTTCTTTGTAAATAATTTACTATAGCTCCAAGTAAAAAAATTAGAATAGAAAAAAAAGGAATTGTGAAAAAAGGTTTTTTATGTATTGCTTATACAAAAAGTAATACAGCATAAAACTTAATATTGTAAGAATCTACATAGTTTGTAGAAACTTTTAGCATACAAATTAAAGGAGATAATGCAAAAGTTAAAATAATTATTCACACTTGGAAAAAAATAATAATAACCATTTACCTGGTTCAAAATATTAGAATAATGCGATGTAAATAATACATATTTAAAAAAATAGGAAAAATAGTTATTCTTTAATATTTTGTAACATCACCTTTACATTTTATAACAGTATGAACTCGCTTTGCCAAGCTAGTTACAAGTAGTTCACTTCACAATGTTTTCTGCCCAGACATGACCATGTCGACTTTATGCTGGAAAGAAGCTCAACTTTGTTCTTTTGTGCAATATCGTAGTCTTTTCTTCATTTCCCCCTACAAATTCTCCATTGTACTTAAATTCGGTGAATTAACCGGCCAGGGAAGTACGTTATTTTGATGTTGACTAAGCCAGTTCTTCGTGGACACTGACCTGTGTGAAGGTTCTAAATCATTTTGGAAAATAAAATCGTCACTACACAAATCTTCCAACGATGGTGTCATGAAATGCTCATGGATTTCTTGATATATCTCAGAATGAATCCTTTCATTAACGATACATAGCCTTCCAGGACCATTTGCAGTCATGCAAGCCCTTACCATTACACTGGTTGGAAATTTCACTGATTGTTTCATTTACTCTTTGTCATATGCTTCTTGCTTCATTTGCCATACACAAACTCCTTGATCACCATATGTTACACAAAACACACTCTCATTACTAAACAATATCTTTTTCCAATCATCCAGACCCCATAAAAGCCTTTTGCACCACTTCACTCTCTCCCTTTTCTGTTTAATAGTCATGAGGGGATTTATCTTTGGTACACGAGATTGAAATCCAAGTTTATGGAGACGTCTTAGTGTTGTAGATTTACTCACATCAACTCTGTGTTCTTTCCATTCTTGATGCAAATATCTTACACTTCTAAAACGTTTTCTTTTTAGTAATATTCTTTAGCTTTTTATCATCTCTTTGAATAGTTTCTGACCTTTGACCGCTATTCAAATGCTTGTTTTCAAAATGCC
This sequence comes from Maratus speciosus, assembly GCA_963932465.1. Classification (NCBI taxonomy): domain Eukaryota; kingdom Metazoa; phylum Arthropoda; class Arachnida; order Araneae; family Salticidae; genus Maratus; species Maratus speciosus. The sequence continues at coordinate 551,207,926 of OZ010790.1, read as the reverse complement.
CATCGTTAAAATAGTGCTTTATTGCTCTACTAACATGTGGTTGAGAACATTTTAAGTAACTGGCGATATATTGCTGATTACAACCTTCTTTATGCGAATCAATAATACGATGTCCGTTATGTTGGACGCATGACCCATGTTTCACATAAAATGAAAACAATGATGATGCAAAGCATTTTTATAACTTAAGAAAGAAGTCCCGCAGTAGCTAATTTTATGCTTAATTTATGCAACCTTCTGAACCAATCGGGAAAATTCATAAGTATCCTAATTTTTTGAACTTCCTATTTTAGTATTCTAATATTTTGAATAATGAAAATAATTTTAGAAAAATACAATATTCACTCAAAATTTAATTTTTTAGAGTCTTAATTTTCTTTAATAACATGCAAATTTATTTAAACATCAACCATTGATCTTTTTCAATTGTACTACACTGAAATAAAGCTAAATGCAATTCCAAATACAAATGAAATAAAGTATTCTAATTTTTTGACTTGGAGCTGTATATGTTATAATTTACACTTTTGAGATATAGGTTGATGTATTTTCTTATGGATAAACTTATGTAAATTTAGTTAGGCTTTTAATAATTATATATTCTCTCTCATTAAGGTCATTATACTTCACTAAGCTAACAGTTTTCATTATGCAAATAGAGAAATTTTAAATACAATAAAAGCCTATTAAAAAAGTGTTATAGATTTGTATCAATATTATTTAGGTTATATTAGAGTGCATATTACAGCTTACCTTTGCTTACAATAATACAGTAGAACCTCTTTTATCCGAAACTCTTTTAATAAAAAATTCGGTTAACCGAAATCCATTTTTAAAGCTTGATTTTTATACTATCACATTCCTTGTGTGCAAAACCCATTTTTAAATATTTTTTTTTACTATGGCATTTATCAAAACGAAGAAGAGGACAATGATGTGGGCAAAGAAAACAAACAAATTAGCAGTTCTTTTGAACATTCAAAATATTTTGCAAAAGGTTTGGCATGGCTAGAGCAGCAGAAAGCCTGTGATACTGGTGAACTAATAGAACAAAAAAAAAAAAAAAAAAAACTTCGTGATAGAGCTGCAAAGCAAAGGCAATCGAATCTGCGACAAACAAAGCTGTTTTTCAAACCCTTGTGAAATACGTAAAAAGTACTTAATTTCAAAATTAAAATTCAGGTAATTTATTCTTGTTTTTATTTTGCTATTGCTTTATTTTTATTAAGCATACTTGTTACCATAATAAGAATCAGCACATATATTTGTTCTTAATCTTAAAATTGAAGCATTCTCGATTATCCGAAAATTTCGATTTTCTGAAAGATGGTCGGTCCCAATTACTTCGGATAATCGAGGTTCTACTGTACTAGTATTTTTGTAATTTTTGACTATCACAGGAACTCTGCAATTAAATAGGGCAAGGGTTATTACTAAAATATACTGGTGCTTTTGTAGTCAAATGTAAGCATCATCATGCACCGTGTGTTATTTTATATAATAATTACACACAGTATTAAAAGATAAAATTTTCTTTACCACAGTGCAACATTGTGTAAGAAAGTTTTTTGCAGTAGTATACAGTAATCAATTTCTCAGCTTAGAAAGAAAGAATGATTTAATTGAAAGAAAATTTTAATTATTTTTTTTTTTTATGATAGTGGTGTATTTTTAAATTGTTTTTATTGTTTCATTCACAATTAATTAAGCTCCCTGAATTATTTTTTCAGATGAAAGTAATCCTAAATATTTACTTTGATTCTGATTTATTGATTTTTTTATTTATAATATCTGATAAGTTTGTGTAGGCTTTCAAGTTGTATATTGTCAATATTTTGCGAAAATGTGGATAAGATATTTAACATAGTGATTTGGCCAGAACATTATATTGATAGGAATTTATTACTGTTTAAATATACTTGTTTATTTTTTTATTTTACAAAACCTATTTCAATATAAAAATTAAGTGTTTGAATTTTATCCTTTTATACTTAAACCTAAGTAAGTTATTTCCATTAAAATATAAAGAATACACATCATTTCTACTCTTCAGTAAACTTTTATGCTTTTTTTAAACAGTCCTATTTATTTTTGGAAATCAATCAGTGCATTTTTTGCTAAAAATTTAAAATGTTTTATATTGTGTTTATTAAAACTTAAATCATTTTCTTTTTTTAATAAATGATTAAGATAATTTTGTCATGTATCCACAATTATTTTTATCATGCCTCTTGATGCATTTTCCTCTGAACTAGGTACCGTTTCCTAAAACCAGAGGATTGCTAATACCAGAGGCAAAATTTTATGCATAGGCCAAAATTTATTGTTCTACAGTTATATATAAAATCTTATAAAAGTTTCAAACTTACCTTCATGTTCATTTAATGTTAAAAGCAATTAAAGGGCAGTAAATAACAGTTATTAAAGGCAATAAATTTTTCAAAGCTGTTTAAACATTGAAATACAAATTGTTCAGGTTAGGTTCATAAAACTAAGCGTACTTTCGAAAAAACATTTGATATGTTTAATACTGATGCAATGAAAAATAACTTTAGCTGAATTTAGAAATCTGCCTGCATTGGATGCTTTTGTAACTCACTTGACATCTGGGTATATGAGGTATTTAAACTGACAGCACTTGTAATTGATTGAAATTAAATAAATTTAAGGTTGAAACTAAATTGGGAACTCAATTTTATAAATAATTTATTTTAATTTGTCTTTAATCATTCAAAGAACATAAAAAAAAAAAAAGTGAACTCCTGTTAAAAATTATATCGCATAAGAATATTGCACCTTAAAGAATACTAGCGTGTTTGAGTTTATCATGTTTCACCTATGACATGAGGATATAAAATATACATGCCCTATTGTTCCAGAGATAAATACCAGAGTTAAAAAAAATTATGCTGAGCACCATACCTATATTTTCAGTTGCCATGACATGGCAACCCGATGCCCAGTATTTTTTTCTTTTAAACCCAGTTCCTATATGTATAATGATCTGTGATTTTTTTTTTTTTTTTTTTTTTTTTTAATGACAGGCAGGATATAAAAAAAGGAGAAAAGAATACAATTGTCTCATCCTATAATCGCAACTTTACTGGCAGAAATGATGCTAATCCTGCTACCCATGCATTTGTTGCATCCCCAGAAATGGTTGTTGCTCTTTCTAGTGCTGGAACTTTAGACTTCAATCCTTTGACCGATGAGTTAACTGGAGCTAAAGGTTTGTGACTAGTGTTATTCCTTAATTTTTTTTTTCAGGAAAGAATTGCCGCACCCCTTCCCCCCTTTAAAAAAAAATGTGTATAGAGTTGTGTGCTGTACTTTTTGTGTTGCATGATGTTATTATTTTTTCCTTAAAATAATTATGGACGCATAGACTATTCGATATTTGGCCATACTGCCAAATATTTGGGTTGGCCAAAATATCATAATATTCAATCTGCTAATTATTCAGTTTGCCCGAATATCAAAATATTTGGACAAACCCGGATGCTTAAAAAAACCTTTAAAAATTATTTTTAAAAACCTTACCTAACTTCTTCTTTTCACTATTATTTAATAAATATATTCAAACTAATGAAATAAAATCAGTTAAATAAAAAATATTGGTTTTACATTATTTGTTTTTTGAAAAGTGATACTTAAGAAGATAAACTATTAATGACAGCCTTTATAAGAATTAATGATGTACAAATGAAAGTTCCTGAAGATTGTCTGATAATAATTGATTTCTTGCTTTTTCATTAAGAGGCTACTTCAGTCAAGTGAAAAGACCCGTTCGCTAATGCTAATCCTGTGGAAGAAATTTATAAAGATATCTCGATTGCATTTCAATATTTTTAAATGATTTTTTTTTTTTTTTTTTGCATTGGATAGCTAAGATTGATCTGTACAAAGGCCGCTTTTTACTTTTTCGATTTCGATTGCAGATTTTTTTTAATAAGGATGCTTTCAGTTTCGAAACCGGTTCCCAAAATGAAAGTGTCCTCATTAAAAATATCTGTAAACAAAATAGAAAAAGTAAAAAATGGCCTTTGTACAGATCGATCTCAGCTATTCAATGCAAAAAAAATCATTTAAAAATATTAAAATGCAACCGATATATCGTTATAAATTTCTTCCATAGGATTAGCATTAGCGAACGGGTCTTTTCACTTGACTGAAGTAGCCTCTTAACAGGGTGTTTCTAAACAAAATGGAAGAAAATTTCAGGTGTGATAATAAGCATCAAGACAATATATGTATAAGAAACCAGAATCTTAATCCACTTAACATCACACAGAAATACAGTGTATCTTACTCCTGGCCAAACTTGTATTTTTGTTTGTTACTTTAACAATAATGAAGATATTGTAACAATATTTTCAACAAACTTAATTTGATTTCTGTGAAATATGATATGACGAAGTGCAAGAAATTGCAATAATTAAGAATGCAGCTGACAGTATATATGCTATGTCACTAACCAAAATTCAGTCATTTCCAATGATGTCATGACATTTCATGCAAGCAAATTAATATATGAAAATATCGTTGAAATATCTTCATTATTATTAAAGCTGTGAACGAAAGTTCCATTTCAGCTTGTACACACTCTGTATTTTTTATTGCATGTATTGTATTGTTGATGGAATAAGTGAATTCAATCTTTGTTTCCTATACAAAAAATGCCTTGGCCCCCATCCCGTGAAAGTATGTTCCAAGATTTTTGGAACACCGTGCATGTTTACAGCTTATGAAAATGATTGTTCATTTCAGACACTGTGAAATGGTACGTGGGCATCTTCGTCCCATCTTCGTCCGCAACCCTTTATTCTTCTACTCTACTCCAAGTGGTTTGGAATCGAACTGTGTTTTCCATTTTTTGATCAATAAATTAACTATTGAGTTATAAGCTATTTTGATCATACGGCAAAGACGTTTTTTTACAATTCCTTGACTCGTTATTCTTCTTTCGCGAATTAAGAAAATTCGGTTCAAAGCGCCCACTTTGACACTATTTTCTGAAAAATCTATTGCATTTGCAAAAAAAAGCTGAAAACACAGTTCGATTGCATAGTTTCTGAACACCAACACCTGCTAGTTTCATGCATTTCCGAACTTAATTACCCTCTGTTGCATTTAAAAACTTCCTTGCTAAATCAAAACGAGTAGAAAAGTTATTCTTGCTGTTAAAATTTAACTTTTTAATATCTTTAAACTCCGAAATATAGGGGCGATTCTACGCAAATAGGTCATTTTCATCATAGTGATGAAGAAAAAATAAATCATGTCAGAAGTTTCTAATTTTTTGTAACAAGACACTAGAAAAGCTCCTTATTGGGAAAAAAATAGCCGTCAGGCTTAATATTAAGAAATTCTATATAATTTTTAGATTTTTATTAGAATGAGGGGATGATTACAATGTGAGGAAATGACAATTTTGTGAAAAACAATTTCAAATAATATGTTTAAGAAAGCTTTTGTCCCAAAAGATTAAATCTACATTCTCTGCTATTAAGATGCTCTAGAGGTTCAAATTTTTTTAAAACAAAGTCACATGTTGTCATAAATATCCTCTTTCATATGCCACTTAAACTTTCCATTGCCTGTAGGTTCAACAGAATTTACTTTGACTGATTTGTCATCAATTTCCAATAGTTCTCCATTTTAATTTTATGCTCCAAAATTATCTAATCCAAATGATCTAAAGGTACTGTTAAATAAAATTTATTGAGTCCCCATTGTTTGTATGCCCTTGCTGCCAATCTCTTTTGAAATGTATTGCCTGAATTTCTTCAAGAAATATACAAAAAAAGTTTTTGCTGAAATCTATATGCAATAAGATATAGTTTTGTGCTTAAGATGACTTTATTTTCTTAATTGCTTCATATTAATAAGCTACATTTCTGCTGTGTACCAGGAATATTTTCAACTGAATGCTAAATTCTTTCACAAGTTATTTGGATGAAATTTCTTCACGAGATTTTTTTTGGTTTCCTTGCTGACTTTTTTTTTACCTTTTGCATAATAAATAATATTTTATACATTGATTTGCCTAAAAATACGCATTCATTTTCATCAAAAGCATTAAATTTTCAACAAAAATATGTTTTCTACAAGTTTTTAAAAATAATAGAACAATTCTCTCACATGAGAATCATTCCCTCACATGAGGGAATGACTAGTGAGGGAATGATAAAACTTACATTATTAGTTTTTAAAATTTGTACTCATAAAGTAAATTTAAAAAACAATACATGTACTCAAATTATCTCTTCAGAGAAAACTAAACCACCCATTAATACATTTTTAGAAAATAAATTATTTTTATAAATTTAAATGAGGGAATGATAACATCATCTTAACATTTGCCCAATCTGTCTATTAAATTATTCCTTACACACTGAAGTATTTCTCCAGGATGGCTGAAAATTGTTTTACGGACAGGTAAGACCCATGTGTTGAGCACATATGCAATGTTTCAGTCTACAGTAGTACCACCTATCTCAAATATCCAGAATTATTAATGAGGGAAGGAATGATCGAAAATATGAGTATATAAACTTTTTTGCCAAATAAAAATTGCATGTGCAGACCAAAAAAATAATGTAATACAAAGAAATAATACGTTATGTGTTCACATTAAAATACAGAAGTCAGAATTTTTTTTAAAAAATAGTTCAGCAAGAAATGGTATTTTTTATATTTTTGGGTGGTAGTAGTTGCATGTGAGGGAATGATATTTAATAGGTTTAAAAATTTATTTTAAATATATGTTTTAATTAATAGTTAAATTTCATGAGCTAATATGATAAAACCATGTCTAAACTACATGTTAAAAAAAATGCATTAGGTTTTTCTGTTGAAAAAATTTAAATATCCTCCAGTTTCATCATTATGGCCTATTTGCGTAGAATCCCCCATAGGAGTCTTCTGCCAGCTGAATATTCAGTTTTTGGCTGAATAGTTACTATTCAGCTGGCCAAATATTCAGTATTCGGTTTACATGTGTGCCAAATGTATGGTATTCAGCCAAAATTACTATTTGGTGCATCCCTAAACAGAACATTTTAACAATTGGAGCTCAGAGATATCCATAATGGATTCCGAAAAACAACCCTTACATTTGTTGAAGGATCCTTATTTTTCAGGACAGTGGGGATGCAAAATCTTTTTCCCTGAGCTTGGTAGAAAAAAAGAAAAAGAACTTCCTACTTTCATACCATTCATCATATAAATAGTATAAAAAATTGTCAAATTTGGAACTTTTACCTGAAGTGAAAAATTCTCAGAAAATGAACATTACTTCCAATGTTCAAAGATTAAAATTTTACTCATAAGCTGTTGATTCTACTCAAGACTTATATATATATATATATATACATTATTATATTATCTCTTAATTATTACCTGTTTAATTTTAAACATAATACTTCTTTATGTACTTTTAAGTAATAATTTATTCCAGGATCCTTAAAATAGCATATAATAATTTTTATTATATAGACTATATATGTTAATTATAATTATTATATATATAAGAATGTGAATATTATCTGCAAGCTATGATGATTTGCAACTCTAAGGATTCGCTTTTAATTGTACCAATTAATTAGGCGGGATTTTTGATGTGCTAAAATTAGTGGTGTACCGAGTAGTACTTTGGCCGAGTACCGAGTAGTTGTGTAATAAGGAAAAAAAACGCTGATGTGCACATAATATGAGCTTAGGTGTACATATGTGTGCACATATATAGAAATATACCTGTGTGTACATATATCTAACAAAAACATAGCTGTGAAAAAAGGCAGCCAAGTTCTGTAAAGACAATGGCAAGAAAAGAAGTGATATCTAAGTGGGTGCCAAGTTCAAATAAAATTCACTCAAACTTACCTACAAAAGTATTAGAGCATTTTTTAAATTGCTTAGAAATAAAAATTATTGATAGCATATTAATAATAAATCTAGAACTTGGCAAGTTTTTACCTACGAGTCATTTATTTTTATTAATGACATTATTATATCAAAACTTGTTATTTCATGTTTGAAAGCCTTCATTTGAGTGAGCTCCTTTCCCTTGAAGGGTGGTGGGATAAAATATATCCCACCTAATTTTATCTGCAAAATGCCACATTGACACTCGAATTCAGGACTAAAAAGTTTAATTTTATTAAATACGTGAAAAGAAGCTTTTACCCATTTTGAAATAAATTTGTTTTTAAATTCTGGTGTGATTCAATCATTTCAGCATGTCACGAATAAAAGCTCTTTGCCCCTGAAGGGTTAAAGGGGTGCAGTCTCTAGAGGGATGACCAAGAACAAGCGTAAGGTTATCTGTCTCTTTCTCAGGCCTTTAAGTCTGTTTGCATTGAGGTTTCTGGAGGGTGGGTTCTAGAGTGATAACCAAAGACGAGCGGGAGTGTATCTGTGTATTTATTGGTTTATCAGATCTTTAACATGAGTCATTTGTTTATAATAGTAACTATATTAATTTTTTTATAATGACATTGTTGTTAATATTAACATCATCATTTTATTAACCCATTAACCGCCAAAACTATAAGGGGTTAAAAAATTTTTATACAAATGATATTGGTTATTCATTTGAACATATATAACATTAATTTATAGTGGAAATAACAAAATTTGTGTTAGCTTACGAAAAATGGAGTGTTGCGTTCACACAACGTCAGTGGAATAAGAGTACTGATGTTTATTGAGCTCAATTGAGCATCAGCAGGATTTTCTTGCATATATGGGCACTGTAAGATATTTTTTTACCTTTGTTACAATTTAGACAGCAAGCAATCACTTTAATGTAATTCATTTATTATTAAAATTATTATTATTTTTTTTAAATTACTGATCATATCCAGAAAACAGTTTCAAGTATCAAAATATTCACTACACTTATGATGTAAATCAACATCACAAATGTACTGAAGTGATAAATATTCTGGTTATGGCATTGTTTACAATTCTAGTCTTCCCCTGTCATCGGATTTGACAATTAACCCTTTCAGGGGCAGTAGAATGTTTATGAAGCCAATTAATTTTATTTTCCAAATGTCACAATGGCACCAGAATTGTGGTAAAGTAATTGTCCTTTATTATGTAATTGTTCGTAAATACCGGTGTCACTCATTCATTTCAACATTTTAGAAATTTAATTGCATTGCCCCGGAAAGGGTTAAATTTCCACGTTCTGTCTGTAATGGCTTTTGCAAGGAGAACTTACTATGCCTTATTTTGGCTGATTTGTTTATGGCTAACTCTTTACTTTCAAAGGGTGTTTGCAAAAGGTACAATGCAACTTCATGTCTGAAATCTAAGTGACAGTATTTATTTTCGATCATAATCTTTATACCTTCTCGCATTGGTCAAGGTTTTATTTTTTCTTCATTTTTTGGCTGAGTCATAATCAATTTTTCTACCTTTATCCTCTCCAAATCTCCAGTTTTTTATTTGTATGTGTGATTTGCACTACTTTTAGAGGGTACAAACTTCTTTTTCACGCACATTTCAATTTCGTCAGCAGTATCGAAAGGTAAAATATCATTATCACTTTTTTATATATTATTATTTCCTTCTTCATCAATAATTTCTGCTATTTCTGATGAAATAACGATAATATTTGTTTCGTTCCCGTCATAATTATATGAATCTTCATTAAAAATTCTTTGAAGACCTTCGAAGAACATAAGATATGTATTTGAAGCATTTCTGTGAGCACAGAATAAGAAAATAGTCCATAGAGACGAACGATATGAGTGAGACCTGGTACTACCTCTTTTCCGCTGACGGTGCGTAAACGCAACACCTATTGTCTCTTCCTCCCCCATTAAAACGAAAGCAACTGATTCGTTGAATGTTCTGATGTAATTTGACCTTGTCTAAAAATAGATTTACTCTAAAGCTTACGTTTGTCTAACTATATTTCTTCTGCGAAAAATACAACGTGACAGTTTTCGTTTAAAAATGCTTTAAGTTTCGAACTTGTTATTAAATAGAAAAAAAAGTTGAAAGAAAATATTTTTCTATTGAATTAGTAACCATAATATACCCTACTCAAAAATTACTATTAATATAAATTTCATTTGATAGCTAATTATTTATACGCATTTATTTTGACTGTTGCGTGAACGCAACACCAGCGGTTAATGGGTTAAGACATGAAATTGATAGGCATAACATTTATCAAAAACTTGCCAAGTTCTAGATTTATTATTAATATGCTATCAATAATTTTTATTTCTAAGCGATTTAAAAAATGCTCTAATACTTCTGTAGGTAAGTTTGAGTGAATTTTATTTGAACTTGGCACCCACTTAGATATCACTTCTTTTCCTGCCATTGTCTTTACAGAACTTGGCTGCCTTTTTTCACAGCTATGTTTTTGTTAGATATCATTACTTTTTGTAAAGTTACAATATATTTAGACACTTTACTTAATGCTTTAAATGTGTTTACATGTGACTATTTTATTCACCAAGCAACATTCAATTATAATTTTAATTTCCTACAACAAATTATTTGACTGTCAATTTGCGGCTGAAATCTATATTTTAATACTGCTACATTGAATGCATGTTTTGAAACGAAATATATTGATTCGAAATTTTTATTCTTTCTGAAACAATTCCTATTAAATTCCTATATTAAATTTTCCAGTTAAATATCCTGTAGCTAGGCCTGCTGTTTTGTACTGAAAGTGAAAAATAAAGTTATGTGCTTATGCCACACTATGTATCATTCATCTATGGGTGCCGGCAAAGAGGCAGTGCAGAGGAAGGACGTTGCCTCTCCCTGGATTTTCAAATTTAATTAATTAAATATCCTTTTCTCTGATGATTTTGAAAATAACAAGTGGGTAAGTGTGATCACAGATACCACAGAGGGTTTCGTTTAATATTCCTTTCAAAACACTTTATCCTTTTGAAAAATCTGTTAGTTCCACATTTCGCAACCAGGGGCGCACTCTATTCCAAACAAACCTCTATCCGAACGAAACTCTGGTTTTCATACTATCCGTAGATATATTAGACGAGGGGATTGAGCCCATAGCACCCGAGATAAGTAGGCGCCTCCTGGCGGTAAAAAGTGAAACTAAAATATGTAAGGCTATGGTGCATAATATGAAAGAATGATCAAAGGGGTGTCGGCAAAAGTTGGAAAAGTGCTCCCCAGGTGAAAAAGGCGGAGGTTAGAAAAATTGCTTAAAATACACAAATTAGAGCCCGGAGGAGTAAATAATATAAGACTTTTTGAAAATTTTATGATTTGTCGTGTGGTCTATACGTATGCAAAAAGTCATGTCTCCAACTTAATTAGGGGCTCCCTTAGAAAGAATTGCTTAAAATACATATGTGGAAGCCCAAAGGGTTAAGCGTAAGACTTTTTCAAGATTTTATGATTTGTCATCTGGCCTCAGGTGTTCTGCTATAAGTAAGCAAAATTTCAAATCTGCAATTTAATAACGGGCTCAGTTAGAAAGAATTGCTTAAAATAAGCATGTGGAAGCCCAAAGGGTTAAATGTACGACTTTTTAAAAATTTTATGATTTGTCATTTGATGTGTGTTCAGCTATAAGTATGGAAATTTTCATGCCTCCAACATAATTAGGTGCTCACTTAGAAAATATTATTTAAAATACACATGTGAGAGCCCAAAGCGTTAAATGCACGACTTTTTCAAAATTTTATGATTTCTTGTTTGATGTGAGGTGCTCAGCTATAAGTATGCAAAATTTCACGCCTCCAACCTAATTAGGGGCTCACTTAGAAAGAATTGTTTAAAATACACATGTGGGAGCCCAAAGGGTTAAATGTACGACTTTTTCAAAATTTTATAGATTTTCGTTTGATGTGAGGTGTTCAGCTATAAGTATGTACAATTTTACGCCTCCAACCCAATTAAGGACTCAATCAGAAAGGTTTGTTTAAAATACACATGTGAGACCCCAAAGGGTTAAATTTACAACTTTTTCAAAATTTTATGATTTGTCATTTGATGTGAGGTGTTCAGCTATAAGTATGCAAAATTTCACGCCTCCAACCTTGTTAGAGGCTCACATAGAAAGAATTGTTTAAAATACACATGTGGGAGCCCAAAGGGTTATGTGTACGACTTTTTCAAACTGTTATGGTTTGTCATTTGATGTGAGGTGTTGAGCTATAAATGCAAAATTTCATGCCTCCAACCTAATTAGGGCTCACTTATAAAGTATTTCTTTTAAATACACATGTGGAGGTTCAAAGGGTTAAATGTACGACTTTTTCAAAATTTTATGATTTGTCGTTTGATGTGAAGTGTTCAGCTATAAGTCTGTAAAATTTCACGCCTCCAACCTAATTAGGGGCTCACTTAGAAAGAATTGTTTAAAATACACATGTGGGAGCCAAAGGGTTAAATGTACGACTTTATCAAAATTTTATGATTTGTCGTATGATGTGTGGTGTTCAGCTATAAGTATGCAAAATTTCAAGTATCCAACATGTATAGTTTCTTAGAACAGGCTCTGTGACGGACAGAATATCTCAATTTGTTGATTTTCTGTAAGCAAGTAAATCCAGATAAACCCCCAGTAAGTAGATAGGTTTACAATAGAAGTATATGGGAATTTGGCGAAATATTAGAGATATCGCCAAGGTGGCGTCACTTTTGGCGACTAATTTTGGTCACCAAATTTGGCGATATATCGAAATGTTGGCGAGAAACTTGGCGGTGTTTGGCGACAAAAGACAGTCCCCTCCTACGGCAAATTAAAATTTCGCCTAATGACGTAATGTTAAAGTAAAAACGGGCACCCAGAGGTGGGTAATTCATCGATTTTCCCAATTTTTTTATTTTTTTCCTTAGTTTTATAGTGTAAACAAACTTCGGACCAAATTTGAAGTCTGTAGCTGCAGTAGATATACGAGATCTTTTTGATGAGTGAGTCAGTCAGTCAGTGGTAAAATTATCGATTATCAGACATTTTCAAATGTCATTATCTAAGAAACTAATTATGCGTTATTTATAAAATTTTGGATTTTAGATAATTAGGGTGGCCTTACTACACATTTCGTATAACAAGTACGTAGGTCTCATAGATTTTCAGTAGTAGAGCATTCATCTATGGGTGCCAGCAGAGAGGCAGTGCAGAGGAAGGACGTTGCCTCTCCCTGGATTTTCAAATTTAATTAATTAAATATCCTTTTCTCTGATGATTTTGAAAATAACAAGTGGGTAAGTGTGATCACAGATCGCACAGATGGTTTCGTTTAATATTCCTTTCAAAACACTTTATCCTTTTGAAAAATCTGTTAGTTCCACATTTCGCAACCAGGGGCGCACTCTATTCTAAACAAACCTCTATCCGAACGAAACTCAGTTTTTCATACTATCCGTAGATATATTAGACGAGGGGATTGAGCCCATAGCACCCGAGATAAGAAGGCGCCCCTGGCGGTAAAAAGTGAAACTAAAATATGTAAGGCTATGGTGCATAATATGAAAGAATGATCAAAGGGGTGTCGGCAAAAGTTGGAAAAGTGCTCCCTGGGTGAAAAGGACGGAGGTTAGAAAAATTGCTTAAAATACACAAATTAGAGCCCGGAGGAGTAAATAATATAAGACTTTTTGAAATTTTTATGATTTGTCGTGTGGTCTATACGTATGCAAAAAGTCATGTCTCCATCTTAATTAGGGGCTCCCTTAGAAAGAATTGCTTAAAATACATATGTAGAAGCCCAAAGGGTTAAGCGTAAGACTTTTTCAAGATTTTATGATTTGTCACCTGGCCTCAGGTGTTCTGCTATAAGTAAGCAAAATTTTAAATCTGCAATTTAATAACGGGCTCAGTTAGAAAGAATTGCTTAAAATAAGCATGTGGAAGCCCAAAGGGATAAGTGTACGACTTTTTCAAAATTTTATGATTTGTCATTTGATGTGTGTTCAGCTATAAGTATGCAAATTTTCACGCCTCCAACATAATTAGGGGCTCACTTAAAAAATATTATTTAAAATACACATGTGAGAGCCCAAAGAGTTAAATGCACGACTTTTTCAAAATTTTATGATTTCTTGTTTGATGTGAGGTGCTGAGCTATAAGTATGCAAAATTTCACGGCTCCGACCTAATTAGGGGCTCACTTTGAAAGTATTTTTTTTAAATACACATGTGGTGGTGCAAAGGGTTAAATGTACGACTTTTTCAAAATTTTATGATTTGTCATTTGATGTGAAGTGTTCAGCTATAAGTCTGTAAAATTTCACGCCTCCAACCTAATTAGGGGCTCACTTAGAAAGAATCGTTTAAAATACACATGTGGGAGCCAAAGGGTTAAATGTACGACTTTATGAAAATTTTATGATTTGTCGTATGATGTGTGGTGTTCAGCTATAAGTATGCAAAATTTCAAGTATTCAACATGTATAGTTTCTTTGAACGGGCTCTGTGACGGACAGAATATCTTAATTTGTTGATTTTCTGTAAGCAAGTAAACCCAGATAAACCCCCAGTAAGTAGACGGGTTTACAATAGAAGTCTATGGGAATTTGGCGAAATATTAGAGATCGCCAAGGTGGCGTCCCTTTTGGCGACTAATTTTGGTCGCCAAATTTGGCGATATATCGAAATGTTGGTGAGAAACTTGGCGGTATTTGGCGACAGAACAGGGTCCCCTCCTACGGCAAATTAAAATTTCGCCTAATAGACGTAATGTTAAAGTAGAAACGGGCACCCATAGGTCGGTAATTCATCGATTTTCCCAATTTTTTTATTTTTTTTCCTTAGTTTTATAGTGTAAACAAACTTCGCATCAAATTTGAAGTCTGTAGCTGCAGTAGATATACGAGATCTTTTTGATGAGTGAGTCAATCAGTCAGTCAGTGGTAAAATTATCGATTATCAGACAACTAAATAGTATGGAAACTAATTATGCGTTACTTATAAAATTTTGGATTTTAGGTAATTAGGGTGGCCTTACTACACATTTCATATAACAAGTACGTAGGTCTCATAGATTTTCAGTAGTAGAGCATTGAAATTTGACGAAAACAGCTCGAAATGGTTCGTGTAAATAACACACGGCTGTGTCAGGCGAACTTGGCTGACACACTGCCGTGTGTCTAGATATAATATACATATATAGTATATATATATACCTGTGTGTACATATATATAATATACATATATAGTATATATAAATTAACTAATTAAATTTGAAATTTATTTGTGCACCTTTTTAAAGACAATTTTTGACAATTCAAAACAGTAGCAAAAAAAGGAGAATTGACACATACAGGGGTAGTACTGGTCCTAGGTGATATTTCAGGACAAATTTACCAGACCATACTTCTTTCTTTCCACGATAGTTTGTCGAAGTTAGATTTTTTTCTGCCATCACTAGCCAAAGTTCGAGATTTTTTTCCGTGACTGTTTGCCAAAACTTGAGTGTCATTCCCCCCTCCCGCGAACATTTGTCGAAATTTGCAATTTTTTCACGATCATTTGCTGAAATTCGTGTTTTTTTTCCCGTGTTTGTTTGCCGAAATTCACAAATTTCAGCAAATGATTGACGACATTCCCAATTTTTTTAAGAAATTGGTTGAAGACTATTGCAATTTTTTTCAATGACCGATTAACAAAATTTGCAATTTTCCTTCCTGTTCAACTGACAAATTCCCTTTTTTTTTTGTTTGGCAACCACTTGACAAAATTTGTGAGTCTTTCATCATCAGATGACAAAAAGTTTCACTATTTTCTGACTCTAAAGCCAAAGTATTTTCTATAAATCTATAATAGCTTTTCTATAAAGCTAAAGATTAAAGTTAATCTCCAAAGCAAAATTAATTCCAAAGTACCGATTTTGTGCAATTCCTCGAAAAAACAAATATATATATATTCACGGAAAAATCGTGACTGTTTGTGCTATAGTACAAAACTCCAGGAATTTCAGGATATGTTACCATATTTCAGGACGTTTTTTAATTTTTCATGAATTTAAGGAATATCAGGACAAGTACTACTCCTGCACATAACAAGTACAATTATTAACCAATATAAAATTAAAACATTCTTCAACCCTCCAATTTATTTCGATACCTGAAATCTGTCTATCAGAAATAAAAATGTTTATTGGTTACTGTAACAATTCATTGAATAATGCAAAACATTTCATATTTATTTTGTAACTGTACCTTATTTTCTTTTGATTAAAAATAAAAAAGAGAAAAATAAAAAGAGACCTACAAAAGCGATACAGGCTTTCTTAACAGAAAACTTATATAAAACTGACACTCCATTTGCATGGTGGGAGGGGGGACGACTTTTCCAATTATATGCAACCTTGCAAAAAAATTCTTATGTGCACCTTCAACCACTGTTTACTCTGAACGTATATTTTCAGGGGCAGGCCAAATTTATAGTAGTAAAAGAAATGCCCTGTCTACTGATAATGTATAACGACGTTTGGTGTTTTTGCACCATAATTTGAAATATAATAAATTTAATTAATTTTTTTATTACATTTATTGTATTTTCAGTTTCTTTATCCAAAATTATAGTCTTTTCTGTTTTCCTATATATTTAAAAAGAACTTATTTTTATTTGTATAAATGTGAAACTAAATTTTAATCTGGAATTATTTTATGAGGTTTTTTGTTCTTTTTCTATATTTTGTAGACATATTGTTAAATACAGAGTAAATAGTTTTATGAATTATTGCATATATTATCGATTGATATTTGAATAACTTTTTACAGATCAGTTTTAAATTCATATGCTTAAAAAATGAATTTCTTATAACTACTCGGTATTGGCCGAGTACTCGGCCAAAATTTCACCGATTACTCGGCAAATTGGCCGAGTATCGAGTATTTACCGAGTACTCGGTACGGCTCTAGCTAAAATTGGATACATGTTTGAGTTGTAATATGGTCATAGCAATTCTCTTGCTGGGTATGTGTTAAATTTAAATGTTAACAAATTTTTCATATTGTTCATTATTGCGGATCTTGCATTGATTAATATTTTTAATTCATTTTATATGGCATGGTATATTTATACTTTTTGGTGTATAGTTGATCGGGTACATAATGGAATTCAATTTTCAGCTTATTGCTGGATTCTATTGCAGAAATAGACTACTTTTTTGCTTATATTTGTATTTCATGTACCCTTGAAAAAGTGAAATGCCATATAAGCTTCCGGCTACATCCATCCATTTGCTCTATTATTTGTTTACAATACGTCTTTTAATGGTTCAACAATATTTAGCTGGTTATTTGTATCTTTTGTCTTTAATAGGTTATTTTATCTATTTGGTGGTTTTTCATGTTTTTATATGGATTAATCGTCCACAATGTGCTAGTGAATTAGTGGTATTGTGCTTCATTTTGTATTACTAGTTAAAGGTTCCATCTTTATTTTGTATAATGTCAGAGTTATGAATTGAAGCTAAATTTATTAAATTGGAAATAGATGATGATTTGTAATTATATAATGGTTATATATATATATATGAGCACCCTTCTGAAACTGTCTGGGGAAAACTGTATAAAGTATTATCTTATGCCGAAATTTTTTTTTTCCTTTTTTAAAAATATCTATTTGTTAAATCTATATAAGATACCATATCTTATTTAGATATTGTTAAAAAAATATGTTAACAACAACAACAAATAGAAATGTATATAATTAAATACGTATTACAAAAATACTTGAGGTTGTGAGTTTCAAAACTCGCCTTATCCAAAAAATCAAATTTTGGGAATCGCAAAAAAACTTCTAACTGTATCCATTGGTTTCCATTGTAATAGATTTTACAATGGCAGAAATACATAACATGATAAACTTTTTTGTATGTTGATTGGGGAAAAAATGATTTTTTTAATTTGGGATAAGGCGAGTCTTGAAACTCACATACCCATTTATGAACCTTAGTTTCCCAAAATTCAACTTTTCTGCTAATAAATTTCTTTTCCAATGAAATCATGTAGTATTAAATTTATATTTGCAAGTTGTTAGTGCTTAAATGTAATTTTATGTGTATTAATTATTAGTGCTTAAATGTAATGTGCCTATGTAAATTTTATATTTAAAATTTTGTGTAGGGGAAAAGTTTAAGCTGAAAGAACCACACGGAGAAGAATTGCCTCCTCGTGGATTTGATCCTGGGGAAGATACTTATCAAGCTCCTCCAGCTGATGGTTCTAATGTAAAAGTTGATGTTGATCCCAACAGTCAAAGATTGCAACTCCTGTCTCCTTTTGATAAGTGGGATGGCAAAGACCTGACTGATATGCTAGTTTTAATTAAGGTGTGTTATTTGTTATGTTTGTTCATATTTCAGTTATTGAATTGTGGGAATAGTATAAAACTAAGCTAAGCTAGAAAAAGAAAAATATTAAATAATTTTTAGAACATAAGGAAAGTTATGAGAAGAAAGTCCTGTAAAAAATATTTTCTTCAACTTCATATGAATATCTAATTTTTTATTAAAATTATGCAAGTGTCTATTAGCAGTAAAGATTTTTTTTTTCTCCTATTTGGAAATGAGTTGACAAATAATTGAGGTGAGTGGTAGGAGTTAATATTCTTTTGACTTAAGAATTTTACATTGTTTGTTGCATTTATAATAATACATTGCTGAAACTTATTGCCCTTTTAGTATTTCAACATTCTATGAGCATTTTAAGTTGCTTTAAATTTTCGTTTATTTTTATGCAATAGGCATTATTATTTAATATGCTGTATTTTTTCTCATTTTTATTAAAATATTTAATCTCACATTGTTACTACCTTGCTTTGTTAATGTTTATTCTTCAGTCATTAAATCATACATATACATAGTATAAAATCTTATTGCTTCACCAATTTAAATCTACTGAATTCATCTTTTGTACTTTTCCTTTCTTTAAATTTTGTAGTTTAAATTAAAATCTTATAAAGATTATATATTTGTTAAATAACTGGTTTTTAACATGTGAATATTTCTAACCCACAGCTAGTGTCATTTTAATCTTTTAGTGAGAATCTGTATTAATTGCTAGTTAATATTTGTCTGTAAAATGCTTCTTTTTCTATCAGAAACATAAAATGTCCTTAGTAATGTGTTTTTATGAATGCCACGTTTATAATAGCTGTATTTTGAATAATTATGATTGCTGTTAGTTTATCCTTAATAGATAATATTAAAAAGTATATTTCATATAGACTTTCTTAAACATTTGTAGGTTAAAGGAAAGTGCACTACAGATCACATTAGTGCTGCTGGACCTTGGTTGAAATACAGAGGACATTTAGACAATATATCAAATAATATGTTCATTGGGTAAAGATTTATTTATTTTTTCTAAATTAAATGATTAACCATTTAATCATTTTATTTTCAAGTTAACTTTAGAACTATTTATATAAAAGGGGATATTCTTAGTCGCCAAAATATCCTACTTAGGTGCCATTTTGAAATGATTTATTTTTCTTATATTGCATGCATATAAACATATAGTGTAATGAGTTATAAACAAAGGCATCTTCAAATTCATAGTAAATATATGTATATAGATTGATATCCCCCCCCTTTTTTTTTTAAGTTTGCTCTGTTCTGTTGTATTCTATATTTTTCCACATTAAATGAATTACAGTCCTTGTAATCAGTCAAGCCTTATCCATGCAGCTTAACAAATAACAAATCAATGGCTGATTGATGTAGCGAAGTTCTATCTTTTAATTAAATTGGAATATTTCAAATGAAAATCAAATTTCAAATTAATTGCTTAAAAGGCACAAAGGCCAACACAGTGAAAAAGATTCCATGCCGGGACTCGAACCCAGGCCATCAGTATAGCGCACTGACGTTCTACCGACTAAACAACATGGAACAGTACCCAGCCTGGAAAATTTCTCACTTACATGTTGGCAAGGCTACAAACGCAGCACAAGATGGAATATTTATCATGAATCTATATTCAATTGATGCTGGATTTAATTATGTTTCGTGCTTGCCCATGTCGGTGGCTCACGATAAATATTTCATCCAGGGTTGGCATGATTTAAATCAAGATTTAAATCAGCTGAATTTTTTAAAAAAATCATTTGATTTAAATCAATTTTTTTTTTTTTTTTTTTTTAAATGTTGGAATTTAGTCAGCAGAGAAATAAGAAGTGGGTGTAAATAAGTAGCAGGTGTTTTTCTGGCATTTCCAGGATTGCTTACAATCCAAAATGAGGATTGTTCCCTTGCCGAATGCACATATCAATGGGAAATTTTGGGTAAAAAGTTAGAAAATGTATTGGATAAAGATAGAATTACAAAATTTAAAGAAAGATATGAACAAGCTATTAATGGCTGTCATTTTGCTGGAGTTTTATTAAGTCCCTTTGTTTTAAATCGAAATGAAATTTCACTTAATGTAGAGGAAAATAATGAAGGTTTGGCATTCATTAAAGAAAATTGTTCAAATCTTCTCACCACTGTAGCACATTTTCAAGCAAAAAGTGGCCCATTCCAAAAATTACCATTGCTTGAGGAAAAAGTTTCAGTTATTACAATGACAGATTATGATTGGTGGAAGTCCTTTTATGTAATGGGAGGTAAAGAGAGAATCAGCGAAATTGAAATTGAATTTATTTACCAAATAACAGCCGTGGCTTCATCTGCTGGAGTAGAAAGACAATTTTCTTCTTTTGGACTAGTTCATTCAAGTCTTCGTAATAAATTAAGAGTGAATAAAGCTTCTAAATTAGTGTTTTTGTTCAAACAATTAAATCCCTGATTTATTTCTATTTGCTTAAAAAATATTGAATTAATTGTGATTTTTATCCCTTAATAAATAGCTTGCATTAAATGAATATTTAATTTGTCTTTTAAATTTTACCATTTTCTTTTCATTTACAACCACAAAGAGAAAACCACCAACACTTCTGAATTTGATAATACAATGCATTCACAATAAAAAAGAAAAGCAAAATTGATTACCACAGAACTTCATAATCGAAAGGCAAACTCTTGAGTCTGCATTATATCAAATAATACGTTTTGATATTTTAAAAGATTTAATACCAAGATTGTGACTGCACTTATACTCTCAAATCCAGGGGCCACATAATCGTATAGTAGATCATTAGCATTGAAAATCATTAAATCTAACTGATGTTTTACACTGCAAACAAAATTACTTCTTGAATTATTTTCTTTTTTTATTTTAGGAGTTGCCCTGAACATTCTAGCAATTATATCAATTTGTTTTTGTTTTTTTTAATTTAATGAGCAATACATACTCTTTTCAGAAATTATTTATTTATTAAATTTATTTTGATTCAAATCTCTTAAGGAATATATGTGCGCCTGAATTTCCACCTAGAATGGATCTTGTTACCATATTACCTAACTATCTAATTTAAGGAATTTAAGAATCATAATAAATACAACCAGAAAAGTAAAATAATAAAAGGGGTAACACTCATTAAAATGAATCCACAAAACAATCATAAAATAAAAGGAAAATACATAGCAAAAATAAAAGCTGTTAGTCGAAATACAAAAGGTAACAAAATCCTCAATTCATTTCGCACAGTATCCCTCACTTAATACTTGATTTAAATAATTATTCATAGTTATAAAATTTTAAGATTCTTTTGTATTAATTTCACTTATTATTGAGATTCTATATTCTTAATTTTTGAAGATTAATTTAGTTAAACAGAAGGAAAAAACAAAGTATAGCAATACATTTAACATTATTTTATTAAGCTCCAGATCTTATTAAAACTTTACTATTATTTTTTTATCAATATTTTTTAATGAAATTTCAGTATAGACATATCAATTAAATACATAATAGATTACTTCAAAATAGTTTTCAAAAGACTCCTGTAGTTATTATTGTATTGCAAGGAATTTTCAATTCAATAAAAATACAAATGGATATTAAGTAAAGACTAATTCAAAATAATTTTCATTTTTAACCCACTCTTTCAATACATCAAAACAATGAAGAAAATATTACTTACATTACAGATGATCAGGTATGGAGTGCAGGGTTTTTTTTTTTTTTTTTTTTTTTACCACTATTCTTCCTTATAAATATATATGTGTATATATATATATTTTTTTTTTTTTTGGAGCCGGCAGTCCTTCGGGTAAAGCAGAGAAAAAAGGTTGCTCTATGTGTATTTTTCTTTTCTTCTTTTCACATGCTAGCGACGATCAACTGGAGCCTCACATAAGGAAATTTTTTCACAGAAATCAGTTCACAACTTATAGGAGGGATCCCCGTCACTCTCCACAAACGAAGATGGAAAAATTGGCCATTTCACCCGTAGCTTCTTTAGCGATGTACATGTGGCTTCTATACTATAAATCTTGTTAAACAAAGCCACAACTTTCTCTTTTAAAACCGATGGTAAGCATAGGACACCCGGTCATTTTACATTTTTTTCAAGAGTTGAACTTCACTGCGATGACAACCATGTTTCATGTCCAATATTCTTTTTAAAGATCCCCAGACTATTTACCCGTCTTTCGTGAGTGACAGTTTTCCTTCTTCTGCGCTCTTCCTTTTTTTATATATATTCCAAAATTAAAAGAACTATCCACTGGACAGGGAGAGGGCTAAAAGAAAACCTTCTTCCCCCCTGCCCCCACATACTAAGAAAAAAGCCAAGATTCAGTCACATCTTCATTCTCTAATACTCCTGCCTTAACTAACTTTTTCCCCGTAGCGTGTAATAAAAATTTGCATGTGCTTTACTCTTGCTGACGTCAGATGTTCCTATTCGTTAATCTGGTAGGGTTCAACCACTTATCTAAAAGGGTGTGTTGTCCACTTTCCACCCTACACATTTCTTTGAACAGGCCACCCATACTTCAAAACACCAAGCAAACCCAAGGCAGTTTCCCATAAAATCTCCAAAATTGTCTGTATGACAATAGCTTTTAAAAGGAGGGTTATAAATTGCACCAAGCATTTTATTAAAAGGCTCATAAAATTTTATTTATAAGGCTGACCACCCAAATAGGCTTTTTAGCTGTGATAAGGAACGTAACACAAAAAGTGTGGGAAACCCATCCGCAAAGTTTTTCCTGCCTTTTACGCTATACGAACAAAAGCAGAGGGGTTTTGTCGCTGCTATGGTCACAGGCTAGCCCAGCTGCCTAGATAAGAATTCATATAGAAGCAATTCTGCGAAAAAGGAAAAAAAAACAGGGAACTTGTTCCACTCCCTTGTTTGGTGTTGAAAAACACTGTCCCTTTCTTTTTTTTTTTTTTTTTTTTTTTTTTTTACTCTGCCCCAAAACATGAAACAAATACGCAGAACAATATTATACTTTAAGAATTCTAACAAGGATATAGGGGGTGTATACGAATACAATTTGATAATATTTAGGTACTGGAATATTTTTAAATATACTATAACATTATTTTTATAAATTATAAATATTATTTATTCTTTTTTAGTTATTTATTATAAAAAACTGCTCCATGTATTGTAAAAACATAAAAGCACAATAATTAAAAATAGAATTCTAAAAAAATCAAATAAATCCGATTTAAATAAAAAAAATCTGATTTAAATAAAAAAAATCAGATTTTTTTGATTTTTTTTAAAAAAATCATGATTTTTTTCCAACCCTGATTTCATCTTGTGCTGCATTTGTAGCCTTGCCAACATGTAATAGTGAGAAATTTTCCAGGCTGGGTATCGTTCCATGTGGTTTAGTCGGTAGAACGTCAGTGCGCTATACTGATGGCCCGGGTTAAAGTCCTGGCATGGAATCTTTTTTGCTGTGTTTACCTTTGCGCATTTTAAGCAATTAATTTGAAATTTGATTTTCATTTGAAATATTGTATGCAAGGCGAATGTTTCTCTCTCTGGAAAAATTTCCGTGTATTATAAATTAGAATAATTTAATCCCCTCCCACTTTCAGCAATACCTAAAAGAAGAATCAATATAAAATGAAATATTTTTCTTAAATAGAGTAATAATTATGATAAAGTGAATCTATGTGTATCAATTGCATTATTAGGACAGAGACTAAATGTTTTATTGAAAAAAAGGAAACTTAATAAAATAGGCATAAAAAATAACAATCAATGCAAAATCAGTCGTAAAATTTATAGGTGCAAAATGCAACTAACCACTGCTAATTTGGAACTCTGAGTTCAAGATTGCATTAGATAGAAAGTTTGCTTCAAAAATTTATTTAATGATATTATCAGAATAATAAAAAAAGTACACTAATAAAAACTCTTAATGACTCTGTGCATGGGATGCTCATGATTAGACCTTTGTCTATTTAAATTCTGCTAAAATAATAGATATCTACAAATAAAATGCCTTCAATCGATTGGCATTTTCTTTGCACCCTCTTGAAATGTAAACTTGAATGAAAAAAAATTATACAGTGAATATGTAGTAAGTTGTAGTAACCATACGCAGTTGTCATGCCAGAGGAGTATTTTGCTTGTTGAAAAAATATCACAAAGTGAAATTACTCATCAATATTTTTTAAATTTCAAAATATTTCGTCACATTAGACAGAACCAGTACATTCCATAACATAATTTCATGAATACAAATTATGGAACTGCTTTTTAAATATAAACATTTATCTTTTGCAAATTTTTATCTGAGAATAAAAAAATTAACAGTGCATCATTTATGTTTTCAGAATGTAATATACATATTACATAAAACTGACTTTACTTCTTTATACTATTGTCTGAGAAGCTTTTAAACTCAAAAATATAATAAAAGTAAAAAAAAAAAAAAAGGGGGGGGGGGTATGTATTTTTTAACATTGTCTTGTGGAAGACTTTTGTATATTGCAGATATTCTTAATGATAATGTAAATTGTGATATGGATATTAGAGTTTAAAAATATGGAAAAGCAACAAAATATTTAAAAGAAAAAAAAAATTAATTTTGTACTTGTTTTCACTGTTACTCATATACACCCCCCCCCCCCCTCCTCCCACCCTATGAGTATTATAGGTAAAGCTTTTAAAAAAAGAAAAATTATTCATAAAACTTATAAAATACTCTTAAAACTTTGAAAGAGAGTAAAATTACTCCATTTTTTTGGTGGCCAATGCTGGGTATATATAAGTAAAAAAACAAACAAACCAAAAACTGCATGTACAGTAGAACCCCGCTAACCCAAACTAATTGGGACTGGTGCCTGTTCAGATTACCCAAAATTCCGATAAAAATAGAAAAGAAAAAGATGTGTGCTAAAACTACAGTAAACATCCTCTAATCCGGTATCTAAAGTCTGGCTTGCTGGATAACACAATACTGCTTTCAGGAAAAATAGTATTCCATGTTTAATCACCCCTCATGTTTATAATAATCCAATGGAACTTCAGAATGAGGAATTACATAACAATACATTACAAACGGTTCAAAATCACGAATATATAAATAATTCAGTCACCCCGTCGACAAAAGGAGAAGTAAAAGACATTTCTGTATATTATTTGCAAAATCAAATTGTTGAAAGGAAAAATAATTTTTTATCATCTGAATTAAATACTTTTTGTATTTTAGAAAAGAATTTTATAGGCAAATAAACTGTTACAATGGTTGATGACAAACAAACTGATATTAAAGATTTTTTTAAAGATGGCTACTGCCCTATAGTGCACGTTTTCGTTTTATATTTGTGTACATATGTTGTACTTTTACGTCATTGAGTATTCTTTTTTTTTACTCTTCTTTTCAAGCTGTTTAAAAAATAAAAAAACATGCATTACTGCTATTTTTTGTTTAATTCTAACTTTTACACATTTTCCCCTACATTCATCCTGTAATCCAGAAAATTTTGTAGTAAAAAGTACTTTTTTGTGTTTAGTACAATATTTCAATCGTTTCAGTTAATTTGTTCAAGTATAATTTTCGAAAATAAAATTGGTTCAGATTAACCGGAATTTTGGATTAGCAGGGATCGATCTACTGCATTTAAAATTATATTCATATATTTTTATCCTGCCAGAAAGATGCTATAGCCTCAAAATTTTGACAACTGTGAATTGCTAATACAGTAAAATACCTGTGGAAATAAAGTTGCTGGAAATTGATACAAAAAAAAAAAAAAAAAAAAAAAATTCCATTTTAGACAGATTTCTGTCTTTGTATGGTATGCCTTCTGTCAAGGCCAAAACTTTTTTCTCTTTAAAGCAGGATTCCATTTTCACAGCTTTTATTGCATAATGCTTAGTGCAGTCCTTTTCACTCTACTTTTATAAAATAATTTCAAGCAAAATTAATCAGTCAAGCAATTAAATATCAAATGCACTTAAACTTCAGTTTTCTGAAAACTTTGTTCAACAAGCTTTTCCTTATGAAAATGCTTATATTTCTTGTTAAATTAAAAATAGAAATTTTTTATTTTTTAATTTCTAGAGAATAGTTTAAAAAATTATATAAACAATCATACTTCAAATTGTATTTTTATAACATCATGCACTGTGCATAACTTTAAATGTACAGTAAAATTTATCCATCTGTCACAGGACAGTCACTTTGACAAATAAGAGAACAGGAGAATTTCTGTTATTCACCTAAACTGGACCTGAAAAATTGAATCTTCTGACTGCAGTTCCTGAATTTGCAATGAATTAACATCTTAAAACTGAAATTGTTAATAGTACCATAATTCTAGAAAAATTGCACTTTCATTCTGTACTTTTAAAACCCCTTTCTCTTTCTGTTGTATTAACCCTCCAACACTCATAAGTACACTTACATTTTTTTAATTTTATTTATTTATTTATTTATTTTTTTCAAATTCGTAGTTTCTATTGTATTGTTTATTCTAACAGAGAGTAATAAAATTCAAATTTTACCAAAAACAGGGTTCATACTCATCAGGGGATTATGGGATTCAGGGGAAATTTTGGGTTGCAAAAATCAGGGGAATCTCAGGGGATAACCAGGGACTGCGCTAAGAAATTAAGACTTAGCCAACACATTACCCAAATTTGAAAATCATTAGCCAAATTTATCTATTAGCCAAAAGTATATTATGCATATATATATATATATATATATATATATATATATATATATATATATATATTACATGTAGATATATATTATATATGTATATATATATATATATATATATATATATATCATGTATATTTACATATATATATATCATATATATATAATTATTATCATTAACTCATTCAACCCTGGAGTAGTTTTATTAAATATATTATGTATGAGTAGCTTTTGTAGTTTTTTTCACGATCTTTTGACAAAATTTGGAGTTTTTCGCGATCCTTTGATGAAGTTTGCGGTTTTTCGTGATCTTTTGACGAACTTTGAAGTTTTTCGTGATCTTTTGACAAAATTTGTGGTTTTTCGCAATCTTTTTATGAAATTTGAGGGGTTTTTTTTTCGCGATATTTAGACTAAATTTGCGGGGATTTTCGCGATCTTTTGACGAAATTTGCGGGGTTTCTCGCCATCTTTTGACAAATTCGCGTTTTTTTTTTCAGCGATTCTTTGACAAAATTTGTGTTTTTTCTGCAATTCCTTGACAGAATTTGCATTTTCCCCGTGATCCTTTGACAAAATTCGCAATTTTCCTGCAAATGATTGACAAAATTTATTTTCTTCGGCGACCATCTGCCAAAATTCACGATTTTTTTATGTCCGAATTTTCGGATTGGTGGCCGTTTTTTTTTTTTAATTTTCGGAAAATTCGGAACAGAATTACCCCTAATTGGCCGGCCGAGAAGAAGAGGAGGAATATAGACTGTAAATACGACCGTACGCGATCTCGCACTAAAAACGGAAATTCATTTACGTTTTGGAACATGATTACAATAACAAGAGTAAAAAAAAAAAAATCATTTGCCAGCTTTTTCACCATAATAATTTTTTTTGTCGCCAATTTCACGATATATTCGCATTTGGCTAGTCGGCGAATGGTTAGCGCGGCCCCTGGATAATGCAAAAAATTTCCCAAACCTGGGAAAACCTGGCAAAATGACTGATTACTGTGGGAAATTGAGGACAATTGCTGCTGTTTGCATGCCTTATTATATCACATCTCTCAACATCCATTCAGTAACTAGGTACACCTTCTAAGATTGTGTGGTTTGGCATCAGTTCAAGGAACTTAAGAAAAATAAAGAACATTTTAAAATTGATATTGGTACTTGTAGCCCTCATATTATTCATAATGCTTTTCTAAGAGGTAATAAAATCATAAAGTGGAAATTATATTAAATTCTTGCTGCAAGCTACCAAGTTTTTAAGGACAGCCCCACAAGGTATACAGACTTCATCTGTTTTACATAATTTAATGTTAAAGTACTGTTTATATAGGTGATATATAAACTTTATTTTTTAGATTACCTGATCTTTATTTTACTTTGAGGAGGTGGGAGTGCCATGTTGCTGGTTTAAAAAAATGTCGTCAATTGTTGACATGGAAAAATTATATATCACGAAAAATATATCAGGGGATTTTTTCTTGGAAAATGAGTATGAACCCTGAAAAAGTACATGTCATCTATGGCTGATTCACAAATTCAAGATCGCATCATAGCTACAGAAATTTAGTCAAACATATGAAATCCTACAAATATCAATTCAGCATTTAGATAACTTTAACATTCAGGCTAAAAAAAAAGAGAGACTTACTGCTTTTCTGACACTTTTATCTCAAAACAGGCCAATTCAAATCTTTGCTTGTTTTGAGGAAGTATAAAATATTGGAAAGTTATAGTGTCATATCAGAAATCCTGGAGATGCAAGGCTCTGATGTATAGGTAAACTCTTCTGGACCCCAATAAAAATACCACAGTACATATTCACTTAAAATCTAAGCCAAGGGGTTATGTCAAAGACATGTCACCTGGAGTTGGCATTGGGCATTAATAGGTTAATGTTAATTGTTTTTTTTGTATTCTTTCATCTTGCTTTTAAAAATATTTTATAATGGAAGGTTTTTTCAGGGCTATTAATTCTGAGAATGGAGAAGCAAATAAAATTAAAAATAGATTGACTGGAGAATGGGGTTCAGTACCTGACACTGCAAGACATTATAAGGTATTTTTGCTTTTTATTTAAATTAATGAGTATTATAATTATGCAAATGTAAAGTGCAAATAATTAATTTTTTCTTGTAGTCTAAGGGAATGAAATGGGTTGCTGTTGGTGATGAAAATTATGGTGAAGGTAGCAGCAGGGAACATGCTGCTCTTGAGCCTAGGCATCTTGGTGGAAGAGCTATTATTGTAAAAAGTTTTGCAAGAATTCATGGTATGCAGTTATATATATTGTTATTTAGTATCTTGTTTATGATATATTCTCATGGGTGAAAATTTTCTTTCCTATGACAGAATTAAGTCTTTTTTTATATTTGAGAGTCGGCAGAAGTGCATTGGCTGGAATCCTTTGTAACAAAACAAAAATAAATGTATCCTAGTCACAAATAATTCCATTAATAAATTAAGTACTGTATATTTCTGTGTATAAGCTAAGTGTATGGCTTTTTTGCCAAAAATCGTCCAAAATCGGCTATTTAGAATAAAAAATTGACTATCCGAACTTATTGATCGCTCCTATTCTGTCTTGGAGCGCTGCCAAATCTGTTTAAAGAGGTTCTGCTCCTCTTTTTATAAGTTGCTCATTCATAAAAACCAAACCTCCTATATCTGTAAATATAAAAGCCTTTCTCTACTTCAAGTGCTAGTGCTTCTAACTGCTAGTGCACGGCTTATAATGCAGGCTTTAAGTTAAGTCATCATGTGTGCGGTGCAGCCCAATAACTTAGTGACTGTTCATCGTTTCACACATAATGAAAACAAGTGCGAGAATAGAGAAAGAAAAAAGGCAGAATAAAAAAAAAAAAAAATCTCAATTAATGAAAGAGTACATGAACACAAACCGCCATTTCCTGTAAGTGAAGAAAATTGCCCAACTAGATACAAGTGTCTCGGCAAAGCATGTTTATTATAACCTGTACAAATATTATTGTCAAAGCCCTGAAAATAATAAAGGATCGTAATTTACTGCCACCTAAGCCAGCAAATTTTGTTTCATTTGTTGTCTTTTTCTTATTCGATATGATTTGTGTATCCAAACTCGTACTAAAATTAACCAAAAATTTCCGAAAGAGATAGAATATAAATTTTGGAAATGGACTCGTGTATAAGCCGACCCCCTACTTTGGAAACAAAAAAATGTCCAAAATTTGTCCGCATAGACCTGTAAAATCGTCATTATTATTATTATTATTATTATTTGTTACATTATATATGAGTTATATATTTTTTATCCAAACATTGTAGAAATATATTATTTTTCTATCCTGTGAAATTTTGACTTTCAGCCATGAATATTCTGAAATAATTGAAGAATTACATTGACAGGGTGTCTACAGAATCTGGAAATCAGGAATCATGGAAAAATCAGGGAGGTTTATCAATCTGGAAAAATCAGTGAAAAGTCAGGGTACTTTGTAAAAATATTCGAAAATCAGGGAAATTTGTCTATATGCGAAACTATTCGCATTTTCACCTTGCCAACGAGACTGATTCGTCTACTTTATATACCATATTTTTTCAGAAGTTGATAAGTCTTTCCCAATATTTAAAAAAAGATGCACATAGTGTGAGTTTTTGATATTTAACGCAAATTAAGGTGATTAGATTTCCTCATTTTCTGTTGATAGCGTTTATATTGAAGGCAGTTTACCCATTTTAAAATTATACATTAGCATAACCTGACCAGGTGGCCAGCTTAATTCAATTAGCTATCGCGTCAGATGTAGATAAGTCTTAGAATTTAATATTTTTCAGAAAATGGGGAGATTTACTGGTCACCATATATTCATTGGCCACTGTATGAAACTGGACTAAATTTTGAGTTCAGATTTATAAAACTGTCAACCAATACTTAATGAATATTTGGCAGTTTTTTTGTTTATCTCTTGTTTTTTCTCCCAAATGAGATATTAGCAAGTTGCATAAGTGTGTTATGCGAGGAATTGGTTTACATGAAAAAATACCGTATGTGTATTGTTAATAATGGAAATCGGAGAAGTCTGATAATGATAGTCAGGGAAATCATGGAAAAATCAGGGAACTTTT
This sequence comes from Maratus speciosus, assembly GCA_963932465.1. Classification (NCBI taxonomy): domain Eukaryota; kingdom Metazoa; phylum Arthropoda; class Arachnida; order Araneae; family Salticidae; genus Maratus; species Maratus speciosus. Next base: position 551,176,833 of record OZ010790.1, on the reverse strand, counting down.
TTTTACAATTTCTGTAGACACCCTGATTGAGTTTATATCAATAAAAATGTTTGAAGCATTTGATGAGAAAATAAGTAATTTTGTTCATGTGTTATCAACAAATTTAATTAGATTTGCACATATCAAAATTATTTATAAATTTACAGAAAAAGGTGGATTATCTTAATAAGTAATTACAGTAGAAGATCTTTATAACGCAAACCTAAAAACGCAAGGTTGTGCGTTATGTTATATAGAATTTTGCGTTATATGGATCACATAATTAAATTCACCTTGTAAACATGGCCAAATATGTCTGAAACATATCAAAGTGCATTAGAATATCTTTATACTGCATTCCTTGTTACCAAGAGTTATCCAAATTATAAATTTTTGCTTAATATAAATCACATTGTTAAATTTACTTTATAAACTTAATCCAAATATAACTGACACAACCATCCCTTATATTAGATATTTTCAAAAATGTTTATTGTAATAATAGCATTTTTTTTTTAGTAAAAAGGACTTAAATTAGAAGATAAAGTTGAACTAATGTATCAAATTTAGTCCTCTAGACAGTAGCAATATTTTACAATGTGAAAATGCAAGTGCTTTTTAACTGCAAAATTCATTGTTTACATCTGAGAAGTTGTGCGTTATATGGAGAATTGCGTTATAAAGATCTTCTACTGTATTTGTAAAGTAGGATGTTTAGTGATTTAAACACTTTGGGATAGAAGGCACATGTATATTCCATATAGAGTATGCATGGTTTTTATTTTTGAGTATCACCACTTTTAAATTGCATTGTCTAATCGTAGAATTCCTGGATTAAATAAGAGAAAAAAAAAAAAAAAAAGTCGTAACAACTAGTTTAATAGACCTGTGTTGCATTTGTTAACATGCAGATCACATTTTCCTAGAAACAAGCTTTTTCGAATCAGCTTTTCATGTGTGAACCATTAAAGCAATCAGCATTTATGTTTTGCAGATTTAACTAGACTTTTATAATTGTATGACAAATCTTCAAAAAATTATAATTTTAATAATTTAGATCTTTTTAAATTTTTCAAAAAGGAAAAGTTAGTGCCAGCATGTACTTTGAATTTCAAACAACTGCCATTTTGTAAAGTTTTGATTTATTTTATAAATTTGAGGTTTGACATCCAACTAATTTAATATAAAGAATCTGCATGAATTTTTTGTTTCAGATGATGATTTCACAATCATGCACACCAGTTTACTAACAAGCCATTCATAGTGAACTTTGAAGGAGTTTAGATAAATTAAAATATCAATATTTTCATATGGCAGTATTCACACACTTAAACAAAAGTACAATAAATTCAATGCAAAAACCATCTTTTTCTGTGTGCATTATACAAAAAGACGTTCTTGAAAATGCCCTAAAAATCAAGCTGTATTGGCAGAATGTCCAGGGGCGTGTCTTCTCTCAGGGTCCTATTTTTGTAAAATTGTGAACAGCTTTTTTTTTTTTACATTTGTGAAAAATCTAATCCTAATTTTGTGAATTTGACATGATCGTTGTGTTCAGTTTCTTTTTCTTTTCTTTAAATATATATATATATATGTAAAATACATGTATTTTCTTTACATATCTAAAAGTGATAGGTCAGATTTCACTTTTAAATGATTAAATTTGTGAAAGGTTTAGTTTAGAGCTGGAAAAATTTTGTAAAAGGCCTATTTTTAAGACAAAGAATTTTGTGAAGTGTCCTGTTTTAAGATAAAAAATTTTGTGAATGGTTCTGTTAGGAAATTAAAAATTTTGTGAAAGGTCCTTTAAAGGACCCAATTTCTTCCTAAACAGATCTCTGATGTCCTCTTAAATGTAAAATATTCACATCCCCTAAATAATCTGAAATGCATGATTGCTAATGCAAGAGAAGGAAAATCATTTTCTGTTCTAATTTACTTTTTTGCAATTAGCTACATCTTTATATTTCAGCCATTGACATTGGCAAGGTATTTTTACCATAAAATTGTCATCAAAGGAAATCTAATTTTGTAATCTGTTTGCATTTCCATATACTGGCAAGATGACATCTGATCTCCAAAAAATTATAGAGAAAGAAATTGACAAACATAGCATAAGGGGTAAACTTGCATTATTTAAGGTTAAGGCAATTCTCAAATTCCCTGTTCAACAGCGCAAACTTTCTCACACATTTCTAGACTCATTTTTAAGCATAAATGATAAAAACATATTGTGGCCATGTTAAGCTTAAACATTCAGATGCTGTAAATAAGGCAATTGTCCGTCTTATAATAATCTGTTATAATGTATCTATTCTTCTTCATTTTATCTAAAACCTTCAAAAACTATACAATTATAATACTTTAAGTTCTAAATTAAAGATAACAGATTACAAATAACAAATGAACACCATTGCCATTTAGAAAAACAAATTCCAAATCTAGAAACAAATGAACGACTCTTTGATCGATTCATTAATTCCATTCCATCTAACATCTGATTGTGCTTTTAAAATATTTATAAAAGCATATTAAAGCCTTTAAATATTTTGAAATGTGTTTTTTACTTTTACACTCTGACTCATGTTTTTTTAAAATAAACAGGACAGTGTTACCGTGTATCGACTATGCTTTATAGCTTTATTTCAGCATTGTTTTGGCGCCATCTACCAGCAGTCAATATAAATGAAGGAACTTTTGATTGAAATTATTATAGTTTATTTTTAAAAATGCAGGACATAATGATATATAATCTGAGATCATTTTTTAAACCTTTCCATTATATAATTTTAAAATTTCATTCAATATAAATAAAATGAATATTGTATTATTATTTTTTTTCATAGAATTTAAATTTAGTTTTATTAATTTTTAAGAGGTTAACATTTGTCTGCTTTAAAAAAAAAAAAAAAATTGTTTACATTATAAATAAAATTAGTTTTTTTTTCTTTTTCAGGTGTAATTGAAATATAAGATGTTATGATTGCATTAGTATGACTAAAAATTATATTTTCACATTCTCTTATTATATTACAATTTTGGTTATGTTCAAATGTTGTGTTAAAAATAGAAGTTTTATCTGCACTGATGTAATTAATACATGTAGTACATGGGTATTGTATATCCCTTACATTTTAATTACAGTTGATAAAAAATGTAAATTTTATTTATAATGCAAACAAATTTCAAGTGGATATAGGCTAAGCTCTTAAAACTTGATGAAATAAAATAAAAATTTTATGAAAGAAATAATTTTGGTTTTTATTTATGCAGAATTAATTTTTAAAGTTACATAGCTGAAGTTTTTAAAAATGGATCTTGAATTAAATCAATGCGCCCTGCATATTTCCTATAAAAAACTACAATTTTAACAAAAAGTTAATTTGTTTTATATTAACATAATAAATTCATATTTAGAAACAAAACATAAAGCTTCATATCTAACTAATCTCAAACATTACCACTTTATGTAAACTTTAAATGAAATAAAAATAGTAACTAAACCATACAATAAAATATTTAAAAGAAATTAACTAACTCAAAGAAACGCAACATAACCAACTGAATCTTGAACAAAATCAAATGAAGTAACAAACTGAAGTCAAAATAACAAACCATTTGTTAAACCATCCACTAAAATTGGAGACGGGCTTCCGTGGCTTATGACTCGCAATGTAGTGTTAAAACTGTTTTTTCGCATGCAACATTCCCCAGAATTTACCTGTCGAGACCATATAGCAAAAATGAAAGAAACAAGATCCAAAGCAGATAAAATGAAACTGACCGATCAAAATCAATAATTTCTAACAGCTGTCTGTTTCTATTTCACTTATGTCTGGAATAAAGGTATCATTTCCCTTCTGTTCCTGCATGTTCTTATATAGTTAAACTTCATATTTTTAACCAGATTCACAGGATAACTCTGTTTCAGAGCTATACTGTACCATTCAAACATTTCCTCCCTCAATGTGTCCCTATCTGATGTCAATCTCTTTAAACGGTTTAAACCGTTAATAAAAATATTTCTAAAGATCGATGTATGGGCATTAGAGTTAAAATGTAGGATTGCAGTCATTTTAAAATTAAATTCTTCTCTTTTATCAAAAATTTGTTGTAATTAAATTTTTATTTTCTATTTTTAGATTGACATCTAAAAAATTTATTTTGATTATTGTGATTAGAGGATAGTTTCTATTCAATTCAATTGAGGGTATATATATATATATATATATATATATACCCTCATCATTTGTATTTGTAGAAATCATTTATCATTTTTAAAATTTACTTTTCTACAATGCAAACCCTTCAATAATAAAATCTTCATTTTGTTTGTTGTTTGTATGAAGTCTTATGAAAGTGAAATGCAGATCAACATTCCGTCATTTTTGACGAGGGTTATATACTAGTTTAGAAATACTATGGTGAGAAAATTTGTACGAGATATCTCTGGGCACAACTAGGTGTACATTTCGCTCTTTTTAAAAAAGGAGCAAGGTACTTTTTGCCAATTTTTAAAAAGGAAGGGCATTGTGCCTACAAACAGACCGAGCACAAACACTAATCCGCAATATTCATTGTATTCAAGTACTGATTATTATTCATTTATTTTGATTCAACAATCGTTTTTAATTCTCTATTTTCATGTTTTTTACTTATTTCAGAAACCAATTTAAAGAAACAAGGTCTTTTGCCATTGACATTCCAAAACCCTAGTGACTATGATAAAATTCAGCCTTCTGATAAAATATCACTTTTAGGTTTAAAAGATCTAGCTCCTGGAAAAGTGAGTGTTACATTCCAAGTTTTCATGTGAAAGTGTTTCTTTTGTAATTTAATGAAAAGATCTTTAAATCTAAGTTTTATTAACTAAGAAAAGAGAAAAACTTATTTTTTTTTAATTATAAGCTCTTAAATCTCAATTCTGGTATGTTATGGTTTGTTAACATTTTGGAGCTTTTCTAAAATACAATCTGATTTTTTATTAATTCGAAACAAAATCTATACATGTAATACTTTTTTTTTTCTTATCCTTTTAAGTGTGTTTTATTTGTTGTGTAATGAAAGAACATGCTATTTTATAATAATTGAAAAGCACATCACTTAAAAATAGGGACATTTTTCTCAAAGAAGTCCATCACACATTGCATTATTTATTTATTTATTTTACTTTATGTAAAGACTAAACAAAACTTTTTTTCTTTTGTTTTTGATTATTTTTGTAAACTTTGAAAAAATAAGTTTTAATTTTCTGTAATTCTTTTTTTTTTTTAACTGATGTATTATTTACATTAAAATCTCAAAACTGTGAAATCTTTTATAAAAATATACTAATTAAAAAAATAAAACACATCAAAACTTGTCTTTATTGGAACACCGATAAAGCAGAAACTTGTCCAATTTGAACTAATTTTCATGTTCCTGCCAGAGTAAATATGCAGTTTATTTTTCACTTCTTCCACGTCGTTAAAATGATGTCCTTTCATGTCCCTCTTCATTCATGGAAATAAAAGATAATTACACACAGCAAGGTCTGGTGAATAGGCACATTGTCATGGTGGAAAACTAGTCGTCATTTGCCACAAATCTGGCCAAGTAACTCCACAATTACTTCAATGCTCTGTTGTTGGCCTTGAAGCACAATTGCACAAACTTTCTTGACATTTCCGTCCATTCTGGAATTTGGACATCCAGAATGAGACAACCCATTGAAATTTTGAAAACCATTTTTTAAATGTGAAAAAAAGGCCTTGAAAGGACTTATTTTTCAATGAAGGTGCTTATTTTTGCAGTAACAATAAAAAAAAAACAAATAATAAAAAAAAAAACTAATCAATCAAGATACAGGCAGGGTTAAAGAGAAGTTTTAAACTTAATACAGTACTGACCTCCCATACATATATACACCATCCTGTTTGTGCTAGAGAGGGGTGAATTTTTGAGTATGAAAGTTATAATAGATATTCGGTGCATATCACAGATTAAGGAAAACAAAAAAATTACAAAATTCTGCATGTTGTATAGATTTTTTGTTATTCACACTAAAACAGTTTTTGCAATTTTTAAAATTTTGAGGTGTCTGAACTTAAATTTATAGATCATCTATGAGTAATAATTTTGTTTTTGTTGGTGTTTTTTTTTTTTTTTTTTCTCTTTTCATAGTGGTCTTCCTGTTATGCACTGCTTGTAGAATAATACTGTGTAGCTTTTCTACTTTTTACAAACTTAATGAAAAAGTTATTGTTGATAGAAAAAAAAATACTTTACAAACTGTACTAAATTTGGAATTGAAACATAATATTGTTGAAACTTTAAAAGTAGAATGTAAAGCTGTGAAATAGCTTTGAGATTTAATATCAGTTTCTTTGCTGAGACAAACTTTTTTATTGCTGTGTATTTTTATGTGGCGGTTTTTCAGCTATTTTATTTTCAGAAGTGTCGTGGAATTATTAATTTGTTAATTAAGCTTGTTTTTAAATCCAAATTTATTGTTTTCTGGCATATTTCTGAATATATTTTTGTTCATAAACACATGAAATAGGCCCTTTTCGATAAAGACAGAAGGTATTAAATGCTATCAAAGTTGAACCGAACTTACAGACACAGCAATCTCATATAACTGAAGATGTAACTTTTTTTTTTTTTTTTTGTAATGAAAAAGACTATTTAAATATCATATCACTTTAATAGTCATGCCTGCTAGTTTCATGGTTTTTACATTTAAAAATTATTCCATGAATGTATCTGTAAGTTTTGCATTGTTGAGTGAGGGGAAATATTTTTAAAAAACTTCTTAGTATGTAATTCCAGTTATTACATATTTTATAATCTGGTGTTTTCTTAATAGCAAATAGCCAATTTAAAACTTAATGTAAGTCAAGTTATATTTTTAAAGGAATCTGTACTCTTATTTTCAGAATTTTCAACTTTTAAGTTATCTTGGTTTCATATAGTTTTCAGAATTAGATTGAGCATGGCAATACTTTTATCAGTAGTAAAGGCAGAGGGTATATGCTCAAAGCAGAGGGTATATACTCTATACTGTATATACTATAGTTTTTTTGAGAAATGGAGGGTGTACAGTGTTCCTTAAAAAAATCCAGACTGGTATACGGCATATACCACTGTATACCCTCCACTACATCCCTGCTCTTAACTTGGTTAAACTAGTGGTCTTAACATGATATTGGTAGGCAAGATCCTCATGACCAATCCAATATCTTCAATACATTCAGCTGTGATTAAGAAACAGGATTAATGTTGAAAGCAAGAACAATACCCATATGCTCTGTCTAATTCTGAAAGGTCTGTGTGTTTAGTATGTAGCTTTGTAATATTTCTGTAGTTAAATATGAATTTTTTTTTTCTATGCTTGTTAACTGAAAATTTTTCTTTTCTTCTAAAGCCTGTGAAGTGTGAAATTACACACGAAGATGGAAAGAAAGAAACAATATCATTAAACCATACCATGAATGAGTCTCAAATAGAATGGTTCAAGGCAGGAAGTGCTCTCAATAGAATGGCTGAATTGATGAAAAGCTAAATTTTTACAACCAAACTAGTAAATATAGAAAAATAACTTTGATGTGATATATTTAAGTAGCATAGCTGCAGTTAGTAATATTTTATAAAGGCGACATATTTACTGTAGTCCTTTCTACGACTCAGAAGGAAGTGTCTAGTCGTTTTTTAATCAAATCTGCATACACTGCAGGTTCTTAAATAAAGTCATGCATATGTCCTTTGTTTAATTTTGCAGCTCTGCATTATAAATCTCCTAAAAACTTTCATTGTTTTTTACAAATTATTATAAATTATTGAAATAAAAATGTTTTATCTTACTTCTTTTGTATTTATTGCCCATAAATTGCCATTCATTTAACTATTCATTGAAAAAGACCATCTTTAGTTAGCATAGTTATAACTTTTTTTTTTTTTCAAAATATTAAATATCATTATTACCACTCATGGAGCATTATTTTCATTCATACTTCTGAATAATAATAATAATAAAAAAAAAACTGTTTCCTTTTCAATCCCTGATTTTCTTTTCTTTTTTTTTTTTTTTTTCCTTTTTTGCTATGTGTGAGCCATAGAAAAGTCTTTATGCTCTACTGAAAAAGCCCTTGCTACACTTAATGTTTTGATACTAGTCGAGGTTTTTTTTTTTCTCTTTCAAATTCTTTTATAACAGCTGTTGAGATGATGCCATTCTTTCAATCTCCTTTAGCTCTAATTTGTTCTTGCATATTTATTTGCATAAGAAAATAAAAGAATAAATACTTTTACATGCAGAAAATTTTGCTTGTTGTGCTGATTTTATGTAAAAAGTTATTTTTGAATATAATTTTAAGTTTAATAATAATTTTGTTTCCCAACAAATATTATTATGACATAATGTAAATAATAAATTTAATTAAATATTAATTTTAAATAAAATGCTTTTGACAGATTAAAAACATTGCAAAGCTTAAAGAATTAAGCTGTAAAATTAACTCTTGCTCTGAATCCTTATTTCCACCTACCCAATTTTTCCTGTATAAAGTGTTTGTAAGCTTTTGACAGAAAATATATGTATTTATATCATATATTTGATAATATTTTGATAGACTTGTAGCAAATTTTATATTAAATCCATATATTGGGACATTTTTATTAATGCGTGAATCTGAGAAACCTATCTAATCACATAATGTTCAAAGAAGAGGGTGGGGTTTCTATTGTTTTCATAGAAAATCACTCTTCAACAATATTTCGTGTGGAATATCTGTGGAATTTCTTAATATTTTTAAAAGAATATGCAGATCTTGTGACGTTTTTAAAATTTTCTATTATGTTATCACTATTCAGAAAAAAAATGCAGTAGATTTCTTTTGAGTTTGTTAAAGGAATGTACTAAAAAACAGTATGCAATACTTTTTTACTTAAAAAAAAAAAAAAAAAAAAAAAAACTTTAAAATTTATTGCTTTTAACATTTTGACATGTTCAAATTCAGCCTTAAGATATAGATATATTCTATAAATCTGTGAAGATTGCATGTAAAAACATTTATTATAGTTCAGTAGAAATCTTGTGTGCAATAATAAAAAAAAAAAGTCAACAATTTGATGTAAATTACTTTAAAGTATTCTTTTAAGCATTGCTTTCATAGGAATTACCCAATATGCTTCTATTCGTAAGTAGATCATAGGAATTTTTTTTTTGTGTGTGTGTGTGTGTGTGTGTTTTTTAAAATGTGAAAAAAATATTGCCCTTTCATGTGCATGTTCCTAGAAAAACTGGATTTTAGAACACTTAAGAGTAATATCTAGTATGCCCCCAAAATATATATTATGACACATATATTTTAAATCGACTTATACATGGCAGTCAATTGATGATGATAATAAGAAAGGAAAAGCCTGCGAAGAGAGACATGTATAATGTTGCCTAGAAAATTGGCTACTGAAAATTATTAAAGATGAGAATCCAGAAGCATTTTGTGTTGCATTATTCAAAGATAGATCTTGACGTCCAAAATATTTCTATCTGTTCTTAATAAAGTACTAAAATAAGTTCTGAAAATGTCAAATGTGAATTCTTTTAAAGATAAAGAAGGATACCATATGAGCACTTTAGTTTCATGCTGAGGTAAGTTTGCAAAGAACACCTTTCTAGTATGTTAAAAAATATTTAATTGCCTGTTTGATAATCTAAAAGCCCATCAGCCGAAGACGCTCGCAAGCTAATGCTAAACCTATGGAGATGTTTTTTGCCGATATCTCGTTTGCGTTTCAACATTTAAAATTTTTTTTTTGCATTGGACAGCTGGGGTTGATCTACAGTCCCTCTTTTTTTACTTTTTAAATTTTGATTGTAATTTTTTTATTATGATGACTCTTTCACTTTTGGAACCAATTCCGGAAGTGAAAGTTGTCGGAAATATACTCATATTTCCCATCATTCCATTCACCCTTCTCATTCAACCTATTACTTCATTTAATCTTTCTTGTTTAATGTCTTAGTTATATCTAAATAAATTCTAGTTAATTACTTTGTTTACTTTTACATTTTTAAGTCTCCAATTTAAACACTTTCATTATCTTTATTTCAGTGTTTAAATATCAGTTTACAATAAATATAATATCTTTATTTTACCTTGTTTCACGGCATTAGTCTTCTTTTTCTTTGATGGGCTCTTCAACTAACATCGATATGGCAGTCTCATAATCTGACGAATCCCATTGGTAGATGGCATAGTTTGTCTAACATCACGTGCCTTACTCTTGTGGCCGAACATTACTGGTTCCCTTTTCCCGAGATCACTGCATGCTGGAAGTGGCATTTGACTCTGTAATCTGAAGTCACGTGAGGGACATTGTCGACGGAAGGAAAGAGCTATTTATAGCATTGGAGGAAGATTTAGTGATAGCTTCGTCTGTGATATACAATGTGCATGTTGTTTGGCCGGGAAAGATATCTGTTTTTACTAAAATCAATGTCTTGCTTCAGTTCTCCAGTGCATTTCTAGTGGCAGTTAGGAGTATTTGGAGATTCTTTTTGAGCTAATAAATACAATGAAGTTGTGCTTGCCTTTTGATAAATCTTTTATAAGGAGAGGAGAGATTAAATTTAAATAAGTAAAATAACTTTTTGTTATATTCTTTTTCTGAGAACGCCGGTACATAAAATATGCTTTGCCAATATAATAATTTTTAGATGAGCTGGATTAAGTTATTCTATAAAGTTATAGCAGGGTTCTCAATAGTTAATAGAAGTAAATTTACATTTGATTTTGGGAAAATACTTTTTTAATTAAGCTTTATATATTTTTTAATCAATCTTTTATTCTTTTGATTGACTGTTGAATAAAGTTAAACTATTAAAATAGCAATTAAAGCCTTTGTGCAGGAATATTAAAAAGTAGAAAACCAACGTTTAAAAATGCTCAAATAATACGTGAAAAGTAGCAAACAGCTGTTTTGAATCTACTAGCGAGATTCTTCTTCAGTGCAAGATAGAGCAAGACACAGCGTGCTAGAAAAAAGCAAGGCTGAGCAAAAGGCTCGGCCTCGCTAGTAGATTCGAAACAGCTGTTTGCTGCTTGTCACGTATTATTTGTGCATTTTTAAACATTGACGTTATTACAGTCAAAGTAAAATATAATTTCTTTTATTTTTACTTTGAAAAATTTTACTTTTCGGTGCTCTAGTTCCTTTATAATAAACTGATACAGAGTCATATTTCCTGCATTATGCTAGTGTTAACTAGAGAACTTATGTCACATGTATCCAGTTTTATTTTAATGATTTTAATTTTACTCTTGTTTTTTTTGTAAATCTGTTTAATAATTTTTTTTTTAACTTTGTTTTTTCTTTCAATACTAGGGGGCTCGGCCCCCTTCGAGCTATGCTCGCCAACCCCCATTCAGACACCGCAGTTTCTAAAAGCATGCTAATTTGATCAGCTTTAAAAAGATTTTGAAAGATTGAATTATAATTTAAAAAACAGTGGCGATCTCCCTATAAATGGGTTTCTATTCATTTCTCTTTGATTGGGGAATTTTAAGAAAAAATCAGCTGCTGTTAAGATACTATGGCTGTTTTCCTCTTTGATTAAATAAAAAAGACATTTTAAGCGAGCTCTCATGTCAAACACACAAGTCGTATGTTTGTTGTTCAATAAATAAATAAATAAATAAATGAATGAAAGACAAATGTAGGGGAGAGGGGGGGTACCTTTGAACTGGGGGCATCTTTGAACACTGTAAATACTTTCCTTTAAATAAATTATATTTTTTAAATATATATGGCAGCACAGTACTACTGCTTCAATGTAACAAGAATACAAAGCTTTACTATTTTGCATGCACACTACTGTCTGAGCAAGATATGTATATTTTGCTTTCTTGAATCTAAACTTAACAAAAAAAAAGTTGCAAGCTTTTTGTTGATAATCTTGTATCCCTAAAATTATAATTTACTATTTAATACGTAAATAAAGGCGTTAGCTTTAACTTATAAGGTTTGTTTTATTCAAATTCTCAAACCTGATTGAGTAAATAGTTGTAATGCTAAACTCTATGTGATGGGGCACCATTGAACGGAAATGTTGGGGCACCATTGAACAAGAAAAACTATGAAGTAAAGAGTTATAGATGTATCTAAATATTATTATTTTTGAATTTTTTTTTAATATGAAGATTAAGAGATTTATTATGTGTATACTTAATATGATGTACTGATACAGGGCTTCAACTACAGGCAAAATCAGGACACACAACTTCAGTAATTCATGATTTAGCAGATTTGTCTAACAAACCCTTTACTGTTTCATTTACAATGGTAAACATTATTTCTGGATTTCATAAAACAGGGTTTTATCCATTTTCTATAACAATTTGAATGAAATAATTTCATTTTAGTTTAATTTCATGCAAAAAGAACTCTTCATTATGTTGGTCAGATTAAATTGCTTAATGTCAGGTTTCTTCGTTAAAAGGAACATACTATATATTTTCCAGAGGCATCAGATATCAATTTGGTGGATTTTAAGGATATTATATAAAAAAAATTGCTACAATGAAACATAATTGGAGGGATCCTCCGTTGTGTCTCAACAATGTGCTTTGATGGATACAAATTTGGTTAAATAATAAAAAAAAATAGTAATTTCAGTTAAATGTAATTGTGTAATTTTATTCTTATTTTATATTTTGGAAAGATATGCAATTTTTAATAAAAACTGTCAATATTTTCATATTTTGTTTATTTGTTCAAAGGTGCCCCTAGCTTGTTCAAAGGTAACATGGGGCAGGTTTGAACAGAAAACTTTCAGCTTTTTAAAGCCTCACAACATATTTAATTTATTTTAAAAACTGGAATTTTTTATTTAATATGATGCAGAATTACATTCTTTCTCTCAGAAAATATTTAAAATTCAATAAATATAATTCAAGTAAGGAATATTTGGATTTTTTAAAAAATTGTTCAAAGGTGCCCCCCTCTCCCCTATCGTTTTTAATCTCACGCAATTTTCGCCAAACTTTTATTTCTCTTTTTAACATTCACGGGGAAAATACTTTTGTTAGAAATGAAATATTATTTGTGCTGACCCAACAAAAATAGTTGAAAAGTTCATCTCGAAATATCAAATAAATGTCTCTCGCAATTTTTTAATTTAAACTGTTTTGGAATATTATTTTTTGTTCATTTCACGTAATAAGTGTAATGTGATGTAATTTCTCCTATTTAAGACTTCTAACACATGTTAATGAATTTATTATTTTACAATATCCTTTCTCTGTTAAAATTCACATGTAAATATGGTTTTTATGAAGTAATTTTCAATAAGTTCCTGCTTTTTGTACGTAATTATTTAATTCTAATTTAAAAGTTTTTTTTCTGTTTATAATAGTCACGTGTAAATCAATTTTTAATTTGAAGCAAACATTGTTTGTGCTGTTTATACAGTTGGCAACAGGTTAAATTAGTACAATTTTCTAAAATAAGTAAAAAATATCTCTCGAAATGCTGAAAATTTGAATTTAAAATAGAAATAAAAGCTCAAAATATGATGAGTCAAATTTAAAAAATAAATGCATTCTGCACACCGGGAAATTATAATGTATAAAGTGATCTAAAAATGATTAAATTCCGATGTATAGTTTTTGCTCCTATAAAACTTTTTTAATGGAATGACTTTGTCCAACTTTAGCATTAAATATCTCTTAAAATAATTCTTCAATTTGAAAACTGTCTGCATCAATGTGTTTATCAAACATTTCTCTATAATACCGCCGATTTTCATATTTTTGTATGCAATATTTTTCTTAATATTAACGGAGAATGACCTCTGGTCACAAAAAATTCAAAACCGGCGGCGGCGGTGACAGCATAAGTTACTTTTTTTTTTAGAATAGAGAGATACGTTTTCAGATATCTTAACATTACTTTATTTCATTTTTATAAATTGATGAGTTTCTTTGGCAAACATTTACAGCATATACGCTTCATATGCGTTACAGCTCTCTTACCGAATTATTTCATGGTTCGTACGCTTTGGAAAAAATAGAAAAAGTGCTGGAAAAAAAAAGTGTTCATTTTCAAGGAATGAAAAGTGCTGGAAAATATTGCGAACTTCGACAAATGGTCGCTGAAAAATATCAATTTGAAATAGCAATTTGAATTACTGTAAGCCAAGCTAATTGTATCTAAAAAAAGGCTCAAAATATTTTAGCAAAATTTTGTAATATATCATTTCTGAGCATGAGAAGACCATAAGGCTAGTATCATGTTTGAGAAAATTCGATTAGTGGGTCCTTTTTGGGTCACCATGGGTCAAGCTATTTGTATCTAAAAACAGCTCAAATGACTTTGACAAAATTTATTACATCGTTTCCCAGCACGAGAAAACCATTGGGATAGGTAACATGTTCGATAAATTTAGATTAGTGGGTCCCTTTTGGGTTACCGTGGGTCAAGTTAACAGGGATGAGAATTTTCCGTCTTTTGGCGGATTTCCGCTTTTTGTTATTTCAAGGAATTTCCGTTTTTTTTCCCTCAAAATTCCGCCATTTTTCCGAGGATTCCGTATTTTGTTTCCTGCAGAATTTTGTTATTTTCCGAAATTTTCACTTTCCTATCGATTCCGCTTTTCTTCCGATTTCGAAAGAACATTCAAAGGGGATGAAAAAACGGGAAATTTCGTCAAAAGATCGGGAAATGCGGCCAATTTTGTCAAAAGATCGCGAAAAAGCGCCCAAATTTTGTCAAAAGATCGCGAAAAAGCGGGAAATGTCACCAAAAGATCGCTACAAATATCGTCAGAAGATCGTGAATAAACGGCAAATTTCGTCCAAAGATCGCGAAAAAGCGGTAAATGTCACCAAAAGATCGCAAAAAAAAGATAGCTACAAATATCGCCAGAAGATCACGAATAAACGGCAAATTTCGCCCAAAGATCGCGATAAAAATGGCAAATTTCGTCAAAAAATCGCAAAAAAGCAGTAAATTTCGTCAAAAAATCGCGGAAAAGCAAAAAATTTCGTCAAAAAATCCCGAAAAAGCAGAAAATTTTGTCAAAAGATTGCGAAAAAAAGCAAAATTTTGTCAAAAGATTGCGAAAAAAGCAAAATTTTGTCAAAAGATAGCGAAAAAACTACAAATATCATCAGAAGATCGCGAAGAAGCGGCAAATTTCGCCCAAAGCTCACGAAAAAAAGGTAAATTTCGTCAATAAATAGATCACGAAAAAAAGGTAAATTTCGTCAATAAATAGATCACGAAAAAGCGGTACATTTCGTCAAAAGATCGCGAAAAAGATGCAAATTTTGTCAAAAGATAGTGAAAAAACTACAAATATCATCAGAAGATCGCGAATAAACGGCAAATTTTGTCCAAAGTTCACGAAAAAAGGTAAATTTTGTCAATAGATCGCAAAGAAGCGGCACATTTCGTCAAAAGATCGCGAAAAAGATGCAAATTTCGTCAAAAGATCGCGAAAAAGATGCAAATTTTGTCAAAAGACTGCGAAAAAGCGACAAATTTCGTCAAAATGGCGCGAAAAATACATGTATTTAGTGCTTTTAGTGTATCCTCTCCTTCCCCCCTCTTTTGTAACCTTTCAGAAAATTTGCTGTGAATTTCAAATTTTTTTTTTACTCAGAATCGCTCCTGATTCAGAATTCATATTAAGCTGGCTGTAGGTCCTGTTCCAATTAGCCCATGTGACCAAAAATAATTAACCATTGTGATTTTCACTAAGTTTTTCATATTTTTTGCTAAAAAACTTATTAAAATTATGACACACAAAAACTCTATTCTTAATTAAATTATTTCATTTTCAGGAGCGGTCATGATTCTGATAAGTCGAGCATTTCATATGACCTACATTCAATGTTTTAAGAGCTGTGTGTAATTTGGCTATTTTCACTCCTGTAGTGTAGTATACAGGCTTGTGCGCTTGTCTCCATTTGCCCGGAAATCAGACCCTGGTTTTATTTCTTAAAGAATCTTTCATGGATAAAATGTGGTACAATTTTTTGTTTGAGCGTGGTTTCAGTCTTTTTGCTTTTTTGCAATTCTCATCCCTGAGTTAATTTTATCTATAAAAGGACTTTAACAATTTTGAGTAAATTTTGTATTCTATCGTTTTCGGGTTCGAGAAGAGCATTGGTTAGGTCGCATGTTCGAAAAAATTCAGTTAGTGGGTCATTTTGGGTCACTATGCCTCATGATCATGCCAATTGTATCTAAACAGCAAGAATGATGCAGTGAGAATAAAATATCGAATTGAACACAAGGCTAATTTTGACCAAGCTTAGCTCGGTCATCCTTCCTAGTATATATATATAATATAGTACCTGGTAGACCGAGTCCTGCTCGGTAGTTTTTTTTAACATTTTTTTTCTAGTGTATTTAATTTGTTTTTTTTTAAGCACAGAATTTTGCAGTCTATTTTTAAACCACTTCCTGATAGGCTACAATTATATAATTATGTGCAGAGGTGTGTTTCCGATGACAGTAGAACATTTTTAGAACTTAATTATAAATTAATACATTAATTTTAGGGCATTTTTTAATTAGGCAGCCACATGTATAAATTGCCTGATATTCTCTGTGACTCGTGCAATTGTATGGCAGTTGAAAGAATAATGGATTTAATTATGTGACAATAAATGCTCGCCAAAGTAGGCCAAAAAAGTTAAACGGCAACAGTGGAATATCTTAGAGTTAGAAGTAGAAAATAAATTATAAATAAAAAAACATGATGAAAAATACATTTAACAGACTAAAAAGGTAATTTAAATAATGTTTAATATTTTCTTTGTGGTTTTCTTTTGCTGATAAATAAGCAGAGCAAAAAGTATATATTTTTAATAATTTGATTGTCTTGAACTTTCTAGCAAACATAAAAAAAAAAAAAAAAAAAAAAAAAAAAATTCTGCTTTTTCAGAATTTAGTGTCACCCCCGATAAAAAAAAAAAAAAATATATATATATATGTATATAGATAGTACAAAACATATTTCAGTTTTAAGACTTAAAACACACATTTTTATTTTATATAAAACTAGCAAACCCCGCGGCTTTGCTCGCGTAATATTTGAAATATGCCAAATGATATTTATATGTCTAATTTTTATTAAAAGGTACTAACTAAATTTTTATTTTATTAAAAGGTAATATTTTAGTTTATTAAAAGGTACTTATTACTTTTAGGAATAATTAAAACAATTACTATTTAAAACACAATTTGATTAAGCATCATTGTTACACTGCATAAAGCAGAAATGAGACTTAAATTAATAAAACGAAATAAAACTAAATAAATAATAATTTAGAAAATATTTTGAAACTTTTATGCTCAGTTAATACGCTTATTTCAGTATTCATTTGAAGTTTTGAATTTTCTAGAAACCATCTTCTTACATCTTAAAATTAACCATCATGTCAAATTCCAAGTTCTACCACCTCTCTCAACATAAAGGGCTGTGTTGAAATAGAAACTGTCACCATTAATTTGCCAACATTAATTTTGAAATTGGTTTGTTATTTCCTAATATTCCACAGAAACGTAATTTAGAAAGCTTTTAAAGGCCTTTTTTAGAGCGTTTGTTGTTCCTGTGAACCCCAGGTGGTAGAATCATCGGCATAAAATATAGCCTGTGTAGGATCAGAGACTGCTACCATTGATTCGCAGCTATTACTTTTATATTTGGTTTATATTCCCTGAAATTGTGTAGAAATCGTAATTTAGGACTTTTTTAGAATGCTTTTCGCACATCCCCTTCACTTCACCCCTTTTTAATTCGAATTTATTTTCGACAGTCCTTCGAGGGCATTTATATTTTATAAGTAACTACCATGTCATATTTAAAGTTTCTAGCCTTTTCAGTATCACAGAAATCGCAATTTAGAAAGTTTTTAGCTACTGAAACCCTCTGGTAGTAGTGACACAGACATAAAATATAGCTTATGATTGAGCAGGTTCTATCACCAACAATTTGTCATCATTATTTTTTTAATCGGTTTGGTATTTGATAAGATTACATAAAAATTGTTATTTACAACGCTTTTCGCTAACTTCATCTTTTTAAATTTGAAATTTTCTTTCGGCAGTTCTTAGAAAGCAGTTGTATCTTGTAAGTAAATACCATGCCATACTTCAAAGTGTTAGACCCTTCAGTTATGCAAAAAACGCAAATTACAGCATGTTTTGCTTTTGCAACCCTCAGATGGTAGTGACAGCAACATAAAATATAACCCATGTTATAGCAGGGACTGTCACCATTGATTTGCAACCATTACTTTTGAAACAGCTTTGGAATTTCCTGAGATTGAGTAGAAATCGCAATTTAGAATGTTTTTAGAACGCTTTTCGCGCCTTTTTATCCCTTTTTAAATTTCCAATTTTTCCGAAACTGTTCTTAAACATCATTTATATGTAATACATATGTACCTTGCCTAATTTTAAGTTGCTAGCCCCTACCGATCACAAAAATCGAAATTTGGAATGCTTTTTTGCTCCTGCGACGTCTAGGTGATAGTGATACCGACTTAAAATAGCGTCTATGTTAGAACAGAGGCTGTCAGCATCAATTTCTTAACATCACTTTTCAAATCAGTTTGATTCTTCCTGAGATATTGGTGACGAATCGGCATTTAGAACGCTTTTCGCTCATTTTGCTCCTGCATCTCCTCTGGGTTAGTGGAAACATATATAAAATATAGCCTATCTTGGAGCAAGAGCAGTCACCATCATTTTAACGCCATTATATTTGAAATCGGTTCATTATTTCCTGAGATTGCATAGAAATTGCAATTTAGAACGTTTTTTACAACGCTTTTTGCGCATTTTTACCCTCCTTTTAAATTTCGATTTTTTTAGGAAATGTCCTTAGAGATCATTGATGTCTTATAATTAACTACCATTCTAAATTTCACGATTCAAGGCCCTTCCGTCACGCAAAAACAGCAATTTAGAACGTTTTTCTACTGCAGCCCCTTTGGGGTAGTGGCACCGACATAAAATATAGCCTATGTTGGAGCAGGGATTTTCACCATCATTTTGACGCCATTATTTTTCAAATCGGTTTGGTATTTCCTGAGATTGTGTAGAAACTACCATTTAGAACGTTTTTTAGAACGCTTTTCGCACATTTTCACCCCTTTTAAATTTAGAATTGTTTAAGGACTGTTCTTAGAAATCCTTTATAAGTAGCTGATACTTCAAATTTCATATTTCTAGGGCCATCAGTAACACATAAATCGCATTTTTAGAAAGTTTTTTGCTCCTACATCCCCTTTGGGGTAGTGGCACCGACATAAAACATAGCCTAGCTTGGAGCAAACGTTGTCACTATCATTTTGACACCAATATTTTTTAAATCGGTTTGGTATTTCCTGAGACTATGTAGAAACTACCATTTAGAACGTTTTTTAGAACGCTTTTTGTGCATTTTCACCCCTTTTAAATTTCGAATTGTTTAAGAACTGTTCTTAGACACCATTTATATCTTATAAGTAACTAATATTCCAAATTTCATATTTCTAGGTCCTTCTGTAACGCAAAAATCGCATTTTTAGAACGTTTTTTGCTCCTGCACCCCCTTTGGGGTAGTGGCACCGACATAAAATATAGCCTATGTTGTAAGTTGGACTAACACCATCATTTTGATACCATTACTTTTGAAATCGGTTTGTTATTTCCTGAGATTATGTAGAAACTACCATTTAGAACGTTTTTTAGAACGCTTTTTGTGCATTTTCACCCCTTTTAAATTTCGAATTGTTTAAGAACTGTTCTTATACACCATTTATATCTTATAAGTAACTAATATTCCAAATTTCATATTTCTAGGCCCTTCAGTAACGCAAAAATCGCATTTTTAGAACGTTTTTTGCTCCTGCACCCCCTTTGGGGTAGTGGCACCGACATAAGATATTGCCTATGTTCTAAGTTGGACTAACACCATCATTTTGATACCATTACTTTTGAAATCGGTTTGGTATTTCCTGAGATTATGTAGAAACTACCATTTAGAACGTTTTTTAGAACGCTTTTTGTGCATTTTCACCCCTTTTAAATTTCGAATTGTTTAAGAACTGTTCTTATACACCATTTATATCTTATAAGTAACTAATATTCCAAATTTCATATTTCTAGGCCCTTCAGTAACGCAAAAATCGCATTTTTAGAACGTTTTTTGCTCCTGCACCCCCTTTGGGGTAGTGGCACCGACATAAGATATAGCCTATGTTCTAAGTTGGGCGAACACCATCATTTTGATACCATTACATTTGGAATCGGTTCGGTAGTTCCTGAGCTTATCTCCGACAAATAAACAATTTTTACCTCTTTATAATAGGAGTATGATTATGTCATTTGCATCCGCTGAAGAATTCCACATTTACATTCCAGTCTTAAACAACATCTACTGAAAAGTATACATAGGATTTCACTATCGCAGAATAATGCATAGTTCCAGCAAAAAGCGATGTCGTCATTCAAGAAACTCGACCAAACAAAATCTGCTATCTAATGATTCATATCCATTCATTTGTTTATAACATTAATATAGGTACTTAAAATTAAATTAATTTATAATAGCTCCATGTTTTATCAAAAATCATTCATTTATATTTTTTCAAAATAGTACATATTTTAATTACATTTTTTTTTCAGTTGTTATGGGAAAATGGCAACAAAAAGATCTAATAGTCTATTATTTTCCAACTATTTTGCCTTTACTTTCTACAGAAATGGAGTACTTCAGTTGCCAACATTAAAAAAAATTCATCTAAAATTACAAAAAAATTAATATCTCCAAAACAAATTGCATTTAAAAGTACATTTTTTTCCCCATACGACAGTACAAAAATTAAAAATGTGTGATGCTTTGAAGTTAAAAAAAATTGCTGAAGTGATTACCCCGTAGAATGACATATTTGCTCTGTTTTGCGACTTATATAATGGAACTTTACTTTTTAGAGACGACATTTTAATTGCTGGCCGTAAGAAATAGGATATTGGGAGCAAAAAAAGAGATGAATTTTTCATAATCGAGGTCGTTGCCCGGGCCAAATTAATGTATTGCAATAGATATTGTAGAAAAAAAAATGTATGAATTGTAATTAAAAAATTCGGCGGTATTTTCAAAAGAACAATTGGTGACTTAAAAAATACATATATATTTTGGTACTTCCACATTATTCGGTTGGACACTTTCCATAAAATAAACTGTCGCCAAACTAATCACCAGATTCTAACTCTAAATAAACAATTGGATGAATGCTGGCATTGGAAGCTCTTTTTTTTTTTTTTTTTTTTTTTAAAAAAGAAAAAAAAAAAAAGGAAAAGCCCCATCTACTATCAATATTTTTATAAAATAAATTTTTAAATATTAAGGAAAACAGCAAATAATAATCTTGGATGTATATTTATTTACATTGTTTGTGGCGCAAGTAGAAACTGATCTATTGTATGTAACTATGCATCGCAACATTTTTTTCAATTCTTTTTCTCTTAAAATTATGTCATCGCCATTTAAGAACACAGTAGTCATTTAAAGGGAGTTCTTTACAACTCCCTTTTTACTCATGCAAAAACACCCGCCCGCCTGCTCTATGGGACATATTTAAAAGATATCTCATTTGCATTTCAGTATTAATGTTTTTTTTTCTTTTCTTTTTTGACACTGGATAGCTGAGGTCGATCTGGGCAAAGACCCTTTTTTACTGTTTCGATTTTGTTTCTAGATTTACATATATATCAATACAAAAACCCTTAACGGGTTAAAAGTTTGATGCAGCACTTTAGTTTATGGCTATATGAATTTGAAATATGGGTCTTAAAAATTCTGATATCAAATTTTAAGTGACGCTGTGCTATTAAAATGAATTTATATATATTTAATTTTTCTTTTTTGTTGTATTTATTTTTAATCAGTGATACTTTTTCATTCAAAATATGAGTTTTAAAAGATATATCAAAATTAAAGTGACGCTGTGATCTGACTTAGATTAGTTAAAAAATTACTTTACACATACTTATGTTTTGTCTTCTGAAATATATTTAGAAATTGAAACATTTTTTTTTTCAATACACTATCAAATATGTCATACATTTTCTCAGCTGATGTTATGTATTAAATGTATTTAATTCAATAAATTCATTTATCTTTTGCGTCATGATATCCAGAACCATCCGTAAAACTTGTGTAAACGTTTATTTTGCGTCATAGTATTTAAACTAAGTAAATAGTATGCAAATAGATAGTGTGATGCAAAGAAAACATTTACACGAGGAGTCGGTATTTAATATCACAATTTAGGCTGGCAGAAGTAGCACCGTTAATATCAAGAATACTGAAACCGAGGAATTGCTATTTTTAATACCACGGTTTAGACTTGAGAGGAGACACTCCTGTACTGTAATGCTGGGCTTAATGAATCGGAGAGTGGAATTCAATCCAAAGTTTGAATTGAACAAAATTAATTCCGATTCATAAGCCCAAAATTACACTACAGCCGATGACGCAAGTGGTCGACATTGCTAATTGTGGTTTTTAAGAATTATTTTAAATTATATAAGATCAAATAAAATTATATTTACTAGTTATCGTAGCTGAAAAAAAATAAAGAAAAGAAAACACTCACCCAAGTACTTGAACACAGAAAGATAATTCACAAATGACGTTTATTTAAACATATATAAAATTTGCTGATTTGAATGCATTCTTACATTATGAATTATGTAAAGATTATCAAAGTGAATGTAAAGTTTACTATAATTTTAGACAATTAGAGACATATTATCATCTAAGAAAAAGCAGAAGTTTACGTAATATTTCTTTTTGTTTTAAGGCCTCCAAAATGAATAAAGTTCAGGAACGTAAAGTCAAACTAGGGATTAAAGTTCAGGAATGTAAAGTTAAACTAGGGATTAAAGTTCAGGAATGTAAAGTCAAACTAGGGATTAAAGTTCAGGAATGTAAAGTCCAACTAGGGTCGTAGAAGGACTCTTGTATTTGGAGAACTGGGAACATGCTGTAGACAAACTTCTTTCAGGAATGTAGATTCTATTTCTTTTTATTAAATGCGAATCCGAACCGAATGAAAAGTTACGGATTTGGAAAATTGGAAATAGGATGTTTGAGAACTTCCTTCAGGAATGCAGATTTTGACGATTTCAGTTCGTTACATAGGCAATTTACTATTTATCGCATCGACAAAAAAAAAACAGATAATCAATTCATGTTTTTATAGCAAAGAAGAATCGAAGAATAATAAAATGTCGATGAGCAGAACAATTCAAGGCTTCCAATTAATGTTCTATGAAATTTACTTAGAAATGCCTCTTGAAGGAAAAAATTATATTTCTTTTAGATGATATATGGCCGCCAAGGCCTAACTGAAGGTCGATCTCTTCTCACTGGCTCGCCGAACTCTTCTGCCGCAACAACCGGCTAAAAAAAGCACGGCGTCGCAGCCCCCACAAGTTACTTGCTTTTTACGGCTCCCTGGAGAAGAATGATGACTTTTCCAGAACCCAGTTTCAAACATGAAAAGCCATTACAGAGCGCGCCAGCCAATTAAAAACGCCTATCCTCCCCGCGCCTGACGTCACACACAACGTGCGTGTTCCAAAAGGAATGTTAAACGATTTAGCAGACGTCCGGTTTTGAACTAAGCGTCTGTTTGGCAAAGGGGAATACCCTTCTTGTTGGAACTTTCAAAATGTCGGAAAGAATGATCTCATGGCGTCGCGCGCCGAAATTAAAAATGAGAAAAGATAGAAAATACATTTTTGCGTATTTCTGCCAAAGTATTTATCACAAGTCACTGAAAATTTTGCAATCGGCTAGAAATAAATATTTCTATCCACATAATATAATTTAAAAGGGAAATATTGATAAATAAAAGATTTCCATTTTTTATATTTTAGACTTAGAAAATTCCGATGTGTTTACACATTCGCGATGTATGTTGAAAGAAATTTGAAAGTTAAATTACTGAAATATAATAAAATACAGTAGAAGATCTTTATAACGCAATTCTATATAACGCAATTCTCCATATAACGCACAACTTCTCAGATGTAAACAGTGAATTTTGAAGTTAAAAAACACCTGCATTTTCACATTGTAAAATATTGCTACTCTCTAGAGGACTAAATTTGATACATTAGTTCAACTTTATCTTCTAATTTAAGACCTTTTTACTGAAAAAAAAATGCTATTATTACAATAAACATTTTGAAAATGTCTAATATAAGGAATGATTGTGTTATATGGGTGTGTGGATATTTGGATCATGTTTATAAAGGAAATTTAACAATGTCTGACCTATATTATGCAAAAATTTATAATTTGGATAACTCTTGATAACAAGGAATGCAGTATAAAGATATTCTAATGTATTTTGATATGTTTCAGACATATTTGGCTATTTTTACAAGGTGAATTTAATGATGTGATCCATATAACGCAAAATTCTATATAACGCACAACCTTGCGTTTTTAGGTTTGCGTTATAAAGATCTTCTACTGTACTAATTGCACTTAAATAATCTTAATAAGAGATAATGTTTACATTGAAAAATAAGGAAATATTGAATTATTTATCATTAAAATTTACATTATAAGTTTAAAACTTGTGATTAGAAATTAGGTGTTTGAAAATGTTAATTTAAGTTGTAAAATTGAAATAAATTATATTATTTAAATTAATTTGAATGGGAAATGATGCATTATATTTTTTATGATGCAACATTTTATCTCCCGGTAGCAGAAAAAAAAAGGATAAAAAAAAATTTTTAGCTGACAGGTTCGAAAAGATGAACCATCTGCAGATAATTCTATGCAAATTTAAAGGTAAACTACACAATATTAAACAACAATAAACACAATACAACAAAACAAATATATAAACACAATACCAAACAAGAATACGCAGTACAAGTAGAAATAGAATTGTAACACAATATCAAACAATAACAAACATGGTACAGGTAGAAACAAACCACTAAAATTTATATATAAACAAAACACTGCATGGGTGAGGTTCCAATTGGCCTATAAAAATGTAATCTTTTCATGTGCAAACCCCTAACAGTAGACATATTGCAACTATGATAAAAATAAAACTATATGTGTAATCATATTTAAAAAAACAAACAAAATGCTGCATAAAGTTTTCAAGTATTGCAAAATCAAACCAATAAAATTAAAACAGGATAATACTGCAATTGTGATGTAGCTGAGACAACTGTATATCATTATTTGTAGTATTTATTTTGTTTACATTGTAAAATACCATCAATTTCTTGAACAAAAAACAAATGTACATTGTTCAGAATGATAGTTGTGCCCATTAAATTAAAAAAATTTAAGACATTAAGCTGTGAATTTTAAAATAGATCATATGTGATCTTGGACACTGAAATTTACAATATAGAATGTTATTCCCTTTAAATTATGAATAGTTGCACCTTGAAGGATTTATCGGAAGGGTACTAATTTTGTGATTATTTTTTGCCCCAAGCTATGCCGAATTTACCTTCTGTGTGTGCTCGCTATAAATTTGTTGGGAACTGAAAGAAAAAGAGAAATAACTTAGAGCAGTTGCTCCATCGTATTCTCATAAAATATCTCCACTAGTATTCAAGGAGCTGCAGCTAGGAGATTTATATCAATTAGGAGATTTATATCAGATTTATATCAATATATTCTTATCAATATATTGCCCAGCTCTACTTTTAAGTTATTTGCATTGAAGTACATACAAATTTTTACCACAGAAAACAGCGAATGCTTACATGCATAAATATATATGGGGGGGGGGGGGGAGCCCAGAAGATTTGAGATTTTGTGTTTTCAATGGTCAAAAAGTGCAATCCCTCCTGGAGAAAAGTGTCTGAATAAAACACAGATATAAACAATGATTAAAGAGATTACCTGTAATATGCAAAATGCTTAAAAACAAACAGTGCCGATTAATTTTCTTGTTTATACAGTACATACAGTGTTTTGTTTTGCTACTTTTTCAGCCAGATGTCATGCACTCTGCAAATACACACACAAAAAAAAAAAAAAAAAATCACTGGTGCACACATATGTGCACTCGCATATTAATGTATACATTTTAAAAATATAAACAATCAGTCAAGAAACAGTACAAAGTCTCTTAATTTTTAATCTGCATTACAACAATTCTTTAATTATGTTAGCTTACTTATCATAGAGTACTTTTTTAAATACACGACTTGATTAAAATATTTTGCATTACAGTTTAATTGCTTTAAACCTACAAACTGGTTAATTTATTTAATAGAAAACTTACCAATTGCTGAATAATGATCACCATCTTGCTGGAAAAAAATAGTGTAACCAGTTTTGTGCTTCACACACTAATTGAGGAAGCATGTAAAACAATTTACTACACTGAAAGATAGCGCTGATAAAATACATTAAATGTTTTCCCACCAACCAAAACACTGATAATTTTATTGTCAGTGTATGTGAATGAATTCTTACTTTGGAAAAAAGCTTTTTAAAATAGGATTACACATATTATGTATTTTGAAATTTATTCATTCTGACTTTTTGGGAATTAATCGTGAACTTTTCTTTTGATTTAGTAATCTTAATGGTCTTCAGATTTTCAAGTGGAAGCTGTTTAGAAATCTATTGGTATGTATCATATGATAGGGCATAGAGAATGTCACTTTGGTGGTTTTTAACACAAATCGCAACAGTCTGTCAACAAACATTGAAAAAACAATGATAACTTAGTTTCAAATATTTTTTGAGTTATGGGGATCTCACAATAAACAATTTAATTAATTTGTAATTCTGACATTGAATTTTAAATTTACTTTAGTGAAAGCATTGAAAAATCCATTTATTTGTTCCCATCAGAAACATTGTAATCTTTTCTAGCTAAATAGTTTTAAGTTTTTTTAGTACCTTTTTTCGCGAAAAATCAATCGGCAAAATTAAGAACTTCATTTTGTTTAAATTTGTTAATATTTAAAGATATTTTAGTTAAAACATAGTGATTAAACATTCATTGTAAGATATCTGCTTTAAAAATTTATATTTGTCTCAGCCTTTCCAAGTATTAAAATTTTCAGGCTTAATTTAACATATAATTTTTTATTAATGATTCAATTGTTAAAATTATCATTTTAGTTGCATTTTCTAAAGAGTCAAGAACATATTTTTTGTTACTCGATATGTAATCAAAACAAAAGTGTAAGTTACTGCTGGATATTAAAACATTCCTATCGTAATCAATATGTAAACAAAAGTTTTCAGAAATTTCTGTTGCCCTTTTCAGAAGAAGGTATTCAACTATGAAGCCATAAGGTATTGTAAAAATAATTATTGATGCTGGATATTAAAACATTAATAGATATTTCAAGAGAAAATAAAAGGTTCGTAATATCTACAAAACGATAGCGTGCTTAGGTTAAATCGGCAGAAAATAAAAAAGGACACATTAAATCTAAGTAAATCAAAAGAAAAGTTAAAAATGGAATCGTAAATCAGATTAAAAAAACAAACAATAAATTAACAAAATACCTAATAAAGTGTAATCCAAAGAATACCATGTTCATAATTATGCATTATTATTAATTATATCAATGGTTGAGTTGAGTCACAAGTCGAAAACCTCGAGCCACGATCATAAACAAAAAATTAATTTTTTTTGAAAATTGAAAAAGAATGATAAATAACAATTATATTGAATACATGTAATTAAAAAAAAATTTCCCATTTTTTAAAAATGAATCTAAATATTTTTTCGACAAAAAGCAGTAATATGGAATAATAATTTCTTCATAACAAAAGAGAAAGATAATATCAATCGAAATTTCATTTAATATATTTAATATTTTAAAACACATAATAATTAACATTTAAAATTTTAATATTAAAAAAAAAAAGATTTACTGCCTACATTCAGATTGTTAACTCAACTTAGAATACCTAAAATGACTTTGCAAATTTTGCCCACAGCAGATGGATTAAGACTCCTCCTACATACGAAGTGACGTCAAACCTATTCACCAATCACAGACGAGAAAAGTAAAAAAAAGCGATTTTTTAAAGTAACGATTTTTAAAATAAAACGAGTTTTCCCAGAAAAAAGAAAAGTGTTATTCACCTCGTCTTAATCAGATTTATATGATATATCAATTTAAAGATAATCGTTAGAACCGTTTTCGAGATTTTCAAATTAGGAACTTCCTCTTATACCATACCAACGTTTTCACTTTAAAAATGGCTATTTAGATCTCAAAATATACTGCACGTAGAAATGTAAAAATTTCAGTATACGATTAGACTGCAGATATAAGACTGTTCTAGAAAATTCAGAACAATAGGACCTATATCTGCTGAGTTATTAAAAGGCAGCTTTTCGCGTTTTCTTTGATGTCGAGTTAGCTGTATATATGAGTTCCGCCATCTACGAATTCTACGATACGATACGATACGATACGATACGATACGATTTTAGGCTTAAGGCTGCGTCACTCGGAATACTACCGTCTTCCATGATATATGTATATATATAAAGATGCTTTTACTTTCGGAATCGGTTTTGAAAGTAGAAGTGTCCTCATTAAAAAAACAAAACAAAACCTGCAACCAGAAAAAAAGGCCAATTGTAGAGAACAACCTCAGCTATCCTAAGCAAAAAAATATGTTGCTCAAGGTGTGCCATTGCATCAAAGTACGAGTATAGTTTGTAACACATGGTTTGACATGGTAGTGCTTTTATACATAACAAAAGTATTAGCCCAGTTAGCTATCAAGAAATATTAGCATATTTACAGAATGCTTCTGAAAATACTTAACTTCACGAAATCACCAATTGATAGAGTCAATTTTATTTTTCTTATCCAGTTAAAACAAATTTTACCATATTTTTCACTTATACTTATAGATGGTTATCTAGCGTTCGATTTTGTACAGAAAATAAGCCATTAATGTCGCCTTCAAGATAACTTTTATTGTCTTTATGATGAAATGATTAATGTTGGCGAGAATTCCGATTACGGAACATTGGTAGGTTTAGGCAATTTTTTTATTTTCAAAATTTTTTTTTTTCTCATATTGATATGGTTAGATATGATTTATTTGATTATGATAAAACTAATTCATAAAATTCATTGAAATTTTTCTGATTGATACCATCTTTTTTTGAGTAATGAGCTTCTTTTAACCACAGAAAATGATTTTTCTCGATTTAGTGACTTAGCTAGATTGGTTTATTGTGCTTGAATTAGTATCGGATTAAGTTTTGTGAAAATTGTTAGAGCTGTTTTCGAGATTAAAACAAACTCAGCACTGAAAATGTTGCAATCAATGAAACAAATTTTCTCAAATTCGAAACTTAGCTGGATGCGTTTCTCATGCTCGAAATAGTACAGAAAACATTTTATGTAAATTGCATGAGCATTTTTCGATTTATAGCAAGCAGAAGTTTCAGCACTGATCTTGTTTTACCCTGTAAAAATGAATTTTTTTTAATTCGGGACCTAGCTCGATCTTTTTCTCGTGCTCGATTTAGTATACGACGCAAGTCTCTTGAAAATCTTCCCAGTCGTTTGTAATATTAATAATCAGGAAAATTGCTTGCTCATTTAATATATATGATATGCTCAATAGTTTAGCAGTGGCACCAACTTATATGCACCCACGGGGCGCAAACCCACCCAATAATTTGATCTCTCCGCTCACCCAATTTCAATTGATTTAATACATAATTAATTTTTTTAGTCACTGAAATGAAATTTGGTTTTATTAACATTCTCAAAATAGTTTTCTTTGAAAAATAGTAAGGACATCAATTAGACTTACAGGAGCACTGAAAACCCCTTCAACGGATATATAGTTAAATTTCTCACAAAAACAAATTTCCTGCCTATTTTTCCTTCTGTTTTGATGTCTTGAATTGATAAAGCACTTGGTGACTAAAATGTGTGCTTTTCTTGACATTTAGTTTTTTGTACTCTCAATAGTTAGCAATTCCAATGTTATTTAAAATAAATATTAATGTATTTATGAGGAAAACCTTATAATAATCTATATATATTTCTTTTACGTGGCGCTAAAATAAGGCTGAATTTGTTATTTGGCAACAACCGAAGTAATACAATTAATTTGCCTTATTACATTCCACTAATCAGAAGCTTGATTTCACCACTGAAACTCGCGTCATCCTTCTATATATATATATATATATATATATATGAAAATCTGCATAGATACCGCGAAACGCATCTGATTGGTCAGGGCTTTCTGACGCTATAAGAGGGGTTACCAAACGGGGGGGGGGGGGGAGGGCAAGGGTCCCGACTATAGATTTAGGAGTAATTAAGGCTATTCTCATCAAGTGGGGCAGTAGTATGTACAGTCGTGGAAAAAAAAAAAGTAAACACCCCTTACTAACTCCTCAACTAATTATCATAGAAGAAAGTTACTGGTACTGAACGATTGGAAATAAAGTCTACTTTTAAATGATGTATATAAAATTTGCTTAGGGGGCCCATCTACATATTATAATGAACCCAAACTTCATTTTTTTTTTCAATGGCAATACCCATTTTTAACAAGATATTTCAAATCTTCGGTTCAAACTATGCCTAGACACCAAATTGCAAGTCATTTGAATGATAAGTTTTTTAATTATAAACATTCAAAATTGAGTGCTTCTAATGTTAAATTACATTTTCATATTTTTATTAATATCTCCTGAAATTATACTCCTAATGTGCTAATTTTTTGTGTAGCAATAATACTAAAATACCCAAACATAAATGTGTTGAGTTTGTAATTTTTATGATATGAATTATAACCTACAATTTTTTTGATGGATTTAGATTTATCAAGTCCTGCTTTATGGAAATCCAAAATTTCACGTTTTTCTTCAAAGTAGTTTTCAAATTATGCTTAAAAAACAGCAAAATGATGGTTTAATGGGCCATCTATGATAGAAGTGACTAGATATTTTGAAATTTCTTATGCTATCCTGTTATCTAGCAGTCTTCAGTGATGCCTTGATCAAGAAGGAGGCTCTCTCGGTCAACAATTGAGTACCGAACTTCAATTTGGGCACAGCCTCCAAAATACGCTCTTTTAAAATAATTATTTCTCGTAACTTATCGTACGAATTGCATACAAATTTGTTTTTAGGCTAATTGAAGGGTGTAGAGTTCATTTATGCCATCAGAATTGTGTACTGCTATTGAAAAAAACAAAGTTATGGTTTACTTTAATATGTAAATGGCCCCGTAAGCAAATTTTATATACATCATTTAAAAGTAGACTTTATTACCAATCGTGTGGTACCAGTAATTTTCTTCTAAGATTTTTTTTTGCAGAGTTAGTAAGGGGTGTTTACTTTTTTTTTCCATGACTGTACATGGCAAGGCTTAGGGGAACACAACACAGATTGTTTTCTTTGACTTAAATATTTAAAAATGCTTCCAAAACCAAGGTAATGTTGACTGACATTTACTAGATGTCTAAGAAAAATTCTCACTTTTTATCAACATATAAGGAATACTTATTTTATGAAGTATGTACAACATAACATTTATTGCAATCAAATTCATTTAAATATTTAAAATGAAGAGAGGGAGAAAAAAAAAGATCAAGAAATGTAAAAATCCTTATATATCAATACTGCTGAAATAATTCCTCATTTACATAAAAAAAGTTTATAGGGAGATATTCTGATTATATATCTAACGTCATTAATATATTAGCAATGATTCATTAAACACCTGCAACCTTACGTATGTATATACAGTCGAACCTCCATATATCTAACTTTTAGCAAATCTCCATGTTCATTACATAGAAAAACTGTTTCTGTATATCGGAAAAACCTCTATACATCGAAACTTTTTTCAAGACATATTGAGAGATTTTATTCCACTTTAGACCTGTTGTCTCACGAAAAATGAAGGACAGGGGATAAAGGAAGTTTATTGAAGGTCACTATAAACCCCACATTCCAGCTGGGGATGAGGGGTGGTCAAACAGGTTGTTGTTCCCCCAACTCGTTTTTGAATTTCGGTTGCGACCTGTCCTGTAGTGAAATGCGAACCCCATTGTTCTTTCACCCAGAACTTGAATCCAGCATATTTTCACTCTTTCATCGCCAAAAGGATGTCTTTTTTGACGGTGATCGCTTTATTGGCAACTTTCGGATTTCATCCTGGGTCAACTCATGATCGGCGAGAGATTCCGAGGAGCTTTTGCCGGGAGAAAAGCCAGTTTGGCGCACATCTCTGCCCTCTGTTATGCTTCAAGAAAAGGTTACCAAATCTGGGTCTCTGTGGTGAAACCAGTTTCTAGCATTTCCTTTTGTCTGTTGGTTGGCTTTCACTCCTAAGTCTGCTTAGTTTCAGTGAAAATTTAAGTAGTGTTTTATAAATTTGTTTTGAACTTACTTTTTCTCTCGATCCAAAAAGAAAATCCCTTAGTGTTGTGGATAAAGTTGAATTGCTGTAGGATATTGAATTGCTGTAGATAGCGGAATGCATAAAAAAAAATTTCTTCTAAATTTGGTATTCCCGCAAGCACATTGTCGACTATTATAAAAAATCAGAATGCCGTAATAAAATCTTATGAATGTATTGAACCTAACAGAAAATGTTCGAAAACATACACTTACAATACAGTAGACGAGGCCGTTTTAAATGGATGAAGAGTGTTCGAGACCAAAACTTGTCGATCTCTGGTCCTCTCATAAAAGAGAAGGCATTGGAGTATGCTAAATATTTTGGATGTGATGAATTTCAAGCAAGTTCCGGGTGGCTTGACGAATTTAAGAAAAGTCATGGCATCAAGGAAAAGGTTAATTCCAGAGAAAGTAAAAGTGCATCTGAAGCAGTCTGTGATGACTGGAAAAGCAACAATTTGAAAAAAAATTCTAAAAGATTATCAGCCCAATAATATTTTCAATGCTGATGAAATGGGACTATTTTATAAGTGTTTATCAACAAAACTCTGACTTTCAAAGACGATGATTGTCATGGAAACAACAACAGTAAGGACAGAATAACAGTACTGGTAGGTGCTAACATGAGTGGCAAAGAAAAACTTTGATTATTGGTAGTAAGTAAAAGTAAGAACCCTAGAGTATTCAAAAATGTAACATCTTTAGAGGTTTGACTATTGTTCCAATAGAAATTCATGGATGACAGGTGAAAATTTTGAAAAGTGGATTTTGAAATTGGATCGGAAAATGAGTGATCAAAATAGAAAAATTGCTTTACTTGTATACAATTGCCCGGCTCATCCTAATGTGTCTTCAAAATTATCAAATGTCGATTTGCTTTTTCTTCCTCCAAATACCACTTCAAAATTGCAACCAATGGACCAGGGTCTAATAAAAGATCTGAAACTTCATTACAGAAAACGCATTCTCCGATGACTTATCTGGACATTTGAAAATGAAAAACCTTTACATAAGGTGATCGATCTGAGGATATGTGTGGCAGAATTAGCCAAAGTTTGGGAAAATGACATTTCTGAATCTACAATAAAAAACTTTCGCAAAAGCTGGGTTCAGTCTATTACTGGAAATCGAAGAACAGGACGTGTTATCGCAAATTCAAGTCTTGGGAAAATTTGTGCTTCCAAGGTCACATTACAGACGGTATTCTTCTTAACGAATTTCTGATAAGTTCATTATTGCTGATTATCCTACAGACGAAGACATACTGAATTCGTTTCATGAATCTGAAACAGAAATCGAAGAACCAGAGGAAGTAAATGAATCTGAAAACATTTCCAAGCCATCGAAAAAAGAAATGAGAGAGGCATTTGAAACAATACGTCGTGGACTTCAATTCACGGAAAATGTTCCTCATGAAGTTTTTAGTGGACTGAATAAATGTGAACATTACTTTGATGAACTTTCTGCAAAAGTGGCTGTTCAGCAAGATATTCGTAGTTTTTTTAACAGAATGTAACTGTGAGCATTGTAACCACTGTCTGGATTATTGTTTTTATAAAAGGTATGTAGTACTCAATAAGCCTTTCATACTAATTCATTATTAACTTTCATTTAATGTAATTCACATTAGAAATTCAGTTCTGTATACAAAAATTAGCTTTAATTTTAATGTTTTAGGAGTAATTATTATAAAACTTAGATCGCTTCTATATATTGAATTTTTTTCTGGAAATTTGCTACTTCGATATATGGAGGTTCGACTGTATATATACATATATAACCATTATATAATATTACAATTCATTTTTTTTATTTATTAAAAATAAAAATTAATAAAGTGAGTAGTAGTACAGTAATATGATCATTTGAATTTTAATAGAGAC
Organism: Maratus speciosus; assembly: GCA_963932465.1. Lineage (NCBI taxonomy): Eukaryota > Metazoa > Arthropoda > Arachnida > Araneae > Salticidae > Maratus > Maratus speciosus. The sequence continues at coordinate 551,142,506 of OZ010790.1, read as the reverse complement.
CAAGAGAGATGATAAACTTGCAGCATCAAATGGAATTTCTTATAAAAAGTCATTGTGTAACTACATAAGTAGAAATCAAAATGTAATACACTATGAAAATGCGCAGTTGCAGTAATAAACTAACAAACTGCTTAATTTTTATATGCTAACATTGCAAAACATTAGCTAACAAAAAATATATAAGATATTTGATAAGAATTGGCTGTTCAAAAATAATTTTAGCAATTCAAATTGAAATTATAATAACGTTATAGCAAACATTCATAATGACTTGCGCATTAGCAGCATAGAAATTTGAATGATAATATATAACCTTTATATAGTATTACAATTCATAATTTTTTTTTAATTAAAAAAAAGTTAATAATAAAGTGAGTAGTAGTACAGTAAAATGATCATTTTAAATTTGAATTTTAATAGAGACCAAGAGAGATGATAAACTTGCAGTACATATAAAAATACTTATATATTTAAATTATATTGCCTTATATCCAGTTTTCATGCTGAAGTGTTATAAATAAGAAAATTTGTAAATAGTCCAATCATTAGGTATAAAATAAAAGAAAGTTTTGATATTTGGTGCCTTTATGTCTTTTGGGTCGCTGAACACAAATCTGATGTTTTCCAACAAAATTTATTCTGGGAAACATGTTTTTTGCCCCAAAAACATGTATAGAAATGAGATTTTCTTTGTTTTTTCAAAATAAGTTCAAAATTACGCATTTTACGTGAAAGTCCTCAATACATAAATTAAAAAAGGATAAAATTTCCTACATTTTATGTACTAAAAGTTTTTTTCTCTGATCAATGGTTTAGCCATCATAGCGCTGCAAAAATGGGTGTGAAAATCAAAAAATTCTGAAAAACGGGAATTACAGCACTGTACGTAGATTTAACATGAAAATTGACCATTTTACACAAACTTTGACCATTAATGATACTAAATATAATATTATCGACTACATTTTATGAATCTGAGGTTAATTTTTTTCCTTCATAACTAAAAAATAAGCATACCTGTGATCAAAATCTTCATTTGCTATTACAAAATAATAACAATAAAGCATTTCTTGACTTTTAAAAAACAAAAATAAAATAACTAAAACAGACTTTCGCTGATAAAAGCGGACTCTGATTCCACTTCTTAAAGTGTCACTTTGAACCTAAACAGACCATTGGGGAAGGGGAAATTTTATCATTTGACACAGAGGAAAGTTATGGCGATATTTGTCCTTGAAACACAGCTATACGAATCCCATCTGCATTCTGCCCCTTGGTTGAAGGTGGTATGAAATAGCATTGGTCAAGCGACAATCCCCACATCCTGCGGCCCACGTTCAATGGCATAATCTACCAGCCCCCACCCCAACACAGGGCACTAGCTTATCAAAAGGACACATTCCTCTCAGTTTCCATATGCGATTGTTTACTTATTAGTTTAGAAATTCACTGTTTGTGTCTCTGTGCATGGTGAGCATCTAAAGTGAATTTTGTGCGATGTCATTGTATCTTATTTGTGACTTCTTTAGAAGATGGAACTTCAGTGTATAATGTTAAAAGTCGAGGTATTGCATCATTAATCAAAGCCAGTACAGAAAGAAAGGATAGAAAGGTAGTTTTTCTAAAGGGGAAAACATCAGTAGATGTGCATGATAAGTGTACGGATGATCACTGCTTATGTGAAGAAGGTTGAGGAACAAGGTGCTAGCACTTCTCAAGTTCTAAGGTCATCAAGCCCTGAGTTTAATTTTCAAACTAATTGTTTTATATGTGGACTGCACATTTCGGATGAGTTCACTGCAACACAAGCGAGACTTCCACCAAGTGAACGCAATACTGTGTACAGTGAGACACATGGGATTGAAAATTACAATTCTGAAAGCAGCAAGAGCTCGCAATGATGATTACGGGCAGACTATAATTCAGTGCATCGAACCAGTGAATGATTTGATCGCAGCAGATGCTCAGTACCACATCAAGTGTTTTAAACATATTTATGGGCGGCCAAAGGTCCAAGAACAGAAGAAACGTGGTCCATTTGCCGAGGAAATCGACAGAGCAATGCAATGTATCTACGATTACCTTGAAAACCATGATGACAAGTGCCAATTCTCCATGGAAGAGCTAATGAAACAGATTACAGGGAGTTATCAACCTGACGTGAAAACTGTAAAGGTTTGCTTTGTTGAGAAGTACGGATACAACATACTGATCACAAAGGTTCAATTCATCATTGATGCATTTTTTTTATCACATAGAGTTCTTTCACCTAAGAATCAGTCTTTTTCTTCAATCTGCGACAAATATGTTCAGTATGTGCAATCAAAATATCAACCACAGGCAATAGTTGTCTTTGATGGCTACCCTGATGATTTAAGGTGGCACAAAAACTGCTGAGCATATGAGAGGATCAACAAAACATGCTTCAACTAACATATTGTTTGACAAAACAATGATACCAACCATTTCCAAAGAAAAGTTTCTTGTTAACACAAAAAACAAAGGTCGGTTAATATCTATGATGACTGACAAGTTCTCATCAGCAAATAATACATACAAGCAAGCAAAAGAAGACTTTGAAACTGAGCTGTCCTACCCAATGAACCTGTGGACCCAATGGAAGACGAAAAAGTCATGCCACAAGGTATCAAATATTTATTATTAAAAAACATTTATTTTATAATATTGGTAGTAATAAAAACACCCACTAATATCATACGTCTATTTTCTATGTTGTAGATGAGGCTAAATAACAGGGACCCTCAAGTAAAGAAAGAAGAAATAGTATTTTTTGTTTAAGTAAATGTACTTACTAACGTACACAGTTATTTATAATTAAATAATGGTTAATAATGTGTCGTCGTATTTATATTATCAGCAACTTATTTGTAAAATGTAGTCAATCATATAATCTTTAGTAACATGTCAATGCTTGTGTATAATGATCAGTTTTCATGTTAAATCTACATACAGCACTGTAATTCCCGTTTTTCAGAATTTTTTGATTTTTGCAGCGTTGTCACGGATAAATCATTGATCAGAAAAAAAAACTTTTAATACATAAATTGTAAGAAATTTTATCCTTTTAATTTACGTATTGAGGACTTTTACATAAAATGCATAATTTTGAAGTTATTAAAAAAAAAAAAAAAAAAAAAAAACAAAGAAAATCATGTTTTTGGGGCAAAAAACGTGTTTTCTGTTATAAATCTTGTTGGAAAACTTCAGATTAGTGTTCAGCGACTCAAAAATCAAACCTACACCAAAACTTTCCGCTATTTGTCCTTTTTGAGCACCTAATGCCTGGACTAAAAGGAATAGGACAGACATAGAATCAGATATCAACAGATTGCAGGATAGGAAACTTGAGAAAAATATTTAATAATTTTTAATACTTACCAGTAAAGTAAGGTGGATTACAGAATCTTAAGTAAGATGAAATATTATAATATTTATTGTAATCAAAGCCAAAATTCTGATTAATAATACATAATTCAAAACTAATTAAAATAAACTATCACAGCCAATAAAGCAGTAAAAACAATCCAGTAATCTTTCAAATGAAAACAAATAAGTTTCATTCATTCAAAGGGAGAACTAGATTGAACAAGCAAACAGAAATAAAAACAACCAAAAGTGGAAAATAAACAAGGATTAGTGAAAAATGCAAAGAAAAAAAAATATATATATCAGTTTAAAAAAAAGCCAAAATTAAAAATATTCAAAGCAATCTTTTATTAAGAGTATATTTCTAATAGTTAAGTCTGAGGATACATGCTCGTAGACATAATTACACACAGACAAATATATGTTGCAAATCATAATTTTAATTTAAAGAGCTACCATGGAAATAATGATAGAAGGGACATACAATAATTATGTCAAAAAATGTAATGAATATAAAAAAAGTAAACATTTTTATTAAAACAATAATTTTATTAACAAAAGTGTAAAAATCCAATTACATCTTTCTGTCTAAAACAATGGAATTGTAGATAAAATCTTTAAACAAAAGTAACTTAAATAGTTAATCTATAATTGAAAATGCATTTAATCATTAACTTGAATTTGAGCGTATTTCTTCAGGTGGGGAATGGAATATAATTTGCTGATCAGCATCCCTCACTAATTTTCTCAATTTTTCCAAAAATGGATTTATATTCACAGCTAAAAACTCTTCCACTGTAGTAGGGTAAAATATTTTAGCTAGTTCTCCTTCAAGCTGCACATTGATAGCCTCTAAATTCATGAGCAATCTGAAAATAAGAAATGATAAATAAAAAAAACCCCCAATAAAATGCAATTATTTTTTTTTAAATATTATAATGAATAACATACAGTAACTTTCTAAAATTCATACAAGCTGGGACCAAGGGCTTTGCAGATTTTAGATCACAGCTTTGTTAAACATTTGCATTTGAGACCTCATCAGAATAGTTGTGCATTTTTGAAATGATTATATGTTACAAATATCAAATACTAATAAAAAAAACAATACATATATAATGAAAATACAAATAATCCACTAAAAAACTATTTAACGAATAATTTTGATAGATTATAATTAGTGTTACACATTGTCATTTAAACTTGTTAAACATTTGATCAACAGCAATTTGTTTAAGAATTTTAAGTCTTTAAAATCCTTTCTTGCAATCTGTCAACAGTCATCAGTTCTTGTTTTGCTTTTTCATCAGCACAAGACACCCAAGCTTAGAATCGGTCAAACATAGCAATCTTGATTATTATTGTGTGTGTGTGTTGGGGGGGGGGGGGGGGGGAGAATTTTAACTGAAAATTTCATGTTCATATTGTGAATGGCACGTGGATTTTAGGCATTTCTGGATTATAGAGTTGTAGACTTTTTGGAGTTGACCATATTTTGAATATGGACTACATAAATTTAAGGCAGCATAATGTTTTCCTTTATATAAAAAAAGATATATTTTTAAAGATAAATACAAAAAAGAGTTTTTATGCTATAATGAATATATAATTTAAAATAAACAATGTACAAAAGCACAATTGAATTAGCACACAATATCTTCAAGTCTTGCAAACCCCTTTTGTAATACAAAATGAAAATTAGTAGAAAACAACAAAAGCAATTTATGCTCCTACTGTTTTTATTATTAATCATTTTGTACTGAAGAAAGGAGCTCTTGAAAGCTTGATACTATTTCAATTGCACATACAAAATGCACAATGATGAATAAGGTATACAATAGGTTTTTAACCTTCCAAGCGTCTTGCAAAAGGGTAAAATTGTAATGTTGTTTTCTTTGCATTTTGTTTTAAATGCTAATAAAATATGATTCTTTCAACATTATAAAAAAAAACAACTCAATTACAAATATGAATGTAATCCTTGAGAGTATTAATCATTCTTCAATGTATTTAAAATTCATTAAATCTATAGAATTATATTATCTTAAATATTGCTTGTATTCCTGTGAAACTTGGAGCTTAGTGAATGGAATATTATGCCCCAAACACTTAGAGGGTTAACATAGTGCACTCACATTTGATTAAAACATATTGTTTGATTAAAAAATTATAGTTAATTAAAAATTAATGAAAAAATGTATATATAAAAAAAAAAACCTTATTTTCTGAAAAATTGTAACATTTCTTAAGAAAAGCATGAAAGCCTCACATGGATCCATTGGTTCTTATTTCTTAGCATTTATTTTGTATACAATGACTATATAATTAACATTTTCTTTACATTTAATGTACTCTATCAAGAATAACTACACTGCTCAAAACAATTAAAGGATATTGCAGTTTTAGGTGGATTTTGTATCTGGTAAACTGTTTAGCTGATTGATACATGTTCGACAGACATAGTAGGTTATATGAGAATAAATTACACATGTTTGGCAGAAAAAAATGCATTTTATGGTAACGCATTTGTGTACTAAAGGAAAAAAAACACAATTTGTGCATATGAGAAAAAAAGAATAAGAAAAGGTGTTTTCTTCAAAGAAAATCCTTTTCAGTAGGGGGTATGGTTTCCACGGGCGGCCAGCAACGTTGAACACCTTTGAGGCATGGACTCAATGAGGCTATTAATGACGAGTTGGGGTATTCTGCCCCACTCTTCCAGAAGAGCTCTTTCCAGTTCTTGGAGAGTTTGTGGGGGTTGTTGGCGGCCAGAAACTCGTCTTCCTAGAGCGTCCCAAACGTGCTCGATTGGATTCATGTCTGGAGAACACGCTGGCCATTCCATTCGAACGATTCCTTCCTCGAAAAGGAAATCCTCCACCAGGTTTGCACGATGTGGCCTGCAGTTATCGTCCATTAAAATGAAGTTATCTCCGATTGCTGCAGCGTAAGGGACTACAATAGGTCTGAGGATCTCATCCCTATATCGGCGACCAGTCAGAGCTCCATCTCGAATGATGTAGAGGTCAGTGCGCCCGTCAATGGAGATGCCACCATACACCAACACTCCTCCACCGCCAAATCTGACACTTTCGTGCACGGACGCAGGATTATTCCTACTGCCACGGTCCCTCCAGATGAAAATAGGCCTATTATTCGGATGCACAGAAAAACGGGACTCGTCAGAAAACAGAATATTGCTCCATTCATTTCTCCTCCAGTTGACATGCTCGGTTGCCCACTCCCTGCGGTCGCGACGATGCCTTGATGTTAATCTAACACATACCATCGGTCGGCGAGCATACAGACCTACAGCATGGAGCCGGTTTCGGACAGTCTGAGTTGAAATCGTGGTGCCTGTAGCCGAGCGAAGGTGTTGTTGGAGAAGAATAGCGTTCATGGTTCGGTGTCTCCGAGCTGTTAACGCTAAATACCGATCTTCATTGGACGTTGTTGCCCGCCTACGACCTTGCCCTGGTCTTCGGCCTGCACATCCACTCTCCAAAAAACGGTTCCAGATCCTGGGAATGACATTTTCTGACACTCCAATGGTTTGCGCTACTTTGGCTTGAGTTTGACCCCCTTCTAACCTACCAACAATTCTCAAAGCTTCTGAATCTGTCAAATGACTTCGCTGAGACATCGTACTCATCGAAACAAAGCAATCACTGAATGCAGATCATCCTTGTCTTCATTCTCTTTTATCCAGTTGAAAGTCAAATTTCATTCGCTGCCGCTGAAGCGACGTTTTTGATGTCGAACTCAAAATTTGCATACTCCACAGTTTGAAAACCAGAAAAATTTGCATTTGTGATTCTCTTCTTCTATTTTCGGCAAAAAAAATTTCGTTTATATCTTTATTTTATATAAAACTTCAAATATCCTTTAATTGTTTTGAGCAGTGTACTTTTAATATTTTGTTTAAACAGACACAATTTGACAGAATTTTATTAATAAATAAAGATTTTTCTATTTTGTATATATCAAAATATCACTGACAAATAAACTAATTAATAAATGAAAAACAAATGAAAGAAAAAAGAAAGCCTATATTCCCTTTTCAGTCAATAAGTAAAGGATTTTCAATTGGATGTAAAAATGAGATGATCAGTATATTTAGTCCATCTATACTTTTAATTTTACGTCCTGGGATAAAACTAAATTAATTATGGCCATTCATTTTCTCAATAACAAAAGAGACGAGAATTTAAAGAAATCGTAACATAGAATGTATTAAAACTCCAAAAAAATCTAGAGAGGAGCAAGATTTTGGAATAGATGTACTTGTAGTCTGCTGCTTAGTTTTAATAAACTAAATTACACTTCATGCAAGACAATTTTTAAGCATGTCAACATTAAAAAAAAAATACAGAAACATAAATTAAAAATCCAAATGCAGGCTTTAGCTCACTCTTTTTTAAGTGAAGATTTGAACAGTTTATTACATTTTTTGTCAGGGGGGCAGAAACACATGGACTAAAAAAATATATATACTGTCTTGCACAGAGAAGGGTTGATGTACCAGATTAAAAAAAAAAATCTATTTCTCTTGCATTTAATTATTTTAAATTACTAGAGAATATTTATTTTTTCAAAATTATTAAAAAAAAGAAAAGAAAATTTAGCTAATCAAATTTAAAAATCTAGAGAGGGGCAACTGCCTTTCCTTGCTACACACCCTCTTGCAGGTGCCCATGAAACTAATCTATTATGTAGAGTAGATTGAGGGTTATATGCATATGTAAATCTAAAATAAAATTCAATGATGAAATTTCTATAAACTTACATTCTAGCTCTTGGAAGGAACTGATCGATATGCAGTGTATTGACCCTGTTATGCTGGATTTGATAGCTACTAAATGCTCCTTCAATACTGAAAAGCAAATAAAAGATAAATAATTATGCCAAATACATTTAAATTAAAGAAACAACTTATACTATAAAACATCTACTGATTTAATGGAGATAAAAAGTAGAGATGTAATGATTACACCATTCTGTATTTGGTTGACCAAATATTGTTGGATAATTAACCAAATAAATTCAAGATATATTTCTTATATATATTGCATGAAATGCTTTTCTCAAATCTAAATTGGCTATTTTCTTATAACATTCATGAAGCCATTTTCATAATTAAATGCACAAAATTTACAGTTATTCCGATTTAAATACTATCTAACAGCATTTTCTGTAAAGGATAAGGATATTTTAAAAGACCATGTCAAAGTGAGGATTCAAGCCAGTTTTATAAACACAACTATTAGGGAAAGGTCTTTATTGAGGAACAGCCGATTAAAATTCAAGATGCAATATATTTATAGTAAAATAAAAAACACCATTAGATTCTAAAATACTTGTATATTAATGCCTGCAAATTTCATGTGCATATAAAAATAATTTTGTGAATATGTCAGTGAGATTCATATTGTTCAAATGTACCTTTTTTTTTTAAGTGCAGGCTGAAATATATTTAATAAAAAACTTTTGCAGAAGATTCAAGATAATTCATACTGTTAGTGTTAGTCTTAATTTCTGTGTATACTTTCAATATGTCTTGAGTAATTTGTAGAACTTTATGTGTTGTTGTGAATATGCTGGTTCAACTATTAAAAGTTTTGTTAAGAAGCTATTCCACTCACAGGGAAACACCTGCTCATTAATGTTAATCCTATGGGAGAAAATAAAGTATCTAGTTTGAATTTCGATATTCTTAAATGATTTCTTATTGAACTAGACGACTGAGGTTGATTTCTACAAATGGCATTTTTTACTTTTTTTATTTTATTTACAGGTTTTTTTTTTTATTAGGATACTTTCAGTTTTGGAACTGGTTTCAAAAGAAAGTATTCTCAGAAATGAAGAATTATTTTTACATTTTATTGGAAATAACTTATCCTGACAAGCAGAAAGTCAGTTTGATATGTCACAGTACAAAAGGATAAAAAGAGAATTCTTATTTTTTTGTGATAAATTTTCTAAATTATAAAATAATAAATTTGAAAAGCATTGTTCATTTGTTCAAGTAATGTAAAGGAAAATGAGAGGTTATTTTAATAAAAGTTAAATTATATAAGTACAGGAATTTCTTTGCATGTTTTGTTTGTGCTCACTAATTTATTCTTATGTATTAACAAATTGTCACAACTTGGTTTTTAACTAAATTACCATAAACTAAAAAAAAAAGTTGTTTAATTTAACATTAAGTTGATAACCTATTTAATTTCTGTCAATAAATGAATTCAATGAAAGGGATTATTTTACACCATTCAAATGCCTACATCATTCAATAGACTTCAGTTAGTGTGGAAAAAAAGATATTCTCCACTGGAAGTCCATGATAACAGCAGTTCACTATATTTCTATTATAAAAATCACCAGTTGAAATTTGGAGACAATTATCCCCTTAATCGTCGCGGTTTTCCTTTCACGTGCAAATTGCACATGAATGTATCGGGCGTAACGATTAAGGGGTTATTATACAATATACAATTAGCTTTAACCTCTTTGGGACTAGCGATACAAATATACATTTTTTACAAGTAATGTACAATTCTTATTTGAAGTACCACTATTTTCATATAATCTTTATCCCATTTAATAGAAAAATTTGTGTAATTAAATAAAGTGAAAATTACTAGATGAAAATCGTGGTGATCAGAAAATGAACTTGTATATAGGATGCTAGAGTCTCAGAAGGGTTAAAGAGAAATTAATGACCTCAACAGGTAATCTATGCATGTAATGCTTTAACACTGATATAGATTGAAGGGTAGGTAGTTATTAACAATTTGGAAAAACAATGCACATACACTTCTTGCATTTATAAAACCAATGATAATAAAAGTAAAAAAGAGAATTTTAGTTAAGAGATAATTAGCAATTCTTTTAAAAGCATGCTCAGTTTTATACATATCAAAGATCTGAATCTAGAGTTGCCATTCCGCATAATGCAAAATATTTCTTAATATATCATGGGTGCCATTGACGACTATTTTTAATATTTTATATTAGTACCACACTTTTCAAACAATAATTTTAATGGTAAGTTTCTTTGCTTTTTCTTGCACATGTTGGAGAAAAATATCACACAGATTTTTGCTTGGAATTAGTGGTAAGTAGTATATAAAGTATAGAAACATATCAGACGCACCTGATATATTATGAAACAATTGACCATTATGGAAAATGGCAACTCTGTGAATCAATTATGCAGACTGCACAGCAAAACATAATTTGCTCACCTAGGATGATGCATAAGAATGTGGTATTCTGTAATGCAATTTGCAAGCAGCAAACAACTGTTATGTATATTGCCTCCAGGAAACAATGGAGGTGGACCTACAGGTTGAGGTCTGAAATTTACAATAAATTAAATGAAAATTTTACATTAAAGTATGAAATAACAAATATGAAAACTAACAATTTTACCTAGGAAATGTATCTATCTCGATTAAATTCTGAAAGCCCAAAAGTGATGAGGCAGTTTTTTGAACATTTTCTCCAAAGTCACCTGTAGCATTAAGATAAATGCACAATACACATAAAAAATATTAGTTTCATTTCTTTTGATTTTGAATGTAGTAACTTAAAGTCTATACATATATACACACATATATATTTATTTATTTTAATATGACCTTACCATTGATAATGGTTAGCAAGCAAATAGCTAGTGTTGGCAAAGCGACAGGAAATAATTCACATAACACAGTGTAATGATCAAACCTAAATGAAAATACCAATTAATACAAATAAAAATGTAAGTTTGTTAATTAATCTTATAAGAAATTTTTATGAATTTTCTGCAATAATAAAATGTATAAGTGAACTAATTTCATAATAAATTTTTCTTAAATACAGTAAAGGTATGATTAAATATAACATTGTTATTTAAAATAATTTTACACACAAAGCCTAGTTAAAAGTACAGCTTTGAACAACATTTGATGATTACACAAACATAATGAAGACACTGATGTGCACTACAACATGTTTTCTTAGCATTTATCGTTCATTTACATAGACACACAAAATAATTCAGTAACACAGCTGACCAAGATACATAATTGCTAAAAGGGCATTTTCCGCTGTTGTGTGTATGTTTAAACTTATCAAATTTTAAGTGTATTAGGTGATGCATATAAATTCTATAGATCGCAACAGGGCTACGTGGAAGAATTCATACACATTACCGGATATGGACAGCAATTACTGAAAATGGATTTTTACTGAGTTTTATGTGTTTTTTAAGCTTGTTTTCCCTTAAACAGTAACAGTTCCTCACAGAAAACTCCGAAAATTCATAAATTAAAAGTATCATAACTCGGTAAGATTTGATCATACAAAAATGGAATTTTTATTATTTTACTTGTTAAAACATGGACAAAGTTTTTCAAAATATAGTTTATTGACCTAATAAAATTTAAATTTTTATGCATTTCTTAACATTTTAAAAAACAATTTTGATGCTTATGACAAAGAACAACATTTGAAACATTTTTGAAATTGGATTCTAAGACTAAGTTTAGAAATAACTAATGGTCAATGAATTATGAAAACCAAATGATTAAACTATCACAGGATATTGCATTCAACAATATGCTGAAAAGTGAAAATTGACACTGCAAAAATGTAATTTACTGAAACAGGCCTTTTTTCTTTTTGATTCTTAGAATGATATTATTGAACTGAAATTAACAGTGTCATAGTCATCTCTACACTTAGTGACCTTGAGAAAGGAAAATGATACATTTGATGATTTGGCACAAATTTTTGACTAACATCTCAATACAAGAATTGTACCAGATAATTATTCACAAATTTTATCTGACAATTTCTAATATTGTAGCTAATTAGTCATATAATGAGACACTTACTGAGAAAGCCAGAAAATATAGTCTGAAGAAACTAGGTATATGGTGATCTTATTTTTACAACATGCTGACATAATTTATACATGCTTATGATCACAAAATATGTTTAGGGAATTTCTATCATGAATGCCAGCAAGGAGGAGGGCCCATTCACCTCCCCTACATTCTGATATTTAATTAAATAAATTTTCTTTTTCTCTAATGATTTTCGGAAAACAAAAATCCAGTAAAATTCATTCTTTCCAAGTGGCTTAAAATTAAATATCAAAAGAAATAAGGATTTTTTGTCAGGGGGCTTTATGCCCTGAAGCTTTATGAAACACAAATTGGTCATTAAGAGCCCCCACCCTGACTTATCCTTGGTTGTAATTTTCAATAAAAATCCTGCAAAATTTTTCTAGTACAATTCCGAAAATTTTCTTAGTGTTTATTTAAAACCATTTAGGAAGAATAAATTTTACCAAAGGAAAAATGAAAACACTGTCTTAATCCTCCATTTTGAAAGAAGCTTAATTTTGTATTTTTAATTAATGTTTATTTGTTACATTTCTGTATCATTTTCTATTTTGATACTAGCTGACCCACTCATCTTTCCTCTGGTCCTGAGCCCCAAGATTATAATAATTAATATACTTAAAATAACTGTTTTCAGGCATATTTCTCGAAGGAGGTGGAAGAGGGTGAGATTTAGTGTTGGAAATTCCATTGCCTTCAACAGCATAAACTCTTGGATTTATATGATATTATATTTTTAAACGAAATGTATCCAAATGAACCTGAAGTTGAGGCCTCACTTCCCTAAACAGCATACACTCAGGCGTGCTACATGCAATCCAGTCTGTTTTTGCAAATGAACCTCTGATTTGAATGATTTGAGATTTTTTCTACAGTTGAGGAAAAAAAAAAAAAATCCCATTGTTAAATCTCTTGCTATCTTTAAAAACAAAAAAATGATATCTACAAAGGCACAGAGGGGAAAAAAAGTATGTGGCAATTGAGATAAATGACTTCCAGAAAATTCTTAGTTTAGCTTATTTCAAGATTATTTTCTTCATTATAAAAAACACAGCTTAAGTTACAGACTTCAGGTATTTTTCTTTGAAAATCTTACGGGATTTTGTTTTACCGGGATCAATGGTTTCTATTATAATCAGAATTGCAGTTATCCTGCAAATGAATAATTTGAATTTAATTCAATTTTTAATTGATTAAATTTGAAGTAAATTAAATTTAAAATCAATTTAAATTTTGGTTGAAAATTTCTATATCACAATATATATTCCAAACGGAAAAGTCAAAACATATATTAAAATATTTATTTGCTTAAAAGACGTTACTAAACACACATTAAAAGTAAAAATTTACTTATAATGAGTGTTTAGTAATGTCAAGCAAATAAATATTTCCACATATGCTCTGACTTTTCTGTTTGGAATATATATGGTGATATGGTTATTAGTGGACCTAATTAAGGCTTATTACTCGTACTTACTTACATTTGAAAATTTCTATGGAAAATAATACACAGATTACTAATAACTTTGTAATTTTCTGAACTCACTTTACTTCAAAAGCTAGAAATCATGCAAAAGTAATTTTCTTACCGCTGCCATCCTGTAAGTGCAATTCCATGAATTTTCTGAAACTTGTGTCCATAAGTCTTTAATATATTTAACCAAGCCTGATGGTTAGCAACATGGTACCTTGTAGGAGTCACTAGCTGTGTCATCTCAGTAGAACCTTTAAAAGCACTTGCAATCCAAATACTTGGAAAAACTGATGAATATTTGTCCCACAAAGCTGAAAAACATTAGCGAATAAATATTTATGACTAATAAACTTAAAAGACGCATAGTACTCAAAACTTACTATTATATTAATACAGTACAAAGTCTAAAGTTCGGACACCCAAAGTTCGGATTTGTCCAAAGTTCGGATTTTCCAACAGCAGTATTCAAGAAAAAAGTGAAAAAACAAAATTGTTGAAACAAAAAAATAGCTAGAGCAAAGAAGCTGTATTTCTTAAACTGAATCTTAACTCATGCCTACGTACAGAACAAAAGAAAAACTTCTTAATGATATACCCAAGTTAATAAAGCAGTCCACATTAACTAAAATGTTCAATAGTTAAGAAAGTTACAATTTCTTCTTAAATTGTATGTTCATTTAAGGCTGTTTTCAACTGTTCTGCTCAACAAGCGCAAAACGTTTTGACACATATACAAGTTAATTTTTAATGGAAAGATATAAAATTGGAAGGCCTGACTATGGAAACGATTTGGAATCGAACTGTATTTTCCAATTTTTGGTAAATAAATTACCTATTGAGTTACAAGCAATTTTGATCACTTGACAAAGACGTTTTTCACCCTTCTTTGAGTGGTTATTCTTCTTTTGCACAGGAATTTGGTTCAAAATGTCCACTTTGACACTATTTTCTGAAAGATCTATTGCATAAAAAAAAAAAAAAAAAGGAAAATACAGTTCAATTACATAGTTCTGAACAACAACACACCTGCTTATTCATGCATCTCCGAACAAAAATAAATTAAAACTTATGTCATAAAGTTGCCCTTTTGGATTTGAGAACAGCTTTAAATAAAGGTTTTAGTTTTACTTTTTATTTTGTTATGATTTATTTAATGAAAATGATTGTTTAATTTAGTATTAATAGTTGTTATATGCAATTTTTAATATAGGAACATCATATTTTGCCTTTTTAAGTAGTGAATTTTCTTTTTATTGGAAAACAATATTTTTGATGACCCAAAGTTCGGACTTGGTAAAGTCCCGAGGATTCCGGACTTCAAACTTTGTACTGTACTGTAATAGTTCAATTTTTATTAGAGTTAAATTATTAAAATTTTACCATGGTTTTATAAAATATTGTGATGTCTGGAAACGTTTAGATAATTTTTCTTTTTGATTCTTTTCCTACGTCATGTGATGGGTGAGTGCATGCAGAAAGAGAGAGGGGGAGATACAGATTATTCAGAGTGTGAAAGGGTAAGAGTAAGAGTAGCGGCACATGGTTTGCCGGCTTGTTTTTTTTTATTTGTGAAACGGAAGTTTATGATTTTAATAATATTGTGAAGAAGTGCTTTTGAGAGTGTAATATAAAGGTGTTGTGCGGTAATATGAAAAAATATCACTATTTGTACATAGTGTGCTGTTCAAATGTTTCGTCTTCCATGTACTTTTGTTTATTCTTGTAAATAAACTTAGTGTTGTGTAAAGCTAGTGATATATTACAAAGGAATACACACAATTCCAAGTTGTTTTGCTTTTTCGAGCGTATATATGACAAATATTATTGCAGCATTTAATTACAAAAATAAAATATTTAAGACTGAAATATGATAGGGAAAAAAGAGGCAAGCTTTTTAATTAACAACATCTGTCAATAAAAGTTATTTATGTAATAAATAAGGAATAGAAAATAGTTTAAAGAAAAAGATATAAATCATATAAATTACTTTTTTAATGTTCCATAAATAAACATGAATAACATTACTACATTAAAAAACGATATTGAGTGACTCACTCGATTTTCCTACTTCTCTACAGAATACTATGCATTCAAATAAATCTACTTATATAAAATACAAGTGTAAGAAAGTGTAGGTAACCATTCCCGGACGAACTGTGTCACTGATATATTTAAAACACAAGGCTATTTTTTTTTAATCATTTGTCCTCAGTTTTCTGCTGAACCGATTTTTCTATTTTTTTTTTTTTAAATGAAAGCTGTTTATTTGTAGATGAACCCGCACTAACTATTTTTTAAATCATCCCATTTTTATATTTTAATTTTAAAAGTTTTATAAAATTTCTTCAAAATGGTGGCAATTGGATTAATTCTACTGTTTCAGATAAAAGAGAAATAATGAAAAATATTCAGACACATTAATTAAAATTCATATTTATTGTGACATCAGGCGAACACTGTTTATTGGGTTTATTTTATCTTTATGCATTATGACTGTTTTTTTTTATTATTATAATTAAATGGAAAATATATTTCTATTTGAATATACAGTGGTTAAGCATAAAAGTATGTATACAAAGTGGGTTTGAAAAGTTTGTGCCTTTGACATTATGCTTAGCTTGAAATGTATGTTTACAATAATAAAAAAAAGGTAAAAAATTGATATGATTATGGCAACATTATGTAATTTTCAATGATTTTTAACTTCTTAATTGTAAATATTTGGAACCTTTATGGATTGTTAAACTATTTCAGAAATTGGATATTGATTAAAAAAAATATCCTCATTGTTTGTATTTGTAGAAATCATTTTGCCATTTTAAAAATATACTTTTCCACTATATATACCTTTCAATAATAAAATTTCCCCGCTGTTTGTTTGTATGAAGTCTTATGAAAGAGAAACGCAGATCAATATTCCGTCATTTATGATGAGGGTAGTATATACTAGTAGTAATATTAATTATTAATATAAATTTAGAACCTAATTTCACAAAGGTTTGTACTGTTGAAAATTACTCCATGTTCCAAAGAAAATGTGTTCTTTCATTCATAAAGCTCAAACATGATGTAATTTCTGATAAACTTTTACTCCACCTTTTCTGAAATAAAGGCCTGGAAATTAAACTAAATATTGAAATTTAATTTACATAGTCATGCTAGTGAGAATTTTACGATGTTTCATATATAGATATTTCACTACTTTTTCCTCAACAACCAGCAATATTTAAATTTCCCTAAGCTTTTATCATATTAATAAAACTTGCTGTATTTTTTTTTTTTTTTTTTTTTTTTTTTGGCTTTGCTTTTTAAGATAAAAAAATGTTTGACTAAATTAAGTCACATTTTGGTGAAACACGATTGTTTAAAATGAAGCAGAGCGACATAAGATGTCCAACATAAAATGGGCATGAAAAATAAAAATATTTAATTAAATAATTGAGTTAAAAAATAAAATACTTATCAGCTTTCTTCGGCTAGAAAATGGTTTAGATACCAAAACTATTATACGATTTGTACAAAAATGGATCTTGCGACAGTCGCCTGTAACAATTCTCCAAATGGAAGCTCAATTGAAAAAATAATTCAGGTGCTACTATGTTCACTCACAGACATCACCATAAAAACTCCAAAATGAGCTCTAGAGATGTGAAAACATAAATTACCAGCATACAGACATATACACCTTCATATGGAATGAATCATTGTATAAAAGCAAAAACGAATTTAGGAAACCTCAAAATGTAAAATTATATTAATATTTCCATAATCAGATTTTTATCATAATTAAAATACTTTCCTTACACTATATGTGTCCAGAAAGTAAAAACACAAATACAATCTATTTCTTTGTTGCAATCTATTAAGAAATAAATGCTTAAAACCTCTATCAGAACAGTTTAGGAAGATAAATTCATTTCTGAGAAGTTAAGGAAAATATTTTAAAAACTGTAAAACATTTGTTTAGTTGAAGAATCAAGTTTTTTTTTATATAAATGAATATAGCAATTTACAAAATTTCATGCACTATGAAGTTTACAAGAACTCATAATTTCAAAGAAATTAACAAGAGTTATTTAATTAGATTAACTATAAAATGCTTTCAGATTTACTTATGAACTTACTATAGACATCCATTATTATGAAGATTAAAACTAAGTTTGAGTTAAAGTTTTTAATCACCTTGTAAAAATAAGATTTGTGTCGGGACTCTTTAATGAAAACAATGAATTTGAGCAAAGTAAAAAAGACACAAATGAATAATCGATATTGTATTGCATTTATATTGTACTGTTTATCATTGTATTTGTAACAATTTATTTTAATAAATAACCTTTTTAAAAACCTTCAATAGTATTTTGATATAAGTCAGCAGTTGAAATTATTTGTATTTTGATAATTGTAATGAAATTTGTGATATCATATACCTCTCTTTTTTTAATTATTCAGCAAACAGGTATGATGAAGAATATTCATCTCACAATATTAACTAGGAACAGATTGAAAATAAATACAATACTGCAACATTCTCTTTTAATTAGAAAAATGTCTATTATTTTACACAGAAATAATAAAATGTAAAATTTAATACATTTAATATACAATCATAATAAAAATAGACATCATTAAGCAAATAATAATGCAGAATTACAAACATATTTTAACATAACATACTCATTCAAAATGTATTTAGTATATTACTTACTGGTCTTCAGTTTAAATTCATCCACAGGCAGATAATGCCAAATCATTGGAACCACAAGATCACTAATTTTAGATGCTAGTAAAATAAAAAAAAAAGGACATTATTATTTATTTAATCAGCATTTTAAAAAGTTTTAAGAGCGATTTCAAGTATGAAATACCATTTAAAATGGATATATCTATTTCTCTCATCATATCATCCCAAATAATAATTTCTTTATCTGGACATCTTTCTTTAATTTTAGTAGCAATGCGTGAAATATGGTCTAAAAAGAGATGTTCTTTTTTCCACTTCTGATTATTCATTTTAGACTTGCATTGAGTGCACTGCCCAATGTGCCAGACCTAACAATAAACAAAAGTTTAGATTATGTAAATATTATAAATAAAACAGATTAAAATTGAACATGTAAATGAAATCTCTTCATATGGATACAATATTTCATAAAATCCATATTTCATAGACATATTTTTCTCAAATGTAAATGTAATTATATGGTTTATATCATTCCAATATTTATCACATCAAACAGCATTCATTTCATTACTGAATGTGCAAATCATGCACTATTTTATTTCTTGATATTTCAAGTTATTTCTTGATGCATCATGTCCTTTGTTTCAAGAAGATTTCTTTAATTTTATAAACAGCCATAATGTACGATTTAACCTCCCCTTCCCCTGTTCAATGTATCTGTTTAATTCTTTAATTAATTTCAAAATGTCTCACATTTAAAAATTTTCCCTCTATGCTTTCAGCTATGTTCCTTTAGTTCAGAATTTAAAACCATTCAGACTATTTCCAACTCAAAGAGTTGATATACTACAAAAACATTACTACTAATATAAAAAAAACTTATTAATATAATTTTTAGTAGAAATGTTACTTTTTAAATCAACTTCTACATATTCTTTCAGCTCTTGTAAAAACAATTTTTCTTTAAAAATTTTGAATCATACAATGTCGAAATCATTGGTTTTTTCTTCTAGAAATACAGATGTTGGCATCAAGTTACATCATTAACGTATTGAATGATGCACACATGTTACACCAATACTCAGACCTGCCAACCTTTGAAAATGAGAAATCGTAGCACACAAAATTAAAATTAATCTGGAGGTTGGTTGGTTGGTTTTCGTGTTTCGCAGCCATCTTTCGACATTCGTAAAAGGAATAAAGTTTCAGCCTTTAAACTCAATACAGTAAACTTTTTCCTCTGAAAATTTTTATATGATTTTTAGAGTTCCCTCTCGTTTCGAAGCGTTTATTTATTTTGTTTTTTACATTTGTAAAAGGAGCCTGGTTTCAGTTTTCTAGCCGAGTGCACTAAATTTTGACGAAATTCGCAATTTTTTTCCCATGGTCATTTCAGGATATTCCCATTTTTTTCTCACAATCGTAATTTATATTTTTCTATCGCGATTCTTTGTTGAAATTCGCACTTTTTACCACGAACTTTTGACGAAATTCGTATTTTTTACCGCGATCCTTTGACGAATTTTACGTTTTTTACCACGATCCTTTGACGAAATTAGTGTTTTCTTTCCGCGATCTTTCGGTGAAATTTGCATTTTCTTGCTGATCTTTGGGCGAAATTTGAGTTTTCTTTCTGCGATATTTTGACAAAATTCACGTTTTTACCGTGATCCTTTGATGAAATTTATTTTCTTCTGCAACCAATTGACAAAATTGATTTTTTCTACACGGTCATTTGTCGAAATTCGCGATACTTTTTCGCAACCGATCGGCAAAATTTTCGATATCTTTTCGCGACCAATTAACAAAATTCACTACTCGTTTCCCCGACCTTTTGACAAAATTTGCAATATTTTTTCCTGGATAGTTTATCGAAATTAGTGATTTTTTGCGCACTCTTTTGACGAAATTTGCAATTTCTTTCTGAACTCTTAACGAAATTAGCGATTTTATTCAGCGACCAATTGAAGAAAATCACTATTTGTTTCGAGATCTTTGACGAAATACCCGATATTTTTACTCAATCATTTGAAGAAATTCTCATTTTTTCCGCGATCGATTCACGTATTAATTTGGGGGAAATATCATAAAAGAAAAAAAAATTCGCGACTTCCAAGAAATTCCAAAATATACTCGCAAAAGAATCATAGGTCTGTGGAAGAATTTGCAGAAGGAAATACTGCACAGCATTTTTCATCATGCAGGAATTTCTTTTCCCGTGAGCAAATCGGGCGATTTTGCGCACTATTTCAAACCTTGCCCCTCAAAGAGCCACCTCCTCCCCTCCCCCTCCAGAAATTCTTAAAATGTCACCTCTGTTTCTAAGGAAGTGAATTTCTGTATAAATATTTACAGAATTCACTCGTGGTCAATATTCATAAAGAGGATTTTATGTTAAGAAGTTTGTTTTGCAGCCCAGATTTTTTTCCCCCATGAGCATATATGTCCGAATTTTCAAACTAATGACCAGTTTTTTAAAACTTTCGGAAATGAATACTTTCAAATTTTGGAACAGAATCACTCCTGAAAAATATGCTGTGCGGGATAAAAATCGCAACTAGAAACAAAAAATGCGTTTGTGTTTTTTTTGCAAAACATCGTAGTTTAAGACCGATTTTCGTAGCATCGTAGTTTGTAGGTCCAAATCGTAGCAACTACGATTTTTTCGTAGCAGTTGGCAGGTCTGGATACTGTATAGTGTTTTTTTCTGGAAAGATTTGGAATTTAAATGATTGAAAATATGATTCTGGATAAATGATTTTCTGGATAATTGGTTTGTGTATAAACATTTTTATTATTTAAGTATTACAGTTTTCACAAATTCTCTTCAATGAACACTTTAATTGAAAAATATATCGAGTTACTTTTAATAGAATAGTTTAAATTTGGATTAAAAATTTTTCAATCTATAAAGCTTGATTGAAAAGGACAAGCATTTAAAAAAAAAGAGAGAACTGGTTTTAAAAAAGACAAAAAAGAATAAAGCATCTATCTATCTTAATTGTTAACAATTTATTATGATGGACTAAACACTTGACAAAAGTGAAATTTTATTCTATTACACGCCTAAACCTCATCAACTTTTCAATTTTATGCGAGTATTATAATATAACTAACAAAATTTTAACAATAGTTTATTAGTTACAACTTTAGTATCAATTTGTAGAAGTAAATGTATCGTAGCAGGTAATCTGGCTATAAAAATAGTTTCATCAGAAAAGCATGCATTTATAAGAAATTCATATTTGCAAATTTTGCATGAAATATTAGTTCACTTTTCAGAGATAATTATGTAGCATAAGTTTGGCATATAAAAATTTTCAACACTATGCAAACAATGATAAAATACAATGTAATCTTGAAAAATTTTCAAATCCGTTATTTTCAGTACTTTTAATAAAAAATTAAACCTATGGCTATACAATCCATGAAGGATCAGGGTTTACAGTGCCCATCCCCGTTTTCCTGACCCTAGGCCCGGCATATGTCCCGGTCAGATGGTCAGCCTAACACGGGACCCTCGGTGTTTAGTTCTCAAGCAAGCTTGGTACTCCTTTTATCAACCAAAAAGGGAACCACGAAGGTTTGAGTGAATCTTGCCCAGCTGGGAATTGAATTCTCAACCTGCAGCATGGCAGTCTGACATGCTGACCACTACGCCACTGGGCCTCCAGTTCTTTTAATACTGTAATTAAATTGAAAACTTACGTTGAATATGTGATTTTTCTTTATTAACACATTTTAAATTCAGGGAGAAAAAATAAGCAGCATATTGAGGACATTCAAAAATGAGTTTTACCATCTACTTTAAACTGCAATAAAAAATTAAAAAAAACTTGTCACATTAAACTTTGTTTTAAAAAAAACCTTATAAAATAGAATGGCTATAATCGAAAACATTGAGTAGTTTTATTTATTTTTAGTCTTAAGATTTTAGTAAAGTAAATATAATATTAATGCAGACATTTATGTTGTTTATGCAGAAAGATTAAACACACCAAGTTATGTTACTATATTCAACAGTAGACTATTGACAAAAGCTACATTTCCTTAAAAATACTAAATTGAGAGAAATAGGCTGTAAACATATAGACTGGAATCAGGACAAAAAAAATTAGTGTTACTCTGCCACCAAAATCAGAGCATTCACATATTTGTGTATGAAAAAAAAAAAGGGTATAAGATGTAAAGAGAGGATTAAAATAAAATATGAAAAAGAAAAAAAAAAAAAAAAAAAAACAGATCTCTGGAGGATTCTCATTCCTGATAAAATAAAGAACAACACAAACAATTTATATGAAATCTTAAATAATTTAAATTTTAAATAACAAGAAAGATAAAATCAATGCTACAATATAGTTTTTTAAAGAGAGAGACTGGGATCTTACTTCATCTCCACCTATATGCATATATTTTGAATTAGGATGTGCATCTAAAATTTGATACATCATATCCAGGACTGCATCTTCACTCTCTGAAACAAATTTTACTTTTTGAGTTTAACAAATAATAAAACTCCAAACATCATTCACAGTAAAAAAAAGTACAAAAATGTGTCCCACAAAAGGAAGATAAAATCTACAGCTGGTTTATTTTTGTTTTAAAAGAAAAAGATGATAAATTCAAAAGATCTTTAAAAAAAAATTAAAGCAATAAAATCACACTATAAAAGTAGAGTAAATATTAGTTACACAACAACATTTACCAATATTTGTAAAAATAACTCTGCTAATAATAAAATTTTACAAATCTCCTAGAATTTCACACTGATTTTATTGTTTTGAGAATTTTTTTTTTAAAGTTAGGCATAATATTTAATTATAGTCTTCTAATAGAGAAATTATATTCTCTATTGTTAAGCCCACAATATACCCAGAGCTTAACTCCTGGTATACTGTGATCATAATCCATATTTTACAATGTTAAAAACTGTTGCTACAGACTAATGACAGACAAATAAAATTATAAAAATCAAAAAGTTACCAAAACTTTTTTTTTTTCTAAAATGTCCTATGCAGGGTGTCCATGTCCACTTTCAACGGTGTCCAATGGCTAATTCCTAAACCGTTAGTCATATACATATAGTTCCAATTACAAAAATGTTTTAAATGAGGAAATAAGTATTTAAAAAGCAATTTGAGTTGATAAGAACATTTCTTAAAAAATTATGAAATTTAAATTTTTATACGGTTCTCAGGTACTAAATAACATTTAGTAAAAATTTTATATTACACTAAACTATCAAGTAAACCAAAAAAAGTCCCATTCATCTAACACTAAAACTGACCGAGTTATGAAACTCTGATTATACATGATTTATACCAATTTTCTGCATCTGAATACAGATGAGTTGGGCCATGCTTCAAGGAATCATACTCAAAGTGCTTAAAGCATTAGAAAAATTTTTATTTCATGTGTATGTGCACTTTAACTGAAAGTAGTCACATTGTACAAGTATTACAATAGTCAATTTTTATTAATTAACTTTCAGATTGGTTAAAATAACTGCATTTTAACATGTGTTTTATTTTATAAGAATGTGAGGCTGTTTCTTTTCATGATTTCTTTTAACAAAATTTATGTTACTTTTTCACTTATATTTTTAGTACAGGTTGTATATTTTGCTTTAATATGTCTGAATGAAAATAGATTTCAAATTTATATTGTAATGTTAATTTAACTCTCAGTTATTCTTTTTTTTTATGTCTGACAATTATTTATATTCCAAGTAAATTTGTGAATGACCCCAATTTCGCAGCAAAAAAGATGCTTCAACTTTAAACAACTATTACTCAGTCAGTTTTAATCATAGAAGAATGGGACTTTTTTTTGTCTTACTTCTTAGTGTAATGGAATATTTTTACTAAATATAACTTATAGGACTGGAAAAATGTATAAAAATTTAAATTTCATAATTTTTTAAAGAAATGTTTTTATTGGCCCAAATCACTTTTAAAAGATTATTATATCTCATTTAAAACATTTTTGTAATTGGATCTATATGTCTATGACGGTTCGGGAATTAGTCATTGGACACCGTTGCAAATAGACACCCTGTATATAGGTTTGCAGGGCCTCAGACCAATAAAAATGTTATATTACCTTGCAAAAATTAATTATGTATGAGCCTGGGCTGTTTTGTATATGGAACATTGGTGAAATAAGAGTTACTCTATACTTCATTTAAGAACAACAGAAGGTTGAGGTCAACACAAGGGGCTGTGCATATATAACGTTATCAATTTAGGGGGGGGGGGGTGTCTGGCACATGATATCGTAAGGGTTTGTTCCCTTATAGCCGAAAAAATTCTAGCCGAAAATCATTAAGAGGGGGAAATGTAAGGGATCGTACAGGAGTTGCATAGTGTCAACGTTTAGTTCTGAATCCGTCTGAATCCGAACAAAATCACGAAAAGTTACTCCATTCTAGAAAAGAACCCTGTGCGGTTTGCTGCTGCGGATCATGTTACGGTTTTATAACTTTTTTCAACTTAGCCCAGTAGTGTTTTACTATGCATTGTATCATCTAACCAATAAAAGGGTAACTAGACAAAAAGGTCTAGAAAATTCTGTCAGAATTGTGTCCTCACAATTTAAAAAAAAAAAGAAAATATAATTTAACTTTATAATCAATGATTCGTGAAACTATAAAAATTTCTACTGAATGAAATCTATGTTGAATTAGTAATTTGTATGAATTATTTTTTGAATTCTTAATTTTTTGGCATAACTAATTTACAAATTCATAATTAGTGTCAACGATAAAGAGAGAATTATAAGCAACAGCAACAAAGTACGTGTGCTGTGCTCCTACTGCTGTTTCTTTTATTGTTTTAAATTATTTTCATAAAGTTTTTTATTATTTATTTTTTTTTTCCTGAATGCCATGTGGCTATTTTTGGAAAATATTTATCTGTTTTTCTGGCGTCTTTCTATGCGTTACACAAATTTTGTGGGCGCTTTAGCTCTTTTTAATAATTAAAAAATGTTTAATTTTTTTGTACTGTTTCCTTATTTACTGATTTGTTTCCTTTTGTTTTGTTTGCCAATTTTCACATGAAAATCATTTGAGTAATACTTTATTATTTTAAATGCTTTGACAATAAAATTGATTTTTGGCTGAAAAAATAAAATTTTGCTAAGAAAGGATTCCATGTAATAATACTTTACTTGTTTAGTCTTTCAAAGTTTGCTGGAATTGATTGAAAAGTATAGGGCAGTGAAAGTGACACTATGTTTAAAGGAAAATATAGATTTTCATTCATAAATTTAAAGTAAATTAATTAAATTCATTGAATACATTTGTTTTTCTTTTTTATGGTCTTAGATTAAAATTCTACTGTTTTAATTTTATGAAAATATGCACAAAAGTAAATTTTTAAATATATTATATTTAAATATACAATTATTAAGGAAAATAGGCGAAAATTATGCCACTAATAACACAATCATGTTGAGAAGCTTTCTGTGTACATTAAATTTAATCTATTATTTAATCTTATTTAAATTATTTAATCGGCATTTATTTGCATTATCTACATATACATATATTTCAATGTATGTGAAAAAATATGACTATAATATTTTTGCATGTGTTTAAAATTCAGGTTTAAAAAAAGAAAAAATATATATTCTCTATTGAATATCACATCACTTTTGCATATAAAAGCATGCATTAAAGATTCTAATTTTATATACTTATCGAAACATTTTTATTTTTCTTATTTAAGCTATGGCAACAAAAAAGAAAATGGAAGACAATTTTAAATGAAATGTATCATTCGAAATATTGAGATTTATGAAAATGATAAAGAAATTAAAAAGGAACCTATATCCTATTGCGCTACTTTGAATTATATTTTGTAATATAAATGATATATTTTTCTTCATTTACTTTTAAGGTTGGTTGTATTTATTATGGCCAATTACCAACTCGAGAGATATGGGCCCTAAAGGGGGGTGGGGGGGAGGGGGTGGCCCTCCGTGCGGGTCTTTCTAAGGGAACCTAACCCGTATTTATGCAAGGAAATCCAAGGTTCGAAGAAAACCACGAAAACTCCAAATGGTTAGGCCGACGGGCGCAATTAGATTCATTTACTTTTAAGAAAAATTAATATTCTAGATTATTGTCCAGATTTTGATCCCAGAAAATACTAATACACATAAATACCAGTTTAAGCCTAGTTAGTGCACTTTTTGTGGAGCCTTCAGACAATTGATACATTAAACAATTTTGTACATAAAAAACTATTTTTGCTTTTACTTTGGTTGTTTATTTTTATAAATCGATTGTTCATCCTACCACAGAAGTTTTTACATTTAGTTTATACAGTTTTAATTTACACGGGAAGAGTTTTAATCCCCCCCTCCCTCTTCTTTCTTCGCTGTGTATATATACAAAATATACACAGCGAATATACTGGTCTATATACAAAAACATTATTAATGCAGTTATTTATAAATACACTTTACAAAAGCATATATTTTTATCCTTGCATGTGCATATACGTTTTTTTTTTGTTTGAAAAAAATATCAAAGCACTTTTTCAAGCACTTTAATTTTTTGTTTTTCAAGGAATAACCACAAGTATTTATAAATTATTTACTATTTTGTTATAGTGAATTCATTTGTTAAAATGGCTCATTTTTACAAAAAGTATGACTAGATATACAGTTGTATATTACTGGTTTGTGATATGCATTTTATAGTCATTTCATTCACAATATTGCGGCTTTTGATGGTGGTTGGTAATGTTTTATTAATGGTTCATTAATGGCACATATGGTTCCAAAATGTTTAACATTTATTTTTTTTTAATTTACAAAAGAGAAACATTAAGAAAATTAAAAAAGAGAATAAATATATGTAATTTAATAAATCAAAATAATCATAAAAAATTCTTTGAAAGTTATTCTAAAGCCTTTATACGTATGCAGCCGTTTAAACTTTTTATTCATGTAAGGGGAAATAAAAAATGAAATTTTGATACAATTATAAATTAAGTTTCAATTAAAATTATTTTTGATTTGTCTTCTAAAGTATATTTAGACAACCAAACTATACGTTTATTTTTTCAATACGATGATAAGTATATCACTTTCACTAAATCTATATTATGCATTGAAATGTATTTATTGAATAATGTAGTTTATCTTTTGCGCCATGCTATCCGAAACCTTAACAAAAAATTATGTAAATTATTTCATTGCGTCATATTATTCATTCGCATACATTTAACTTAATTTAGATACTAATGACGCAAAATAACCATTTACATATTAGGGGCAATCCAGTTCAAACCACCAGGTGGTGTCGCTCGACATTTTTAATTTTCCTAATCTTTTAACAAAGACTACTTCATAGTTTTCTGAGTTTAAAAACATGACTAAATTTTTTTTTTTCATCATATACCGTATTTTATGGAAGAAACGCCGCACCCGTCGTAAACGTCGCACTCCTCAAATTGGCCTGAATAAGCTTAAAAATATCGTAATTGCCGCACCCATTGGAACGCTACTTTTGTGGACAGCGTCACATTGACTTAACTTTAATCAAAGTTTTCTGAGCAATGTAGAATGCCTCGTTTTTAATATCTTAAGATGTCTGAACTTTTATTTAAAATATTTAAATCCGATTTTAAATATTTTTATGAATTTTTAAATTACGGAAACTCAGTTGGTATTTAAAACAAGTGGGTAAGTGTGATCACAGATCGCACAGAGGGCTTCGTTTAATATTTCTTTCAAAACACATTATCCTTTTGCAAAATCTATTAGTTCCACATTTCGCAACCAGGGGGAGCACTCTATTCTACAAAACCTCTATCCGAACGAAACTCCGTTTTACAACCTATCCATAGATATGTTAGTCGAGGGAATCGGGCCCATAGCACCCGAGATAGGTAGGCGCCCCCTGGCGGTAAAAATGGAACTAAAATATGTAAGTCTGTGGTGCATAATATAAAAGAGTGGTCAAAGGGGTGTCGGCAAAAGTTTACAGAGAGGTAAATAATATAAGACTTTTTGAAAATTTTATTATTTTTCATGATCGCAAGTGTTCTGCTATAAGTATGCAAAATTTCAAGTCTCCAATGTAATTAGGTTCTGCGTTAGAAAAATTGCTTAAAATACACAAGTTAGAGCCCGGGGGTGTAAATAATATAAGACTTTTTGAAAATTTTATGATTTTTCATGTCATCGAAAGTGTTCTGCTATAAGTATGCAAAATTTCATGTATCCAACTTAATTGGGGCCTGAGTTAGAAAAATTATTTAAAATACAAGAGTTAGAGACCGGAGGGGTAAATATAAGACTTTTTGAAATTTTTATGATTTGTCGTGTGATCGCAAGTGTTTAGCGATAATTATGCAAAATTTTAAGTCTTCACCTTAATTAGGGGCTGAGTTAGAAAAAAAAAAAAAAAGCTTAAAATACACAAGTTAGAGCCCAGAGAATTAAATATAAGATTTTTTTGCAATTTTATGATTTGTCGTTTAATCACTCGCAAGTGTTTAGCTATAATTATGCAAAATTTCAAATCTTCAACTTAATTAGGGGCTGAGTTAGAAAAAAAAGCTTAAAATACACAAGTTAGAGCCCAGAGGGTTAAATATAAGATGTTTTCGAAATGTTATGATTTGTCGTGTGATTGCAAGTGTTTAGCTATAATTACGCAAAATTTCAAGTCTTCAACTTAATTAGGGGCTGAGTTAGAAAAAAAAAACTTAAAATGCACAAGTTAGAGCCCAGAGGGTTAAATATAAGATTTTTTCGAAATTTTATGATTTGTCGTGTGATCGCAAAGTCTTTAGCGATAATTATGCAAAATTTTAAGTCTTCAACTTAATTAGGGGCTGAGTTAGAAAGAAAAGCTTAAAATACACAAGTTAGAGTCCAGGAGGTTAAATATAAGATTTTTTTGAAATTTTAGGATTTGTCGTTTGATGTGAGGTGTTCAGCTATAAGTAAGCAAAATTTCAAGTCTCTAACATATATAGTTTCTGAGAACAGGCTCTGTGACGGACGGACAGACAGACAGACAAAGGAGCGAGACGAATAGGGTTTCGTCAGATGAACGAAACCCTAAAAATCGTAAACGCCGCACTTGGAAAAAAATTAACTTTTAAACTCGTAAACGCCGCGGCGTTTCTTCCATAAAATACGGTAGTTTTTTGGAGGGACCATTTTTAACAAACTACACAGCCATTTTTGGGAGAAAAACATGTTTTACGGAAAATGCTGTAACTGCTTTATTTTTCTACCTACCAAGAGGAATCAAAAACGAAAATATCCAGCATAAAATTGTCGACATTTTATGTAATTATAAAATTTTCGTAAGGATCTAGACCAAAAACATGCTTAAAAATCGAAGAAATAAAAGGTCAAACAGCGTATTACGCTGCCATTGTTTTTTATGAAGGAAATGAGACTTGCCTTAAATATATATATATATTTTTTAAGATCTCTTATAGGACTATTCATTTTTATAAATTTCAATTCTGAAAACCGTTTCTCTTTTTTTTTTTTTTTTTTTTTGTACAGCTCATCAAAAATTGTGTTAAGTCTGCTTTTGGCAATTTTCACTAATTAATATCTCAAAAAAGACCGAGTACGAAATTCTGAAAACTTAGGATAATAAACATCTTTGTACTATAAAGTTAAATTGTAAATTTTATGACTGAGACTTAACTGATTTTTGAATAACAGTTTACTAAAAATGCACCGCCCCCTCTTTTTGCTTAGGTACGTTCAAATTGACGATAAAAACAAATTTTACGCATTATTGCTTAGTTAAATAGGGTAGTGGCACCTTTTCAAAACTTTCTTGAATGGGGGGGGGGGGGGGGGGTCTTTTGATTTTATTGTGCGCATCTGAAAAGCATCTGATACATTTTTATTCTGACATTTTTTTTAAATTAACCAAAATACTCGCTCGCTAAGAATTTTATAAAATATCTTGTTTGCATACGCCACTGCTTCTTGCCTTTTACACATATTTGCCTTCCCTCCTCCCCCCTCCAACAGACACACACAAAAAATACCGGTTATGTGAATCACTAATTAATTACGTTAGCAACTTTTATGAATCAAATCTAATAATCTTCCATAAAGTAATAGTTATTCGAAAAGAAAAAAACCCGTCTGTATCTTTTGCATTTCAGCACTGTTAACACTAGAACGCCCGCTACCATTTTCCCCCTAGAACGCCCGCGGGAGTCGCTTCGACTCCTGTCTGTTTCAAAAGAGAAAAAATAAACGAAACGCATAGAAATGAATAGAAGACTGTGAATATAATATTTATATTTGAATTTAAGATTCATATATATATTTTACAATTGAAAGAACAATATTTATATACGCATTTTTAAGAAATTGGAAAAATATTTTCAAAGGAAATACTTACAGAATCGTTTCGAATTTTCAATCTGAAATACAGTTTTTGCAAGTGTAGTCAGTTTTGGCCAAGCATTTTCCACAAACCATTTTCTTGCATGTTATGCAGTCATTGAAAGTCATGTTCGCTTTCAGAATCATTTTTTCAAACGCTTTCAGATTTCACGAATTTCTTAGCATAAATAGTTGGTCCAGTAGTCTGACACATGATATTTTGCTTCGGATATCTTTCAGAAATTTTCTTATTTGCACAAATTTTCCATTGTGTGCCATCTGGAGCGACATGAATTCCATCTCTTTCAGATGCAATAATTAGCGCATCTTCATTTGTATCGGAATCTGATGAAGAATTATTTCTAATACTAATTTCTTGAATTTCGTTTTCATTCTCTGATAACTCACCACCTTCAGATTCATTATCTGAAAGCTCTCGTAATAGAGCAGTTATTTCGTCCGGTGTTAGAAATTTTTTCCGTGACATTATGTTTTATTTCTAATAAAAAGGAAAAACGGAGTTGCTTAGCTATGATGAAACACAAGACTGATAAAAATTGAAACAAAAATTCAATTCGAATGATACAAAGAATTTCGCAAGCAGTACGCAATCATTTCAGCAGGTGCATGGAACTAACCATTTTTCTCAACAAAAGGGATGTAGAGAAAAGAAGAGCAAAAACATTTACTTTCCTGATAACCGATAAAAATATTATGAATCCCAAGGTCATGTTACGCAAAAATAATGAAAGCATTTTACAAATCTTACTTTGGAGTCGATTCGACTCCTTTGGGCGTTCTAGGGGTAATGCCTCATTATCAATTTATTAAATGTGCAAATAATTTATAAATTTCAGAATAAATAGAGATTATAAAAATAATAAAAGTAAAGGAAGCGGGGGAAAAAAAATCAAAATTTCTCAGAGATATGGGTGTTTTAGGAGCATTTGGAGTCGAAACGACTCCATCGGGCGTTCTAGTGTTAAAGAAGAAAGAAATAGTGACCCTTCGTGACCCCGGGGATAAGGCTTTGACTGGGATGCAAAGAACAGTAATGAGAGAGGGTTGAGAGGGAGGGTGAAAAGGAAATAAGAAGAAACTGGACTCCTTATCGCAGTTCAGTATTTTAATTTTTAACAGCCCCCTGTAGGTTTCGGCTAAAATCTTTTCGGCTAGTAAGGAAGTCACGATCGTAAGATATCTCTAGGGGGAGGGGGGTAGTCTTTTGATATCATTATCATTTTGATGGAACCAAAGTTTTCTCTTTTTATTTGTAAACTTGTTTTTAGTTTGTTAGCTTTTTTAGTCTGTTATCTATTTTTAAGAAAATACAAGGTTAATTTAAAAATCATTAAATGATTATAAAATTATTTAATTTCAAAATGTGGTATTTTTTATCAGTATATTTAAAATTATTATTCAGTTTTAGAAATTATTAAAAAATATTATTCAATACTTTTAACCTCATAAATTTATTTATATGTTTATATATATATATGTATATAATATATTAAAAGATGTTTATACAGATATTTTGACACAAAGAAATTTTTGGAAGAATGTATTTTAAGTTATTCATGTTTACTCATTATTATCAAACATTCTTTATTTGATATTTCGTTTTATTATATGTTACAATATGTACTATTTCTTTTATTTTCAAAAATATTTTTACCATCAACAACTTTTTAGAAATGTTTATTTTAAAAATTTAATGTATAGCTCTATTTTACTTATTATTTATATTCAATATTTTTTATTTTATAGATATTTTATGATTGATTACATATTTAGATGTAAATTTTGAATTTTCACAAATATTTTAAATTATATTAAAAGTTTTCAAACTATTTTTATGTCTGTCTGTATAATAAGTATTAAAAAGATGCATGCAGAAGTTGCTTGCAAGTTTTATTTAATTATTTTTATTTGTGAATAAGTCAGCTTTTTAAAAATACGTGTCTTATTTACGGAATGTGCTAACAATCATTTAGAAACAAAACTATTATTTTTTTAAACAAAACTATCCTTTATTTGAGCAAAACATTTCATATGTTGCTGTATTAAAGGGACGTAAGTGTTTTGTAATCATATAATATTTTTTAAACTGAAAAACGTGTTTAAAACATGCATTATATTTGTTTAAAAAGTCATTTTTACATTAAAATATCCGAGAAAATATTTCAAATTTTTGTGTAAATATACATAATAACAACTTATTTCATGTATGTGCATTTCAAAATTACATGGAAAAATAAATCTTTTATAATCTTTTTAAGAACTCTTTACAAGAGTTAAGCTTAGTTTCGCAAAATCCTTCGGCCCAGAAGATGAAATCAAATTTTCCCGCTCTGTCCTCAGATGCGCAGTTCTGAATGTGTGCGCCGTCGTGAACAGGTTAAAAGGTTGAAAATTTATGCCAGGGAGTTCCAGTTTTGTAACCTTTTCCTTAATTTAGCGATTTCATACAAAAACAAACAAACAAAAAAACAATGCACAAATATTAGTACACTAATTTTTCTTTCTTTAGCTATTTCAAACGACATAAACACACACCATTCATGATTGAAGTAAGCGATAAATTATTTTTATGTAGCAAAGCAAGAAGCATTTACTTGGCTAGAGTTGACTGAAGTCAAGGCATTGCAAAAGCTGCCAATTCTGATGCACTTTTATTTATTTTCAGTCTCTCTTCATTTTCAATAGACTATAGATTTTAAAATCTGCAGGTCAAATTAACTCAGTATAAGTAAGATTGAAAGTGAAATTTTAAAAATGATAGTCACTATAAAAAGTAACAGACTGTGTTTCAATGTAGCAAAGGAAAAAAAAAAAGAAGGGGGGGGGGGGGTATTGTTCATGTTATCTATGTGTCTAATAATTCTTTATAATAATTTTATATTTATTTTCAAGAATAAATAACTGAATAAATAACAAGAATAAATAACATATAATCCTCATATGTAATGCATATGTAAATGTCAAATACCCAAAAAGGTCTCAACTATTGTGCATTTTAATGAAATATAGCTAAAAAATAGAAAGTAATAGTTAAAAGAATGAAAATAAAACTAATCTGTAAGTAAATTTTATTTAAAATGTATTTATGCAGAATTTATACAAAATATGAAAGATTTAAAATTATTATAGTACATCACAATTAA
Source organism: Maratus speciosus (assembly GCA_963932465.1). NCBI lineage: Eukaryota > Metazoa > Arthropoda > Arachnida > Araneae > Salticidae > Maratus > Maratus speciosus. The sequence continues at coordinate 551,108,522 of OZ010790.1, read as the reverse complement.
AGCGGATTACATAATTTTTGAAACGAATATCACCTTTTATAAAAAACAATTTTAACATTTAAAAATGTTGAGTAAATGTAATTTTCTTCCTACACAGAACATAATTTTCTAATGTGTGTTGGTTAAAAAAGCCTTATGTTTTTGTTATTTTTACAAATTAATAACTGATTTCAAACAAAGGAAGTTGTACAATTTGTTTGAAAGTTTATTTTTTTTTCAATTCATGTCTACACATAACTTTTGAATGGATACTTTGGCTTTAATAACATATTTTATGTGTTGGAAAAGCTTATCTTTGATGGTGGTCTTGTAAAAATTTCACCAGGACTTAATTGTCTGTCTGCTTGTCTCCCCCATCCCCTTCCTAAACTCTAGAAATAATAAAAATCAGAGTTTGCTCAATCTGGAGTACTTTTTACATCAGACTAGTGAAACTGTAAAATGGTAGTTATGGTAGTCAACTAAATTTAATATATAGTGAAGTTTATTGAGCAACTAAATTGATACTGAAAATGGAAAAAATATTGAAGGGAACTTCTTTTTTCTTCCATATAATAAACAAAAATTTCCAACAGATAATGGAGTTACCTGATTTTACCAGATAATTTCTCTCTGCTACACCGAAAGTAAGGAGTTGTTCTTAATTTGCTCCAAAATCAGCCATAATCAACCTTTATTTTATTGTGTACTACAATCATATATTTGCTAGGTGGATCACAGCACACTATACTTATACAATAACGTAAAATATGTAATTAAAATATGTAACAAAACTAGTATAACAAAATTAATATAATCAATATTAGCTATATAACAAATGTAAAACATAATAATATGATAATGCAAAATTCTCAAGTTGTAAAGATTAAAAAATAAATAAAAATAGATTTTTTTAATAATTTTTTTTTTTTTTTGTATTTAGCAAAATATTTAGTGCAAATTAAATAATTTTAAATAATATTTAATTTGTGTTGAAGATTAAAAATTATATACACTATTGTACCAGAGGTGGGACTAAATGTAAAAAGATTAAGCAGATGACATTTAGTGTCTTTTAAAAGAATTTTAAGTTACATGAAAATAACAGGGAAGCTTTTGATTTTCTATAAACAGTAATGAAGATCTGAATTACCTTTTAAATGCTTTTCCCTTACTTAAACAGTTTTTCATAAATATAGATTAAAGATTATGTGTTTTTGGCCACACATAAAAGGTTGGTAGGCCACATGAGACCTGCAGGTTGAGTATGGCTGTCATAAACTATACACACAACTTTACTCATTACTTGGAGGAAAAAGAAGAACCCTTCTATAGAAATGAATAAAAGCTTTATTATTACGTTTTAAGAATGCTAATCACAATTTTCCCCCAGTTATTTCTAAATAAACTATGATGACTGATTTTTTAATTACCATAAATATGTATTGTCACAGATATAGCACACAAATATATACATAACTACTATCATATACACAATGGTAACAGTCAATAAGAAATTTTACTTGGATGGGATGGGCATAAAGCATTGGGATACCGTTCAGCTTCACGGAGCTCAAAATACTTGTCATGTTTCAATAAAAACTACAAATAAATGAGAAAAGCAATAAATCTTACAAAAAATATATATAATTATTTTACACATGTTAATACTTAAGAATTTTCAACAGGAAAACTTTCTTAAATGCATTACAAATATAACAGGATGTAGTCATTGAATATAATAAGTAACTAGTCGCATGTACCAATCCCAAAACTTTCTTCTATCTCATACATGTTAATACTTCAAAATTCGCTATCACACTGCCAAAATTAAATGGCAATCTATGCATCTCATGAGGATTCTAAAGATATGAAATTCCGTGCATTAGTTCTTGAGATATGACTATCGCCGAAATCGTCTAAATCCAGCAAAATGCTGCATAGCAGCGCCACCTATTGGGTGATTTATACCAAATCCTAATCAGTAACAATTTATGTCAACGGCTGACTGAATCTGAAGTTTGAAGAAAATCCGTGCATTAGTTTTTGAGATAGAGCTATAGCGAAAATCGTGAAAATTCCTGCATAGCAGCGCCACCTATTGGGTGATTAACACCAAAACCTAATTAACAACAACTTGTGTCAACATACAACTAAATCTGAAGTTAGATGAAAATTCGTCCATTAGTTTTATAGATAGAGCTATTGAGGCAATCATGAAAAAGGCAGCACAGAAGCGCCACCTGTTGGGCGATTTACACCAACACATAATCAGTTGCAAGTCATATCAAGGACTAACTGAATCTGAAGTTTGATGAAAATCGGTGCGTTAGTTCTTAAGATAGAGCTATTGGGGAAATCCTGTAAATCCTGCAAAATTCATCATAACAGCGCCACCTGTTGGGTGATTTACACCAAAACGTAATCAGCATCAATTCATATCAAGGACTAACTAAATCTGAAGTTTGATCAAAATCTGTGCATTAGTTCGTGAGATAGAGCTATTGCGAAAATCGTGAAAAATGCAGCATAGCAGCGCCACTTTTTGAGCGATTTGCACCAAAAACTAATCAGCATCAATTTGTATTAGGGACTCACTGAATATCAATTTTTATTAAATTCCGAGCATTAGTTCTTGAGATAGAGCGCCCACAAAATTTGTGTCACATACACACAGACAGACAGACTCACAGAGTCACAGACAGACATTTTGTAAAAACATGTTTTTTGGAATCTCTGACCCCTAAAACGTGTAAATCCGTCGAAAACCGGAATTCGAAAATTTTCATGAATCCGATACTTTCTTCTTGTAAAGATAGAAGAAAGTAAAAATTATATGTACAGTCGTGGAAAAAAAAAAGTAAACACACCTACTAACTCAACAAATTATCGTAGAAGAAAGTTACTGGTACCGAACGATTGGAAATAAAGTCTACTTTTAAATGATGTATATAAAATTTGCTTAGGGGGCCATCTACATATTAAAACAAACCCTAACTTCATTTTTTTCAATGGGAATACCTAATTCTGACAGCATAAATGAACTCTACATCCTTCAATTAGCCTAAACACAAATTTTTATGCAATTCATACCATAAGTTTCCGAGAAATTAATTATTATAAAACGTGCATATTTTAAGGGCTGTATCCAAATTGAAGTTCGGTACTCAATTGTTAATCGAGAGAGCCTCCTTCCTGATCAAGACACCTTAAGCACTACTCAAGCAGTCAATGAAGCCTGTTAGACAACGGGACAGCAGAAGAAATTTCAAAATATCTACTCACTTCTATCATAGACGGCCCCTTAAACCATCATTTTGCCGTTTATTAAGCATAATTTGAAAACTACTTGGAAGAAAAATGTGAAATTTCAGATTTTCATAAAGCAGGACTTAATAAATCTAAATCCATCAAAAAAAAAAATTGTAGGTTGCAATTCATAATTTTTTCGAATATTAATTTCATAATTCATATCATAAAATTATAAAAATTGCAAATTCAGCGTATTTATGTTTGGGCACATTAGTATTATTGCTACACAAAAAATTAGCACATTAGAAGCATAATTTCAGGAGATATGAATAAAAATATGAAAATGCAATTTAACATTAGAAGCACTAAATTTTGAATGTTTATAATTCAAAAACTTATCATTCAAATGACTTGAAATTTGGTTTCTGGGCATAGTTTGAACCGAAGATTTGAAATATCTCGTTAAAATTGGGCATTGCCATTGAAAAAAATCAGGTTTGGGTTCGTTTTAATATGTAGATGGCCCCCTAAGCAAATTTTATATACATCATTTAAAAGTAGACTTTATTTCCAATCGTTCGGTACCAGTAACTTCAGTCTATGATAATTTGTCGAAGAGTTAGTAGGGAATGTTTACTTTTTTTTTTTTTCCACGACTGTACATATATGCGTGTGTAAGTTACATTTTTGTAAAATAATTAAAAATATGCAATTAAGTCAATAGAATTATTAAGGAAATGGCATTACAGAAAGACATTCTTCTTCATTTTTTATTAATATTGCTGAAAAAAGTAAATAAAATAGACAAAATTCTAAAAAAAAACTAAAAAAAAAAAAACTGACTGATCTAAATATTTATTAACAATGTATAAATGAATGAAAATTTTCATATTATAAAATTATTATTATGTATAACATATTGGATGATACTTTTAAAAATTATACACACAATTCAAATTATAGGGAAGTTTTTTTTTTAATATAACAATCATTGCAACAAATAATAGCAAAGATTCGTAAACAGGGTTTGTACATATTTCTTTAAATAAAAATGTGAGACTTTTAAGAAGCTTCAAGGACCAAAACAAATAAAAATTGACCAAGGGTTTCATTTTTGTAAATACGGGTTTTAAGCATTCAAATGGCCGGTGGGGGGGGGGGGGGGGAGAGATTTCAGTATGTGGCAGTAAAAATTTAGAAAACTGTCACTTATAGTAATTTTAAAATAGTAAAATCAGAAGAAAAAAAAAAAAAAAAGGAAATTTAAAAATTGTTAAACTTAGCATGCAGGGGGAAAAGGAAAACAAGCGGGGGGGGGGGGGGGGGGGGTCAAAGGGAGATTTAGGTGATTTTTTAAAAATCAAAAATTAAAAGAAACACAGAAGAGTTTCACCCTTGATTAAGAAATAATACGAAAGTAAAATTAAGGACTTTTAGCAAAATTTTGCATGAAAATAAGTACTTTTAAGGACCAAAAATTACTTTTGAAAAATTTAAGGACTGTGAAGGACCGTACAAGCTCTGGTAAATATAAAACACCTAAATATACTTTTAGAAAACAGTCAGCTTGACAAAAAAGAAGAAATTATATGGAAGTACATCAGAAAAGAGAGAAATATTTAAAGTTTAAAATGAAGCATTTTTCGGATTATATGACCACACGCCATGGAATATAGAATAAAAACATTAATGATTTTTTAGATAATTACATTGGAATGAAGAGTTATTACGAAAATTAATGTAGCTTAGACTGAAGTAACAATATATTTATAAAAAATAATAAAATAAAATAATAATAAAAAATAACCTTGAAACTCTATAAAGAAAAAATAAGTACATTTAATTGATTCTACATAGAGGTTTGCATGGGCCAAAATTTCCAGGCTCAACCCTTTATTGGGTATGACCCATTATGAAATCTAAAAATTCGTCCCAGGCCCAATCTGGCTCGGCCCTATATAAAAGTTAAAAATTCCACCCGAGACCGACCTGACTTAACTTCTATAAGGCATGCCAATATTTCTGAATCAACATTATCCTGCAACTAAAATTATTTAAAAAGCACACTTACTTATACATAGATTTTATTTTCAAATTATGTGTCCACAATTCATTGAATGTGGAATAACAATAATATTAATGGGCACTTAAGACAATTGCATACATAAACACTCATTAAAAAAAATTGACTTAGACAATTACATTCAAATGATGATTCAGTAAGAAAATCAACATAGTTTACAATGAAAGAAAAAGATGGTAAAAGAAAATCACAATTTAAAAGTTAAAAAAAAAAAAAAAAAAAAAAAAAAAAAATTTGGGCCAAACATAAATTTCTCCAATTCATTAAACCAAGTTTCTAAAACTTTCATTAAACAGATGTACAATATCGTTTTATTTTTACAAAAATAAATAAAATACGAGCCAGGGAGAAGAAAGAAGTCCAGGCCCAACTCGTCCCAGAAAAATAGAAGCCATGCCTGAGTCTGCAGAGAAAATTAAAGGCCTGTGTCTGGCATAGAAAGAATAAAAACAGTCCTGGTCCGGCCTGAGTTTCATGAAGGAAAATTGGCCAGGGCCGGTGCAGGCCTCTAATTTACTGCCATCATTACCTAGGATGCTTTAATTAGAACTCAGTAGCAGTAGCGATAGAGAATACTTCATTGGCCATAGAGACAAGGAGTTTTTTGTAACCAACACTTTCTTGCAATGTAAAGAAGAGTTTGACAAGGCTTTATTCCTCAGGCATTTGCATGCCGAATGTCCTATATTGCCTTTTCCAGGTTCAAGAGGCAAAACAGTAGGTGCTTCTACCTACAGAAAATCCTTGTCATGCCCATAGTTGTTGTAGTGCGTGTGAAGTGTTGAATACCGTGACAACAAACCAATTTGGTATTTTACAATTGCAAAAACATATAAAACAAATCATAACTGTTATTTTGATAACATGGGGAAATTGAATAGGGTATAATATATACAGAAAAAAACGCAAAAAATGAATTGTCAGCATTTGTTATTAAAACTTTCAGAAAGTAGAAATGATATTTTTATGTAAAAGTAAAATTTCGTCTTTACTTAAACACAGTATGAATGTTGAAAAACTACCAAGCAAGGTTCAATCTCTTAGGTACTTATTAAAATATTCAAATTTTGAGATCGCAAAACAATTTTTCTCTTTCCTTTAAAAATATTTAGAATACGTTACCGAAATTTGTTTTAAAATTCAGAATTATGATCAAAATGAGAGAAAATATTTTAACCCCTTAACCTACAACTACGTGTGAGACACGTGGTCTTGTATTCGGGCCAAAACTGATTATCACGGGCCTGGCCTGCAGTACATCGGTCAAGCCAAATGCAGACCTGCCAACCTTTGATAATGAGAAATCATAGCACACAAAATTTAAATTAATCTGGAGATTGGTTGGTTGATTTTTCGTGTTTCACAGCCATCTTTTGACATTCGTAAAAGGAATAAGGTTTCCGTCTTTCAAATCAATGTAGTAAATTGTTTCCTCTGAAAATTTTTATACGATTTTTAGAGTTTATTTTTGTTTCGCAGTGGTTTTTTTTTTTTTTTTTTTTTTTTTTTTACATTTGTAAAAGGAGCCTGGTTTCAATTTTTTAGCCCGGTTCAGTACATTTTGACGGAATTCGCGATTTTTTTTCTCGCCATCATTTCAGGATATTCACAATTTTTTTCCCACAATCGTAATTCACATTTTCCTATCACAATTCTTTGCTGAAATCCGCACTTTGTACCATGAACTTTTGACGAAATTCGCATTTTTTACGCGATCCTTTGACGAATTTTGTGGGTTTTTTACCACGATCCTTTGACTAAATTAGTGTTTTCTTTCTGCGATCTTTCGGTGGAATTTGTGTTTTCTTACTAATCTTCTGATGAATTTTGATGAAATCTTATTGATCTTTTGACGAAATTCGCGTTTTCTTTCTGCGATATTTTGACAAAATTCACATTTTTTCCATGATCCTTTAACGAAATTTATTTTCTTCTGCGACCGATTGAGGAAATTTATTTTTTTCTTTTTTTACACGATCATTTGTCGAAATTTACGATAGTTTATCGCAAATCGTGCGATTTTGCACACTATTTCAAACCTTGCCCCTCAAGGAACCCTTTCCAGAAATTCTTTAAATGGCACCCTTGTTTCTAAGGAAGGGAATTCCTGTATAAATATTTACAAAAACACGATTAGAGTGTTTTATGTTAAGAAGTTTTTTTTTGCAGCCCAGAATTTTTTTTTTCTCATGAACATTTTTTAATGTCCGAATTTTCGGACTAATGGCCAATTTTTTAAAACTTTCGGAAATGAATACTTGGAAATTTCAGAACAGAATCACTCCTGAAAAATATGCTGCGCGGGATAAAAATCGCAACTAGAAACAAAAAATGCTTTTGTGTTTTTTGCAAAAAATCGTAGTTTAAGACCGATTTTTGTAGCATCGTAGTTGATAGGTCCAAATCGTAGCAGTTGGCAGGTCTGCAAATGTAAATATTACGGACATGGCCCGTAGTACATCAGTCGGGCCAAATGTAAGTATTATGGGCATGGCTCCTGGTACAATGATTGAGCCAAATGTAAATATCACGGACATGGCTTGTGATATTTACAATCAGTATTTATACTTTGTACTCAGTATTATACTTTGTCAGTTGATTTACCGAACTGTGGAATGGCTTGAAGGCTGCACAATCTTGTTTACATTTTGGACCCAAGCTGTTGCAATGTAAATCGTAAGTTAAGGGGTTAAAAACTTAGAAAACTGGGTCATTCCATGCCAAATCAACCAAAAAATTTCAATATTCAACCTGACCATTTCAGATTTCAATGAAACTGCCAGGAATCATTGTCCCTGATGATATAAATGAGAATATATTTTTATAATTTTTTTTCTCTCATCAAATTTTCATACAATCAATTACTTAAATTCTGAACAATCATCCTTTTTTGGCTTGCGTAAATGCTTTTAATTTTTGAATTTCTCAAATTCTATCAGGCATAGAGAGTTCTATAACCCCTCATTTTAAAGAGAATTTCATAAGGTTTGATTTGATATCCAAGTTGACTATGATTCATTAAAAATAATATTTTTTAAATGAAAAAAAATTTTTTTTAGATAGTGCTTTTTAAAAATTTCGAAGAAAATGTATGTTTTATGTAACATTATAAGCTTAAAATTTGAAATTTTTAGAGTGGGATCTCAATGAGATCAGGAGTTATTAAATAAAAGCTAAATATTACAATACAAATGATAATCTGACTAACTTATTTTGTTATTTATTTTTTGTATGGTAAACTAGCTTTTATTTCATAACTCCTGATCCCATGGAGATCCCACTCTAAAAATTTCAAAGTTTTAAGCTTATAATATTACATAAAACATACATTTTTTTAAAATTTTTAAAAAACACTATCTAAAAATTTTTTAAAAATGTAAAAATTATTATTTTTAATGAAGCATAGTCAACTTGCATACCAAATCAAACCTTATGAAATTCTCTTTAAAATGAGGGGTTATAGAACTCTCTACGCCTGATAGAACTTGAGAAATTCAACATTGAAAACATTTATGCAAGCCAAAAAATGACAATTTTTCAAAATTTAAATAATTGTATGAAAATTTATTGAGATAAAAAAATTATATATATTTTCATTTATATCATCAGGGACAATGATTCCTGGCAGTTTCATTGAAATCCGAAATGGTCAGGTTGAGTCACTGGTTGATTTGGTGCGGAATGACCCAACTAGATTTTCTAAATAAAAATCTGGAAAAAAAAAATAATGCTTTAATATTGATACACATGGAGCTAGCATATTTACCACCAATATTATAAATACAAAAATAAAAATTCATTTTGAAATTATAACTAAATGTTCAAAATTTTTTTTAAATATATCAATTCACAACACAATAGATATGAAATAGTAATATAAATTTATTACAAACAGGATATATATTGGAAATAGATCAAGGTTTTTTGCAGATTCAGCATCTTTATTATAAAGAAAAGCATTTCTGTTACTAACATTGACATCATAATGATGGTTTCAAAAATCTGCTCCATTGCTTTTGCTTTTACCACTATACATTTGCTTTTAAATATCACACAATTTAATTTTTTTGGATGGACAAGTTGGATCATCGTTCATTGAAGAGTAATTTAAATGGAACTGAAACTAAATATGATAAAAAAGGAAGGGAAAAATGGTCATATTAATTTGCAATTTTTCATGTCCTCCTCGCAAAAAAAATTCATTATTGATTGATAGCTTACTGAAATAATTTTACAGAGCATATAATTGTGATTTCATTATTAAACATAGCTCACAAAGAAGGAGGAATATCATGAAGTATGAAAATTTCTTATTTTGTACTGCAGTTATATGACAATTTTTATTTACATTCATCATTAATAACGAGACACTAAAAAAAAAAAAAAAAAAAAAAAAATCGATACATTTAATGTGTAAAGGAATAAAACTAAGTTAACAATAAATGATACCTCTAAATGTCCAAAGGACTGGACCAATGGTATAACTTCCAATCCATTATCTGAAGCTAGTTGTTGGATCTTCATTATTTCTTCTTTGCTAAAGGCAACATTAATTAAATCTCAAAACAAAGCAAAAAATTATATAATTAAGATTTTACTTTATTACAAATTTAAAACAAGACTTCTAATTTTTCATTAATTATAAAATACAGTATGGAACCGTTTATCTGGAAACTAGTTATCCAGAAGGATATTTCCAATAGACTGATTACAGAATCTTTGATGAAAAAGCGCCATACACTGCCAGTTTGACATATGCATTGCTTGAAACATTGCAAAATGCATGGTATAACTTGATGCCAGAATTTAGGATTTGAAATGGAGACATATTTAGTTACATATTAGATGTTTTGATTTTTATGTAGAGGAAACAGAAGAACTTTTGTTTCCAGGAGGTTCCTATAAATTACCTTCTTTCAAACTCTGATTAATCTTTATCTTTTCTGGATCTTATTCTTAAACTAAGTAATCTAACAATTAATTTGAAATCAGAAATAATGCCATAACCATATATATATTCCACAAAACTTATCAAATTGGTGTTGCTTTAATGCCCAACCACTTACCCAGAATACATCTGACCTCAACCATTTTGGATAAATGGTTGTGTACTGTAGTTGGGAATAAATATATAACCTGATTAAATGGATAAGAAAGATCCTAATTTTAAAAGAAAAAAAAAATATTATTTATGTTCAAAATTAGATTACAAATTTACTTAACATTTTCTCAGATCTCCAAGGTCATATATGGTGCATAATTTAACAAAGGACATGTTAATTCATCTAATTTCAAAAAATGTATTTAAGTTACACAATAGTTTACGCCAAGTAGTAAAAATATTACATTTAAAACAACATAATTCCTTTCTAACTTAAAAACGGAATATGGAGTATAAAAGTAAAACAGTGTGAATTTAAATATTTTTTACCTGCATTATTACATGTTAAAAACTATATAACCTTTAAAAAATGTTTTAGACTATTCTAAATATAATATTTGTTTCTACCTACTTTAATAATGAATATTTTTTTCATTAAATGAACTTAAATGATATGAATAACATTGAAAAAAATAAGGTTTTTGATAAGTTAAGAAGACTTGCCTGATGCCGCCCTCCTCACAAAAGTACTTTTAAACACAAATATTGTTTATATAATGCTATTCTAAAAAAAAAAAGCAGAGTGATGCTATCAAAGAATGTAAAGAAACAGAAAAGTCAAATATGCATTACTTAAAATAATTAAACTAGACCTCCTCCCACCCCAAAGAAATTAGGAATAGATAAGCCAAACAAGAGAAACAAGGAATTTTTTAAAATAAGCATCTAAATGGATCATTTACATTATATGAATTGCTTTGTAAAAAATATCTTCAGATAAAATGGATTAGGAAAACATATCTGTAATAATTTTAAATTAAATATTAACTAAACAGAAAAAAATAATGGTAAGTTTAATTTCCATTTCAATGCCTCAAAAAGTTCTTTTATATGACATTTTTATCACTTTTTAAACTAACTTCTAAATAATACAATACACAGCAATAATGAAAGTGTGTTTACATTCTCCAATCACTATGCTGAATTAGGTACGTTTTTACTTGGATAATAAGTGAAATCTGGTTTTGTTTCAGCACACATCTTTTAAATATAATTTTAAGATTAAGGTTAAGGGATCTTATTTTTAAAATCCTAAATATACAGGTTATAGCAAAAAGTAGTGTGATAATAGATGATTTAATAAAATCATTGGTACTTGCAAATTTTCTGTGCCAGAAAGAAACATACATCAAGTATGGTCTGATAATATTCATTATAGAATCCTTTACTCTTTTCTTTCTACACTGATACTACATAATATTATATAGTTGCCTTAAAATCATTTGTAGAAGTATTTGCATTTAACAATACAATATGATTACAGATGTGTATATTAAAGATATGTTTAAATGCGCATAGGATATACATACTACATAATATTCGTAATATATTCATTCTGGTGACCTGAACATATTGATGGAAATGAAACTACCATCGTAAATATCTTTTATAGCTAAAAGCCACCAACCTGATGTTTCATATTTAATAAATGTACCATTACTAAATTACAATTTTACATTATTTTAGTTTGCTTTTATATGTTTGCAATTTTTAACATTTTTATAAATTTAAAAAATGTATTTTAAATTACTATTTAGAACATGATTGACAATTGGCAATAATAAACACAACTGGTAATTGACAACTATTTTTAGCAATCTATCTTCCTTGCAAGGATAATATGTAAGTACCAAATTATTTAAAATAAGTGAAGATGCAAGATTTACCTATACACATCTGGTTGGCACACAATTTGCAGTTCACCTAAATATGGGAACATGTCTTCATATTCCATTAAAACACCAGTAGCTCCAAGTTTTTTTAGTAAGGGGAACACCTGAATAAAAATAAATGAATGAATGTAATTCATATGGTAGAAAATCTTTATAAAACAATCCTATAATGCAATTCTCTATAGAATGCACAACTTCTCAGACATAAGCAAGAAATTTTGCAGTTAAGAAGAACCTACATTCCAACATTGTAAAAAATGGCTACTCTTTAGGGGGCTAAATTTGATACATTAGTTCAACTTTATTTCCTTAATTCAGAGATTTTTAGTGAAAAAAATGCTAATATTACAATAAATTTTTTTGAAAAAGAGTAATGAATGATTTGGTTCAGGCCAAATATTTGGATCATGTTTATAAAGTAAATTTAACAACATGTGGAATGATCCATATTATGTAAAAATTTATAATTTCACAACTCCTCATCCCAAGAAATGCAATATATACACTACAGAATTTTGATATGTTTCAGACATATTTGGCCATGTTTACAAGATAAGTTTAATGATATGTGAAACGTGTTCTACATAACGCAAAATTCTATATAATGCATAACCTTGCATTTTTAGGTTTGTGTTATAAAGATCATTAATTAATTTTTGAAAAATATATTAAATTCACGATCGACCCATCTCCCCATCGGCGATGAGGAAGGGGGGGGGGGGGAGAATTCCACTTTTTTATTATTGAATGCACAAAATCTCAAATCTTCTAGGGAAGAATGTCCCCCCTGAATTCAACACTGCCAAAGTGCCTGCTATTCAGGTTTTGCTGTATTATTAAAAACAACCATATCTTTGAATATTATCTGGTCTTTTTTACATAATGTAAGTGATACAGTTCTATGCACTAGTGATTCACAGAGAATGATATCCAAAGCAAAATGATGTAGGTAGATTAATATCTTTCAGACCGAGTACCTTCTAGCCTATCAATGGGGCTGGAAGTACAGAAGACATACCAACTGCATAAAATAAGAGCAGTTGCTTTACCTTAAAACATACAAATGGAGTATTCCTCTTTCATTCTTTAGGCATAAAACAAAATCTTCCAGACTACTACAAATCAATTTCACATTACCTGTTGGTGCTTATGACTGTGTACCCCCTCCTCTTAAATAGTGAAATAGGATGCATGTTGTATTTTATTTGGTCTTGTGATTATTACTTAACCTTCACAGCACTATTGCTCTTTTTAAAATTCATTTTTTCACTATAAAAATATTTCTTGGGGTTCCAGAAACCATCTTGTTACACTTATGACATGTAAAAACGAACGACCTTCTTTTTTTTTTCTTCTTTTTACACATACATACTTGAAGGTTGATTTAAAATTAATTAATGAATGTAAGTTTCAAGATTACCTGTTCATAATAGGATACCAAAGGTGGAGCTCCTTTAAGATCAAAATGAATTACTCTGTAATAATAAGGAATAAATAAATTCATAATTCAGTAAGTAAAAGAAAAAAGATTATTTTAAAATTTTTAATAAAGTAAGATAGATAAAAATGGCGAGTGAAAAACTGTACACTATTTCTGTGGCGTAATTAATTATTTGGATTGTAGGGTAGATGCTCCAGTTGTGGCCACTGTACCAGTTGTGGCCACATTGGATCAGTTTGTCCAATATTTAAGCTGTGAATTGATGCAGACAAATAATATGCATTCTCACACCTTAAGCAAACACCCTTTTATCATTTACAATCTCATTTGTTTATTTTTTGATAAAATGTGACTTACAAAAAAAAATAAATTTGTGAATCTGTAGTGTGTGCTCACATGTATTAAGATTTTTGCTTAGCTGACAAGTTTTCCAAATCTTTCAATATTAGGCACTTATTGGGTTTTGTTTGTCCTGAAACAAATTGCTGTTAGGTTTTATGAGGTAAGCTTCCTCTATTGCAATTTCACATTTAAATTAATTATTTTAACAGTTTAATGGGGGTGGCCACAACTGGTGCTTTAAATTTGCTATATGTACCAGTTAGGGCCATGGAAGTTTGAAGTGGCAAAAAGGGCACAACATATGTTCCACTTTTGGCCACATGATTCATTATAGTGAGAATTTTAGCCATTAAATAATTTTAAGAACATCTGGATAAAAAAAAATCTATTTACTTTTGTTTTATATAGTAATGGCTTCAATAATAATAATAAAAAGCAAGGCTAATAGCAGTTCTATCAAAGAGATTTTGTTTTCTCTGTCCAATAGATAATTCACTTTAGAAAGGACACTGTGCTAGTAACTAAAGAATGATATTTCTAAAGAAAATATAGTATATTGTGTTTAGTATTGATAAAACCAAAGGGGAGGGGCGATATGTCCTACACGATAAATAAATTAAAACATAAATTTTGGAAGATTTTACAAATTATAAATTAAAAAAGTTTAATAAAATTACAGCATGATTTCTTGTATTTTTCCTAAAGATGTGAAGTTCCATAATTTTTGCCAGATTTCGGGCAAACTGATTTAGAAATACTAAATATTGTGAAAATCTTAACTAGAGATATCTAAATACAAGCAAGAATGTATTTCCCATTATTTAAAAAGAACAGCATTCATTTTACTAAGTTTAAAAAACACAGAATTCTGTGCTCTTAAAAAATGGACTAGAGGGAACACTGTTCTAGGATAAGAAGTAAAATTAAGGCCATTCAAAATGTATAATGCCAGCACTACAAGCTAGCAAAGTTTTGGAGCACCAGAAATAAAACTCTTTGGTGACGGTTCAAGTGTTTTAATCAATCCACAATCCATTGGATAATTGTAAAACTGATTTAAATAGTTAATCTTGATGTCCTACACGCACTGTTGTCCCTTTTATGAATCAAATTAAATATATTTTTTGTTTTTTTAATTGAAATTTTCAGTTAAAATCAACATAAGTATATTTTACTTGATGTTTTTATCAATTCATAAAAAAAACCACACAAGAAATATATGTGTGGTAAGATAGATGTTGCATAAAAATGCTTTGTTTTTACTTATTATCAATTAAAATGTTTGTTAAACTACATGATATTGGAGTGGCCCCAACTGGTGCATAGAGGTGGCCACAACTGGTACAAATTGAAATAAATTATTTAATGAGTTATTACTCACAATCTAAAATATTTTGTTGAAAGTTATTATAATTCACAGAAAGACAATTAAATTTGCTAAATAATGATGTTATTATGATTTAATATGCTTCAATCAGTCAATAACTGTAAAATTTCAATTTCAAATTTTCTCTAAAGGTGGCCACAACTGGACCATCTACCCTAATATTGATATTGGCTAATAAAGCCAACCTGAAACATACATGTTTAACGTTTATATACTACATGAAGAAAAAAAAATATACATAACATAATTAACTCTTTAAATTGAATCTTTTACTTGTTAATTTAAGCACAAATGCTTGTGGTGATTTAAACGTTTAGCATAAATTTCTCATTAGAATATCTGTTTCATAAGAGTTACAAAGTTAAAAAGTAATTAAATAAGGATCTCAACAGCTATAAAAGCTAGGCTAATTAAAATAGTTGAATTTACCCTTTAACCTTTTAAGCTTTAAATAACATTGCTTTTCGCAAATTGAAATATATAAACCTTCCAATTTACATGATATATTCAAATTTAAAAGTAAAATAAAAAAATTTCATTTACATACTTTGCAAATTCAGGTAAGCTTAAATCAAGTGTATTCATTTTAATTAAAACTGTTGTACACACACACAAAAAAAAAATAGACTAAACTTCAGAAATTGTCAAGACCATTGTCACATTAATCGTTAATATAAGATATAAAATTACTCTTTGATAAAATTATAAAAAAAACTGAAAATTTTTTAGGAAACTACATTCACAAATATGAAGGAGAAATTAGTTCGCGGTCAATCACAAAAATTGGACGTCGGTCAGGCTTTGATCAACAACAAAATCCGGCAGAAAACCGTCTAAATCCAAAACTAAACATGAACATCTTCTTCTTCATGTTTAACCCATGGGGTATAGTTTTTTTTAATCAAGACGTCAAAAAATTTTATTGTGATTTTATTTAACTTTTACTAAAATGATATAGTGTGTTTTTTTATTTTAAATAATTCATAAAAGTTGTTTTTAAGACTTAAAAAGGAAAGTTCGTTATGTATTTAGCCAAGAGACCTCTTGTGAGTAAAATTTGTATTATCAGTGAGGCATCTGTTACTGAAGTAAAAAATGTAAATATTTCTTTTATATTACGATTGTAAGATCTTTTCTATTACCGCTTCTGTGTAGTGATGATAACACTGTCATAATTCGTTTATTTGTTAGTAAAATTTAAAGTTTTTACTTCCATGCAATTTTATTGGAATAAAATAAGTGTAACATTTTCATTTTTTTAAATTATCATTCCGTAGAATGGATCTAATCTTCTATAATCTTTAAATAACATCTGTTCGCTTTTCGTCTTTTCAGCACTATTCATTTGTAGAAACTTAGTCCATTTAACTTTCTGAATGTTTGTTCTTTGTATGCATTTTTTAAGGCTAAATATATTTAATCTACTTGTACGATGTCTCTTTTGTGGGCTGTTGACTGTCATGGAAAAGTTTATAGGCTCTCAACTGCGGATGAACACTGGACTGAACTAGAATATTGTGGATTAGAGATTAAAAAAATATCAGTTCACGAATTTTTTACCTGGGCCATTGGGGGAGATCATCAGATCTACATTTATGTTCCTGCCAGAGACATTCCCATTCGTTATAAAGTTGTAACTTTTGAAAATGAGGTAAATTTAATACATTTTACTCTGATTTCCGAAAGTTTTTCTTATTTTAGACTTTTGATTAAATTAAGTCTCTCAATAATTTCTCAGATAATAGATTTTTTATTCAGGAAGAGGAATTTTTTATGATTAATTATATACAATTCATATAAACTACAATTAAAGTTATAATCCAATTACTTGTAATGTTATATGTAAGGATCCTAGGCTTTGGCAGTTATTTAAAAGAATACAAAGTTCCTAACGAGACTCATACTCTATACTAATAAAAGGGAGGTGTTTGTATTGCCCAGGGATAAATTCAGGGAGTGGCCTGGGGATGAATTTGTCCACCCTAACTAGGAGCATAAAAATGTCCCCTTCTGGAAAGCTTGAGATTTTGTGTTTGTTAATGGTTAAAAAGTGCAAATACGCCCTCCTCACACACACAGAACTCCCTACTAATCCGCCCCCCCCCCTTCCTTTTCCAGCCCCAGTGGCAGAAAGCTTTGTAGCTGTCTGCGACAAGCTTTTAAAAATTTCATAATCTGTCTGCAAATTTTACATGTCATTTTAATGAATAAATAATAAATTAACTAGGAATTTTTTATCATTCTATTTAAAACATGGTAATCATGATGCATTCTCATTAATTTTGCTTATAACATTTCATCATCTAACTTCTTGTGAAATTTGTAAAGTGTGAAGGATAAGCAGAACCACACATAGGCAATAACGAAGCTTTTAAAAACCTTCAGAAGCCTCAAGCGCGAAAAGCACTGAGTTTTTTCTAAAACCCTTGAATGAAATCTGCAACCTTTTGAGGAAATTATTTTTTTGTAATTCTTTGGTGAAATTCACGTTTTTTCTATGGCTTTTTGAAGAATATATCTTTTTTTTTCGCAATTTTTGGATGAAATTTGCTTTTTTTCGTGATCCCTTGACAGAATTTGCGTTTTGTTCGCGAACCTTTGACAAAATTGGCGTTTGTTTCACGATCCTTTTCCGAAATTTGTGCATTTTACGCGACCTTTTGAGAAAATTCGCGCTTTTTACGCGATCTTTAGCCGAAATTTGTGCTTTTTACCAGGGTTGTAAAAAACCCAGCCCGGGTGGGTAGCTGGGTGGGTACCCGGGTAGCTACCCCCTACAACCCTTATAGTTGTAAAAAACCCGGGTTTTTTATAAAAAGCCCAGCCCGGGTGGGTAGCTGGGCGGGTACCCGGGCAGCTACCCACTACAACCCTGCTTTTTACGCAATTTTTTGCCACAATTCATGTTTTTTACCTGATTTTTTGCCAAAATTCATGCCTTTCAGTTCTTTTGCCGAAATTAAAGCTTTTAACGCAATCTTTTGCCGAAATTCATGCCATTAACACGATCTTTTGCTGAATTTTGCAAAGATCGTGTCTTTTGATTCCCGAAATTCACGCTTTTTACGCAATTTTTTGCCAAAATTCACGTATTTACCCGATCTTTTACCGAAATTAACGCCTTTTTTGCCAAAATTCGCACTTTTTACACAATATTTTGCCAAAATTTGCGCTTTTTACGCGATATTATGCTGAAATACGTGCTTTTTATGCAATATTTTGCCGAAATTCGCCCTTTTTATGCGATTTTTTGCCTAAACTCGCGCTTTTTATGCGATTATTTGCCGAAATTCGCGCTTTTTACGCAATTTTTTGCCACAATTCATGTTTTTTACCTGATTTTTTGCCAAAATTCATGCCTTTCAGTTCTTTTGCCGAAATTAAAGCTTTTAACGCAATCTTTTGCCGAAATTCACGCTATTAACACGATCTTTTGCCGAATTTTGCAAAAGATTGTGTCTTTTGATTCCCGAAATTCGCGCTTTTTACGCAATTTTTTGCCAAAATTCCCGTATTTACCCGATCTTTTACCGAAATTAACGCTTTTTTGCCAAAATTCGCACTTTTTACACAATATTTTGCCAAAATTTGCGCTTTTTACGCGATATTATGCCGAAATATGTGCTTTTTATGTAATATTTTTCCGAAATTCGCCCTTTTTATGTGATTTTTTGCCTAAACTCGCGCTTTTTATGTGATTATTTGCCGAAATTCGCGCTTTTTACGCGATTTTTTGCCAAAATTCACGCTTTTTACCCGATCTTTTGCTGAAATTAAAGCTTTTAACGCGATCTTTTGCTGAAATTCACACTTTTTACGTGATCTTTTGCCGAAATTCACGGCATTAACACGATCTTTTGCTGAAATGTGTGCTTTTTACGTGATTTTTTGCTGAAATTTGCGCTTTTTTCGAGATCTTTTGCCGAAATTCATGCTTTTTATGGGATCTTTTGCCGAAATTCGCGCTTTTTATGGGATCTTTTGTCGAAATTCGCGCTTTTTATGAGATTTTTGCCAAAATTCGTGCTTTTTACGCGGTCTTTTGCCAAAATTCACGAATTTTACCCGATCTTTTGCCAAAATTCACTCTTTTTATGCGCTTTTTTGCCGAAACTCGCGCTTTTTACGCAGGAAAAATTGTCCGAAAGTTGCGGACAATTTTTTAAATTGACTTCATTAGTGCAGACAATGGTTGTCCGCAAAAGATGTTTTGTGTCCGCGACTATGTCGCGGTGTTTCTGCCACTGGGTTTCCAGCAACTGCAAAATTCCCTCCCAGAAAAATATGCCTGAATTCAACACAGTACATGTGCGATGGCCATGGAAATTTATTGCTTGTAAAAAAAAAAAAAAAAAAGTCTGTCATTAAATAAAGTGAAGATTACCAACTGATAATTACGGTGTAGATTTTGAACATGAAAAAATGCTAGCTGCGCGATTCCACAGTTTGCAAAAGTGTTATCAAGTTTGTATTCCTCAAAAAGAAAAATCATCATGTTTTCCAATCAACAACAAAATCCCCATAAAAAGTCTTTTGCCTTCTGATATTTATCTCTTTCTTTTCTCAGGTTGTTTTCAAAAACCACCTTTTCAATATTATAAGTGCATTCAGGGCATGCTTTAAAGGGGAGTAAGGGGTAAGGTACTAAAAGCGAAAGGACTGAAAATGAGTAAATTTTTTGGTTAAAATATAATAAGATATCCTTCAAAAAAGAGGTGAAAAAAAATCTAGCGCAGGGCGCCATGGCTACTACAGCTTTCTCTGGGTGCATGTTTTCTCTCTCAATCAATCGTATGCAAAGATGCTTACTTTGGTTTACAATCCTGAAATTGTTTCGATGTGTCTTTAATTCCTTTGTTGTAATAAAAAATACCTCTCATGTGCTGTCTGTCTAGTGATTGACGATTATTCCTCAAACTAATTCTCGAAATTTAGTACACTAGTCAGAATGCATGTGTATGTCGAGGGAAAAAATATTAGAGCATTTTAGGTACTTAGGGGCGCAAAGTTTTCTCTGGGGTGCACTGGCCCTCGGGCCTGTGGGCATGTCACAACTACATTCTAGTTTAACTCCCTCACTGACAAGCCGTGTTAATACGTTCACTAAGCTCCAGTTTTCACTGCAATACAAGCAATATTTAAAGTAGTATAATTCTATTGATTTAATGTATTTTTACAGGGGTCTGTCCAGACTTTTCTCACAGGGTCCTGTTTTTGTGAAATTGTGAAGTTTTTTTTTTTTATTTTGTGAAAATTCTAGTCATAATTTTGTGAATTTTAAATTATCGATATCTTCATGTTCTATCATTCATATATAAAAAGCTAAGTAATATGCTTTTTTGGTGAATTAAACTGCTTACTTACAGGCCAGATTTTATTTTTTAATGACTAAATTTGTGAAAAGTTCAATTTGAAAGTGAAAAAAATCTGTGAAAGCTCTATTTAAGAGACAAATAATTTTGTGAAGGGTCCTGTTTTGGGATAAAATGTTTTGTGAAGGGTCCTGTTTGTGGCTAAAAAATTTTGTGAAGGGTCCTGTTTTAAGATAAATTATTTTGTGAAGGGCCCTTTAAAGGACCTAAAATTTTTCTAAACACATCCCTGTTTTAATACATTGAACAATGATTAATACTTCCAAGGATTGCATTCATATTCGTTATTAAGTTTTTTTTATAAAATGTTCAAAGAATCATTTTTTTTAGCATTTAAAACAAAATGCAGAGAAAACATTACAATTTTGCCCTTTTCCAAGACAGTTGGAGGGTTAAAGAGACATGGGCAAGACATATTCATATGCAATGATTTTCTTTTGAACTCTGCAGTGTATTTAAAACCTTTTTTGCATCATCTATTAAAAGATAAATAAATTAGAAAACACAATCTTATTATTACAGTAAACTCTCTGTAAGGCGGACTCTGTGTAAGACGGAAATCTGTCTAACTCGGAAAGATTTTCAAGTTCCTGCGAATCCATAGACATAGAGTAAAATTTGTCTAAGACGGAATATTGCCTACTGCGTAAAAAATTCTTGGTCCCGATCGATTCTGCCTTAGACAGAGTTTACTGTAGTTGCACATGCTCTGGACTTAGGGCTGACCCAAACCAAAATCATACCCAATTGGGCCCTGCCTTATCCATAATATATAAAGGCACGTTTAGATTGTGCCTAATATTCCTAAGCCTATAACCAGCTCAGCTACTTCTTATCAATCTATCCTTCTATTTTTATAATTATAGTACATGTCTTTGCCTGAAAAAGAAGATAAATTTTTAAAAAACATACTGCATTTTCATGGTTTGTTTGAAGTTGGTCTCACTTTATTATGTTTTACAACAACATTTTAAGCAATTTACTATAAAAATTATTAAACAAAATAGGGTAGATGCACCAGTTTTGGCCACTGCACCAGTTTTGGCCACATTGGATCAATTTGTCCAATATTTAGCCTGTGAATTCATGCTAACAAATAATATGCATTCTTACACTTTAAGCAAACTCTCTTTTATCATTTACAATATCATTTGTTTATTTTTTGCTAAAATGTGACTTGCAAAAAAAATAAATGTGTGAAACTGCAGTGTGTGCTTACATGTATTAAGATTTTTGCTTAGCTGACAAGTTTTCAGAATCTTTCAACATTAGGCACTTATAGAGTTCTATTTGTTCTGAAACAAATTTCTATTAGGTTTTATGAGGTAAGCTTTCTCTCTACTGCAATTTTACATTTAAATTACTTATTTTAACAGTTTAATGGGGGGTGGCCAAAACTGGTGCATTAAATTTGCTATATGTACCAGTTTTGGCCATGGGGGTGGCCAAAAAGGGTACAACATATGTTCCACTTTTGGCCACATTATTCATTATCATTATAGAGGGAATTTTTGCCATTTAATAAATTTAAGAACATCTGGATAAATCAAAATCAATTTAGTTTTGTTTTATATAGTAATGTCTTCAATAATAATAATAATAAAAAAAGCAAGGCTAATGGCAGTTCTATAAAAGAGATTTGTTATTCTCTTCCAATAGATAATTCACTTTAGAAAGGACATTGTGCTAGTCACTAAAGAAAATATAGTATTGTGTTTATTTTTGATAAAGCAAAAGGGGAGGTGATATGTAATTTTTATGTATGATAAATAAACTAAAACATAAATTTTGAAAGATTTTACAACTTATAAATTAAAACGTTCAATAAAATTATAGCATGATTTAATTGCTTGTATTTTTCCTAAAGAAATGAAGACGTTCCATAATTTTTGCAATATTTCAGGCACACGGATTTAGAAATACTAAATATTGTGAAAATCTTTACTAGAGAATCTAAATACAACTAAGAATGTATTTCACATTATTTAAAAAGAAGAGGATTCATTTTAACAAGTTTAAAAGAGATTCTGTGCTCTTAAAAAATGGCCTAGAGAGGAACACTGCTCTAAGATAAGAAGTAAAATTAAAGCCATTCAAAATGTAATGCCAGCACTACAAGCTAGCAAAGTTTTGGAGTAACCCGTTCTTGCCTTACATCAGAAGTTTGTAAGACGGACACCACTTTCCTCTAATAATGTTGAATCTCAAGTAGTAGATCTAGGTACTAGGAATTGGAAGTTAAAAATCAATTAGAAAAGTGGATCTTAGATATTGTCAGAATACTATTTCCTATAAAAATGGAACAACTTTTAAGATTCTGTCCAGAAAGTTGTAGCCGGTAAGATAGAAACTCCATTTCAAGATGGAAGTTTGCATGAAACCAGGCATGAAATGGTATGATTCGCTTCTGAAATCACACCCTAAAATAAATTGCAAAGAAACAGGGTACATAAATAAGGCATAAGCTAATATAAATCAAAAGATAATTTCAAGAAGTATAACTTTTTGATGAAAACCAAACCAAAATCAGAAAATGCTTTCAAGAAATATAACACTTTGATGAAGATTCAAGTGTTCTAAACAAGCCACAATCCATGAATAATTATAAAACTGATTAAATAGTTAATCTTTATGTCCTATAGGCACTGTTGTCCCGTTTATTAATCAAATTTAAATATATTTTTTTGTTTTTTAATTGAAACTTTCAGTTAAAATCAAAATAAGTATATTTTACTTGATGTTTTTATCAATTCATAAAGAAATTTGCAAAATTCTCTTAATACAGCAAACAAATATATGTGTGGTAAAATAGATGTTGCATAAAAATGCTTTATTTTTACTTATTATCAATTAAAACGTTTGTTAAACTACATGGTATTGGAGTGGCCAAAACTGGTGCATAGAGATGGCCAAAACTGGTGTAGAGGTGGCCAAAACTGGTACAAATTGGAATAAATTACTTGATGAGTTATTACTCACAATCTAAAATATTCTGTAGAAAATCATTATAGCTAACAGAAAGACAATTAAATTTACTAAAGAATGATGTTATTATGATTTAATATGCTTAAATTGGTCAAGAACTGTAAAATTTCTATTTTGAATTTTCTCTAAAAGTGGCCAAAACTGGTGCATCTACCCTATATAAAAGTTTGGTCTCTCATATTTCATATCTTTGATATCTTAATTTTTTTCATTTATGCTTGATAAAATTTTAATTTATAGAGATGGAATCCTATTCATGGGTTTTGTGACAAGTTGTTGCCTACTGATCGTCCTCATTGGAGCAGTGAAGATGGGTTAGTAGCATTGCCCAAAGAAAATTTCACTTTACCTTCTGCAGCTTGGGAATGGGAAGAGGAGTGGTATGTAGAAGATAATTTTAAAGGCCAGCCGCTTGAACCAGAGGTATCTGTATATTTTATTATTTCAAGCTTGCATTTTTTTTCATTAAAAAAACTAGTGATATAGTTATTCTTACTAATACAATGTTAAAACTTAATTATAAAAGTTAAATAAACCATGATATATTTAATTTATGAATGATTTGTACTTTTCAGAATTTTAATTAGATTATGGAGAAATAAATTATGGTACTTTTCGGTTAGCCGGGCCCCAGTGTTATATATATATATATATACTGCATATATGTACACATATATATATATATGTGCATATATCTGTATATATATGTGTATATATAACGCTGGTGCCCGGCTAACCGAAAAGTACCAAGATTATTCATTATAATATGAAGTTTCTGTTACAGTTAACAAGTTTCACACTAGAAAAAATAAATTTGCAATTTCCCATCCTAACCAAAATCTTAAGGAGGATGTTTGAATTTTCAGATTCTTTTTTAGAGTTTCGTTCATCTGACAAAAAAAACCCCATTTGCCTGACTCCTCTGTCTATCTGTTCGTCACAGAGTTCATTCTTGGAAACTGTATAAGCTAGATACTTGAAATTTTTCATACTTATAGCTGAATACTTTAGATCACATGACACATCATGAAATTTTGAAAAAGTCATGTTATTTTAATTAATTGAATTAATTTAATGACACCTGACGTTTTTTGTCATTTACATTTTAAAACAGAACCTTAATTTCAGTCTTTTTTGCATGGGCTAGATGGCTCTGTCAGTGGTAATGCATTTGCCTGCTATTGAAAACATTGCTGGATCAAAGCCAGGCATTAGAATTTGAATTTTTTTCCTCGGAAATAGATTTTATTATATAATAGATTCAATTTTATAGAATTTTTGAAGTTTTTTTTTTTTCTGCCATTTTACAGCTAAAAGTTGTTTAAAAATATTTTAACAATTATTTTCTAAATTCAAAAATTCTTTTTATGAGAAATTGCAAAATTTTAAATTATGCTTAAACTTTTGCAAAATTTTTGAAGTTTCAGAACTTTAAATTTCTTTAAACAATTTGCTTTGTTTTTAGAAAATTTCAAATTTTGCTTGAACCTCCACTAAATTCTTGAGAAATTTCATCATTTTAAATCTCGTTTAAACAATTTTTTTTTTGTTTTTGGAAATTTTAAATCTTTGCTAAATTTTCGGAATTTTGAATTTTATTTAAGTAATTTGACTTGAATATTTTTAATTTAATAAAAAAAAAATAACTTCTTTTTGTAATACTTTTAAAATTATATTTAATAGTGCTGCCATCTACATACAGATTTAGTAATTATAAATTAATGATTTGGATTTATTAATTAAAGGATAAAGTGCTTTGAAAGGAATATTAAACAAAACCCTTTGTGCGATCTTCAATCACATTTACCCACTTGTTTATTTTAAGTAAGGTTAGAAAAAAATGTTGGACACACACAATACACATTATCTAGTGACATGAACTCTGCACTCACAATGCTACACAGTTCATGTACCGTAATTTCGGGTAGATAAGCCGCGGCTTATACGTGTTTAAAAGTTAAATTTTACCTTTTGTGACTTATCTGCCGGTGTGGCGTATACAAAGTATTAACGATTTTTTCCAGAAAAAAAAAAAAAAAAAAAATCAGATCATGTAATATTATAGAGTGAAAATCTGAAAAACAATATTAAAAATGCTTCACAGATTAGAAATAACAATCGTTAAAAAGATATCGGGAAGTTATTTTTTATTTCATTAAAAAAGAAAAAAATCTATGCATGGTTTCTTTCTGCATAACGAAACATATTACTCAAAGATAATGATCTCATTCTGATAACGTTCAACTTCCCACTCCACCCCAACACCGCAGAGGAGTTGAATAAACAAACTGCAGCTCTCTTCCTTTTTATAAACTAGAGGTTTTGGGGAGTGCTGTAATTTTCTAATAACTTATTATATTTTAATAAAATTTTGTTACACAGGTTAATTTACTGTTATTGCAACTTGCTGAAAATTTGAACAAAATCAGACAATTAATAATGGAGATTTTTTTAATAGCTAAGAAAAAACGGGTTTTGCTTTTCTTTTTTTTTTCTTATAAATTATTTTTTCTGTTTGCTTGCAGCTCAATAATTTCTTTTTACTGTACTTACACAAAGTGAAGTTGCTGACACATTTAAGGAATTCTTTTTATGCTCAGTTTTGCATAATCACAGCGTTTCAATAGAAAAGAAAGTAGATTCTCTTGTTTTCTTTAAGTGTGCCCATTTGTGAATTTTTTTTTTTTTTTTTTTTTTTTTTCAATAATGAACGTGTGTATTTAATTTTTGTTTATTTTAAAACTTTCTTAGAACATTTTATTTTAAATATTTACAGAATATATCAAATCGAGTACCAATTAATTTCTGTTAATAGACATTAATGTTTACAGTTAGTAGTGAAGAGATTTTCAAAAAAATTATCTTTATACATCTCTCCCAACTTTTGTCAATAGTTCATGTTGTCAAAATGATTATTTATCATTAGTTATTTTCGGAATTTTACGTTGTGTTATTTAATTGATGGATTCGAATAAAAAATAGTGTTATTTGTAATTCTAGTGTTATGTTTTATATTAAGAATTCCGTCAAATATATTTGTACTTGCCGATCCAAGGCTGAAATGTGCGATGCAATTGGATAAATTCCCAAACCAAAAGTTATTTATTTATTTATTTATTTTCATCATTTGAATTAAATTTAAAATTCTAATTTTTAAAATGGTTTTAAAAAATGTGCGAAAATCTTCAATATGGCGTCTATAGTAGTACGTACACCACTTTCATAAGTGCGGCTTATACACCGGTGCGGCGTATACGATGGAATTTCAGTTTTTTACCATTTTCAGACTTAGCGGCATATATGCCAGGGCAGCTTATCTACCCGAAATTACGGTACTCAAATATATAAAAATATGTTCTGACCATTTTTTGCAATTGGCATTTAATTTTGGAGAAAGTAGTACATATTAAACTTGTGATTCCTCACCTTATGTTAAACATAAAGGCAGTACAGTTATTTGTGTGTGGACATGTCAAAAATAGTTTTTGAAAATTAAGAAGATTTATTTGTAGGTTGGTGGACTTAGTTGTATTCTTAAAATGGGAAGTAAAATTCTTCTCCACTGTCTAGTGAATTTGCAATAGAAGTATACCCAGTACTCATTATATGTTTGGTATTCAGCCAGATTTCTGAGTACTCTATATTCAGCCAAATTCTGACTGTGTACTCAGATAATACTGAGTACTTGTGAAAATCTGCTTCCTTTTGTTTTAAGCATCATTAAAAAAAAAAAAAAAAAAATCACACCCAAGTGATTTATAAAAACTGATTGAAATATAATATTTCAATATATAATATAATATGCACAAAAGATCATAAAAAGGAACATAATGTAGGAACATAAAAATGTGCTTGACACACACACACACAAAAAATGCTGATATAATAAAATTTGGTACTACTTGGTTATCCCGTCGACCAATTTCGCCAAACTATTCACCAAATTATATAAATTGACATAATTTTTATTTTAATTAACGAAAGAACAAAACACGTGTATTGTGTTTAATGTCAAGAGATTGTGACATTTACAATCAACCATTATTGGAATTTAATCTTTTAGTTTGGCGATAGTTTTTTGGTCGACAGAATAATCAAGTAGTACCCAAAATTTTAATGACTAGATTAATACAAATAAATTATTACTTTTTAAAAAGTATGCAAAAGATTGGAGATTTCAGGTAAAGAATAATTCATAGAAAATAAAATAAATGCTTCTAAAAATAATTAAATTAATTCTATTTTAAATTATTTATTTGAAAATACCAAGCTTTCTGTATTTTTAGCAGATGAAGATTTTTAGATAGATTTCGTAAGAAATACTACCTATTGCAGTCATTACCATGGTGCGACTTTTGAAAAATTCCTTCATAACTTTTCATTATAGAACCCCACCCCAGGAACCCAAAACCACCCCCACCTAAAAAGTTTATATATATATGTATGTACTAAATTTTGTCCGCACGATAAAAGTCGCAATTATGCATGAATGGCCTTCAAACTCGCCAACAACTTTGAGATGGCTAATATCTCGGCGGGGATTGAAAATGGGCAAAATCGGCCCAAGGGAATGGAAATGGGGAGGGTTCAAAATTTTGAGTACCGTCTTAACATGATTCTGATAAAACCAGCTCTTATACAACAAAAACAGGAAAAAATAAATATTTTTTGTCATAGCAGTTGCCAACAATTTAAAAAAAGCAATAAAATTCTCATCACAACAATTGCTTTTCTATTGCAAGATTTTCACGGGAAAAGTTAAATTAAATAAATAGTTTGACGAATTGAAAACAAATTGAATATTACGTCATAAGTTTTCTAGAGCAAGATTTCCGCATGAAAGCTCAAAATGAAATAAATAGCTTGACGAATTAAAAAACAACAACAAAATATTGCGTCATATTGGAAATAAAATGGACCTCAGCAGGTGAATATGTAATGTCATGTGAGTTTGAAGAAACGTATTAAAACATGATAAAAACCCGACTATGGAAATATTAACTTATTTTAAGAGGTTCTCTGAATTTGCTTTAGCTATTTTTTAAACCTATTCCATATACATGCGTGTGTGTATTTGAGTATATTAGAATTTTAACAAAATGTTTAGCTCATTCTTAGTGAAGGAACTGGGTTTATCTCTAATCTTGATTTAAGTTTTGTTGGTGAATTTAGTACTTAACTTCGAAATCTACCTCTGCCTGTAAGCCCGAGCCAGCAGGGATTTTTTTATATATATGTGTGTATACAATATATATTGATTCTGCAACATTCAACAACGTAGTTCTGCAACATTTCATAAAAGCATGCATTTTGCTCATTCAATCTCATTTTAAAAAGAAATTTTAATACAAAAGAATTTTAAATTCTATATCAATCTGATAATAATTTTATATTTAATAAAAAAAAAAGGGTAGTACTTTTCCAATATAGGGACCTTGGTGAGATAGAGAAAATGGGCTTGGTGAGAGAAGGAAGTTTCTCGTGCATATTTTCTGGCAACCTATTCACTGTTAAATATACACAAACAATTTTTTCAATGTTTATACAATTTATTTAATATAAACAAGCTGTTTATCTATTTTTTATATACAAACAGAAGTAAATTGTGTAAAAAAAATTAATAATATTATATATAAATACATATATAAACAAGCATAAAAGTTCATCAGATTTGTTTTTTTTCTGTTTGTATTGTTTGGCAACAAATCTCACCTTCTGAAACCCAAATTGCACCAAGCTTTTTTTAAAAAATGCCAATGCCCCTATGCTTGAAAAGTACAAATATATATATATATGATTTTAAATGACAACACTATTGTAAATGTTGTACACATGAAAACTAGTAAGGAACTGTAATGACAATACATACTTTATATAACTTTTTGTAAACTGCAAGCAATTTAAAAAATAAAAAAAAGATAAGGTAAAATTACTAAATAGAAACATTTTATCTAGAATAATAAAAGAAATGAGTTTGTCTGTCTTTGTGTGTGTGCAGTGGCTAGAAAAATCTATTGTGCATAGAAGTCTGAAAATTTGGATGAGGATAGCCCAAGGCAGATCCTAATTTATTATCAGGCTCATATTTTTTATTTTTTGATAATTAGCTGAGATATTAATTAAACCCCTCAATAATAATAAAAAAAAGTAATGCCCAGTGTATGCAAAACCTTGTTTCGAAGCACAGAAGCAGAGAAGATCCGATTCTTGGGGGTGCTCTTTTTTTTTCTTTCTTGAAGGGGGGGGGGGGGGGCTTCTTTCTAAGTACACACTAGCAAAACTGTACTAAACACTGAAAAACTAAAAAGATATTTTTAAATTTTGTATGTTCTACTTTTGACGATTAAAGCCTGTTCATTAGCATTTGATGAGGGTTTTTATTTAATATCTCACCTAATTATCAAAAATCTGAATTTCAGATGCCATTATGTGTCTTCTTCTATTCTTATACAATTTTGTAGACCTCTACATGCAATAGATTTCCCTAGCCATTGCCAATAAACAAACGTACACACACAGAAACAAAAACTTTTCTTTTTTTAAAGCAAAAACATTATTCAACCATTATTTTTTAAAACAAATAATCAAAAGCATTTGTTTATTAGCTAATCAGTTATTCTTATCATAAAAATTTTGATGATTCAAAATGCATAAAATTTCTCTTATAATTTGATTGGAAAAAAGTGTTTAATAATGATGCTTTAAGAGACTAATTGTGCATATTTTCTTGAAAGGACAGTGAGAAGACAAACAGCGTTTACAATTTTTTATTACTTCAGTAGACATTTAAAAACATATCTGTTTGTTTAATCTTATTTTTCAATTCCTACTATTAGCTCACACTCTCCCTATATTTATATATTTATCTTGTTCAAATTTTTAATCGTTAATAAAATACTCATTATTCATCCTATCAAGTTGAAATAATTTTTTTTTTAACTTGTACTGGATGACAATTGATGTTAATACAGTTTTTTCAAATATTAATTAATTAATTTTAGTTTTGCATGGGAAACAAAATGGCGGCCATTGGTTATTGAAGGTCAATCAAAGTATTTTCATTAAGGGGATACCATAGGGGGAACCCTGTTCTGTCACCAACTTGGCGATATATCACCAAATTTGGCGGCCAAAATGAGTCGCCAACATGGCGATATCTCTAATATTTCGCCAAATTCCCATAGAATTCCATTGTAAACCTACTTGCTTATAGAAAATCAACAAATTGAGATATTTTAATGCAACAAAAACTAATATTAGCTTAAGGGATTATGTTAAATTTTTCTTTGATGGCCTAAGTAGGAATTGACTTTAAAACAAAATTTTTATATTACTTGTTTATACTAAAATCATAACAATATTTGATATGTAATTGATGTTTATACTAATTTTAATGCATTGACCAATTTTATGCAATTAAAATTGTAATTGTATCCTAAAAAAATTAACATTTAGCTATTCAGTTTATTTTGTTTCTTTACAATATTTAGGTTAATGTTATATAGCATATCCTGAAGAAATATTATTTGCTGCACTTTACATAAGAATATGTCAATTCATTTTTAAGAAGCAGTTCATCAATATTATTTACGTTCTTAAACTGTGTTTATACAATATTTTCTAATACATCAAAATGCATGGTTGCATTTGAGGAATGGTATTTATGTCAGAAATATAAAGCACTTTTTCTCATTCCTCATACTGAGATATTTAAAAATTGCATAAGAGTGAGATATGCATATAATAGTAATAATAATAAAAAAATAAATAAAAAATCAACCTCAATGCAATTGTAAACATAAAAAATGAAACTTATTGAGCTTATTATTTTAAAGCAATTGCAGATCCTTTTTTTGCAGAATACAAATGTAGCAATCTAAACAGTAAAAGAAATAAGTTATTGATTACAAACTGTAATCAAATAAACTACTAAACGGAAACAAAATGGCTTTTTTGGGGAAATCTGTATTACTAACATCAATAGTTTGTCCACAATAGTACAGTTTTATAAAGCTACATAAACTTTCATTGGAAAAAGTCTTTCTTCTTGCAGAAGCAAATGAGGTTGATTGTAAAAGGGTAAAAAACCTCAAAAAACAATAATGAATTATTCAGGGTTTCTTGGCATTCAGATCTGGTAGAACTTCTGTAGATTGTTTTAGTCATACATATCATATTTTGACTTCAATTATTACAAAGAATAAACTATTATTACAGAATATTCATTTTTCTTAAATAGTGTTCAAATAATAAAACAATGATAGTATGAATGAGAAATACTTAGACACTATGGGCAGTACAAGGGCTTTACTATAGGCATGCCCTTATCAGACCAAACTGCAGTTATGGTATGAGCCAAAAGTTCATCTGTTTTTTCACTGAAACTGAATATTCAGCAAAACTCAACTGAAAATTAGCATTTAGCTGGGCACTACATATGTTACATGAGAGCATGGCATACGTGGAGGATAGGATATTTTTGAACCATAGCTTAGAACAAATAACTTTTTTCTGAATTTTTAAGTGTTAATTATTTGGATAAAATATTAAATATAATGCCAAAGCAATAAATTTGATAATGTTAGACTAGTTACCATTTTATTCTTTGCAGAAAAATATTTTAGTTTTGTTTTAATGTATGGATACTTTTAAATTACTTTTCTTTTAATATTTTCATGTAATTATTGATTTTTTCCCTATAAAACAACTTAGGGTTGGACTTATGCAGTTGATTTTCCAGCTAAGTATGGCCCCAACAAAAATTGGAGTTCAGTTGTCAGAAGGCGCAAATGGATCAAATATAGAAGATTTTGTGCTTCAAATAAATGGTCTCTTGTATGTATTATTTTTAAAAATCTATATATAATTTATTGAGCATAGCTCTATTGGATGCTATAGTTTTCTTATATTTATTTTGATATTGCTATCTCTTAAGACAATGTGTACTTCTTCATACACCACTGATTATATAATTTTCTTATTTATTGTCCTAGTTTTTATTTATTAGAATCCCACCTCCCCCCTTTTTTATAAATCAATACTCAAAGCTTTTGATTCAAATTTATACATTTCATCTATAAATAGGAACAAAAGGCTAGTGTATAGAACAGAATATATCACAAAAACAGCATGCATTTTTATACTGTTTTATCTCAAAATGAATTTTTCAATATTTTTTAGTTATTGAAACATTGGTTTTTTCCCTCTGAATTTCCTTATGACTTCTTTTCTAGAATGAATTAGGAAGAATAAATAGTTACTAAAAATCTGTGAATTATTTTGATGATATATTTTCTAGCATTGTAATAGTTTAATTTTCATGAATATATCTATATTAGTTTACATATTCACTTCAAGATGTGTTTTGTGGATTATATACAGTAGACTCTGTTTAATTCAAACTTGGTTAATTTCAATAGGATTTCATTCACCTTTAAAAGTTGAATCTGAAAAAATATTAAAAACTGTTATCTAATTTAAATTTTTAATCCACAATTTTAGATAATTTAAAGATTTTAAATTTTTGTGTTCGATTCTATATAAGGTTAATAATAAGAAAATTTTTATTGCTGAAAAAATAAACAGCAGAAGAAAAAAACAAACCCTTACATGTTATCCCGAGATAGCCATTGGAGAAAAAATTATTTTGTTTAGTTTTCACTTCCTCGTGAATAGCATGGACCTATCAACTCTTTTATGCACGTGCAGATAATTGGCCGACATAAATACAACCAACCAACCAACCTTTTATATGAGAGTCTTTGTAATGCCCTTGATATGCCTGCCCCAGTTCAAAAAATTTCTAATTAACAATGAAAATCTTAACTGTTTGATTCTTTAATCAATACTTCTAGCTTAACAAACTTATGTTTTGTGAACATTCAGTGATTGTAATCTGTGTAGTCGTAAAAAAAAACAGAGGATATATGCTATAGGCAGAAGGTAAATGCTAAAAAGTACATGATACATTTACTTGAAAAAGAGAGGGTATACCAAGTTTCTTAAAAAAATCCAGAATATATATAGTGTGTACCACTGTAGTCACGACTGTAATATCGAAGCTTGGCGACCTATGTTGTAATAATATAAAAAAAAGGAGTACTTATTGGGGACATATATTGTAATAACTTTAAAGAAAAATGGTATTTATGTATTATCTGGGCCAGATCATATACAACTGTGCAAGCATGATATCAATAATACTAATTATTATAATCCTTATTTTTCTAAGTGGCTGAGAGGTTCTGCTCTTGAAGCTGTTAGACAAGAGGTGCTGGGTTCGAACCCAATCGTGCCCGTCAGCCTAATCGTTCGGAGTTTTCGTGGTTTTCTTGGAGCCATGGATTTCCATGTGTAAATACGGTTAGGTTCCCTTAGAAAGACCCCCACGAAGGGCACTCCCACCCTGGGCCTATATCCTTCGTGCAGATAATTGGCTGTCAAAATTCAACCAACCAACCTTATTTTTCTAATTTTCTACATGGTAACCGCATGTAACTGTTGACTCAAATGTCTGTTTTAAATTACTTTTTTTTATGTTATTTTATTATTATTGATTTGGGACATGTTTTTTAACCCTTTGAGGGGAAGGTAATTGTGCTTCTGTAATGTTGAACTGGCACCGGAATTTTCTAAAAAAAATATTTCAAAATAAGAAAAAGCAATTTCACAACTTTTTCCCACCAAAGTTATCAAAGAAAAATTTAATTTAAAATTTCTGTTTCAAATCTTGATTAAAATTTGATGGGATATAATATATTACAC
Organism: Maratus speciosus; assembly: GCA_963932465.1. Taxonomy (NCBI): domain Eukaryota; kingdom Metazoa; phylum Arthropoda; class Arachnida; order Araneae; family Salticidae; genus Maratus; species Maratus speciosus. The sequence continues at coordinate 551,074,083 of OZ010790.1, read as the reverse complement.
CACTGCTCAAAGAGTTAACTTATTTTATTTATACATTATTTTACACTCTGTATTTGTAATTATGCGCTTAAAAGGATTTACCACAAACACTTGCAGAAGCTATTGTTTATTTCCAGGAATGTGGCATTATACCTAAAACCCATCAGTGTTCCAATTTTCATGAAATGAAACTGTGCGTTAGCAATGAAATTCTGTAGCGATGCAATATAGATAAATGTAGGCAACAGATTAGAGTTAGAAAAAAGAAATGGTTTGAGAGAAGTAGAACCTCATTTGTTGACACATTTTGGTTTATATCCTTCTGGAGCAAAGAACCAGGATTGTAAAAAACCTGGGTTTTTTTTATAAAAAATCTAGCCCGGGCGGGTTTTATTAAAAAACCCGCATTAAATGGGCAATTTTTCCCAGGTAAATTGCATTAAAATGCCAAAATGTAGACTATGATTCCACCTTCCTCACTAATAATAATCTTTTAGGGTTGCCACTGTTTAGGGAAAACTAGAAAAACTGAGGGAATTTAAAAATGAGTATTAAAAGCAAGGACTTTTACTAAATTTTAGTACTTTGCAAAATGTCACGAGGCGTCTTCTCGTGTAATGGTTCCCGATAGTTATTAGTACTGATGAGACCAATAAGTAATCATGCCTCTAAACAAAACAAAGAACATTTAATAATTAAGAAAAAAAAGTATTTACAATTTCTAATACATCAACGGGCTAGGCTCATCGCCCATCTCTCCCGTGGTTTCAGATCATTCAATAATAAACAAAATCGCAGTTTCTGTGACCAGAGGCCAAACATGTCTTCATCCTTCCAGGTCAAGGGCCTCTCTCCTCTCTCCCTCCAATGTTTATTTTCTTTCCAACCCAGCATCCCCCATCCACGGAGAGTCCACTTCAAAATTCCAGAGATGCATTAGGGGTGCGAGGTTCTTAGAGTGTTCGGGGGGCCACACGAATGTGACACCTCCCTTCCACTTTCTTTCATCTGTTTTCAACCGATGAACGGAAAGTCACTAAATAATCACTATCTGAAGTCATGGTGTCAGTTCATATCATGATATCAGTCCATAACACCAGTTTTTTTTTTCACCTTAATAAGTAAATATTGTTCTCAAGTGGAGGTTATCGTTTAATTTCCCTTGTACCAGATCCATTTCCCCATGAGTGATAATAGGATCGAACCGCATAAACTTCTTAACACCTTTGCATTAAAAACAATGGATAACACTTAGACTCACACAAACCCTAAATATTTGGTAAACTTTTTATAAGTAATTACACACTTAAAACTTTACACATATATCAAATATTACTTGTGCTACATACACTCCTAAGTACTGTTATCATTTTTAACGTTAAACCTGTGGAAACATTCTAATTTCCAAAAATTTTTTTAAACCACCTCATTTAGCAATTTCCAATAATCACTCATTAAATTAAAAGATCACATGATACCCCCTCGGACAATAACACATAAATTAAGGCATTCCCGTTCTTAGTTATAACACATTGTTCTAATTAACTCTAATTTGCATAACTTCCCAACATCTATCAGTGAACATTCAGTATATCATTCCAGTTTTTTTTTCTTACTTTCATTTAAAAAAACAGATATACAAATAAAAACACAATTACTATTAAAGAAATCTTCAATTTCATTACTCTTACTTTGTTTTTACAAACATCAAATCCACTTTGATAACACATTAAAATTCAATGCAACAACCCTGCTTATACCTAGAATCAGTGTATAATTCCCATAAGCTCACACAACTATGTGATCTGTTACATTCATTCTGCCAAATTAGCATAATCCACCACATTATATTATACATTTAATCGTTGACTTACAATTTTAAAAATCATACAACAATTAAATTTAATATTCATTAAAGAAAATGAGATTTCCACTATTATCAATCTCAATCTACTCATTTTCATTACAATTTGGCTGTATAATTTCATTTCTACATGTTATACTTAATTATCATATTCACACAAACTCATCACTTATTAAATATTTTACCCTCATAGAATATACAACTTAAAACACATTAAATACCATTATTAATAACACACACACACAAAAAAAAACACAATAATATTAATAAACACAATAAGCTAAATTACCATTCTTAAAATATTCAACAATTTCCAATTAAGTTATATTCCTAATATTACACATTGCAATTTTCTTATTAGGCCAATTGTTGACAGAAGCACATTTATTAAAAGTTTCGTTTTCCCTAATAATCACAAAATTGAGTGCTAAATTCCTTTTAACTGCCATCTCATTAATTAAATTAATAAACTCATCCGCCTTACTATACACTTTACTCTTTTTAAAGTTCATTTTACATTTTATAGAATTAATTTGTTTTTGACCATTTCCCATATTCGCTATTTTAGGATCCCCATTTAATATTTCTTTATTTATCATTTGAACGTTTCTCTTTCTTACCGCATCATACTTAAATGGTTTTTGGCCTTTCTCCTTAAAATTTCCCTGTTTGTGACCTCTTAACTGTTTACTGTGTAGATCTGACTGAGCTTTCTGCTCCCTAGCCGCTACAACCTGAGCTAAAAGGTCCTGATTCCCCATAATTTTTACTAAGTTAACCCTTTGTTTTACTTCTGGAACTGGTAATACTTCACTGTCTAAAATCCCCATCCCACTATCATTTCTTGTATCTGAATGAGTCTGTTTTTCCCCTTTAGCTTCAGTATTTATAAGGTTTCCCTCCCTTCCAGTTTCACATTTTTCGTGACTCTCTAATCCGATAGCTACCCTATTCGACTTCCTTTGCGCTACTAAAGCATTATACACCGCAGGCGTTATCAGTGCCAGACAGTTTAAATTTTCTGCGACAGCCACCTGTATGTCAATTTCCGAAGATTTTTTCCCTTTATCTTCCCATAGAGCTAGTGGCAAATTACTTAGATCAACTTTCTGCTTTCTTCCTATCGCTGGGATTAAATAAATGTGACCTCCAGTCATACATTGATCTGGAATCAAGTCTCTCCGAAATACGCAAATCTCAGCCCCAGAGTCCAAGATCCCCTCTACTTTTCGTCCCCCAACATTAAGCTCTACTATCGGTAATAATTCTTTATTCTGCTTCCTGTTTTTACAATTCGCCGCTGTCCATCCAATTCTAGCACTGACCCAACTGACTTTTCTCTCTTCATCACGGATTGTCTCTTTCTTCTGCGTACATTCTGACCGGTAATGATTCCCCTTGCAGATAAAGCACGTGACCAATTTCCGTTTCTCTTCTGTAAACCTATTTCTCTCACCATTCCCTCCCTCATTGCTACTAAGGGGGGAAGCAGTTCCCCTTACGTTTCTCTGCTCCTCTGTTCGAGGTAGCCTACTCTGCCTGAAGGACTTTAAATCTCGCCTCTTATCGCCTTCGTAATAACAATTACCCTCATTCAGTTGCGGGACAGCCTCTACATATATATCTAGTGTCTTAGCAAGATCCACAGGTGTCATCCAATTGGACCCCTCTTTCACTAATATATGTGATTTCATGCTGCCTGTTAACGAGTCTTTAATTTTATCCGATATGATAAGATCTTTTAATGATTTGAAATCTTTCACATCCCGGCTCTCTAAATAATATTCAAAATTGGTTTTAGCCTTCGCTACCCATTGTACGTAACTTTCGTTATGTTGTTTATAACATGCCTCAAAATTCTTTTTGTGTTGTAATGGAGTCAACGCATTTTCCGCTAAGATACACTCCTTAATGGAGGTATAATTAGATAATTGGTCGGTTCCCAAACTATTCGTTAGACTTCTAATAAAGTTTCCAAGCCTGTTCAGAATTATTTTACCCCAATATTGCTCTGGTACTGAATAAATTTCAAACAGGGTTTCTGCCTGGTGAAAAAAGAAAACCCAATTTTCTGTTTTTTCTGGAATGCGAGGCATTTGATCTCTTACTATATGTAAATATTTTGCTAGTCTATCTTCAGAATTATTTATTATTTCCCTCTGATTCCCACTCGAGCCCTGTCGTTGTTGAATTTCGAGTTCCTTAAGTTTTATTTCATGTTCGCGGGCGCTTCGCGTTTTCTCCTCACACTCAAGTTTTTTTCGTTCACTTGTAATTTGTTCTAGCAATTCCTTTATCATGGCTTCCTCATAATCCGCGTGTTCCAAAATAATTTTACTGAGTTGGATTTTGGTTCCCTTTTCAGGCACTTGTTCACCCAATTCCTCAACTACTTGAGCTAAATCTGCCCTACTACCTTTCATTAGAAAGGTCATTTTCCAGCCCTTTTCAGTAACCAAACAGAACAAACAAACAAAAGAATTCTATTAATTAGCCCCAAAATTTATATATAGTTGTATATATATATATATATTCTAAATTTCAATCTGACATAAAACCATTTTATCCAGATCATTAAATTTTTTACAACATATACTACAATAATAATAACAATAATAATACACTAAAAAAAATATCTGAATACGTTTACATACAATTATGCCGGTTAATCCCACCATCACTCATTTCTGACAGACAACCACAACCACTTTTTTTTTCTTTTAACATTACCAATTAAATTAAACAACCAGTTACTATTATACCCTTATCCTTTTATAACAAAACATACCTGTTTCTGGTACAAACGGAAAAAAAAAAAACAATCTCCACTCACCAGTCATTCCCAGTATTCTTGCTTCCACCAGAATTGTGACGTCAGGTGATCTAAAAGGCTTGCTTCTATCTCTTCCAGCCTCTCACCAGCTATGGCGTCTTCCATCCATGTCCATCAGCTTCACCATCAATACATCACGATGTTCTTTTTCGTTTTGCTGCCCTAACTGGGCATAAGCATCCATAGAGGCACGCAATGTGGATCTCATCAGTCTATCGGTACCGGCTGCGCCAATGTCACGAGGCGTCTTCTCGTGTAATGGTTCCCGATAGTTATTAGTACTGATGAGACCAATAAGTAATCATGCCTCTAAACAAAACAAAGAACATTTAATAATTAAGAAAAAAAAGTATTTACAATTTCTAATACATCAACGGGCTAGGCTCATCGCCCATCTCTCCCGTGGTTTCAGATCATTCAATAATAAACAAAATCGCAGTTTCTGTGACCAGAGGCCAAACATGTCTTCATCCTTCCAGGTCAAGGGCCTCTCTCCTCTCTCCCTCCACTTCAAAATTCCAGAGATGCATTAGGGGTGCGAGGTTCTTAGAGTGTTCGGGGGGCCACACGAATGTGACACAAAATTTATCCATTGAAATTAAAAAAATTCTCAGAAGAATACTCTGGGAAAAATTACTTTTTTGCTCAGGAAAGTGCAAGGGATTCGATTGCCAAAATAAATGGCAATCCTGACCTCAAATACAATCTTTGTGAACACCTAATAGTCTAATAGATGGGAATTATTTTATAGTCTTAAATGGGCAGTTTTCCCTGGGTAAATTGGATTAAAATGCCAAAATGTGGACTATGATTCCACCTTCCTCACAAATATTAATCTTCAGTAATAAAATAATAAAATACAGTAAACCCTATGATAATGGAACCTGTTTACAACGGAATCCTGTCTTGAATGTAAAAATGTCATTGTCCTTAACAATAAGAATGCCATACCTGCTAAGATGGTAACCTGTTTAACACGGAATTTTTCTTCTGCCCTTGAAATTCCATCTTAGTCGGTTTCATTATAGTACTAAATAAACACTACAATCTTATTAGGGTTGTAAAAAACCTGGGTTTTTTATAAAAAGCCCATCCCTGGGCGGGCAGCTGCCCACCACAACCCTGCAAAGAACTGACTTCAATTAAATTTGTTATGAAGAATTAGTTATGTACGACAAAAAAGTTATGCACTTGAACAATTATCTTTGCGAAATTTGTGTTAAGGATCTGTGTGGAAGAAGAACTAAGAAGATTGGTGGGCCAGATCGTATTGTAGAAGTAGATGAAAGCCTGTTTACTAAAAGAAAAAAACACTACATGACAAATCTTACCACCACAATGTGTGTTTGGCAGAATTTGTATAGAGACTAAAGAAAATTTCCTTGTCTGTGTGCCAAATCAATCTGCTAGTACATTATTTCAATGCACAGTAGAAAATATTAAGGAAGGTTCAACAAATCTTTTCAAATTTTGGAAAGGTTACAGTACTAAAAGATGCTGGTTTTTCACCACTTTAAAGTGAATCACACATATAATTGCGTGGATCCTGTAAAGGGAGTCTACACACAAACAATAGAATCCATGTGGGGATCTCCCAAATGGTGAAACAAGCAACAACATGGTACAGATCTTCACCATTTCACTTCATATTTGGCTGAGTTCATCTGGAGGTAGAGACGAGCAGCAGAAAGAAACAATATTTTTTATGCCATGTTAAAGGCTATTTCAGAAATATTCCCATCAGAAAACAAAATGTCACCTTAAATCCTTTTGTCACCTAGTAATTATTTATATGTTAAAGTGTGATACGAAATTACTGTTTCATATTATAGATATTTGTATTATATTGATATCTTTTACTGCTACATATAAACTGCCAACCTGATGCTATGCATTTAATAAATGTGTACTAAATTAATGTTTTAGAATCAATGTTTTATTATTTACCATTTCTTACTGTTTTGAGTGTAGAATGGCTGCGATAAACAAGATTGGCAATTGTCAACCATTTTTAGCAATCTATCTCCTGACCTGTATAATATGTAAGTACTGAAAAAAAGTTGAGATTCTATAAAAAGTTGTAATATTCAAAATTGACATATTCCCAAATGTATTATTACTTCTTGCATAAACAATAAAGTTCTAGAAAACTTTAGACTATTATGTCTAGGAAATAGAAAACATATTAGAGGTGGTGAATTTCCTAATATAAAAATTGCTACCTACTCACTTTTCATTCAAATGATGTAATTTGATTAATTTAAATATTAGATAATCCAAATGATTCCCCCCCCCTCCCCATTGCCTTGAAGTTTTAATTATTGAGAGTCTACTGTATATTACAGAAGGAAAAAAGTTTATATTTTATGAGTTCATTTATTTTCTACATATTTTATATATATATATTTCTGCACATTATTGGCAGATTCCAGGTGTAGATGCTGATCATGTGAAAGAGCCTTTTATTGATGTTTGTGTTGGAGGAACAGAAATTCCTGGAGGGGAATCTGAAAATTTTTGTGTCTGGGCTATAACTATTTTGGGAAGAGTTAGTATAATATATCTTTATTTTCTGATATGCTTAAACTTTTCATACTTTTTTTGTACATACAAAACTCATATATAAACTGTATTATTTAGTTACAAAAGTAGTAAATTATGTATGTTTTTTCCTTTTATGTTGGTAAAGTTATCAATTTCTAAACTTACTCTTACTTTTTGGTCAAACAATTTGTTTTAAAGTTAAAAAAAAAGTCTAAATGACTTTATTTGTAAATAAAATATTTTAAGTTATTGCTATTTCTTTGTTTTCTATAATTAACTGCTTTATATGTACAGTCCACTCCCTCTAATCTACAACTCTATAATCTGTTTCAGATGTAAACAAACAGTTAAATCTTTTTTTTAAGCATGATAATTTACATTTTAATCATAATAAACATTACTTGATCTGGATGAATTTATTTAAAAAATTTTTATGCCTTTCCTGTTTCATCAGAAGGAAATGTTTTGTCTTTCTTGTAAATAACTATTAGACTGCTATATTCTGAATGCATTTGTTGGCTTGCATGGCCATAAATAACAAACTTCTGAGCAGTGTGCCATCCAATCAAATTGCTTCATTTTTATGCCAAAACCACGGGAGTTAAAACATGTGGATGTTTGGACATAGTCAACTCACCTACACTTAATCCATTGTTATTGATATTATTAGTGCTATCTCTATGTAAAAGGATGTAACATGTTTGTTTTCAAAGCAATCTCATTTACGGACTCACGTGTCAATCACCTTCAGAACATATTCAGTTCAATTAATCTTATTACATCTACATTGAATTAATGGCTGGAAAAATCTATGCTGTTTATTGATAGTTAAAATGATTATTCTAAATTCACTGGATTTAGATTATGTATTGCACAGAAAAAGCAGCTGAATTACTAAAGTTTGCAAAAGAGGAATCAGCTTCTCTTTTCAGTTCTGCATTGGAAGAAGATTTAGTTATCTGGATGAATTCTTGGAGTCAGAAAAGCCATTTATAATATCTTCTATGTTAATTTCAGCAGAAGCAGATTTATTAACAGAATCTGATATTGAAAAAAAGATAAAACTCCTGAGAGTTTAGCTCTTGAGGATAAATACCTTAGTTTTTTAGAAAAATAAACTTTTGTTACTTATCAAAATCTCCTGACTCTTAAAATACTTCAAGATTAAATTCCAGAGCATAAGTTTAGAGCTAAAACTAGAGCTTTAAAGCAAACCACTATTACTGCAATGTTTGATAGATTTAAAAATGTTTTCTATTAATTTTGTATTATATCATTTAATTGTTTTTCTAATATTGAATATAGATTTTTTTATATATATAAAAAGGGCATTTTCTGCCATTTCTGTGTTATTTATTTACAGTGTGACTGCTATAGATTGTATAGACATATTTGTAGATAAATTCCAAATATTGGAACGTAAAAAAAAGAAATGACCTATAATCTACAAAATTCTATAATCCGTAAAACCCTTTGTCCTGACCTGTGCGGATTAGAGAGAGTGTACTGTATTGTAAAAGTGGCTTTCTTAAAAAACACTTTTATAAGCATTCAATGTTCATCTTTAAAATCACATCTCATATTTTGAGTGCAATTCATGTTTTTCTCGCAAAATTTCCAATACATTAATTTGGTATGGGTACCGAATTTGATTATAAAAAAAATCACCGCTTTTTTGTAAACTTGGTTAAAAGCGCAAGCAAGTGAATTTATTAAAAAATATATAATTTTTGCTCTTTTTGTTTTTCAACAGGAAAGAAAAAGTAAACATTTTTATCTTTTTTAGTATTTCTAAATTGATTTTTCAATGTTTAATCATAAATTATATTAAACTATTAATTGATAAAAACGAATATATTTTAAAATATTGCACTCTTTATTATTAATTTATTGTCTACGTTTTAGCCTTTAAAATATTTCATTGTTGTAGTTTCATGCTACTTGGCATATTTTGGCAAGCATTTATTGAAGCTTAATTAAATCTGTCGTTGTTTTAACTCATATACACTTGTACGAGTTATAGAGAATATTTGGTGATTTATCACCTGCAGCATGCTAATGGAAAAGTCTCTTAAAATTAATGTATTGATTTATAATTAGTTCTAAAAATATTAAAATGTTGTATTGTCATCAGAAACACACCTGTGAACGTAATTTTTATAATTGTAACACATCAGAAAGTGGGATAGAAATAAATTACAAAATTCTATCTTTATATACAAAAACCAGGTTGAGTGTAATAAAAAAAATCATTCGGCTGCTGATAAAAAGAAATGTAAAAAAGGGCAAAACTAAAGAATAGTTAGAATATCCTCTCTTAAATTTTTACATATTGGATTAAAGTCTGAACAATTATTTGACAGTTGTTTTATTAATCACATTGATGTTTCAAAAGAATTTTCTAGCATAAAATTGCGTCATCTTAGATTGTGTTGGCTAGTGCTTGTGATCCCCAAGGTTATTTATTTGCAACTCCACAAATGTAGAATGGACACTAAAGGCTTTAGAGTTCTGTAATCATTCTTGGATATATGTGCTCATCACCTCTTCTTGCTAAGGTTCTTTTCTGCATATAATTATTTTCATCATTAATCACTTGACAGTTTTTATATGTTTTAATTTCGTGAAAATAAGAATATTTTTCTCTAATAAAGCACGGAAATTTCTGATCTAGGGATGATCTGGAATTTTCTTTAATGTGCATATGTGACTGGAAAAACATTAAAGTTTTCATAAAGACTTCAGAAGAATACAGGAAAGACTTTTTCAAACTATTACTCTTAAAATTAACAAGATAAAAAATATTTAATGATCCTATAAATAATTAATATTTTCAGTAAAAAACAATATCTCATATTAGTTTTACCGCTTAAAAATCGGCAATTTATATCTTAAATTTGCTATTACTTGACATTTTTTCATTTATATCAAAAATTTTCTACAATACTGACTGACAATAAATTTTCGCATTTCTAATTTGAGATTCATGTTCCAAAACTCCACAGATGCCGAAGGTAAAAAATGGGAAGACTTCTGAGCATAAAAGGCATATTTATGCAATTCTTCATAATTTCAAAGTGCTACAAATTTAATCACTTTTGTATGGAATAAAATATTAAAATTACTTAAATTTTATATATTAAACTAATGAAACAGATAAATAGTTTATAGCAATGCAATTATCAACTTACCAAAAGAAATTTTCAGATATTTCAGTTGTTATTTTTTCCTTATATTATTAACTGTTTTGTATAATTTTATATGAAATGTGAAGACGAAACTTATTTTCCTAGATTATGTTTAGAAAAGGAGTAACCCAGAATTCTCCTGAAGGTGAAAGCTGGATTCATATCACTGCACCAGAAAAATGTGAAGGAAGTCAGATCTCTGTTGGCCCTACTGGACTTGTGTGGGCTGTAACATGGGGTGGAGAAGCATTAGTAAGAACTGGTGTTACAAGGGAAAATGCAATGGGTAAATTATATATGATTTTACTTTAAAAAAAGAGATGAGTAGAAGTAGATACATGTTGTTTTTTTTTGCTTCCTTCCCCTCTACGATAGTGTAAACAAATTTTTTATTTATGCATTAATTATTTTATTATAATTTTGGGTCTATAATCTATATTCCCTGTTTGATTGATTTTTGTTTGAAGATCGTTTAAATGTGTTACACAAGATCAGAAACACAGGTTTATTTTGCAATTTAAATGTACAGTCGGCTCTTGTTAATTCGAACTCATCGGGACCACAAGAAATGTTCGAATTATGGAAAGTATGAGAGGAAAACATGTTTAAAGGGGTTCTATTACAAAGGAATTAATGTTATAGTATTTTTTTTTTTTTTAATTTCGGATGTTATCGTTAGAATGACTTAATATTAAATTAAAAGATATAAGTACATAAAATAATTAATAATATTAAAATAATATAAATAAAACATAAAAATTAATAATACACTATAGAACAACTGCATTTAAAATTACATTTTAATTGTACTATAATTTTCTTACCTGAAATTAGATGAACATTTAAGAAATTATTTACACTTATTTATCATCTCTATGAAAATAATTATCAATTGTTGTTTTCTTAGTCCTATTCATTTTTGACTTTTTAGCCAATTTTTCTATTTGTAACAAACAGTTAAGTTCTTTGCCCGATGACGGTTGCATCAGGATAAATGTACGCAAACACTCAATTGATTGTACAATGAACTTTTCTGTCGGTAAGGAAAGCACTTGGGACATAATAGCAGAATTGTCAGAATCTGATTCCATCTCCTCATTGCATTTTTCATGAATTGTTTCAACAATTTCTACCACAGTTAAGGGTCCAGATATTACTTCTAAACTATTGTTGGCTGCTACATACTCTGTCAACGTAATATCGCACTGGAACTTTTCAAAAAAGTTTGGAAATTCTATTTCTTCGAAAGGTTTGTCGTTTCCGTCATTTGCATTACAACCACTTTTTAGATGGATGGATAAATCCAGCATGTCGAAAGCATTTCTCTATTGTTTCAGGTTTTACGACGTCCCACACCGCATATAAATCGTTGATGGCTCTGAGTAATGTTATGTCGTAGTTTTCTTTAAGGTCAATCAAAAAATTAATTTGTTCTAGAACCCTTTTACGATAATGAGTTTTTAAATTTTGAATTATTCCTTGGTCCATCGATTGCACTTGTGCTGTAGTATTAGGGGTAAATATTCAATCTTTATAGAGCTCAGTGTTGGTAGTTTACAATGATTCTGCACATTATCTAGCAGCAATAGAATTTTTCTGTTTTCACTAGAAAATTTTTTATCCAGTTCTTTTAACCAACTGATGCAGATCTCACGCGTCATCCAGGCTTTGGCATTTGGCACATAATCAAGAAGCAGTGTTTTAACTCCTTTGAAGCAACATGGATTAGTTGATTCACCAATAACTAACAATTTTAACTTCTCATTTTCATCCGTATTGGCACCTACCATCACAGTTATCCTGTCTTTTCTAAGTTTATCACTTGTGCATGTTTCACCTTTAAATCAGAAGCGGATCAACTACCTCAAGGGCCTCTAGGCTTTAATTTTTAGAGACCCCGTCTCAAAGCTATATATATTTCAGTGTTTTCTGACGTTAAAAACAGAAAGAAGCACTTTTAGTTCAGATAAACATTCAAATTTGATAAAATTGAAAGTGTCATAATTCGGTAAGTTTTGATTGTAAACAAATTGGATTTTTCAAATGTCATTCCAAGACAAAGGACAACATTTTTTCTAAATATAAATTGTTATATGCAAGCAGAATATAAAAATAATGAAATAAAATTTCGTATTTTAATATGTATACAGCTTCTTATAAAACAAATCCATATTTAAAAGTTCTACTTGATTTGTATACTTTTTTGTAATTGGAAGTATGCCAGCGAATTAAGAAATAATTGAATAGATTATTTTGACTACTAGGTACAATAATTCTGATTTTTTATTTTTTAAATCTTTTGTATACATTATCTTTTAGAATGGATTTTCAATAAATAAATCTACAGATTAATGTATATTACCATAGACATTTATATGGAGCATTTAATCTCAACAGAACTCTCTTACTTAGTTTAACAATGAATTTTATTAAAATAAATGTGCAAGGTCAGGAGATGGCCAAGAGTACTAAAATTTATAAGGCGAAAAATAGGCAAAATGCTTGATTAAAACTTAATAGCTTCTTTAAAGTATGTGGCCACAAAATGTGTAATATGTAAATCTATCGCGAACTGAAAGCCGAATATATCAAGAATTCTAATACTTTCTTCTTATGTATAAGAAAAAATAATAACTGGAGAGTAGAGATTAGAATGCTGTCTATATATCAATAACCTATATGTGGCGATAATAAGATGATCGTTTAAGTGGTTTAGAACAAATTGCGAAGGTCTTTTAATAAATTACTATTGATCGTTAAAGAAATAATAAAACTGGAGAGTTCTTACTTGAAATGTAGACAGTGAAGAGGCAATTTGATGAAAACAAATAATATTCTTTATTTCGGTCGTTAGTAGCAGTAGAAGGTTAAAAAAATACATGCTTCTGGTCACCATTTTAAAATAGAAGAACTAATCTTTTAAGAAGAAAAATAGCAGCCAACATGGAATAAATCCATGGGATTCCTTTTAACGAGAGCAGCACAACTTTAAAGTATTAAACTTTGAAAAAAAAAAAAAAAACATCCACGAAAATAAAATATCAAACTCATTTGGCCAAAAAGAACGGCACGGCTTTCGAACGGCCGGCCAGCGGGCTGGCGCTCCGCTAAAAATACGTTAAGAGACTACATCTTTTGCAGACAACATCAAACCAAATTCTGAATTGAAAATTAACGAGTTTTAGTTTTTAAATGATGAATACGGGGTTGATAAAGTAATTAAAAGGCAGAATTTAAATTGATTAGCTAAATTAACATTTACGGGAAATTAATGAAAATCGAATTACAAGCTGCAGAATTAAAAAAAGTTTCACTGATTGGAAAACGAAACAAAACGATTCTCCTGTCAGCGATCGGCGTCAAAAGAGGGCGGAGCATAATTTCAATGACGTCATCATAATGCAAGCTGTCTCCATCGATACGAGAGCTCCAGAAATGTGTTCCTAAAATAGTGGAGTGCGCATGCGCAAGCTGCCGATCCGCTCCCAAAGCAGATATGAATATCGGCGGTGAAAAATGAACTTGCTTTACGGTGAGGGATAAAAGCGTCAGCATCGCGGCGTAAAGATTGAGTTTAAATGGACATCGATGCAAAAAAAAAGGCTGAAAGGGAATAAAATTAAACCAAATTTAAATACTGTGAGAAGTATTCTCACATTACCTCCCTTCACCGAGAAAATTTTGTAAGACCAGGAGATGTAAAAGGCAAAATTGATCAAAAACCTTTTACAGAAAATGGGATGACAAAATTTTGAACTGCCAAAGCGAAAAAAAAAAATCATTAAAGTCGAACAATAAAATTTAAAGTTAAGGTGATGGAAAAAAAAATTGGTGATTTAACAGTTGAAAAAAAATTGGTGCTGGAAAAAAATTATTGGTGCTGGAAAAAAAATATTGGTGACCAAAAGTAAGTGAGAGAAAAAGAATATACATTGCATAAAGTACATTCATAATCCAAAAAGTATACAATACATCAAGTATACAATAAAAATGCCAAAAATACAGTAACATTGGCAAAACCTTCTATTTGATCTCATAAAATTATCCCAAAAATGTTAACATATTCTGAGTTAACAAAATTGAGATCATTGACTAGTCAAAACAAATTTTGCTATCTTGGTACCAAATAAAAACAGAATTAACTTCTGATAAAAGTTGCAAATACAAAAGCAACAAAAAAAGTCAGGAAACATTTTGTAGTTTGACTTTTACAACATGCCTAGGACTTTTTAATTTTAGAATTATATCTAAAAAAGAAAGAGTTTTCTTTATTACTCTTAACATGAAATGAAATGAAATGGCCATATATAAATAAACTTTCATAAAACATAATGATATCCTTTTAGTGTATCAAACTTTAGTATTTCATTTAAAATAAAACAGACAACCAATTGTATGTGATACCAATTGTGTAATTGAGTCGTGCACTACCCAATTACCCAAACAAGGTATCCCATAAAAACAAGTTGCTATTTCAATCAAAAGACATGTCATAATTAAGTGTCATAAATCCCATCTTAGACACAATTTCTTTGAATTTTATACTTTACTAAATAAATATTTCAATGTATTAGTCATAAGAATTCTTAATATGTATGAGACTCAAAAGATTAGATAAATATACATATACCATGGTTTTTCTTTAAAATGTGAGAGACTGGTGATCACCAAAAAAATTTAAGTACTTCCATATAGAATGAAAGAAAAAATTGACAAAATCATGAGTTTATAAAACTAAAATACCATGTACCAGGAATATAATTTTTAAATAATCATTTAAATATAATATAGAAATAAAATTATTACAATTCAATGTTAAGCTCACAATGATGATAATGACGAAGATGAAATCATCAGCAACACTGTAAACAAACACAAAATTAGATATATATATGTAAATATTGAAGTCCACAACCATGTCGATGACCATCATGCCCTAGCCATCAGCATGTACATGAACAAAAAATAAATACATATAAGAACTCCTACGTAAAATTTTAGGTGGCTTGGATCTCCTAACAAGGCTCCTAACATCTTAAGTAAAAGAAAATTTTAATTATAAATAAGAATATAGTAACATTGTGTAACTGCAGGTGGTAGAGGCAATGTTTATGGATTCAAAACAATGTTTATTGAGTCCAGAGCCATATGGAGCAAGGCTATTAAGATAAACTGATGTCACTGAAAGTTTAGTAACACAGCATGAGGTGGTACACTGGTACTAACATTGCTTCCTAAGGTTGTACACAAGCTTTACAAAGACTGTATACACCAAAACAGATGCTGTCAAAAAAAACTGGAACATTCACTTAATCATCAAAATTAGATGATTTTTGCATGATGACATTAGAACATTTTAACATGACGAGAGACTTTGTAGAAAGTGAGAATGCATTGCATTCTCTTTGAAGCACTTAACTGACGACATCGTACTCATCACTGCAGAGCAATCATAACTCTTGCGACGCATACATGAATCACTTTTGCAGAGTTAACAAGGACGAGAAGTCGATGGTGCACTTATGATGAAATGTAGTATGATAGGACATAATCAGGATTTGAGGTCAAGAAGCACTTTTTTTTGTAAAAAAAAAATTTACTAGATGATTTATAGAAAAAAATTCTCTATATATATAAATGCGCTGGTAAAAATTTCCATCTAGACTTGTGCTTTTCTGTAATCTTCTCGTATTATTTGTAGGTATGAAGAGAAGACATTAATAAATTTCACTTTCTTCATAAAACATTGAAAACTTCAAAATGAAGATCATTTTTACTATTCAATTCTTCATAAAACAAAAAATCTTGAAAATGAATATAATCATTCTTTTTTTTTTTTTTTTTTTTTAAACATAGTAAAGTAATGAGGCAAATGGCAAAATAAAGACTTAGAGGCTTTGGGTATGAAATAAAATTAAAGTAAAAGGCACTATGTACATAATAAATAAATAAATGTGGGGAACTTTTCAAAATAACTTGATCTTGCATAAACACTGTAACAAATATTCACAAACTTCTTATGTTAATTGAGAATTTACACTTGATTATCAATGAGCAAAAATTTTGCAATGTGAGGATGAATTGCTACACACAAGCAAAAATTAACTCTGAATACTTTTAATTGCACGTGCTAGAATATTTGGAGAAAATGCAGCATAAAATTATGTTATTGAAGGTAAAACACATCAGTAATTTTCAGGTAATATAAATTTAAACTTCCTTGTTTTGAGAAGACTTAGAATAAAGATATGGTGTGAGTAACTGAGTTCTAGCAGCAGACAAGTCAACAATTTCACTTGATGAGGATATTTGCTCTCACATGAGAAACGTTAACTGGCACACTATTATAATCAGTAATGAAAGCTATTTATTTATTTTTAAGAGAACAAAGTAGTAAACAATATTTGTAGCTTCACAAACCGAAGAACTCTAATGTAGTGGTTTCATAAATGGATATTTGCCTATAAATGAAAAACATCTCCACCAGGCATCTTATGGCTGAATACGAAGCACACAAAAAATTAAACTATTGTAGATGTAGGAAACTTTTGAAGAAGTAGGTAGGTAATTTTATAATTTTTAGCTTCCATGATAACATGTGCAACAACAGAGAAGAGACCAGAAGAAATGGATGTCACACAAAACCACTGACCACCTTCATCAGGTAAGCAACAGATGAATGGAAGAGAAGTCTGAAGAATGTCATTACAGGTAATTAAAAAAATTTTCTAGCAGCATATACAGGAACAGTCATCATCAAATATGGCAAAAAGCACATCACTATTGATAGTTAATATATATAAAAGTAATCTTCACTATTGGCAAGGAAAAAAAAATTTTCTTATGGTGAATGGAATTTTTAAGTAGAACTGTTACAGGATTGAAGAAGACCCATTTCATTTAAAAAAAAATAATGTTGCTCTTTTTATTTTTTTTATAAAGCAACATGAGAATAAGGTATGATGATGTCAATGTGGATATGTCATGCATAGACTTATAAATTTGTGAAAGAATTGAATTTGCCAAAGAGAATTGAAGCAATGAAAATTTTGAATATTTTCAATTTGTTAGCTGAGAGTTCTATAACAACATCAACAGGTAAATTTAAAAACAGGAACAGTTCTTTAAATATTAGAAACACTTCTTTAAATATTAGAGATGAAATCAGACTAGTCCACAAGACAACATGCTAACTACACATACAGCATATTTCACAAATCATCTAAGGAGCAAGTCTAAGAACTTTTCAAAGGGGATAACTGTTTATAAATTTTCATATTATATTTTTGTTATTAAGAGAAGCAGGCAATACTTCAAAATAATCATACAGGATAATTACTACTATAAATTACTTGAAGAATACCAAACTTCAGTTGGAGAAAATAGGCATAATTGATGAGATGAGAATAACTTCAGGTGAAGAACAAAATTTCTCAGCAACAAGAATAAAAAATAATACTTCAATAAAATTTCAATCATTTAAAAAAATATATATATATTGAAATTCAAATTTATAATTCATTTAAAGTGCCATTAATAAGTAGAAAAATAAAAAAAAATAACCCAAAAGCCATGCCTCCTAAAATATCACATTATGTTCTTGAGAACAATTTTTGCCAATCTTCAAATTCATAGAAATTATTTGAGAACATAAATTCATTTGTAAAAATATTTCAATTTCAACAATTATTCTTCAAAATTAGTTTCAATTCCACAATTTTCAATCAATTAAAAAAAATATGTAACTGCCTCAGACTTCTATTCTTAAAAACAGAATATTGCTATTATTTGCAACAACATAAAATTTATTTTCAATATTATAATTATATAATTTCATTTCTTGATTTGAATAATAATATATTCTACAAAATATAGTAAAATTTAAATATGAATTCTTTAGAATATTGTAAGAAAAAAAATGCAACTATTTAACAAAAAAATGGCATAACTCAAGAATTTTTCAGAATGAGAACATCAAATATTTTACAATATTTTCATAAATTATATCCAATAAACCTTGAATTAAATTAACCATTTTCTTTTGAACTACTGAGAACAATTACTCAAAAAAATTTTACTTGACTTTCTTGAATAACGATCTTAATTTTCTTCAAAAATCAGAACAAGTTTCATGAAAATGTAACTTCTATTAAAATATTTCAACCAAAAATCTCATAATTCTTAAAAAAAGAACAAAAAGTTCTAAAAAAAATTATCTTCAAGAATCAGTATTTTTTTTTTTTTTTTTTTTTTTTTTTAATTGCAATAATCCCAAAGCAACCACTGTTGCAATTCGGAAGGTACTACGGCGCCAAATGTGGCGGTAATTAAGATGATCGTTTAAGTGGTTTAGAACAAATTGCGAAGGTCTTTTAATAAATTACTATTGATCGTTAAAGAAATAATAAAACTGGAGAGTTCTTACTTGAAATGTAGACAGTGAAGAGGCAATTTGATGAAAACAAATAATATTCTTTATTTCGGTCGTTAGTAGCAGTAGAAGGTTAAAAAAATACATGCTTCTGGTCACCATTTTAAAATAGAAGAACTAATCTTTTAAGAAGAAAAATAGCAGCCAACATGGAATAAATCCATGGGATTCCTTTTAACGAGAGCAGCACAACTTTAAAGTATTAAACTTTGAAAAAAAAAAAAAAAACATCCACGAAAATAAAATATCAAACTCATTTGGCCAAAAAGAACGGCACGGCTTTCGAACGGCCGGCCAGCGGGCTGGCGCTCCGCTAAAAATACGTTAAGAGACTACATCTTTTGCAGACAACATCAAACCAAATTCTGAATTGAAAATTAACGAGTTTTAGTTTTTAAATGATGAATACGGGGTTGATAAAGTAATTAAAAGGCAGAATTTAAATTGATTAGCTAAATTAACATTTACGGGAAATTAATGAAAATCGAATTACAAGCTGCAGAATTAAAAAAAGTTTCACTGATTGGAAAACAAAACAAAACGATTCTCCTGTCAGCGATCGGCGTCAAAAGAGGGCGGAGCATAATTTCAATGACGTCATCATAATGCAAGCTGTCTCCATCGATACGAGAGCTCCAGAAATGTGTTCCTAAAATAGTGGAGTGCGCATGCGCAAGCTGCCGATCCGCTCCCAAAGCAGATATGAATATCGGCGGTGAAAAATGAACTTGCTTTACGGTGAGGGATAAAAGCGTCAGCATCGCGGCGTAAAGATTGAGTTTAAATGGACATCGATGCAAAAAAAAAGGCTGAAAGGGAATAAAATTAAACCAAATTTAAATACTGTGAGAAGTATTCTCACACTATAAGATTAAATAAATGAGTGAAAAAAACAGAATATTGCGTATCATTTCTCTTTTGAGTAAAATATCAGCTTTTTCTGAAGTAAAACATGCAAAAAAATCTCATTACTGCAGCCCCTTTCCTTCCGGGCCCCTAGGCCTCAGCCTAATGGGTAATCCGCCTCTGCTTTAAATGTTAAAGTCTTATTAGAAAGAAGTTTATAAAACAACCCTGTTTCATCGGCATTAAACACGTCTTTCATTGCATAAGTAGAAATAAGTTCGGGTAGCTTTTCGCAGAATTCATTGCAAGCAGTGAGGTGTACAGCACCACTTTCACCACACACAGTTTTGTGCATGATGTTATTTTGGTGCTTAAAACATGTCAGCCATCCTTCACTGCAATTGAAATTTTTAATACCCATGAGTAGTGCAAGTTCTTTCATTTTAGCTGCCAATATATGTCCACTCAAAGGTGCATTTCTTGCCAATGCATCCTTTGTCCATAACAGTAAAGTTTCATCTAAATCCTCATGGGCTGCTGTTCTCATACGTTTTCGTCCTTTAACAAATCTTGCCTTTTCCCATGATTTCAGGATGAATTCTTTATTTTTCAAGTAAGTAGAGAGCATATTCTTTTTTATTCCATATTTCGCAGCAATTTCTGTCTTAAATTTGCCGCATCCTACCTTTTTAATAATTTCTACTTTGGTTTCTAGAGTTAACGATTTATAACTTCCTTGTGGAGCCATATTTTAAAGAAACAAGATCTTTTACTTTCTCAAAAAACACTTTAGCAGTAAGTAAAACCATTGACTGAAAAATTCGATCCCCACAGTGCAAGTAGAATGTAGTGATAAAACGGGTTTCCCCTATCTTTAACAGATGTCCACCCAGTGAATTTTTCGGAATGTCACTAAGTCAAATGCTAGAGAAGGGATTAGGAAAAAGCACAATGGAAGAAGGGGTGGAGGTGTCATTGATGGACAGACAGGCTCATTAAGAAAGCGGATATCAAATGCATGGGATTATTATACAAGTTCAAAACAATTCTGACAAAAATGAAAGAAAGAAAGTTATTTTAAGGATCTGAAGTCCGTGAGAAAGTAAGGAAAAAGGGGAAAATGGAATTCTTGTTAATTCGAATTAAACGAAGTCAAGAGAAAATGAGTTCAAATAAATGAAAAGTTTTGACGTTATTCTGCCATTGAAAATTTCGGAACTTCATGTTTAGTTCGAATTAAGCGAAGATTCGATTTATCCGATTTCAAATTAATGAGAGTCGACTGTAATTCCATTATATCAGTTTAATTTTTATTTTCAATATACATCACTCATAACACCATTGTAGATTTTACACTGGTTTATTTTATTTGTACATATTAACATTAAAACTAAAAACTAAACTCTGTGGCTATACAATCCATGAAGGATCTGGGCGGACAGTGCCCATCCCTGTTTTCTTGACCCTGGCCTCCAAAATGCTATGCAGCATATGTCCCGGCCAAGTGGTCAGCCTAATGCAGGACCCTCAGTGTTTAGTTCCCAAGCAAGCTTGGTACTAATCTTATCGACCCCTAAGGAGTAAAAGGCTGAGTGAACCTTGCCCAGTCGCGAGTCGAACTCTCAACCTGCAGCGCGGCAGTCAGATGCTCTGATCACTATGCCATTAGGCTTCACATATATTAACCTATGTAAAAACTATGTTGGTGTTATGAGAATTTCATATTGGGGAAAAAAAAATCTTATTGATATGATTGAAGTGCATTAAAATTTATTATATAAATCTTTGTTTCTGACGTTATATAACCCTTTTAAACAATCTTCAAACAAAGCAGTAAGGCATTAAATATAGATACACTGAATCATATTAAATCACTTGAAACATTTTAGAAAAATAGAAAGAAAAAATTGACACTATTAGGGTACCAAAAATCAGTGCTTATCTACTCATCCCCTTTATATTTTGGAATTACACTGATATGTGCTTTTCAATTTAGTCCCTATCATATGGTTACCCAAAAAGGTAAAGAAGGCAAAACCCCCTCTACATGTGGTCTCTGAGTTCATGCAATGATAGGAGGATTCCAAGTAGAATGCCTAGAGGCATTCTACTTACAGGCTCACGACACACAGTTAACACAGGCTCTCGCTTACAAGGTCACTTGTGTGTCATTATATCAATGTTTTATTGTGATTAATATATATATATATATATATATATATATATTTCACAATTTTTTTCTCTGATGATTAATGGAATCTCTTCCATACAGGGGTATAAAATATAAGATTGGATGGATAAAGTATTAAATAGATATTGATTGATAAATAAAAACTTCTCATTTTCTGCAAAATGAGAACTTTTTAAAAAAATTGCAAAAAATTCAAAAATTGTTGTATGAATTCTGAATAAATTTTATTGAAAAGAAGAAAATTTATTACATTCGGTAAAAAGATTGAATTTGGATTGCTTTTATGAATGCATGAAAATCAACAGTAAGCTTGGAAAATCAGGGAAGTATGTAAATTGCTCCATTCTGTATAAAATAACAAGAAATCTAATTTAAAAAATCCAAAATCTGAGCCTTAGGTACATCTAGACCTCCCTTTGTCTGCCTGGAACCAAATTTGGAGACCTCTATGTGCGGAGTATTTCCCTAGCCATCGCCAACAGACAGACACACATGCACAGACAAAAACTTTCTTTTATTAATGTAGATTTACTAATAGTGGTCCTATTACAATTTTTTTTCAACATAGCAAACTGATGTAATAAACTTAAAATCTGCAGTGAATCTCTCATTTTTCATGAGAATTTTAAGTTCAGAGCAGGAACAATCAGGGAACAGTTTGGAAATGTTTTAACTTAGAGAAACATGAATTAACTTACAGCAGAAATGTCTATGTATCTCATATTTTATGATGTATCATTATTGGTTAGAAAATCATCTTCTCTCTTGCAGCAGGTAAAAAGAAAAAGAAAGAAAAAAAACAACAACAGAATAACAAATTTGCTCCTTTTGATTCACAGAACCAAATTGAAACATGACTTTAAATTTTAAACAGATTAAGAATTAAATATCTGTGTAATTTATATATCATATGTAATATCATATGTAATTTGAATTTAATTTTAATAATTTAAGCTGTCATGTGCTGCATTCAAAAATTATATGAATCTTTATTTTTTACTGAAATTTTCTGTTTAAAGTAAGATGTGCAAAAAATATGCAGGGGCATAAGTTATGTGAGAAAATACTGTATGCATGAAAAGTAATGTCAAAAACCCATTTTAAAATTTGAAATTAAATTCCTAAATTTTTTTTTACATTTTTCTAGTTTAAAATCTAATGTTCAATTCTGTCTGTCCCTAGCAAGTTGTTTTTTCAAACAAACAATTATTACTTCCAGGCATCAAATTCTATCCAGCTTTAAATAAAAAATAAAAACGCAAGTGCAATTGTCCTTTTCTTATGGTTAGAGAACAAGATCAGTTGCCTGGGAATTTTTGCCATACTGGCCCAGATGTCAATCAAAAGTTTTTAACTCGATCTTTAAGAAATTAACACTTATACTCCACCCTAGCCCCCTATTAAGAAAAATTAGAAACTCAACATAAAAAGCAAAGAACACAAGGGAAGAACAGATTTTTCTGCACAATGGATTGCTAAGAAATTTAGAGACTCTCGGGGAACCAGGCCTGACTTAAAAAAAGTATGTAATGAAAAGGTTAATAAAGATTATCTACCAAACTGAACTGCTTTGTTTTTTTTTCTAAAGTTACATGATTAACTTTCAGAAGAAGTGTGATGAGGAAATTCCTTTCATGTATATAGATATTAGTTTTTGCGTTATGAGATGCTGATTTTAAAATAAGGAAAACTAAGTGAACCTTATTATATTATCTGTTGTGTGTATTTAAAAAAAATTATTTAAATCACGTGATTATATGTTAGGTAGTACATGGATAGTTATCCAACCCCCAACCCCTGAAGAAGGATTGACTCAAGTGAGTGTTGGAAAACAGGTTGTCTGGGCTTTAAGTAGGAATAACAAGGTAACTTACTTCCACTTAATCATATTTTTCTAATTTTACTTAAGATGCTTTATTATTGTTATTTTATAAATAGTATGTTCATTTGCCTGAGCTAAAATATTGGTGATAAAAATTTTTCCAGACGTCTGTTTAAAATATATTTGTTTCTTTGTTGATGTTTCTTAATAAGATATTTTTGTATAATCATTAGAAACTGTTACGGAGCTGGAGATTTTCCTCCATGCACCATCACATTACTGTAGAAGCATCAGCAAATATTTATTTTTCTATTTCTCCAAAAGTCAGGAGATGGTATTAGGATTGAAAATTAAATGTAACAGGCTTGAGCAGTATCAACGGAAGGCTGGTATAGCTATACAGCCTGCTAAAACAAGTATTTTTCAACATACTCTTACTCTCACTGAAGTTCTGCTTCGAATGATTCAGTGAGAAGTGACACTACAATCTGAAGAGAGTTGGCGGGGAAGCCTTTCTGTCAGTCTTAGAATCGCTATTAGGTCGATGTCATGGAGAAAGGTATTAAAATTTGAATTGCCGATGAAATTGTGAAATTTACTAAAAATTTAGTTGGTTTACACCTTCAATTTTTTGAAAATAAATTAAATGAGGGAGTAAGATTTCAATATTGTCAACAATTTATGAAATTTTGAAAATAACGATAAGAAAAGTATGTTAACAAAAAAAGGGCATATGCAGAACTAATACTGGCTCAGAGAATACGTCTGTTCATCTCAAAATTTCTAAATATCGGTATGGACCATTAAAGGGATTTAAAAGTTTTAAATATTTAATGAGTAAAATTATATCATTTAAAAGAAAGTAAAGTATTAAGGCACATATCATTATTTATATATAAAGTAAAGATCGCCAATTCTAAAAAGATTGTTAAGATTTTAGATTTATTTATGATTTCAGAAATTTAATAAGGGATTAAAATTAACTAATTAGGATTTTAAATTAGAAAATGTGGAAGTTTAATTACTCCAAAAATTGAAAAAAAAAAGTTATCTGAAATTATTAAAAATGTCATCAATGTTTCATACCCACTTTCCAACATCCCATGACACCAGGAAAATTCATTGTTAAAGCTGTTTTCAAACCCCAAAAATATGTAAATAAATAAATGTACAAAAATTGACCACTTAATAGTATAAGATAAGTGTATTTCTTTCCATTTTTTCTGTGTCTTATAGATCAATCTCTAGGGTAAAAATAAACTATTAAAAAAAATTTACTTCATTCGTGTGTTTATTCCTAGGTATGGTTTCGTAAGGGGATTGATGGTTACCATTCTGGTGAAAATTCAAATGATGCTACCGGTAATGGTTGGATTGAAATGGTTGGAAATCTCACTAATATTAGTGTTGGACTCTATGATCAGGTACATTTTCATATTTCCTTCTATATTTAAAATTGAGCTTTTAAATCATGCTTACAAATTCAGTTAGTGGAAGTTAATTTTGAGATTTCTCATTGTAATTCAAAACTTCTATTCTAAATCCAGAAATGCCGATGACCGTGAAAGAATTTGGAAGTGTTTACAGGGATAAAAAGTTCCTAATAGACAAAAATGGGGCAAGAAATTCATTATTTAACAACATCAAAATACATGTGTTAAGATTATGAAACATGTGCATAGTTTATGAAACACTTTCCAGCACATCCAGAAAACTTCAACAAAACTTCACTGTTAAATAAAGTGAAACAAGATATTTTAATAAACAGTTTAAAAAACAAATTTAAAAATTAATTTTCAGCAATTATCATCCATAGTGAGAAAAGTAATCAAAATATTTTTGCAGGCCTGTATATGATCTATAGATTTGTACTTATACTACACAGCTTGCTAAAATTGAGTTCAGTTAGAAAATCCATCATGTAGTTGAAATTTCACTTTGTACAGCCTTTTGTATATTATCTACAGACTTTTATTTAGGCCAAATACTAAGCTAAAATTTAATTCAGGTAAAAAATGCATACCACTATAAAAAACACATTTCCAGCAATTACCAATCATAGACAGCAATATATCCAGTTATTTTCATAGCCATGTTTATGAATTTATTTACATTCCACAAATTTCTTTTAGCATATTAAATATAATCAGCAGAAAAATGCATGATACACTTAAAAATAACACTTGAGCGATTCACACCCATGGGCAGTAATACTTATGAATTCTTTTGTGTAGCCCTGTACATCATCAATAGAATTTATACGCAGAACAATATATATATATATTTAGTTAAATTTAAAAATGCATATCACAACTGAAAACGTACCTCCAGCTTTTATCGCTCATAGACAGTACTCTAACCAAATTCTTTTGTGTGTCCCTTTAAATGAGCAATAAATGTTATGCATATTTGCATGTCTTACAGTAAGCAATCACAAGAGTATCACTTTTGGTGAAGCTCCCACCTAGCACTGAGACCTGGTACATTTTATATACCTTTAGACCAAAGTTGGAGAACCTATAAAATTTGTCTTAAAAATTGTATTTATTGATTTTACAGCTGTATAACTTCCAGAAAATGAAATTTCTGGGACCACTTATTGAACTATTAACATATAAGTTTTTTTTAAGTACTTTAAAATACAAATTAATTAATAATGAAATATTGATTTTTTTTTTTTTTTTTTTTTTTTAATTCTTTCAAGAACCTACAAAATTTCTTTTAAAAATTACCACATTATAATTGTATTTTTGCCACCATGAAATTGACTTTATTATTTATCGCAGATTTTTTCCTGGTACCCTGTCTCAGTGTCATTGTCGTCTGCTGTGTTTGAGTAGGTTTTTAGATTCATAGCACCGTATTTGGCAACTTAATTCATTTTTGGCATGAATTAGCAATTAAAGATTCATTATTTTAAAACTCAATATATACAAAAATATATGTAATACAGTTTTTGCAGACAAATTTTATCTCTAACTTTGACTTAAAGGCCTATAAAATGTACCAGGTCTCAATAGGCATTGTAGGCCTATAAAATGCACCAGGTCTCAATAGGCATGACCTTCACCAAAAGTGGTTTCCTTGCCAGTAATGTGTATCAATTTCATTAAGTTTGAAAAATGTAACATCATTAAAATATACTGCAAACAATTTTTCCGTGTAGACCGTTATGTAATGGAATTCCTTTGTGTGACCTTATAAATGAGTTACAAATGCTTTGCATTCCATGTTCTATGCAACTGCATTCAACTATGTTGGAAAGTGTTCATTAAAAATTAGATCCTGCTAGTTGAGAGTAGTGATCGGCACTTTAACTAACAAATAAATACATCTAAATTTCCCTTACTTATCAGCCAAGTTATCGTGGAAGGACTGTAATTGAATTTTCATTTTAATAGCAGATCAGTGTAATAAAATTCACTAAAATTTTATTAATATAAAAATTTCAGCTTACAAAGTTAATTAATATAAAAACTGTAGCTTACAAAGTATTCATTGTTTAACTTTATCAAAACAGCAATTAATTTTTTAGCTTTATTAACACTAGAACGCCCGGAAATTTTACTCAAGTTTCATAAAAATATTTTACACCAGAATTTTTATTTAAAATTATTTGACTGATTTATTTAACGTAAATCTGCGTTTTTAAAATTGAACTTATTTTGCAAAGAATTTCTGGTTCGAATTGACATTTAATCATTTGGTCGGAGTTGAATCGACTCCTTCCGGGCATTCTGGTGCTAATTAAATAAAATATTTTCATAACCAGGACTTAACAAATGCTCTCCTAGATAATCAGAATCAGCAAAAGAATCCTACAGTGCATGGTTTAAAATCAAAAAATGAACTTTAAAAATTATATTCCATTTACAGATTTAGCAGTTAAAATTTTGTGGTTTCAATAACAGAACGACGGGGCAGCAAAGAAAATTCCAAAATGAAATCAGGTGGATTTATTGTGGTTTAAGCTATAGATAGCGTAAGCTCTTGTTGCAGCTCCAGTTGCTAATAGAAAAATCTTAAGTGAGGATGGATAAAATGATGAAGAACAACAAGCCTCTACAGCTAAGAGGGCAAAATATTATGGTTTTGTCCCAGCAATGAAACCATGTGCAGATAAAAGATATGATGAGCGAGACCAAGGCTTCTTAAATGTTGTTATAAAAACAGCCATTCTAAAACGCACAATGAAAAATTTAATATGTATTTATGTCTTTCAAAAACAAAGAATTGCTTCAAATATTTTCATTGTAAATAAATATAGTTATTAAGATTGTAATTCCCATATCTGTCAATTTCATTTTTTGTAAATTATAAATTAATAATTACGATAGTTAAATAACTCTTTTCTGCAATAATCTTTAAATGAGGGAAAGTTCAACTTTAAGAAAATTGTTCATGATGTTTACATAGAAAATGCCTAACCCACACAATCGTATGGGTGTTGCCCTATGTTTATGGGGATGCTAAGTTTTTTAATGATTTCTTCCAATGCCTGTAGGATCAGTGGTTGCCTAAAAACTAAAAAGAAATTAAATTTGAAGATGAAAATTTTTCCAAATCTTTCCAGTCTTCAAGGGATTATGATGCATTCAAGAAGTATTAATTTCATAAATTGTAAAATTAACTATTTAATATATATACAGTAGAACCTCTTTTATCTGAAACTCTTTTAACCGAAACTCTCAGTTAACCGAAATCCATTTTTAAAGCTTTTTTTTTTTTTTTACTAACACATTCCTTATGTGCAAAATTCATTTTGAAAGCTTTTTTTTTAAATTTTACTTTCTTTTTTCTTTCTTTTTTCAAGCGGTCCTTTCCGAATTATGAGTACATACAAATATTTTTGATCTCCTTCCTTAGAGTTCCTTTGAATTTAACTTGAGCTCCTGTAAGCTGCGGAGTGGAACAAAGAAAATGAACAAATTAGCAATTCTGAAGCTTTTGAATGTTTTTCAAAAGGTTTAGCATGGCTGGAGCAGCAGAAAGATGGTGATACAGGTGAACTAATAATATTAAAAAACTCTGTGATAAAGCTTCAGAGCAAAGGCATTCGAAACTGCGACAAACAAAACATTTTTTCAGACCCTTGTGATATATGTAAAAGGTACTTAATTTCAAAATTAAAATTCAGTTAATTTATTCTTGTTTCTATTTTGCTACTGCTTTTTTTTAATAAGAAGTATTGCATATATTTCTCTTTAATCTTAAAATTGAAGCATTCTCGATTATCCGAAAATTTCGATTTTCCGAAAGATAGTCGGTCCCAATTATTTCAGATAATCGAGGTTCTACTGTACTTCAAAATTTAATTATGAATGTGTTATATATTTTTAATATATCATAAACTTAAATTGACCATTAAATGTGTGCAACAGTTAGCAGTTGTCTTTTTTAATTTAATACAGTAAAATCTCAGCAGACACTTTAGGATTGCGGAAATTGTTGGTTTCTCATAGATAAAAACATACAGACACAGGAATTGAGGATAAAAAAGTAGATACTAAATAGTGGAATCTGTTATACAGTTAACTCCCTTTAATCTGCAGACCTATAATCCATAAAGCCTTTAATCTGCTACACATATTCAAATGTGAACAATGAAATTTATAGTTAAGATTTTGAAGATATTCAGTGGCAGCAGCTTCCCCTCCCTCCTTTTCCTGCATTAATTTAGCCAAATTTTCAGTTCATTCCTTGCTTTTCTCTGAACCATAAATTAAACAATAATTAAATTAATAATTTAAAAAATATAAACTTATCATCAAAACGGAAAATTTTATCTTTTATTTCTGAGCAGAAAATTACATTTATGAATAACTTGCAAGTTAAAATTTTCAAAAATAAATATTGAAACAAACAACAATTATATTAGTGTTTCAGAAAATTAGAATTAGTGATTAAAACTAATGATGAAAATACACTTAAATATGAATGCTTATATTATTTAATTATGTTTGCAGTTTTTGCTTTTCTGGAATCGATAAGCATTTTTAATGTTTAAGAGATATTTTATTTCATAACTTGTCTCAAGTCCTTCTCTTCCCATTTTAACAGTTATTCATGGATTAATAATAACTCATCAGTAACAAAGGTTAATTAATATAAATCTGTGAAAGAAAAATGTAAACAAACTATGACCTATAATCTACGCAACCTTTGCGGATAAGATTGAGCTGACTATGAATTTATTCATCCAAAAAAGAAAAATTGTCGTTTTATATTTTTTGTAAAGAAGATTTAGCAAAGTTCATATTTTATGTCATAATTCTTATTTTATCTTTCTTTCATTTTCCACTAAAATTTAAATTCGTTTAATTAAAAAATCATTTTTTTTCTTAATCACCATAATAATTATATAATTTAGTTAAATTAAATGTGGCATTGTAATGGAATATATTCATTTTTCTCATAACTAATACCATAAACAAAACCAAGTACCAGAATTATATTTCTAATTTACTTATTGTAGAATTTTCCAGTAAAAAGTGCCATTCTGTGTCACTTTGACTGGTGCATTGCTTGATTCATTATCACATGCACTAATGCTTAACTTGTTGCCAACATCTATGATTTTAAATGGAAGCATATTTTTTTACATATCGGACCTTTTGATTTTTATGCAGAATTGTTGTTTCTAAGGGATCCCATAAATTTTCTTATTTCAAACTTTGATTAATCTTTGATCTTGATTGAATCTGATTGTTAATCTGCGTAATGTAATAATTACTAATTTGAAATCAGAAACAATACCGCAACCACTTATATTCTACAAATCAGATCAAATTGATGTTGCTTTAATGCCCAACCAGTTATCTGGAATACTTTTGGCCCAGACCATTCTGGATAAATGGTTTTATACTGTACTTGAAATTTTTAACTACTATTATTGCTGACAACATAAAAAAATCTGTCTATTCTAAAAAAAGTAACTAACGCTGTCACCGCCACTGCTGGTGGTTTTGAATTTTTTGTGAATGGAGGTCTTCCTTCGTTAATATTAAGAAAAATATTGCATACAAAAATATGGAAATCGATGGTATTACAGAGAAATATTTGATAAACACACTGATGCAGACGGTTTTCAAATCGAAGAATTATTTTAAGAGATAATGTTAAAGTTGGTCAAAATCGTTCCATTAAAAAAGTTTTGTAGGAGCAAAAATTATGCATGGGAATTTAATCATTTTTAGATCATTATGCAATAGAAGTTCCCAATGTGTAGACTGCATTTATTTTTTAAATTTGTTTCATTTTTTGAGGTCTATTTTAAATTCAAATTTTCAGCATTTTGAGAGATATTTTTTACAAATTTTAGAAAAGGGTATTATTTTAAATTGTTGCCAAATTTAAAAACAGCGCAAAGAATAGTGTTTCCTTCTAATAAAAAATTTACTTATACATGACTAATATAAACAGAAAAAACTTTCAAATGAGAATTAAATGTTACATATTAAAAGCAGGAAAATATTGATAATTACATCATAAAAACTATATTTACAGGTGAATTTCAAAAGAGATAGAAAATTATAAAATAATAAATTCATTAATATGCATTAAAAGGTGTAAACGAAGGAAATTACATCATATTTAAAATTGCCAAACAGTTTAAATTTAAAAATATACCTGTGAAAGACAATAATTTCATATTTTGAGATAATCTTTTTAAACTAATCTATATATATATATTGAACAGCATTTAATGCATCTCCATACCTATAAGGTTGGTTACCATAGGGGGACCCTGTTCTGTCACCAAATGCCACCAAGTTTGTTGTGCCAAATTCCCATAGACTTCCATTGTAAACCAATAGAGTTTACTTGCTTACAGAAAATCAACAAATTGAGATATTTTGAACCAATGCAGATGTTACTGAAGTGCCTACAAGAATTGCAATGCTCTTGTGAGGAGAATTTTAAGAAAGAGCAAATAATATTTTCTTTCTAACAACAAAAGTATTTTCACGTGAATATTAAAAAGAGAAAGGAAAGTTTGATGAAAATTACGTCAGATTTAAAATGATACATTTAAAATATCTTATTTTAAAAAACTTTCTTAAGCTTTGTTAAAAAATACTGGGAGACAAAGACTCTGTTTACTTAAATCATTTTATATTAGCTTATTCTCACATGTTTCACTAATCTGATTTAATCAAAGACGAAAACAACCCATTAACATGGAGATAGCCACTGTTTTTTTAATTATAATTCATTCTTCTGAAAATTTTTTAAAGCCGATCAAATTAGCATGCTTTTAGAGTTTGCGGTGTCCAAACAGGAGTTGGCGAGCATAGCTTGTAGGGAGCAGAGCCCCCTAGTCTAAAATAAAAAAGTAGCATTTTAAATAACATAACAAAAAAAATTGACATTGAATTTTTTTTGTTTTAATAATTCAGAACCAAAGATAACATCTAAAAAATTAATATTTATTTTAATAATAGCTAAAAATGAACTTTAAAAAGTTAGTAGTTAAAAAATATATTTATAGATCTTTTAAACTTTTCTTAATGTCATTTTATTTATTTATAATATTTTCTTCCATAGGTTTTCAGTATAAGTATGGATGCTTGTGATATACAGATCCGAACTGGGGTTAATTCTTCAGAGTTATGTGGTAGAACATGGAAGAGTCTTGAAGCATCTATAAAACGTCTACACCATTCCTCAAGTGTTTCAAGTCTTGATTCAATGTCTAATATTTCCCAAAGATGTTTATCAGTGTCCACTTGTACTTCTGATTCTGTATCATTAGATGGTAGAACTCAAAGTTTTCGAAAAATAAGCACAGACAGTGCTGTATCTTGTCCTACATTAAATAGACAAAATGATATTTTGCCTACCAATCTCTCTGAATCTTCTGAACACTTTTTGGGATACGGTTCTGGAGATATTAACAGTGATATATACCAAAGAAATCTTGACGATAGGACATTATCATATTGTGATATAGATGTGAGTTTAAACATTGATGTACCTGATATTGCATGGCATTCACCTATGGAAGCCATGGATAATATTTCTCATAGAGAAAACTTTTGGGTATGGGTCAGTGCAACTGGTTGTGCAGTTGATTCTGAATCATTACCAAATTGGTTTTGTGAAGGTGATTATTATTTTTTATCGATGTAATTATATTAATGTTTATTGAAATTACATATAATATGATGTTATACTATTTATAGAATGGCTTAGAAAATTTTAAATAAGAAATAGAATTTCAAAATAGGTTTAGTACTGACAATTTCTCTAAATCTTAGAAAGATACTGGTAACTTGTTTTAGAAACAAAGCTTTTTTTCTTCTTTTTATCCTTGTTTAGTTTAAAATTTCTTATTGCTAAAATAAGATTAAATATTAAGGTTTGAATATAGGTAATCTAAATTTTAACTTATGTATGTTTGCACATAAAAGACAAAACAGACTTAATGGTATAATTAGATTACTGTATACTTTGTTTTATAAAAAATACATGTAATAAATTAAAGTACATGCTAAGAAATATTTTTATATTATTCTTTTTTTTAAAAATGCATTGAAACAAGTAAAAAATGAAATTATAGCATTTTGCTTGTAAAATTAAATAACTATGTTTCTAAATCTTAAATTTCTAGTAAATAGAATTCCTTCCTGGAAATGAAAATGATTGACTTTTATTTATACATTTACATATTTACTTTAAATTTGATCAAAAATGTATTTAAATCTTAGATTATGCTTTTAACTATTATGATATCTAACTTAATATATTTTTTTTTCACTTTGTATTTTAAGTCAGTTATTTATTTAACCATTGTATTTTTGAACTGTATATTTTAAGTAAATTATTTATTTAAATAATTAACATCATTATTTTCTATAAAACAAAGAGCAAAACAAAAATAATAATAATAATATAAATAATAATATAAAACAAAATAATATCCTTTAAAAATTTTCATTTTGACCATGCTATATATATATATATATATATATACAGGGTGTTCCGTTAAAGGGGTCCAATATTAATAGGGGTAATAGAGGAGATCACACGGAGCATAAATCAGTATATAATGCCTGGCCGGATCTCAATAATTTTCAAGTTACAGCAAATAGAATGAAAAATCGGAAATTTGTAAAAAAAACCCTCATTGCTAAACTATCGATAATGCTACATAAAAACGAAGCACATATTTAGAAAGAGCAGAAAAAATCCTACGAAATGACATAAGTTGTTTTAGAATATTGAGAATTAATGGCGAGTTACAAGCTCTGAAACAGTGAAAAAATACAAAATCAAATATTTAGCAAAATAGTTAATCGTTAATTCCAAAAATGCAACTCTACCTACATCAAGGAAAATGTTATAAAATTTGGTCCATTCCGAAAGCTTTCGAAGAAGCTGACAATAAACCATATCAGTTTAATTGTATGGGAGAAATCAAGCAGTTCCCTAGTTACAACTCTGTACTGTTGCACGCTCGGAAAGGGCGAAACTCCGCCCATGACGATTCTAAACACCCCGTTTTAATATCTTTCAATTATACATTTCTGATCAACCTCTATCAATACCCTTTCATTATTCAGTCTGGTCAAGTGAATGACATATTGTGCAGCTCTCGCCTTGTCTTAAAGCAAACTCCGTGACTGCTGCGTTTCCTCCATGAACTTTCAGGATGATGAAGAAGTACTTTTTATGCAAATTTTCTATGTGTATAGGAAGAAAAGTGTAATAAAACAGCAGTCATCAGTGGGCGTTATGTTAAAGGGAGGCTGTTGTAAGTGGGATTGTAGTAAGTTGATGTATAATAATTATGCCGGAATACTCTAACGAAGAATATGCGGACATGCATCTGATGTACGGGCAAGCTCATGGAAATGCATGTCTAGCACAGCGCATGTACCGTGAGCAATTTCCAAGGAGACATTGCCCAAGTTCGAAACTCTTCATAAAAATCGATAGACGATTACGGGAGACTGGATCGTTTAATACAGCAAGCATTGATGCAGGGAAACCTCGACATGTACGAACACCTGCAATGGAAGAAGATGTACTGAATATTTTTAAAGATAACCCCTCCACGAGTACACGAGCTGCTGCGTCTGAAGTCGGTGTTTCTCACCAAAGTGTGTGGCGTGTTCTGCGTGCAGAAAACATGCACCCCTTTCATGTGCAGCGGGTACAACTGTTATCAGTAACAGATTGTGCTCAGCGGACAGAATTCGTACGCTGGTTGCTTAATGTAACAGAAAATAATCCACAATTTCTGGAAAATATTTTATTTACTGATGAAGCAACATTTACGAGAGAGGGCGTGGTAAACACGCACAATATGCACACATGGTCATATACAAATCCGCACACTGTTTTCCCGTCGAACGCACAACAAAAGTTCAGTGTGAACATATGGGCAGGTGTCCTCGGCGATTATCTCATAGGACCATATTTACTCCCAGATGTACTCAATGGCAGTACGTACTTGGTTTTCCTACGGGATATCTTACCGCAGTTACTGCAAAATGTGCCAGCAACATTGCGCCACAATATGTGGTTTATGCACGATGGCGCACCGGCACATTTTTTCATAGGTGTTCGCAATCACCTCTATTCAACATATCCTGGGAAATGGATTGGACGCAGTGGACCTGTTGCTTGGCCTGCACGCTCTCCAGACCTCAATCCGTTAGACTTTTTTGTTTGGGGACACCTTAAATCGCTGGTGTATGAAACGCCTGTGGATACACCGGAGGATTTACTAGCGCGAATCGTTGTCGCTGCAGGAGACATTCCCAACTCCGTCGGAGTTTTTCGGCGTGTTCGCCAATCTTTACGACGTCGCTGTCGGCTGTGCGATTCTGTTAATGGGCGCAACTTCGAACACCTATTATAATAATGTCCGTTCGTCTGCCTTCCGACATTGAACTGTGCAGCGCAGGCCAGAAGACTATGCTTCACATATGTCATAAAGTACGTGGAATGTAATTCTTTATTTGTCATTTTTCTTTTATTTTCAACACTTTTTGGCACAGTATTTTGTAAGTCACAGACTGTGGTGTACTCAAATTGTAAATTACAAAGTTTGTATGAATTAATTTAAATTTTCTTTTTTAAATTTATAATTAATAAAATTATTATGCTATTTGTTATTATTATATCCTATCATAAATTATGATGCACATATACATACAAAAATTGTCCATGTAAAACATGTACTGAAACTTCTTGCATAGTTACAAATCGCAATATTTTTAATTATTTCCGAATTTTCACCACCAGTTTAATTTTAAAGAATTTAACTTAAGCTTTATATCAATAAAAGACCACTTTAAAATGTAGACTATTATTGTAAAGTTATTTTGGTTCATTCAACTCTTGAATAATTAAAAATGTTGCATCTCAGAAGAAGCATGATCGAAAATGTATAGTTGAGAGTAATTAAAAAGGCGGTGTTTCCAATCGTGATGGGCGGAGTTTAACCTTTGCTAGTGTCAAAGAAAGCGGAGTTGTAACTAAGAAACTGATTAATTTCTCTCACACAATTAAACCGATATGGTTCATTGTAAGCTTTTTCGAAAGTTTTCAGAATGGACCAAATTTTACTACATTTTCCTTGTTGTAGCTAGAGTTGTCTTTTTGGAATTAACGATTAACTATTTTGATGTATATTGGATTTTGTACTTTTTTCACTGTTTCAGGGCTTGTAACTCGTCAATAAATATTGCTATTTTAATACAATTGATGTCATTTTGTAGGTTTTTTTCTGCTCTTTCTAAATATGTGCTTCGTTTTTATGTAGCATTATCGATAGTTTAGCAATGAGGGTTCTTTTACAATTTTCCGAATTTTCATTCTATTTGCTGTAACTTGAAAACTATTGAGATCCGACCAGGCTTTATATACTGATTTATGCTCCATGTGATCTCCTCTATTACCCCTATTAATATTGGACCCCTTTAACGGAACACCCTGTATATATATGTATGTATAATATAAGACTTCACACAGATGCATCCTTTATACTTTCTCTTTGTAGTGAGATTCTTCCACTTTTATGTCCTGTTCTATACTTCCTCTATTCTTTATTAAATAAATAACTCTATTCTTTCTTACCTTCTTCTTTTAGGATACGACATTTGGAAAATATCAACTTCCATCCCCTTAAGGCTCAATTGATGAGGCTAGGGGATATATCCTATTTACCTTGGTCATTCTATGTAAAATAAAAAAAAAAAAAAAAAAAAAAAAAAAAAAAAAAAAAAAACCCTCTAAATCAACATTTATGAGTTGTGAATGGATTCTGAATTCTTTAGCATTTCAGAAAATCAAACATTCAATAACTCCTTAATTATTAAGAATTACTGAATAGTTTCAATTGCATTATGGATCAACTATGTAAACTGTCTGCTATACCAGAGAGGTGGTGATATATTTAATTTATGCATATACTGTGTATATTTATAAATATAAAAATGGTTATTGTAATTTTCAGATATTTAATGGCATGCAATGTTTCTTTGCATGGATGTAGTCTGAGATCGTTACTTAAAAAATTTCATATGCCTTGAGAGAGCCTCTCATCTTGTTTCTGGAGATTTAGGCCATTGTTATGCGATAAATATCTGTCACCTACTTCAAGTTGCTGTTCATGATTTTCTATGATTACTGGAATTTGATAATCTATGTCGATTAAAAAAAAATAATCAGTCAGTATTCCTTTTCTTTTTTTACTATTTTTCTGCCTAAATTGAGGTACTTTCAATTTTTTTTCCCTTCCAATCATATTTACCTTTAATTGTATTAGCAACTCTCACAATTTTGTGTTCATCAGGATGATAATAATTTCCAAAATATTTCAATGCATGTTCTTCATAGGTCTATTTGAAACAGTTTGACAATATTCCAGAACATTTATAGTCATCTATCTTTATAATAGTTCATATCTATCCATCCATCTGTCCTCTCCATTTGGATTAGTATGAAGATTGCTATAACTACATAGTCTGTAAACTTTGTTCTGCCTTCAGTAACAAGACTGTTCTCCATTCTTTTTATAATTCCCTCATCTGTCGTGTCATATAGAATGCATGTCAGTGCTGCAACTATCCCTTTCTAATTATCTATGTATTCCTTTATGAATGCAAGGTCTTGCACTTTTCTATAAATATATTGGTTGAAATGAAAATCACAACCTTTTATTTGTGAAGTTGGAAAAGTACTTTTCGGTGTCTGTAGCTTGCATTATCTATGTATTCTTTTATGAATTCAAGGTTTTGCACTTTTTTATAAATATATTTTTTGAAATGAAAATGAAAATCACAATCTTTTATGTGTGCAGTTGGAAAAGTACTTTTAAGTGTCTGTAGCATTGCTATTTCATAACCAATCTTCCAGCATTGCGATAACCAGTGATGGGAAACAATCAATTAGTAAATACAAAAGTCTTGTGTGGGTTTATTCTGTCTTGTCTTGAAGTAAGGTATCGATTTCTGGAAATTTTGTTTCACATGTTCACTGTTTGGTAGGCCTATATGAATGATGTGTAGCTGTTTAAATTAAATACTGCAGCTTTGAAGTGTTCCGTCTATAAAAAAAACTTTGAAGCTTCTATGTAAGACTTTTCCACTTTCATATGTGCAAACATCATAATTCTGCACCCTCATTAGTAATTATAAAAAAAAATCTGCTTTTTTGGTAAAATGTTTTCTTATTCTTTTAATAAAGAGAAAGACTATGCCTATTATAATATGGAGCTGGCAGAATGGACACAAATTTTGGGACTTGAATCTAGTTCCATATCAAATACTGAAAAAAATGTGCTTTTGTAGGTTTCTTGTGTAGATATTTCTTGGCATATTATTTTCTTTGATTTCACAATGCACTTATCATCGTTTATGGCAATATCTGGACCTCATCTGGAATGCAGGTATGATTTTTCTCATTTACAATATCTGTTATACAAATACAAGGGTTCCTTTATACTTCACACCACAACAGATTATATAATCATAATGTAGAAATGGCTAACTACCAATTTCTAATGAACTTCTGCTTCTGGTACA
Organism: Maratus speciosus; assembly: GCA_963932465.1. Lineage (NCBI taxonomy): Eukaryota > Metazoa > Arthropoda > Arachnida > Araneae > Salticidae > Maratus > Maratus speciosus. The sequence continues at coordinate 551,035,347 of OZ010790.1, read as the reverse complement.
TACACTACAAATACATTTTTTCTATTAAATTAAAAGTTGAAAAAAATCGCAGCTTTTCTTTTATATAGTCTTTTTTCTATTTCTTTCTACATAAGGTCAGGTCTTTTTCATAGTTCCAACCACACATTTTCACCTCATCCATTCCTGAATCAGGAATGAAATTTCATAATTTTCATCTCATAATTAACTGCAATTTCTTTCTTTCTTCCCCTTTCTCCCATCTTTTAGATAAAATTTATTACAAATACGGAAGGGCGGAGGGCTGAAACAAAATGATATAACAGTATTGGGGATGAAAGTGAAAGAATCTTACTGCAGAATGAATGTAGACATTACTTTTTTTTTTATATAGAACAGTTTTTTTTTTAATCTACTTTGTATAACAGAAATCATAGTCTAATTAGTCTAATTTATATTAGTTAGCCCAGTAGCAGAAAGTTATGGTTGTGTCTGCGACAGCAATTTAGTGGGATGAAAATTGTCTGCGGGAGTAGCGTGTTACATTTTCTTATGTACAAACATCATGAGTGTTAAAATAAACAGCGTTCTTACTGATTAATACCAGGGGTGATTCTGAGTAAAAAAAAAAATTTCTGAAAGGTTACAACAGACGGGGGGGGAAGCGAAAATCCACTACCGGCACTAATTATGTGTTTTTGTTGCGCACTTTTGATGAAATTAGGGTTTTTTCGCGATCTTTTGACGAAATATGCCGTTTATCTCGATCTTTTCACGAAATTTGCCGTTTTTTCGCGATCCTTTGACAAAGTTGAGCTTTTTTTCGCGATCCTTTACGAACTTCGTGTTTTTTCTTCGATAATTTGACGAACTTTGTATTTTTTCTGCGATTCTACGAAGAAATTTGCGTTTTTTCGGCACCTCTGGGACGAAATTCACGTTTTCCCGGGATCTTTTGACGAAATTCGCGTTTTTACAGTGATCCTTTGGCAGAAATTTGCACTTTTTGCGATTTTTTGACGAAATTCCGCAAATTTAATTCCGATCTTTTGACATAAATTTTCCTTTTTTCGCGATCCTTTGACAGTAATCTGCGTTTTCGTGATCCTTTGACAGAAATTTGCGTTTTTTCGCGATCGTTTTACAGAAATTTGCGTTTTTTCGCGATCGTTTTGACACAAATTTGCGTTTTTTCGCGATCGTTTTACAAAAATTTGAGTTTTTTCGCAAATGTTTTACAAAAATTTGAGTTTTTTCGCGATCATTTTACAAAAATTTACGTTTTTTTGCGATCGTTTTACAGAAATTTGCATTTTTTCTGCGATTGTCTGACTAAATTCGTGTTTTTTCCTCCATCCTTTGATGAAATTCAAGTTTCTTCCGCGATTTTGTGACAAATTTGCTTTTTTGTTGCGCCCCTGGAACGACATCCACGTTTTTTCTGGATTTTTGGATAAAGTTCAAGTTTGTACAGCGATCTTTTGGCAGAAATTTACGCTTTTCGAGATCTTCTGACGAAATTCCTCCTTCTTTCCGCAATCCTTTGACATAAATTTGCGTTTGCTCACAATCCTTTGACATAAATTTGCTTTTTTTCGCGATCGTTTGACTAAATTTGAGTTTTTTCCACAATCGTTTGTCTAAATTCGCGTTCTTTCCACGATCCTTTTACTAAATTCGCATTCTTTCCACGATCCTTTTACTAAATTTGCATTCTTTCCGCGATCCTTTGACGAAATTCGTGTTTTTTCCGCAATCCTGTGACAGAAATTTGCTTTTTTTCTAGAACCCTGGGACGAGATTCATGTTTTTTTTTCCCGGTCTCTTTTGACGAAATTCGCGTTTTTATAGCGACCCTTTGGCTATAAATTACCGATTTTTTATGCGAACGATTGTCAAAATTGATATTTTTCGGCGACCATTTGTCGAATTTTCGATATTTTTTGTCAGAATTTTCGTACTTTTTTTTTTTTTTTTTTTTTAAGGAAATACTTTTTTTTAAATTGGCAAATTTATCTGCAAGGTCCAAAATAAATCTGCGACGCACGTTGCGCGTCTCAAACTTTCTGCTACCGGGTTAGTTAGTATTAGAGTCATGAAAATAGAAATTAATCATTTATAAAATAAAATAATAATAATAAAAATAAAAATGTTTTTTCAAAGTATTATGATCAATCCAAATTACTTGATAATTTTATAATTTATGATCAATAATGTGTATATTTAATTGTTACTACATTTTTATTATTTACTTCATTATAACACCTAAAAACTTCACAATGACTGTTGCATATAGGTAGTTCAAAACAGAAAAGTGCTGTAGATGAACCTTGGTATGAAACTGTAATTCTTGAACTTAGGGATAGATATCATAGGGAAATGGAAAAGTTTTCAGCATATGCCAAAGCTGTTGAAAAAGTAAGTTTTATCTGAAGTTAAAAAATTATAAATTTTAATGTAGCTAATATATATAATTCTAAAATTAAGCTTTTCTTTTCTTCCTTTATCATCTAAGCAAAGAAAACTTTGCTTTTATTCTTGTACTAGCAGTAAACTTGTTTTTTGTACAGATAGAATGAAAAACAAAATGCTCATAAATCCTAAACAGAAAAAAACACATCCCTTCCATCGATGATTGTGGCATATGTAAAAGTATATTGGCAATTTCATCCATAAAAATGAAACATATTACCATTGATTGTTTAACCACTTCACCGTTTGCCCCGAGATAAGTCGGGGGTGAAAGCACTGTTTCCCACCTATCGCCGGTGAAGTCGTTAAAGGAGATGTACTTCTCACTTTTTATTTTCAGCCTAGACTAAGATTAGTCCCTCATCACAAAGGAAATTTTCCTAAATTTTTGCAGATAAGCCAAGCAGTGAAAATATTAAAAAGGCTAAATGGCAAAAATTTCTCATTGAAACTGACTCGCATTTCAAAAAGAAAATATGCATTTTCCTTCAAGAATTCGAAGCAATTTACTTATGACTGCATGAAAAGGAGTCCTTTTTACCTTAAGTCTCAGACTTTAGAGAAAAAAAAATATCATTATTAATGTCTCAGTGTTGTGCAAATAAACAAAATGAAGAAATAAAATAATCATTTGCAGTTTAAAAAAAATTTTTAATTAAAAACAAACAGTTACATGCTTGAAGCATTTTATAATTACTCAATTACATTACAGATTTATGATAAACTTCATCTGAAAGCACATTTTTTCTTCTATTCTGTGTACGGACTGAAATTATGCGATATTTAAAAACAAAAATGCAAATGGTGAAAGAAGATACCTAGTGCAAAAATCCCTTAAAACTTAAGAAAAATCTGTACTTTTATGTTAGCCGGGCGCCAGTGATGTCAAAAATTTTTTTAATCTCACTAACACTTTTTTCTTTCCAATCTTATAACATTAGCCAATAATTTAACATTGCAGTGACAGATATAACTCTCTGTGAATGTGTGATTAAATTAAAATATTATGATGAAATATAAGATTAGTTATAAAAAGTTCAATAATTTCTACTATCATTATCATAGCCCAGTTCAGTATTCCACGATATTGATGAAGAAAGAAGACAAGATCTAATCCAAGCAGTGAGGTCTAAGCAGCGATATGATTAACTTAGTTTAATATTTACATTAGACGACACAGTTACAACACACGCACACATAATATAACATAATAATAATCTTCGAATTACATATTTCACAAGAGAGTCTTTGAACACAACCATTCAAGAAAGTACCTCGTCTCTCTCTGTCTCTGGCTGTTGCCATTCCGAGTTTCCTAAAGTCTTTCGACCACGGAGTATAGGCAACCTTCACACCTTCCCTCCAGTTTCTACATGTTGGACTGTGTCCCACACTGTGAAACTGCATTTAAAAGTCCTAACAAAAGTCTTACTTAAAAAGTCCTAATTAAAAAAAAAAGTTCTATTTAAAAAGTCCTTTACCTGTCCCATCGAGAGCATTTACTTAAACTACTTAAGATATATAAATTCTTATACACTATATACTAAAAATATACATATTACAAAAACACATTATACAATATATAATAATGAAATAATACAAAAAAAAAAAATATATATATACAATTTTTTTTTCTACTCATAAATGCGAGATAAAGCATCTGCCACTACATTAGAACTTCCTGGTTTATGAGCAATAGAAACCTGATAGCGAGATAGTGCCAACGACCATCTCTGTAATCGAGCGTTCTTAGGAGTTCCCTCTGTTAAGTATTTTAGGGGATTATGATCCGTATGCAATATTATGGTGGTTCCATAAGTCCACATTTCGAATCTCCCAAGTGCCCAGATTACAGCATATGCTTCTCTTTCAATTGTGCTCCACTTTGATTGAGTTGGAGTAAGCTTTTGACTGGCAAAGGTTATGGGCTTTAACATGCCATCTTTGTCCCTTTGCATTAAACAGGCACCAATACCCGATATGGAAGCATCGGTGTTTATTTCGAACGGTTTGGACATGTCTGGGGTATAAAGGTTTGTAACTTCACATAAGCTTTCCTTTAACTTATTGAATGACTTTTCAGCATCTTCCGACCATGGAATATCATTTGGAACAGTTTTTCTGGTCAGATCTGTCAAAGGCTTTGCAAGGTTAGCATAATGCGGGACATATTCTCTGTAATAGTTAAATAGACCTAATATGGATCTCAGTCCTTTCTTCGTTTTGGGAGCTTTGAGATGTTTTATTACTTCTAGCTTCTCGGGAATAGGTCCATGTTTGCCTGAACCCACGATATGTCCTAAATATCTGACTTCAGATGCTGCAAAGGAGCATTTTGTCAAGTTAGCTGAAAAATTCAGAGATTTTAAAGTTTCCAAAATTTCTCTTATATGTTGCAAATGTTCTTCCCAGTTAGAAGAGAAAATTATAATATCATCAAGAAAACTTTCTGCATAATCACTATGCGGTCTCAAGGTCTGATTCATTGTTCTTTGAAAAGTAACCAGAGCTCCAGACAATCCGAAAGGCATTACTTTCCATTGGTACTGGCCTTTTGGTGACACAAAACTGGTCAATTCTCGACTACTCTCTTCGAGTGGGATTTTTCAATATCCCTTTAAAATATCTAGCGAGGTCAAATATTTCGCCGAACCAGCTTTAAATTTTAGGTTGTCGGAATTCTGCATAGGAAAAGGGGAGATCTTGGTGGCAGCATTTAACTCTCTATAATCTACACACAGTCTGATTGTTCTGTCCTTTTTAGCTACGCACAGCAGTGGATACACTATTTCCACAGAAGAAGGTTCTATAAGATCTTTCCTTAGTAATTCTTGTACTTGGTTTTCTACATTAGCTTTCAAAGTTTCTGGTACTTTATAAAGATGTGGTTGTTTTCTTACAACACCAGGTTTTAAATTTATGCTATGTGAACCAACTTTGGCTCTCTTCAGTTGTCCATCAAAAACCACTCTATGTTCTTGGATAAGTGCTATTAGTTCCTTTTGTTGTTCTGGCGATAAATTGCCTGAATTAATATTTTTCTGCAGTTCTTCGTTAACGACACTGTGTTGTTCTATCAGAGCATGTTGTACTTCTCCAAACTCTTCATCCACTTCGTAAATAACACCAATAGCTCTAATCGGTTGAATATATTTTCGTAATTTGTTCTGATGTAGATGTCGAATACTTCCTTCAGGTAGTTTGACTTGCATAGGAATGCACCGATTTTTGTTGAACTATCTCTCCTGGTCCTTTCCATTTTGAACACAGTTTATTAGTGGAATCAGGGATTAGTACTACGACTTCATCTCCGACAGAGAATGTTGTATCTTTCGACCTTAAATTGCGATGATGAACATATCGCTGTTATTGGGTTTCAGCCACGGTCTTTGAATATTCTGCCGCGTCTTTTAAACGTTCCCAGAGTTTCTGCATATAATCTGCTACAGACTCTCCAATTCCTTGGGGAAGTACCACTTCATCTTCCCAACTTGATTTCAGTATAGCTAATGGTCCTACAGGTGGACGACCGTACACCAACAAGAATGGTGCAACACCAGTTGTGGCATTGGGGACTTCTCGGTATGCCCATAATAGAAATGGTAGTTGTTTGTTCCAACCTGTACCATGAGAGTTTATGGCATGATGTAGCATTGATTTCATTGTTCCCACCCATCGTTCAACCAATCCATTTGATTGTGGGTTACCTGGAGTAGAAAACTTAGGGACACACCCCAATCGTTTCAAACGCTCTTTTGTCAACTTTGAAGCAAAATTTCCTCCATTGTCCATGGCAATCATTCTAGGAATTCCAGTTCTAACAAAAACTTCAATAAATGCTTCGCAAGCTGCTTTTGCTGTCAACGATTTAATAGGGATTGCTTCAGGCCGACTATGTTGATCCATAATAGCCAGAACATACCGATGACCTCGAGAAGACTTCGGCTCAATTGGTCCTAAAATATCTGCATTTACAACTTGAAATGGGAGTTCTGGTCTTCCGACCGCTTCAATAGGTGCTCTGTCTGTTACTTTTGTTTTTCTACGCATTTGACAATCATGGCAAGCTGCGCATAGTTGTTTTACTTCTTTTGGCATTCCTTCCCACCAAAACGACATAGCAATTCTATCTCTTGTTTTCTTAGCAGCTAAGTGCCCACCAGTTGGTGTTTCATGTGCTAATCTCAAAATTTCTTGTCTTCTACAGGCAGGTACAACAAGTTGAACATAATTTTGTCCTCCAACCTTGCCTCGATGATACAATAAATCGGATTCTACCCACTAATTATTTTTCTGCCGTTTTGCATCTTCAAAGCATTTTTCTAATGTAGAACAAGCCAATTGCTCCTTTTTCAACAGTTGCGCTTGTGAAACGGAACAACTTTCCTTTTGGTCCTCATTACCAACATTTTCAGGCAAAACAGTTGCCTCGACCAGAGTAGGAATCAGTTCCAAATCTGAAGCTTCTTTGTCTGCATCATCATTGTTTAGATTTGTTTCCAGTTTTCCTTCTGGACACCTTCCCTCCACATTGAATACAGATTTTTCTTTATTTTCTTCAACCGGTGTGATATCTACCTCATCCCCTAAATACAACTTCTGCTGTTCTTTTAACAGAGCGAAAACCTTGGGAGTGATCAAAGCTTCTTCGTGTAATCCTTCCACTACCGCAACCTGTACTCGTACATACGGAATAACCTCATCTTCTGTCTGAAGAGTGAGCGGAACAGAAACAAGCTTTGCTTCTGCAGGACTCCCTATTGCGGGTCTCAAGAATACTTTTCCACATGACTGTAAATACTCTTCCGGCACCACCGACTTCCGCAGCACTGTAATCTCCGCACCACTATCGATGATTCCCTGAAACTTCTGATTACCGATTCCTAGATCTACCTTATGGAGTCTCCCATCTGTTTCTTCAACTGGAATATTCACATTCAGACAAATTGCATTTAGACCCTTTTTCTCAAGATCGCTTTTCAAAGTTTTTCCTCCATTTTGTTTTACTGTATTCAATTTGGAACAATACTTCTTCACATGCCTTTTCTTACCGCATGCGAAACAGGTATATTTTGTGTGAAATTCTCTCTTTTCTCGTTGCATTCCGAGAGATGCTTCAGTCTTGGGTTCAAATTTCGGTTACCATCTCTCATATCTTTTTTTAATTCCGAACTGTAATTATTCCAACTTTGATTTCGAGTTAGATAAATTTTTCTTTGGAAATTCTTTTCTTTTGAAACTGTCGGTAATGCTCTCGTAATCATCAAGTTTTTCTGCCAATTCTAATGGCGTGGTAAATGTGAGCCAATTTTCTAAGAAATGTTCTCTTATTTCTACAGGCACACGAAATTTTAATTGTTCGGTTACTATTAAGTCTTTTAATTGCTGGAAAGTGTTAATATTTAATTCTGTGATCCATTCAGTAAAATAACTTTAAAGCTCTTGTGTATAATTCCTCCATGATTTTTCATGTGTTTTGTGATGTTTGTAAAAACATTGTTTTAATTTTTCACTGTTTAACTTGTATCGCTTTAAGATAAGAGTTTTTACAAAATCGTAATTAATTGCATCTTCCGGGGGTTCTCTAGCTAGCATATTTGCAATTTCCACCGGTAAAACTGCCAATAGGTAAGCTACCCAGTATTTCTTTGGTACTTGTGCCATTTCCGCTCTTCTTACAAAATTTATCAAAAATAATCCCATCTCATCACGTTTTTCATCAAACTTCGGTACAATCTGTGCTAATTGAATTTTTGGAGCTATCTCAACTTTTGATTCATTTCTTTGTTCTGGAAATTTCTGTAATTGTTCCAGTTTTTTCATTTCCAATTCATGTTCTCTCGCTTCCCTGGCAGTTCGCTCCTCCCTTTCTTCTTGCCGTAATTTTTCTTCCCTCTCTTTTTGACGCATTCTTTCTTCCCTCTCTTCTTTCTTTTTCCTGTCCTCAATTATAGAACTCAAAAATCCCTTAACAAACTCTTCTTCGTAGTCTTCCACTTCTAGTATAGTTTTTTTTAGATCTATAATTTTTAAATTTTCGACATCCTGAACTCCAAGTTCAATCGCTACTTTCTGTAAATCTTCTTTTCTACTACCTTTGCTTAAAAACGCCATATTTGATAAATCAAATTTCAAAAATCGAAGCAATCAACAATACTCAAACAGTGTCTCTACCCTAATTGGAACTTTCCCTAAGAACGCATTAAACCAAACTTAATTTAAACCTGAACATTATTTTGTAAATAACCCCTCAAATTGAATGAAATTTATTTTATTTAAATACTTATATTAGTATTACTAACTAAATTCAAACACATTTGCACAATAATAAAAAAAATATATATATAGAAAACAATTTTTGCAATAATTAAAATATACTTTTACCAATATGTCAAGTTTAAAAAAAAATAAAATATTTGCGTTCTCACAAAATAAGAATTTGTCAATGCTTTGCGTATTAATTTTTAAATACATCCTTCAAAAATACATAATACATTAACAATTTTCTTTTTAATACTTCAATCTCTTACTAAATTATATTTCAAAACGAACCAAATATTTATAAATCTCAATATTAAATTAACACCTTTAATTAAATTAAATTCTATCCAAGATATGAAAATCTTTTTCTTTATCTTGATTTGAAATTCAAATCAAATCTCTTCATACATCTCACATTATAGATCAAAAATAAAACCACAAAAATAAATAAATAAATAAATAAAAAATAAATGCTTAATATTCAGCGACAATAAAAAAAAAAATAAAATAAAAAAAAATAAACAAACAACCCAATCCCTAATAATCAAATTTATACATTCTCCATTTCACTGAACAACTCAACTTTTATTTCAATCTGAATGAGTCATTTCAAAGAATTCCAGAATAATACGTAACAAAAAAAAATAAAAACACTTCCTCTACATACTTTTAAATAACACCCTTTTATCTTAATCCCAAAGATAAAAGAATAAATAAAAACATTTGAAATAAATCTGTTTTTCCTTTTTTTTTTTTTCTGCAAACGATAATTCACTTAGGTAACACTTTTTTTTTTTTTTCACAAAGTTTATTCTTAGCTAATAAATAGCTTCATAGACAGACGTGTTATGAACTTTTAAAATGACAATTTTAACTCATTTTTATGTTTCTTTTCTTTTCTTTTTTTTTTAACACAATAACTAGAGAATATTTATTTAAATAACAGAATTTAAACTTTCATGCTAAACATAGTTATTTTTAAACACCATTCTATCTCAACATTCGATCAATTTAACAATCATGATACATAATTCTGCATTCATATTATGAAATATACCTTAAAAATATAATTCTTAAGTCTTACAAACAGCGCAACATCAATAATTATTTTTCAAACGTAATTACTGAATAAAATACCATATTTATTCTATTAATTGAATAAACATTAACCCGCTGTTTGGAAACATAATATAAAACATTTACACTTTAAATAACCATTTTAATAACATACATTTAAAATATGCTCTCGATGGAATAAAAAAAAAGTACCTTTGTGATAGCCGGCCAGCCATTGAACTCTCCTTGGTGTCAAATCAAATACTATCGAAATAACTTTATTGCTGTTCACAACACCATTCCACGATACCATTTAATATGGCAGTAACACTGCTTATAATTTAAGTTGAAGATCATCATCCTAGTCGTGCTGCGCCATTATCATGACCAGTTCGGTATTCCACGATATTGATGAAGAAAGAAGACAAGATCTAATCCAAGCAGTAAGGTCTAAGCAGCGATATGATTAACTTAGTTTAATATTTACATTAGACGACACAGTTACAACACACACACACATAATATAACATAATAATAATCTTCGAATTACATATTTCACAAGAGAGTCTTCGAACACAACCATTCAAGAAAGTACCTCGTCTCTTTCTGTCTCTGGCTGTTGCCATTCCGAGTTTCCTAAAATCTTTCGACCACGGAGTATAGGCAACCTTCACAGTTCAATCTTAAAAAACTTAGCTAAAATACCTAAAAGATAATGATAAAATACATAAACTCAAACATGTCAATACAAATAACAAAATCTCACATAATCGGGTCTATTAATGCTTAGTGAATAACAGAAATGTTTAACCCCTTCGGGATGAGCATCTTTTACAGAATTTTTAATCTTTTATCATCAGTTTTTCAAAACAGAAATTTCTGCCTTATTGAATTGGGAAAATGTTCAGATTAAATAAGGCAAAATTTACAATAAAAATTTACTATTGAGAATAATCATGGATTCTGAGCACCTTATGCAGCTCGAATACCGGTCGCTTGTCCCTAAGGGGTTAAATAAGAGATACCATAAACTAGAAACATTTTATTTCATAATGAAAGCATCCTATCTAATTTTATATATACAAAAATAGAAGCTTACGTTATTTAAGATCCCAAAGCCTTTTAATACATTTAAAATTTTTAAAAATGGATTGTTAGTTTCTCTTCTTCACCTGAATTCAGCCAGGGATTGCAATTCAAATGATGCCAATAGAAACAAGATTTGGCTGCCCAGCTAACATTAAAGTGCCAAAAAATCTAAATAAAAAGAAATCTTTTGAGGGGTTCTTGGGTATATCTTAGAGTACTTTTATGTTCAGTGTCGTAGCGCTGGCCTTATCCATAACAACATCAGAGTCTGCACAGACAGACACACAAACGTTTTTTTTTCATTAATATAGATTATTTTTATCATTTGCTTAAAAATTTAAAGATATTTCTTTAAGGCTTTTTAAGGCATTATCAATACTTAATTTATCAACTGCACATCTTATATCAATTTTTTTCTTTATTTATATCTGTTAGAGTTCATGGGTCAAAACTGTTACGTGTCGATGGTATAAGAATCATTGGATGAAATGTCTCTTAGAGCTTCTTCAACATGAAGATATTGCCAGTAAAAGTACTTTGACATGGCACCATTCTAAAGATATGGTATGTTATGTACTTGTAGATTATATAGTACATATTTATTTTTTTAGCATCGTCGAATCTGAATATATGTTTTTTATATTAGTGGCATTATTTAATAATTTAATTTTTCAATTTTACATTACCTATTCTTGAATCATTGAATTATTTATTTTTAAAAATTCTGCCAAAATAAAAATTTCTTGCTTAAAAATGTTCAATCTGAATATATGTTTTTTACATTAGTGGTGTTATTTAATAACTTAAATTTTCAATTTACATTACCTATTCTTGAATCATTTAATTATTTATTTTTACAAATGTGTAGATTGATATATACTGGCATTTTCCAGTAAATATCTTTATATTTTAACAATATTTGGCTGTCTTAATTTTATAGAATGGTACCAGGCATGCTGATAGAATTTTTTTATTTTTATTGAAACTAGTAAACATACTTTGATATATACATATATTCTATTTTATGTATAAAATTAGAAAAAAGAATAATTTATATGATATTGTAGTACTGCAAGAATGTGTTTTACTTATGCAAATTTCTGATTGATTCTCATCTTTTAAAAAACAACTACGTATAGAATCACATGAGAAATTGCTGTCTAGAAGCAAAGTTTTTCAGGTATTTTAAATTTGTTGTTAAAAATTCTTGTAGTAAATGAAGTTAAAGTATCTTCTTATTGTGATCTGAATGTATAAACTCAAATAAACCATTATATTAAACTAGTGCCTTTTCATTTAATTATGAAAATTGATATTTTAGCAAATCTAATTTGGATTATGTATCCCTGTTAAATACCATTTCTTTTACAAAAAGGATTTTTTTTTTGTCTGCATGTGTTAAATATAATAAACACTGTCCCCCCCCCCCCCCCTTGTTTAATAATCTAATAAGTCAGTCTCATTCAGTTTTGTTTTTCTTGCATTCCAACAAGGCTTATTAAGTGTCATCTACTTTTTCAACTTTCACTGTTATTTTATTGTTATTTTTATTTTATTTCTTAACTTGTCAATAAAAAATGATAAAATCCTAATCTTCTATCTATAGGACTGCTTAATTTATTTTTTAAACTTCAATCTTTCATTCTTGTAAAGTATGAGTAGTTTATTTATTAATTATTTCTGTTTATGTGACATTCATATGGAACATATCCTAGAAATTCATATCTCAATACTAGATATTCCTATGAAGACTTTTTTTGCTAGTAAAGAGATGGCCGTTTGCGATGACAAAAGATTTTAAACACCAGGTCCTATTAAAAAAAACTCCAATTCGTAGAACGAACTTTTCCTTTATTTTATGATGAAAGTCGAAGGGAGAGGTACAGGGGGAAAGCAATGAGGAGCCTCTTTTAAGACGTCATCACGAGGCTAGAGAGGGAGCAGGAATGAGTTGAATATACAGTTACAACTTTCTTTCTTGGCAGACTACAATATCGCCAATCTAAAAGTATTTTTGCGCCATGCACAGGGGCTAAGAGAAACATTGGCTGGTATGTTCGCCAAAAATGTACGGTAGGCTTCTACCATATTAATTGTGTAGGGGGGGGGGGCAGATTGTGGGCTGCATACATTCCTGAGTCATGATAGACGGAGACTCATCTGTACATTGATACAGCTGCGGTTAAATGTAAAAAAATAAAAAGTGTTATCTGGAAAAGCCAAGTAACAGATCGAAAACGTTAGGCGAAAAGGCATGAGAATGTATTTTTCTAGAGCAGATGTTAGATCAAAGATGAACCGCTTTACCACAAAAACGCAGAATTGCCATACATCTGAACAAAAGGGTGTGAAGCGAAGATAATTCTAATAAATAGATTGCATGTAAAGTGATTTTAAATGATGAGTTATATTCATGCCCAAATAAGGAAATGACCGAAGTTAAAATGCTTTTGAAAGTAACAGACAGCCGTAACGAATTTTGTACAAGGTTAAATCGTATGTGTGAAAGAATCAGAAAGTGAAAATGGAGAGTGATTCACTGATTTTATTTTATAAAAGAGATGAGTACTTAGAATAATTTAATTTAAATGTGAAGGGCTGTTAATACAATCGATTTAGTTTTTAAATGTTGAATTTAATTTAGGGGCTGCACTGTTTGACTATAGTGCACAAAATAAATAAGTTATTAAACAGAATTTTAATTGAAACTGTCTGGGGGAGGGGGGGGATGGAATGTAAACATATATAACGAGATAATCGTTATATACATCACCTGGGACACCGCAAAAAAAAAAAACTTTTGTTGACCCATGTGCATGGGCAAAAAACAGCAAGAAAAATAGTTACACATATAAATATATTTTCAAAACATAAAAGTTTTTTTTTTTTTTTTTTAACACAAGTTGCTGTCATGAAAACAAAAAAATCTCTTTCATCAATAGTTCAACAGTCCTAAGAGATTTTATGAATTAATATTTTTTAAATTAAGTTTATGGATCTCCACCTTCAGTAAACTTTTCATCAAAATTGCATACCATGGTATATATATTTTTTTTTAACTGAGTCGACTCTGACAGCAAATATTTAAGCAGCATGTAACTAGACCCTTGGCTGCACATCATCAAAATATTGATCCTGATTCGGATCATTTTTATGAAAAAAAACACAAGTAGTAACAATAAAAATATAATATATAAACACAAATGCAACACTAGAAGTAAAGAGTAAATAATAATAAGTGAAATGTGTAATTGTAATCTAATGAGTAATTGTAATATGACCTAAAAGAAATTGGACATGATTAAAAAAAATGTAATGTTTATGCATGCAGCATAGGATGACAAAAAAAAGAGGTGTCTGAAGCACGCCCATGAAAAAGGTGTCACCCTGAATCTTGTGTAGACCACAAGTATTATGGCGTCGGCTTAGGGCTTCAGCCTTATATGAGGAGGGAGTTTTGAGACTCATACAGCGGCTGCTTATATGAGTCCCTGCTCCTCCAAAGACACTAGCGGTCCTCTAAAGGAGCACACGTCGGTTTACAAGCAAAAATTGATTTTTTGTGAATTGGAACACCAATTCCAAGAGGTTGTCTCTCAACACAATGAAGTTTTGGACCCTAAGGGCAATAATTTTGAACGGGAACAAAACATTCGAAAGGGAGAATTAAAAAATAAAAAAAAATAGATATATATTTCACATATATATCAAATCAAAAAGGGGTAGACAATCCTAGAGTGAAGAGAGACATAAAAAAAAATGAAAAGTCATAATCAGGTTAAATAATGCACAAGTCGTATAATTAGAAGGCAACTAACTGGTTGCCTTACAGAAAATGTTATCAAATTACATGTGAAAAAAAATTTACATATACAAAAATTACATATTTACATATAATTTTTTTTACATAAGTGCAATTATTAAATGTGTTAGTCATCACTTTTAATTGAAATGTAATCGTAAAAGAATGAAATGTAAAATAAATGTTGAACTGTAAATAATAGTTAAGTGTATGTAAATAACATAAAAGTGTACAGTAAAATGAAAAGAGTGTAAAGTGATTCAAAATATTGTTCACAAGAGATCTTCGAAGAAAACAGTCATGGGCCAGCCATAATGTTGTCAAAGATCTGTTGTAAGCAACATACATACAACCTAGGCCTCTGGTTGTACACTTAGCTTCACAATACATGTCATAAGAAAAGAAATGTAAACCAAAGTATATTATTTTCTGTTTCTTAAATTATATGTATGTGGTTGATAAACATTAGGGTATTTGTGATTGTTTAAGTGACTTGTAGCATCGAATAAATGTCCATATCGAGGTGGTGCAAGAAGTAACCTATCAATGTGTACACGAAATGCTGTATTATCAGCAGCATGCAATCTCTTGATCGAGAATGACCAGGGTTGTAAAAAACCCGGGTTTTTTAGAAAAAACCCAGCCCGGGCGGGTTTTATTAAAAAACCCGGGTTAAATGGGCAGTTTTCCCCGGGCAAATTAAAATGCCAAAATGTGGACGATGATTCCACCTTCTTCACAAATAATAATCGGTACTTTTTGGTTAGCCGGGCACCAGTGTTTATATACATATTTATATACATACACACACACACACATTATATATATATATATATAATATATATATATATGCATATTGTATATGTACGTACACGTATATTTATATGTATATATACATACATATATAGACATAATATAATTACAAAAGTACCTAATAATCTTCACAGTTGCCACTATATAGAGAAAACTAGAAAATCTGAGGGAATTTAAAAATGAGTATTAAAAACAAGGAATTTTACTAAACTTTGGTACTTTGCAAAATTTTGAAAATTCTCAGAGGAATTACTCTGGGACAATTTAATTTTTTGCTTAGGAAAACGCAAGAAATTTGATTGCCGAAATAAGTGGCAATCCTGATCTCAAATACAATCTTTGTGAACACTTCGTAGTCTAATAAATGGGAATGACTTCATAGTCTTAATAACGATCTCGCTATTTTTCTCTGTGCTTATACATGGTGTGTTCACAAAGTTTCAAGACTGTTCATAGAATACAAAAGCTATTAAACTTTTTTGTACAGTGAACTGAAATTCTTCGAAATATGACCCTCGGGCATAAACACACCGCTGCCAGTGTTTTTTCCATTGTTCATAAGCTCCCTGGAAGGCTGTTAAGTGACCTCGTCGAAGCTGGAATCATATTGAATCGTTTGCCTTTCAGGTCTTTCTTGATCCGGAGGAATAAAAAAAAAGTCGCTGGGAGTGAAGTCAGGGCTGTAAGGAGGCTTGTGGCAGTATTGCCATATTAAACTTAGCCAAAACTTTGGCAGCTGCGAGCAACGTGTGAGAGGGTGCATTGTCATGGTAAACAATCCAATCGTATTTGGTGTCTGGGCGGATGTGTTCTGTTCATACTGGAATGCACCACCATTTGAAGGATAAGAGTCTGGTGCACCCACCCAGACATCAGAGACGATTGGATTGTTCACCACGACAATATGCTTCTCTCACATGTCGCTCACCACTGCTGAAGTTTTGACTAAGTTTAACGTGGCAATACTGCCACAAGTTCCCTACAGCCCCGACCTTGCTTCCAGCGACTTTTTTGTTCACCTGGATCAAGAAAGATCTGAAAAAAAAGCAATTTGATTCCAGTGATCGAAGCAGCTTTGACGAGGTCCCTTAACAGCCTTGCACATGAAGACTTTCAGGGAGCCTATGAATAATGCAAAAAACACTGGCAGCGGTGTGTTGATGCCCAAGGGTCATATTTCGAAGAATTTTAGTTTGTTGTACAAATATGTTTAATATGTTTTGTATTCTCAGATCAGTCTTGAAACTTTGTGAACACACCCTGTATATAGATATGATCCCTTTAATTTAAATAACAAATTTTAAATTGCAAAGCTATCAATTGTATGTTTTTCAATTGTTTCCAATCTAAAAATGCAAGTAAATTAGTACAAATATATGTTCTAAGATTCAAAGTGAATAAATAAAACAAAAAAACCATAAACTGTTAAATAATACATCATCTGTTCTTTTCCAGAAATGTATTTTAAAAAACCCGGGTTTTATACCTGGGTTTTTTATAAAAAACCCAGCCCGGGCAGGCAGCTGGGCGGGTACCCGGGCAGCTACCCACTACAACCCTGAGAATGACACAGGTGAATGTTTGAAAGTTACAATATATGGTCCAGTGTATTTAGGTTTGAATTTATCAACAGATTTTAAGTACACAATATCTTTGAGACAAATGGTTCTTAATTTAGCTTTCTGACCGTAATGTTTATATCTTTTATCCTGTGCTGTTTTAATGTTATTGTAAGCCTTGTCATATATTTTGTGTAAATCTTCAAGTAGTTTATGTATTTCAGTATGTTTATCTAGAAAAGGTTGATTGCTATGCTGATCAAAAGTGTCAAAAATTAATGAAAGTTCACGTCCAAAGTAGAGAAGGTTAGGAGTGAATAAAGTAGTTGAATGTTTTGAACCATTATAGAGCGACTTGTGTATAAATATTGCATTTTCAAATGAGTGACCTTCTTGCAAAAGTATATTAACAGAGTATTTGATAGATTTATTTATTCTCTCCGAAAGAGCATTGCTTTGTGGCCTCGAAACAGAGCTGTCAAGTACCTTAATACCTAGAGTATCATTAAAAATGTTGTATATTTGAGATGTATATTGGGGTTCTAAGTCTGATAAGACAACAGAAGGTCTCCCAAAGGTGGTTATATAAGAGAATAAACATTTAACGACTTTAGCTGCAGATGTATCATTAAGTGGAAAAAGTTCAACATGTCTTGAAAAGTGATCTGTAATAGTTAAAATATGTTTACCATTAGAAAAAGGTCCAACGAGATCTGTACTAATGGTATGGCCAGGATATCTGGGCGTGTAGGTGGGTTGTAAGGGTGCAGGAGGGGTTTGATGATGTTTACATTGAAGACATTTGACACATGAAGCTACAAAGTTTAAGGTGTCAACATACATGCCTTTCCAAAAGTATCTTGATGATAGGAACTCATAAGTTTTATTAAAACCAAAGTGAGATAAATGAGAGATTGTTAAAACTTTGCTTTTAAGAGAGTTAGGAACAACAATGTGATATGAAAAAGTGTTCTTAAGATTGTTTTCTTTTTTTAACATTAAAACTTTCGAATCAGGGTGTATGAAGTAATTAGGATATTTTTGAGAAGGTCCTTTCTTTAGAATATCCTTGTAAACAGTGGACAAGGTGGTGTCATTTTTTTGTTCAGTGCAGACAGTCTCATTTGAAATTTCCAATAAAGGATCTGGATTTGTTTGTTTACCAGATACAAGATAGTTTACATATTTCTTGGTGGCACTTGAACATGAATTATTACTGTCTGGTGTATCATAGTCAATAATAGGTAATGGTTGAGGGTCATGGATAAGTTCAGGGTTAGTATCCAGAGTTTGTTGATTGTTTTCAAAAGTACAGCGAGATAAATAGTCAGCAAGAACATTTTTCTTACCAGGGATATGTTTAAAAGTGTATGAGTACTCTGAAAGCTCCATGAGCCAACGAGAGATAATATCAGCTGGATTAGTAGTCTTGTTATTGTGATGGAAATATTTTGTAATATATTATAATCCATAATATGGGCCGTTAATTAAAAGTAAAATTAAATTTGGAAGTTCTTTTTAGTTACAATGCGTTGTGTAATGTTTCCAATAAACCCTCCGTTCTTTGAGGTCAGCAATTGTAAAAAAATAAAGAAGGAGAAGCATCCCATGCCAGGGGCAGCCGAACGTCAGCGAACTTGTCGATGTGCGGTGAAGCGAAATCGCCCGCGCAAAAATAAATATGGATTTAAGCTTAAAGAACATCGATGTATAAGGTCAAAAGAAATAAAACAGTAACATAATTTAAACACTGTGAGATTTCATCTCACAATACCCCCATTTACCGAGTAAAATTTTGGCAGAGCAAGTGATGTAAAAGGTAAAATGAAATAAAAACCTTTTACAGAAACGGGATGACAAAATTTTAGATGCCAAAGACAGAGAGAAAAAAAAAAAACTATAAGTTAGAATATCAAAATAAAGCCAAAAGTTTAACTGCTGCAAATAAAATTTAGTGGTGACCAAAAGGGAAGTGAGAAGAAAAAGAAAGTACATCAAAAGTATACATAGTATATTCAAATAGTATACATAAAAAAAATGCCAAATCTTCCATTTATGGCAATTGCAGTATGATGTCATAAACTTATCTTCACAAATACTTAAGTACAAATGCTAAAGAAAATGAGAATTAGCATATATAAAATCTTGTGTATTACTTAAGTAAAAATGCTAAACAAAATCAGAATTAGCATATCTAAAATGAGAATTGGCATATATAAAATGAGCTCATTATCAAACATTTAATTAAATTGATATACCATATAAGAAAAGTTGCATTTTACAAGCAACAAAGGTCAAAATAACTTTAGTATTTGATCACAGCCTAGGACTTACAATTTATAAAATGGAGCATTTATTTTTTAATTACTCTAAACTGGCCATACATAAAAAATATCTTTAGTAACACTTTCATGATACGATATTCATCATTTTTTTTAAAATTCAATTTAGTACTAAATATTTGACTTCAAACAACCAGCTGTACTCCACATGAACAAGTAGCCAAATCGTGCACTAAATTACCACTCACATGTAAAACACAGATAGTTAAGGTAGTTGCAACAATATATATAAGAGAGACATGTCTAAAAGGAATTAAGTGTTATATTGCTGAAACATATACTCTTACTACTTTTCATTAGATTATAAAAGCAATATATCAACAAACACCAATACTTTTTGTATTATTTACTCATCAAAAATTTTCAAAGTATATACTATTCTTTAAAATATGAGACATCACTTAATACAATTTTAAATATGTATAAAGATAAACTCATAAATTTATAGATAAACAGACAAACCGAGAAACAATGGTTTTAAGAATAAGTAGGTATTTAGTTGAGTGGGTGGGGATCCCCAGAAAAAAATAAATGCTTTCATATACAATGAAAGAAAATTGACACTATCATGGGAAATTTAAATTTTTTAAGTGTACCATAATATAAATATTATAAATCATTTACATAAAATATTTCATGCAGAAAAATCAAGAGAATTATGTAAAAAATATACTATTATCCACAATCATAGAACAATATACACTGTGACTACTCATGTTTTACTCAAGATTTCAGGTGGCTTGGATTTTCCCTAAACAAGGCTCCTGACACCTTGTGCAAAAAGAAAAAAATAACTATATACACTAAATAGCACAATATACCATCCCATAACTGCAAAAACAACAGCAATGTCCTTCTTTACAGATCCTTCTTTAGCATTATAAACACAATTTAAAGTTTGCATGAAAAATAAATGTTATGAGAGTGTTCAAAAACACACTGAAAGTTTTGGTACACAAAAAAAAGACATCAGTTATGTGTATTGTTGCAAAGGTGTAAACATTGTGTTTATCATGTAGAAACAAACGCACATCTCTAGATGACATACACAAAAAAGCAACATCAACTTAACAGTTGAATAGACATTATACAGGAACACTGGACGAGAACTTTTTTTTTTTGGCGACAACACAACATCTGTGTGCTTCACTTCTTTTGAAGCTAATCATTAACTTTCAGCAATCACTATTTTGGACACACTAAAAGGATGAATTATAGAGCACTGAAGATGATAAAATGATGTTGTATTTGATGAGAATTGATGATGTATTCACACACACATCTTGATAAAAAAAGAGACATAGGTAGGTGATGATATCA
Organism: Maratus speciosus; assembly: GCA_963932465.1. NCBI lineage: Eukaryota > Metazoa > Arthropoda > Arachnida > Araneae > Salticidae > Maratus > Maratus speciosus. The sequence continues at coordinate 551,014,675 of OZ010790.1, read as the reverse complement.
ATAAGCACTTTTTCTTTAAATTTCTTAGTAATTTTGAAGATTCATCACGGAACACTTCTATATCAAAAGGCGCTGTTAAATAGTTACTAAGAACTGTGCTTTTCTTTTCTTTTTGTGTAATCTTGTTTAGAAATTGATTTGATGCTTAAAAAAATTTTAATTTCTTCATTAATAATAAATCTTCAGAATTCATTCAATTAATTACTTGTGTAAAAATATGAGGCATATGACAACATAAAATTTAGAGACTTTGGGTATATTCACAAATGAAAACAAAGGCACAATAAAAGTTAATATGGGGAATTTAGACAGAAAATAAATTGATCTTGAGAATTCCTGAATCAAAATACAACTCTTGTAACTGTAGGTATCTGTAGGAACACACATACAAAATCAATATTGAAATTAACTAATTTTATAATATTTCATAAATTTTCTTGATTTAGCAAAAAAAAAAAAAAAATAGCAACACTGACTTATAGGAGCAGACAAGTCAACCAATCCACTTAGTAAGGATAAATTACATCTCACAAGAGAAAAGGCAAACCAACAACACTTCCATAATCAGGTCTTCTGACAGCTGTTACTTGAGAAAACATCTGATATTACTCGTAAATCTTATTTAGATTTATTAATTTTTGACATTGTGGCAGGAAAATTAATATTGAATTGATCTGGTTGGTGTATAACAAGTAATATGTGCTTAAAGTAGCATTTTAGAGAATCATACAAAACATTTTGCATGTTACCTTTTTTAATTATTTATTGCACTAATTTGATTGTATCCTGGTCACGGCACCAAATGTGATGGAAATATTTTGTAATATATTATAATCCATAATATGGGCCGTTAATTAAAAGTAAAATTAAATTTGGAAGTTCTTTTTAGTTACAATGCGTTGTGTAATGTTTCCAATAAACCCTCCGTTCTTTGAGGTCAGCAATTGTAAAAAAATAAAGAAGGAGAAGCATCCCATGCCAGGGGCAGCCGAACGTCAGCGAACTTGTCGATGTGCGGTGAAGTGAAATCGCCCGCGCAAAAATAAATATGGATTTAAGCTTAAAGAACATCGATGTATAAGGTCAAAAGAAATAAAACAGTAACATAATTTAAACACTGTGAGATTTCATCTCACAGTTATATTTTTCTAAGGGTTTACTGTCAGAAAGAATTACAAATTGTCTGTTATATAAATAATATTTGAAAGCGGTAACAGATTTATAAATTGCCTTGAGTTCTAATTTAAGTGCAGGGTATTTTTTTTCTGATGGCTTAAGAGATTTAGAAAAATATGCTACTGGTAAAAGTTGTTGATCATGCTCTTGTAATAAAACACCAGAAATAGCAACATTTGACGCATCTGTATTTAAATAAAATGTCTTGTTCCAATCAGGTAATTTAACCATGGGAGAATTAAAGAAAATTTTCTGTATTGTGTCCATGATTTCTTGATCTTTAACTGTCCATTTAAATTTAACTTTTGGAGTAGTTAGGTTTATCAGTGGTTGTACTAACTCAGAAAAGGATGGAATTAGACTCTTATAAAATGTAATGACACCAATGAGTCTTTTTAGTTGACGCTTAGTTGTAGGTGTGGGAAAAGATGTTATTTTTATGATATTTGACTGAATTGGGGAAACAGACTGATTTTCTACATGAAATCCCAAATAGTCAATACTAGATTTATGAAAAGTACACTTGCTAGGAGACAGGGTCAAGTTATATTTGGTTAGGATAGAGAGAATTTTTTTTAATTTATTACACATTTCATCAAAAGAGTTTGCACCTACAATGAAATCATCCTGATATGTATATACACCATCTAATTGTAATTCATCAAGCAAAGAGTCCATTAAAGCTTGGAAAATAGAAGCGCTGTTTTTTAATCCGAACACTAATCTCTTGTATCTAAAAGAACCAAACATAGTAGTAAATGTCAACTGATTTTGGAATTTTTCTGGCAAATCAATTTGATGATATGCCTGATGAAAGTCAAGAGAAGAAAAATATCGATACTGAGAAAGATTTGAAATGATGGTTTGAATTTTAGGTAGAGGGTAAGATGATCCTTGAATTACAGTATTGACCATTCGAAGATCTAAGGCGACACGAAATTTTTGTTTACCAGTTCCGTCTGGTTTCTTTTTGACTAAGAGCATGGGGCAAGCCCATTCTGAACAGTGGTGTTCAATAATTTTGGCATCAAGCAGATCTTTAATTTGTTCTAAAGTACCTTTTTGCAAAGATTGAGGAAGGGGGAATGGAAGAGTCTTTATAGGGTAGTCATTAATAAATTTCAAATCAGGTACAATCTTATCAGTATGTCCAAGTGTATTTAATGATTTTGAAAAGGCGGGGTAATAATTAAGTAATAATTTAGTCATTGTATTTGCTTCATTAGAACTTAAATGTGTAAGATCGAAATCGGTAGCTGACAAATCCTCTTTCCTCTTTTTTAATGTTTCATTAGATGCCTGGATAAAATTTAGGAAGTGTTGTTCTGAGTTATGATGCTTGTCCAAATTATCAGAGGGGTAGTCAAGAATTTCCTCAACTTCAGATAAATGTCCAATTTTTGTGTGTTTAGGGAGATGAATGGTAGTGTCAGAATTATTTTTAAGTGAAATAGAAAAGAAATGATTTAATTGTACAGGCTTCTTTTTGCGTTTAGTTTTCTTATCCATTTGAATAATAGCACCATGACCTATTACTTCTTTTTTATCTGCCAAATATTCAAATAGATAGTTTATGTCATGTTTGATATTATTGTTTGTGTAAACTGAGCACCATGTTTGCTCTTGGGGTTCTAGAATTATTTTACGGGTTAAGAAAACTTTTTGATTTGTCACCACATCACATAAGGTGTTACATTGATTACTTTCACTGACTTTTGACTTAGTGTGTGATGTTTCTAGTGGAATAGTCAAGTTGTTGTTAATGTGAATGCATTTATTGAAAGTATCAATGATAATGTTAAATTTACTAATGAAATCAAAACCAAGAATGCCTTCAAAACTGGAGGATTCAGGAATATCCACTATATAAAAGTGGTGCGAGAAGGATTTTTTTTTCTAATTTAATGGATGCTCTAATACATGAAGAAAAAGAAACATCCGAATTGACGGTTTTAATATTTATGGCTGTTGATAGTCTCTTGTATTTTAATACAGGTTTAAGTTCATTAAATAAATTTTGTGAAAGTAACGAAATGCTACTTCCAGAGTCAGCCAATAGGGTGATTTTATGGTTTGCAATAGTGGCCTTTACAAGAGGGAGTGATGGAGAATGCGTATTAACACTACAAATGATGTGAACAATTTTATCGCCTTCATTTTCTGTTTGAGTAGTGATATTTCTTGCGATTTTAATGTGATCTGAAGTTTGTGACCCGGTTGAATTGACTAACCTTTCTTTAGAGATCTTTGGTAATGTAGGGTCAATAGGAAATGTTGCTGATGTTAAGTCACATGGTTGAGACACAAAATCATCAGCATAAAAATTGTGTCTCTGTTCTAGTTTTCCTGAACCTGGTAATTGTTGCGTCTGTTAAAATTTTCCCTTCTCTGTGTATTAACTCTTTTCCATTTAAAACACTGATGGGCCTGGTGGCCATTGCGGAAACAGAGTTGACAAGTCACAACTTTTCCTTGTGGAAATTTGTGAGGGGGAAAAACGTTTTGGGAAATTTCGCGTTTTGAAATTTTTCCTATAGCGCATCGCATTTGCGTTATACTTTGGGGTACCTTGCATATCATTTTTTTTAGTTTCAGTTTTGGGTCCAGGCGGTGCGAGTGTTAATGCATTAATTTTTTCCGAGAGTTCTTTCAATTGTTCTTCAATGTTATTTTGAGATTTACTGACAGAGGGTAAGGAATGTAGAATCTTTTCGTTATGCAGAATTTCGTGCAACGTCTGTGCTCTTTCAACAGCAGCACGATATTCATTGACGCCTTCTTCTTGTAACTTTATTCGTATGTTAGCTGGCACAGCTTCCATAAATTTCATAAGTTTAATCGTGTTACTGGCATTTTCATCTTTAATATCTGAATATACAGTTGCGGCTAACACGTTTAACCGATGTGCCAAGTTTTTAATTGACTCCGCTGGCAGAAGAGATAAGCTCGAAAGTTCAACGCCAGCTACGCACTTGCTCGGGGGTGAGAAAAATGCGGCAAATTCTTTCTCAAGTGCATCTAGATCATTGATTTTTTGAATTTCCGGATTCTGAGCATAAAGTTTTTGAGCGGGACCAATTAACTTCCCTACAAGTACAGCAATGGTAGTCTGAGGGCTGTATTTGTTAATTTGAGCAACCGACCTAATTTGGTTAAAAAAGAATTTAAGTAAATCCGGATCTCCATCAAACTGGTTAATGTTGATTTGAACTTGTTTAGCGGACATGGTCAACGGTTTACCTAACACAAATTCTCTAATCAAAAATTGTTACTGAAATTCTGCATACATATCTAAATATAACACACATATAACAGATAAAAATGTAAATGAAATAAAATAATGAAATAACATAGTATAATAATCACATTAAAAAAAACACACAACTTAAAATATAAACAAAAGGTCTTTTTTTTAAACCTTTTATAGAAAAATAAGAGAAACAAACAAACAAAAAAAAATTTATCTAGGGACAAAAATTGTGTTTCTCAAAGTAAAAATATCGTTGCTTATTTTAAGCAAAAGAAAGAGAAACAGAAAAATATTTCGCAATAGTTCCTATTTTATTATTATTATTTTTTTAAATGGATTAAAATGTACGCCTTTCAAAGTAAAGCTGGTAGGAGCAAGCAACTGAAATAAAAACTTATTTTATCCTTTTTAACAGAGAAAAAAAAACTTGCTATCTGTCCTTGTTTCTCTAAAAGGACAGAAATTAAAAAAAATTTCTCAAATTAAAATATTTTCAAGCCGAAAGGCGGACTAGAAAAAATATATGAGACAAAATATAATCTTCGTTAACTCTTTTTGAGAGAAAAAAAAATTTTAATATATTTTAATATGCATTAAAAGTTAAGCAAAGGTGAATGTATATCATAATACCTAAAGATATTGGAACATTCAATGCAATGGGAAAAAAACTACTTATATTATATTTATAAATATTATAATAGACAACACAAAATATCAAAAATAGCAATATCACTGTGTTTTCGTATCCTGTACAAAAACACAATATTTTCTTTTTTTTCTTTTTTTTTTTACAAATGCACCTTCATTTTTTTTGATTGAGAACTTTTGTTTTCATTAGTGCATATATATCTGACTCTCGACGATTTCCTTTTTTTTTATTTGTGTACAACGGAGAATTTATGGAGCACAACTTCAGGAGTCATTTGAATTAATTTTTTGTTGATTGACTCCTTTGCTTGAATGATTCAACACACGCGCACACTAGCATTTTCACAAACAAGCACATTCTGACTGTAGCATCAGAGAAGTTGAAACACAACACACATGGCACACTTGAGCAGATCGCAGGACAAATTGGGGTGGATATTTTGATCAAGAGTGATAACGAAAAAAAACACTGAGGCATTTCTTTCACAAACAGTGGTGTCGTATGGTAAAAAGTTAACCAAAGACACTTTTCAGAATATTGAGGAGGCTGGCTGTGTAAATAGAAATGAGAGCGAGAGTCATGATTCAATCGCTGACTCGCTCGGACGTTCTTTTCAACGAACACATGTATTTTCAGGGTTTTTTTTTTTTTTTTTTTGCTTTGAAATCAGTGTTTCACTGCACAGATGACTTCACACAAAATTTGTATCATTTTTCACACAGACTCGAAAGGTTTCTCAACGCGGAACTTGTTGGAGTTGTGACATCACCAATATTGCTATTAAAAGGAAACATTTGCAGTTGATTTCTAATTTTAGTAGACTCTTTCACACAAAAACTTTCTTTAACACAACACTTTCACAAGTATGATGCGATGATGGGCCGGGGGAATGGTCCGAGAGATAAGTTTGCACGCGGGCAGATTTCTTCGGTGACAGGAGGATGTAAGGCAGGCAGATTTCTTCGGCGACGGGGAGCGTGCAGCTGATTCCACAACTCCAGGGGTTGGCAAAGGGGAAGAGCAGACGAGCAGGCAGGGACAGATACTCCATCGGCGAAGAGCAGTCGTCCAGGGCAAAAGTTCACTCCATGATGAAATCCACGCAGCGGGTAAGCGAAGAAAATCAGCGCGTCGTTGTTTGGATAGGTGAGGGGGCGAGATCCTCGAAGCTCATTGCAACAGAGCGGTGCGACAGCCGGGAGGAATCCATCGCTGCAAAAAGTCCATGCAGAAAAAAGGATTGGAAGCAAGTACCTCTCCCTTACATTTTTTTTGTTAATGGAGAAAAAAAACTGGTCACGGAGACCAATTTATATGAAGACTTTTTTTGCTAGTAAAGAGATGGCCGTTTGCGATGACAAAAGATTTTAAACACCAGGTCCTATTAAAAAAAACTCCAATTCGTAGAACGAACTTTTCCTTTATTTTATGATGAAAGTCGAAGGGAGAGGTACAGGGGGAAAGCAATGAGGAGCCTCTTTTAAGACGTCATCACGAGGCTAGAGAGGGAGCAGGAATGAGTTGAATATACAGTTACAACTTTCTTTCTTGGCAGACTACAATATCGCCAATCTAAAAGTATTTTTGCGCCATGCCCAGGGGCTAAGAGAAACATTGGCTGGTATGTTCGCCAAAAATGTACGGTAGGCTTCTACCATATTAATTGTGTAGGGGGGGGGCAGATTGTGGGCTGCATACATTCCTGAGTCATGATAGACGGAGACTCATCTGTACATTGATACAGCTGCGGTTAAATGTAAAAAAATAAAAAGTGTTATCTGGAAAAGCCAAGTAACAGATCGAAAACGTTAGGCGAAAAGGCATGAGAATGTATTTTTCTAGAGCAGATGTTAGATCAAAGATGAACTGCTTTACCACAAAAACGCAGAATTGCCATACATCTGAACAAAAGGGTGTGAAGCGAAGATAATTCTAATAAATAGATTGCATGTAAAGTGATTTTAAATGATGAGTTATATTCATGCCCAAATAAGGAAATGACCGAAGTTAAAATGCTTTTGAAAGTAACAGACAGCCGTAACGAATTTTGTACAAGGTTAAATCGTATGTGTGAAAGAATCAGAAAGTGAAAATGGAGAGTGATTCACTGATTTTATTTTATTAAAGAGATGAGTACTTAGAATAATTTAATTTAAATGTGAAGGGCTGTTAATACAATCGATTTAGTTTTTAAATGTTGAATTTAATTTAGGGGCTGCACTGTTTGACTATAGTGCACAAAATAAATAAGTTATTAAACAGAATTTTAATTGAAACTGTCTGGGGGAGGGGGGGGGGGATGGAATGTAAACATATATAACGAGATAATCGTTATAATTCCTAGAAAGAATTCTGATATAATTCACATCTGATTTTAAGCTTCTAACTACAGCATAGTTCTGTTATAAAATGTGTACATCTGTGAGTATTTTGTGTTATTTGACAATTTAAATACTATTGTAGCACTCTTTTGTAACTGCCTATTTTCATTAAGAGAAGTTTAATGGCCCTTTTTATATTACCTTTAAATATAAAGCTAAGAAATTTGGTACAAGAGTACTTCGATACTACATTTTAAACATATTGATGTCTTTTTAAAATTTTGTACTGACCTGTTATCAAATCCTGAAACTTCTTATGATGATAGGTTTTAGGATATGGCTCAAAAAGTAATAAGGAAGTTTTCTAAGTTCACCATCCCCTGTTCCTGTCTTTTATATACTTGCAAGAGATGATGCCAAAACATATTTAATAATCTATCAGGTCCTCAGATATAAAATTTTGCAAACTGATGCGGTGGTGTAGCAGTTAAAAAACACTTATGTGAGGGGCTCAAATATTCATTTTCATATAGGTTGAACAGGATTATCTGTAATAATAAGGAAAGAAGTTTGAACATACAGTAGAGCCTCTTTTATCCGAAACTCTTTTAACCAAAACTCTCAGTTAACCAAAATCCCTTTTAAAAGTTTTTTTTTTTTTTTTTTTTTTTTTTTTTTACCATTACATTTCTTGTGTGCAAAATCCATTTGAAAGCTTTTTTTTTCACTGTCATATCCCTTGTGTGCAAGCAGTCTTTTCCGAACTACGAGTACATATAAATATTTTCGATCCCTTTTCTTAGTGTTCCTTTGATTTTAACTTGAGCTCCCGTAAGCTGCAGAGTGGAACATAGAAAACGAACAAATTAGCAATTCTGAAGATTTTGAATGTTTTGAAAAAAGTTTGGCATGGCTGGAGCAGCAAGAAGACTGTGATACTGGTGAACTAATAATATTAAAAAACTCCGTGATAGAGCTTCAAAGCAAAAGCAATCGAAACTACCAGAAACAAAACATTTTTTCAAACCCTTGTGCTATATGTAAAAGGTACTTAATTTCAAAATTAAAATTCAGATAATTTATTCTTGTTTCTATTTTGCTATTGCTTTATTTTTATTAAGCACTTGTTACCATAATAAAAAATATTGCATATATTTCTCATTAATCTTAAAATTGAAGCATTCTCGATTATCCGAAAATTTCGATTTTCCGAAAGAAGGTCGGCCCCAATTTCTTTGGATAATCGAGGTTCTACTGTATTTGAAAATAAAATTCTTATCTTTGTTTATATATTTCCTTTTTCAAATTAGTTTAAAAATGTGTGAATATCCTCTGTATTTTAATTGGAAGTTGTAGTCCTGAACAAAAAATGAGACAAAATTGCATTGGGGACCTGATTTTTATTAGATTTTCAGTTACAGAATGCTCTCTTTTCAGTCAGGCCCATTCCCTGGAGAGTCCACAACAATTTATCAAGTAATTTTTATTGAAAGAGCTCCTTTTCCACTCATGCAGTTTGTTTTTAATAATGTACTTCTATTTTTTCACATAGTGGGCTAGAGTGAAGACCATGCATTACTTTATTAATGGTAATGATTAAATTAGGATTGTTTGATTGATATCTGTGCAGAACTTCTCAGGAATAACTCTTGTATATCTGACCAGAGAAAAAAAAGAGAGTCGTGTTTATTTCAATAATTTTCATTTCAGCTTAAAGTTAGTTAGAATTTCAAGTTTGGAAGTAATAATTGCTGGGCTGAGGGAAGAAAAAAACTTATAAGAATAAAATTTTGTTTTGAGCATTATTAGATTTTAAAGTTAGAAAAAAATTTAGGAATTCAAATTTCAAATTTTAAAAGGGTTTTATTTATTATAATTTCATACTGGCATACATATACAGTGAAACTTCCATTTAATGAAGTCTCATTGTTACACTCAAACACTTCACTATGAAGAAAATTCGTTAAGCAGAAATCAACTCAAATTCATGAAATTTGTATACTAAAATACACATGCATAAAATGAAAAATACACGTAAAATGGAAATATTGGAAAAATTGTATTTTAATTCGGGCAGTAACTTTTCTTTATGCAATGTAGACATGTAAGAAAAATATAATTAGAGTAATGTCTAAAAAAACCCATCATAAAGAGAGGTAAACAAAAACTAAAGCTAGGTGTAACTTTTCTCTTATTTCACAGAATTTCAGTTCCTTAACTGTAAAAAAAGCCTGCAATATTACTTTGTATAGGTTTCTTATCAAAAATACACTGTTCGTAAAGATTTTCATATTTTTGTAAGTACCCGGAAAATGCATCTGTAACATTCTCGTGAAACTGGAATCCCTTTCTTATTTTATCGAAGGCTTTTAGCGTTTCTTCTTTTGAATGGGAATGATCAAATAAATAAAAAAATTAATTTCATGCAATCCGCTGAAATAAATTCATACATGCATCGCAACAGCAACCTCTCTATTTGAATGCTGTATATATGCACGAAAGTGAAATTTTCGTTAAATAGGGACTTTGTTAAAAGGAAGTTTGACTGTACTTGTATTCAAACAATGCATTATTTATACGGATGAAAACAAGATATATTTTTCTATTATTTATAGAATATTTATATATTTCAGGTGTCTATTCTAGTTAAACACATTACCTGTGTTGCGTGCCTTCCTGACTGGAATACAAATATTATTATTATTCACACTGTTAAGCGAACTGCTAAAGGTTCTCCTTATAAATTTGCATTTACCTCAAATGATGATTTAGAAGATTGGGTAATATATTTAGAATACATTCATTTCTTTATAAATAACTTATGTTTTAATGTAATTTTTTATAATATTGAATATTTAGTAATTAGTTATTAATTTATAATTTTATTCAGTTACTAATTAAAAGTATAAGATTATATGAAATATTTATAATTTATTTTTTGTTTCTAAATGTTACATTTAATTAGTGTTGTTGCATAATGTTTAAGTGTGTAATCTGTTCCTTCACATTATATGTTACCAACATTCATTGTGAGTTTAATATCACATCATTTGTATTAATACTTTTTTTCTAGAAAGCTAAACTACCATTTCAAAAATTCTGATAACTGATAAAAACTTCACTTTATTATTTAATTTAATTTCAGAATACTGTGTTCATAGACTCAGTTATTTGCTACTTTTGTGTTTTAACTCAAAATATAGAAGAATTTGTTCATTTAATTCAAACATGAAAAAAAGAATACTCCATATCAAATTAATATAAAACATTTATTTATAATCACAATACAGAACAATCTCTCATAGCTGCTGCTTACTACCAAGTACAGGGTTACAAAAATTGATGCAAGATCTACTTCAAGTGATTTTATTTGGCCTGTTTCCATACTACTAAACTAAATTAAAAAAAAAAAAAAAAATCTCTATCAAAGATCACCTCAAAAATAAGAATAATAATAATAGATTAAAAAAAAACTATTGATGTATCATCATAACTGGTGGTTAAAACTGCTAGTTTCATGACATAATATGTTAATAGTGTGGACCTTGATTATGGAAAATTCACCACTTTAATTTACACTTGGCAGAAAGGGGAAGCTAATGAATTTATTAAAACATATTTTTGCTGCATTTTTTGTAAATATGGCAATAGAAAAAAAGTGAATTACTTAAACTACCTATTAAGGATTTCTAAAATATTTTCTCAACATATAATCATAATTTACGCTTTTTAAAATAATACTGATTGCTAAAGATACCATGTAAGTTGACATTTTTCCCACTGAGTGAAAGTTGTCAGATTGGGAATTGAGTACAGAACATTTCACTTAAATTGCCAATGTTTTTCCAATTGAACTACCTCTTATACAACCGGCCAACACAATTCACTCAGACTACCTTTTGACATTAGTATCTGATGTTTTATGTAGACAGCTCAACAGAAAAAGCTGCAGGTAATGGAATTCCATTAAATGATGGAAGCATATCAAGGGGGGGGGGGGATTGTATCTATATTTCCATTGTTTAAAGGAGTTCCATTATCTGTGGCTTTCTTTTTTTGTTCAGCTGTCTACATAACAGACCAGATGTTAATGCCAAAAAATTGTCTGAGTGAATTGTATTGGACAGTTGTCGATCGAAATACCTCAAAATGCAGAACATTGGCGATTTAAGTCAAAGGTCTAGAGGTCGACTCCTGGCCTGGACGCTTTTTCACTCAGTTGGAAAATTTTCAATTCCAATATTTTTACCAATCAGTATGATTGAGTTAAAAATAATACAATAGAAGACCTTTAATGTGCATAGTTTTGTTCAAGGCTTTTTACAGATTACAGGTCACGTGCTTTAATATTTGTTTATGCTTATTTTATTCATATTTTGGGCAAATTTGAATTGTTAATGCTTAATATAAAGAAATTACACACTTTAACTCATGAATTAAGTAAGAATTATTTAACAAATAATTTATTGGTCTTTATATTTGTTAAATATATTATCAATAGTTGTTTGTATTAGAACATGTGATTTATGTTTCTGTATTGTATCTTGCAGTCTTGTATAAATTGTCATATTTAGCTGCTAAACCAAAAAATCTTGTTTTTATAAATTTAAATATTTTTGTTTTAACTGTTTTAACTTCAATTCCATAAATTGTAATTATTTCTAAATGAGAGATTATATAAGTAACCACCTTTCATTAATAGAAATACTTTTTTAAGAGTAAGTTTTTAAAAAGGATTTTTTTATATATTTATTATATAAATGATTAAATAAATAAAATAATTTTATGCATACTATCATTTTAAATTGTAAAAAACTAGGGGGCTCTGCCCCCTACGAGCTACACTCGTCAACCCCCGTTCAGACACTGCAGACTCTAACAGCACGCTAATTTGATCGTAATTAATATTCACGTAAAAATACTTTTGTCAGAAATGAAATATTATGATCATCTTAAAATATCAAATAAATGTCTCGCGCAATATTTAGATTTAAATTGTTTTGCAATATTATTTTTTGTTCATTTTACGTAATAAGTGTAATGTGACGTAAATATGACGTAAATTCTCCTATTTAAGACTTCTAACGCATGTTAATAAATTTATTATTTTACAGTATTCTTTCTCTTTTAAAATTCATGTGTAAATATAGTTTTTATGACGTAATTTTCAATGAGTTCCTGCTTTTTATATTTTCTGTTTATAATAGTCATGTGTAAAATAAACTTTTTATTTGAAGCAAACATTATTGTTTACGCTGTTTATACAATTGGCAACAGTTTAAATTAATACAATTTTCTAAAATATTAAAAAATATCTCGAAATGCTGAAAATTTGAATTTAAAATAGAAATAAAACCTCAAAAAATGACTCAACTTAAAAAACTAAATGCAGTTCACACGCCGGAAAATTCTGACGCATAAAATGATCTAAAAATGATTAAATTCCTATGTACAGTTTTTGCTCCTATAAAACTTTTTTAATGGAACGATTTTGTCCAACTTTGGCATTAAATATCTCTTAAAATAATTCTTCGATTTGAAAACTGTCTGCATCAGCGTGTTTATCAAACATTTCTCTATAATACTACTGATTTTCATATTTTTGTATGCAACAGTTTTTTTAACATTAACGAAGAAAGGCCATGCTTAAGCATTCAAATTGGATGCCGATCTGCCGGGAATATCTACGCAGATTTTCATTGGTCCATTTCCAAATCAAAACTTTTTTTTTATATATAGAAGGATAAGTTTAATTGATGTATAATATATCATTAAAGCTGGGGGGAAAATTAAAAAAATTGTCACTGTTGAGAAATTATATTTTAAGAATTAAAACTCTTTGTTTATATTCACTCATACAGTGCGGATTACAAGCATTTATGAATTACAGGTTTGCGGATTAGCTGTAATCTACTGTATTTAAAAAAAAGGTGCATTCATCGTTTAATGAAATTCCATACCTACAGTATATTCTGTGGCAGTAATCTGCATGGCAGACCATATGCTATTGCTAATAAAGTTATCTTAGTTAAATGTGTCAGCCTGTTGTTAGTTCAGGTAGCTCAATAAGCAGAGAATTGGCAATATAAGCCAAAGGCCTTGGGTTGGATTCCTGGCCTGAACACTCTTTACAATCAGTATGTTTGAGTTAAAAATAATATAAAAAAAGTGCTAAAGGTTCGCCTTATAAATTTGCATTGAAGATTAGGTAATATATTTAGACTACATCCATTTTTTTTTAATAAATATTTGTGTTTTGATGTAATTTTTTGCAATAACTAATTTTTAATAATTTGTTATTAATTTATAACTTTTTTCAGTTACTAATTACAAATATAAGATTTATATGAAATATTTAATGTGTTAATTTTTATTGTTTCTAAATATTGCTTTTAATTAGTATTTTCGCGTAATATTTAAATGTGTCTGTTCCTGCACATTAACTTTTACCAACATTTATTGTGAATAAAATATCACATCATTTGTATTACATTAATTTGTAGAAAACTATCATTTCAAAATTTCTGATAACTGTTAAGCACATTACTTAACTATTTAATTTAAGTTCAGACTCAGTTATTTGCTATTTTTGTGTTATAACTTAAAGTATAGTAGCATTAATTTGTTAATTCTGTCACACACACACACAAAAAGTACTCCATATCAAATTGGCATAAGATATTTATTTATAATCACAATATAGAACAACCTTCCATGGCTGCTTCTTACTCCCAATTACCTGATTACAAAAGTTGATGCAAGATCTACATTGAATAATTTTATTTGACTGTTTCTGTACTACTAAACTAAATTTAAAAAACAAAAATATCTCTATCAAAGATAACCTCAAAATAACAGTAATAATAATAGATAAAAAACAAAACAGAAAAAACTTTAATGTTTTATTATCATAACTAGTGGTTAAACTGCTAGTTTTATGACAAAATTATTGTAGATAAACCTATCTTAATTTTCCTGTAAGTGTTTATACAGGATGCAAAAATAAAATTTTTAAGCCAGAAGTAAGAATTTTCTGTGTTTTGGGAGATTCCTGCCTTTTTAAAAGTTTAATCCATGTCTGCCTTTCCCTTTGCTCCTCCTAAGCATACAAAATTTTAACTTTTTTTCTGCTCTAATTTTTATTTTGTATGAATAATAAATGGTCAATCATTACACAGAACCACAACAACAGTAGTGCGGATGGTGCCCCATCACTAGACACCAAACCCAGCATGTGCGCAATAAATTGTCTGCATCTTCTTCAGAATTATTCTGCACATTAAAAAAAAAAAAAAAAAAGAAAAAAAAAAAGCCATAAGTGATGATTTCATATTCTAGAAAGTTTAGTGACAAGTGATAAACTGCTTTTGGTAAAGTTGAAGCACACACTTTAAATCTTCTGATTGTTTGTGTTCTGCTAATTACATCATTCCCATTTCATGCTTAATAATATGAATTTTTCTGTGTTAGTGTATTCTGATTCTGAGATTTTCTCTAAATAATGAGTATTTTTTTTATTGAGAACATGCATGGTTATTTGCAAGTCTTCTTTCACCATGTCAACCAATATTGATTTCATAAAAATAGTAACTGCTGCTTGTGTTTTTAATGACAGATGAGGGCCTGGGTTTCTCCAGGACAACAATTGCAATATGTTTAGAGTGTCTTCAGTTTTAATTAATTTATAGGTGTGCATATTAAAAATTTAAAAACTTTTCTTTAGTTAAATTTGATATTATTTTATTTACATTTTCTCATCATGATACCTAATGATTAAATAAGATTTTTTTTTTTTTTTTTTTTTTAAATCTAGCTAGCTACTTTGAATAATTCTTGTCGAAATGTTCATCAAATTTCTAGAGTGCCTGAAAAGACAGATATGTGGTCTGTTACCATAAACGGTGATGTCTATACACATAATGTAACTCCTGCTACCTATACCGAACCACCTGTAAACATGTGAGTATTTCTAAATACAAAATATTGACTCAACTTTTGTTAAAATTTTCGCTCCATTAAAAAAATTACTTATATTTGACTTTTTAATAAATTTTATAAATTCAGTATTTTTAGAACTAGAATTTTATAGTTTACTGTATCTTGGTGTGATCATATATGTTTGTAAAATTATATATACCGGGTGTCCCACAAAGGACTGACTGATTTTAAAATTTAATAACTTGCAAACGGTGACAGATATTAAAAAAATTCTTGCAGGAGGGTTATGCATAAGGTCAAAAGTTTTATTACAGTGATTTTCAATTTTTGTTCGATTTACAAACAATAGATGGCGCTGTAAGCAATAGTCGCTAAATTCAGGCTCGATTTTTGGTACTTCGTGGCCCGGATAATACATTTCCATCTCCTTTTTCTGCATGGAACAAGATAAAGGACCAGAAATCGAGCCTGTATTTAGCGACTATTGCTTACAGCACCATCTATTGTTTGTAAATCGAACTAAAATTGAAAATCACTGTAATAAAACTTTTGACCTTATGTATAACCCTCCTGCAAGAATTTTTTAAATATCTGTCACCGTTTGCAAGTTATTGAATTTTAAAATCAGTCAGTCCTTTTTGGGACACCCGGTATATGCTAGGGGGCTCTGCCCCTAAGAGCTATGCTCGTCAACCCCTGCTCAGACACCACAAACTCTAAAAGCATGCTAATTTGATTGGCTTTAAAATGTTTTCAGAAGAATGAATTATAATTAAAATGACAGTGGCGATCTCCCTGTTAATGGGTTGTTTTCGTCTTTGATTAAATCAGGTCAGTGAAACATGTAAAAATAAGTTAATAACTATAAAATGAATTAAGTAAACAGAGTCTTTGTCTCTCGGTATTTTTATATGTTTTTTAAATAAGACATTTTAAATGTACCGCTTTAAAACTGACGTAGTTTTCACCAAAGTTTTCTTTCTTGTTTTAATAATCACATGAAAATACTTTTGTTGTTAGAAAGGAAATATTATTTACGCTATCTTAGAACAGTTTAAAAAGATTATCTCAAAATATCAAATAAATGTCTTGTGCAAATATATTTTTAAATTTAAACTGTTTGGCAATATTATGAATTGGCAATTTTAAATATGACGTAATTTCCTCCATGTACACTTTTAACGCATATTAATGGATTTATTATTTTACAATTTTCTTTCTCTTTTAAAATTCACGTGTAAACATAGTTTTTATGTGTAATTATAAATATCTTCCTGTTTTTAATATGTAATCATTTAATTCTCATTTGAAAGTTTTATTCTGTTTATAATAGTCACGTGTAAACAATTTTTAATTTGAAGGAAATATTATTCATTGTGCTTTTTTTTTAATTTGGCAACAATTTAAAATAATACCCTTTTCTAAAGCTTGTAAAAAATGCCTCTCGAAATGCTGAAAAATTGAATTTAAAATAGAAATAAAACCTCAAAAAATGAATCAAATTAAAAAACTGAATGCAGTCTGCACACCGGGCACTTTTAATGAATAAAATGATCTAAAAATGATTAAATTCCCATGTATAGTTTTTGCTCTGATAAAACTTTTTTAATGGAACGATTTTGACCCACTTTAGCATTAAATATCTCTTAAAATAATTCTTCGATTTGAAAACTGTCTGCATCAGCGTGTTTATCAAACATGTCTCTATAAAACCACTGATTTTCATATTTTTGTATGCAATATTTTTCTTAATATTAACAAAGAAAAACCTCTGGTCACAAAAAACTCAAAACCGGCGGCGGTGGCGGTGACAGCGTTATACTTTTTTTAAGAATAGAGAGATAATTGTAGAGTTCAGATTGATAATAACAGAACCTACAACAAGGATCACATTTGAATATGAAGATAAAGATAAATATTTAATGGAACATGAAATACAGAAAACAGGTGTTCAATACATAAACAGATGATTACTATAAAATGATAATGGCCTGTAGATAACTTTTCCCTTTTCGATAGACAACATACTAAAGAGTACACGTGTGGCAGTTAAACTTTGAAAGCTCTTAAGCCTTCCATCTTTTTCCAGCCGATCACCATTGAGTTTCTTCTTCTACTTACAATTCCATTCTTGTGGATTTATGGATTGTGAATTTGTACTTATTCAGGAATTTATCACAGCCCATGGACAGTTGTATTTCATGGAATTGATACTTTTCATTTGAACAATGCTGTTCATTTCTATATAAACTTGGCTATCCTGACAATAGTAATGACCTCATCAGTTATTGCTTCTTTTCATAGAATTTAGACTTAATAAATCACAAAAAAAAAAAAAAAAAAAAAAAAAAAAAGGAAAAAAAGAAAGAAAACTTGCACGTTATTCAGAGTTTAATGTTCAAAAGACATTCTTGGAGCGAGTTCCTACTTCATAGTGTTATGTCATAAAAACATAACATAACTTTTCCCTTTATAAAACAATTTAAATACTTTAATTTAATAATAATTATCCCCTAAAATTTTAATATTTCAAATTATGGAATCGCCTATGACATTATTTATCTTTCTAACAATCTTTATTTATTTTTTAAATTCAAAGTTTCGTTTCCGTGTTGCCAATCTTTTATTTCAAATATAATTTCTAAACTTTTTCAGCTATAGATTGCCATGTAATTTTGGCAGTGTGATAGCGAATTTTGAAGTATTAACATACATGAGATAGAAGAAAGTTTTGGGATTGGCACATCGGATCAGTTCATTTTGTCTTTCTACTCCTCTCAGTTGTATATCTGAAAAAAATTCTTCATTCATCACTTTCCTATGCTCTTCAAAGCATCTGCAACTTCTTTCAATAAAATTATTACTGGACAGTATGTTCTTATTTCATTTAAATAATCATAATTAGCTTCCTAAAGCTTCAGTGAAATCTCTTTTCTTTATTATTTGTTTCCTCAGTATTAATTTCTTCTTTCATGTTTTTGATCTGTCATATTTTTAAATTTTTATTTTTTTTATATTTTGATTTTATCTTGCTATTTGAATGAATTTTATAAACTTTCAGAACACATACTAAGTGAATTGTGAAATTATTTTTTTAGTTCTTTTCATTATGACTTTTTTTTTTTTTGCTCTTGTGAATTATTTGTTTCTGATATTTTATTTTTATTATGGTAACTGGCAACATAGTTCAATTTTATAACAGGCTGTTTTCTACAATTCTGATGTAACCTGCTCACGATTTATTTCATTTGTCAACAATTTTACTTCTGTCCTCGTTTATCACCAAATTTAATCCACTGATTACATCACTTCCTAATACCATGTCATAGACAAGCAACTGTAAAACATAAAAATTTGTGGAGATTTGAAAACCATCTATATATTGAATTCATGTGGAAAATATTTTTTAGGGTACACCACTACTTCACCAATGTCATACAAAGAGATATCATTCGAGAATAATCTTGGCATAGCATTCACAATTCAGGAGACTTATATCACTTCCTGTGTCACAGGTACACAGCTGAGCCTATTCAGACCTCTAGTATTGGGACAATAAAATTTTACTGCATGGTGAGTGCAATCAGCAATTCTATTATCAATAATATTGACACAGAATTTAAAAAAGAAATTATCATTAACACTTTTAATTAAATATCGAGTGAAATGGGATAAGTGTATACTATGGGAAAGTGTGTAGATAAAAAAAAAAAAAAAAAAAAAATGAAGAGTGGTGTCCATAGCTCATTTTCATTAAAAAGCGACTGCTGTTCAGGGCGTCATCTATATGACTGCATTAGAAAATGTCTTCTATTATATTTGAATATTAGATTCAATAAAATTGTTAAGTTTTAAAAAGAGGCAGACTAAGGCATGGACACATGACGCACTGGCCCACGGCCTACAAATTTAGGTTCTAGAGCTTTGTTTAAAGTAAATAAAACTGAAAAGTAACAGTACAAATTTTTATAGAATATCTAGTAAAAGTAAAAATAATGTATTGTAATTTTGATTTTGTATTATTTTGTAGTGATTAAACAATTGTTTTCATATTAACAATCTCTTCAAAAAAGAAACGTGTATTTTGGTAGATTTTTGCAATTTTTTCGAAGTTTGATTAACAATCAGACCATTGTTTGTTTCTGTAATTTTTGCAGACAGATCTACCTCTTATTGGCTAATATTATTTGGTAAAATTATGCTAAACTATCTGAATTCCTGTTGAAAATTTGCTGTTGCCTTTAGAGACAAGAGAATGTTTCCTATTTTAGCACCATTTTCTAAATACATAACAAATGTCTATCTATGAAACTACTACTGCCAAGAAAAGTGTTTTATCCTGATAGTTACTAGAATGCTGAAATATTAAAAAATTATGGGAACCCGTGTGAGATAGTAAGGATTTTTTTAAAACTAAATATATGTGTTTTATTTATTTTATTTTATTTTATTTTGAAAAAACAAATAAAAAAAAATTTTGATCTTGGGTACTTTTCACAGTAAGCCTTAGAAGTATAATAGGTTATAATAGTACATGTGTACAAAATAGAGTGAATGGATATTTTAATGGGTGTTGTCCTTTGAGCTGCATTTATAATTGTGGACGAATTTAATAATTAATTATTGAGAATAATATTTATTCAGATTTCTATCACAATACATATTTATTGAAAAAAAATAGATAAAAAAAAATAGATTTGTATTAAATATTTATTGTAATTAAAATATTATTGTAAGTGTGATTAAATATTTATTGTAAATATGATCTTATTAAAATGAAAAAGGTTATAAAATTTATTTAATAAATGTAGATTGGATTTACTGTCATTTGCAGGGGTGGAGAATTTTCAGAAAATCTTACCAGCCAAAGATTTATTTTACCTGCCAGCAAAATGCAATGTACAGTTGGAAATTGCTATAATAAAACGTAGGCGATTGCAAAAATAGTTGATTACTATTGCTACAATACATTTTCACATACATATTTTTTCCCCTGTAAAATTAAAAAATATATACACGAGAGAAAAGTTTAATAAAGAATAGAACTTAGTTCTGAGTTTACATCGCAGTAATTTTGAAAGTTGTAAAATATAGCTAACTAGTAAAAAAAATAAAGTTCTTGGCATATCTTTTGGCATGGAGTTTTTTTAAACACTACCTACAAATTCACTCGCCTTGTCAGAAAATCCACTCGCCAGTGGCGAGTAAAATGATGTATTTCCCCACCCTTGGTCATTTGTATTTTATTTACCGTATATACTCGTGTATAAGTCGACCCCCTAACTTTCGAATGCAAATTCTGGAAAAAATCAAAAACCCACGTATAAGTCGACCCCCTAACTTTTTACTTCAATTTTGCACAAAATCAAATCAAAGATTTCACTTGCCAATGCGAAAAGGTAGTAAGTAAACAAAAACAAATCATTGAAATTTATTTAAATGATAAATTATTGTTATTTGTATATTTTATGTATTATTTTTTTATTCATACACATAAAAATCCATAATTTTGCAGTATTCGAAGTTTTTGGTTTTTCTTTTTTAACTGACTCGCGTATAAGTCGACCCCCCAAATTTGCTTACCGAAAATTGTCAGAAATTCCTCGATTTATACGCGAGTATATACGGTAGTTGAAAAATCTGAAAATAAAAATAAGGAATAGATAAACTGACCTATTTGATGAACACAAAAATAAGAGTAATCCATGTAGTGACATTCAAGTATTTATTAAACACTAAAACACATGTGATAATTAAAAAAAAAAATTTTGATCCAAATTGTAAAAATTACATCAGCATTAAATATGTATTTAAAATACTCATTCACTGATAATCTCTCATTAAATTTATATATTAATAATATATTTCACTTTTAGAATAAAATATTTATTTTAATAATCTTCTTAATAAAGTGATTGTCTAAGTGAGTTATGATGATCTAATATAAAATAAAGGGATTTATTTTATGCACTATACTGAAATTTTTTTGTAACAGTTTTGTTTAAAACTGTAATGCAGTTTTAAGTAAGGCGGTTTTCACAAACTTAATGTTAATTGCACTTATATTTTCTTTCTTAAATAAGCTGGATGACACAGAGAGTGACGATATTATAGAAGTACTCAATTATTATTGAAGTCTACAAAACACTTTAAAAGGCCGTTGCACGAGAAATTTTTCTTGAAAAGTTAAGTAAGTGATGTAGTTTTAATAAAAAGATGGAGATGTTAAAATACGTTGAAGAATTTTTCCTTAAAATTTTGAGTTACCAGAAAGATGCAATATTAATAAGGTGATGGAAATCACAAAAATGTTGAGTTACCAGAATGATGAATGAGACCACAAAAACGTTGAGTTACCAGAAGGATGAATGATGAGCTTGAGCGGAAATTGCCAAACAAACACAAAAATACATTTAGATTAAACAGAATTGGTTGAAAAGAAATATTCACACTGGCAGGAATTAAATTACAAATTCAATTTGAATTTGAATATTTTTGATCAATATTGTAAGTTTGACGAAACTGTAGAAATTATATGGCCGTTTGAAATTCAATGTTGCTGTCAAAGATAGAGAACTCCGAGATATAATCGATTGTTACTCCATTATATTTTTAGGTGTCGATTAAGATACGCTGCATAAAGTTATTTATCTATTAATTGCTGTAACCACGGTACTTACAATGTTTTAGAACTTAATTTTATAAATAGCTCTTCATGTAGAAACTGTAGAAAACAAACTGCCACCGATGCCGGGTATCTTCAACTAACTGAAGCTACGGGGATCAAGCCCCGCAGCCTAGAAAAAGGCAACCGCATTCAACCAATCCCTGGCAAAGAGTGATTAATGCCAGAGTTTTTATGTTTGAGTCCCAAAAGTGGTGGTTGATTTTCATTTCAACCAATCCATAAGCACCACAATGTTAGTTTTCCCGTCATGCAATTCGACTCAGTTCTCAAAAACCCCGAAGGATGAATACACCCTATGCGTCTGTAGCATGAAGAAATCTGAAATGGCATCATATTTTTCTTCTTTGCTATGAAACTTGTTGTTAAACACATACTTTTAGCAATGGCGACTATCTTGAATTGAAACGAGTGCAGCACGCCATTTGAAAAGGAAAGAAAACGAAAATACTTTTTTTTGTATATCTATTAAAGTTTTCAATGAATTTTACTGCAAATTTAGCAGAGGAAAGAGAAAAAAAAATTCTTTATTACTTTCTTCTATCTTCAATAGAAGAAAGTATTGTAATCGAAATTTTTTTCGACTTCTGGTTTTCGACGGATTTACATGTTTTAGGGGTCAGAGATCCCAAAAAACATGTTTATAGAAAATGTCTGTCTGTCTGTGTGTCCGTCTGTCTGTCGCCATTGTACCATCAAAAAGTGTATGAAGTTATGCATAGAATTGAACACAATTTTTATGTTAAGTTTTTGGCTATGACAAGCAGATCCTCCTTGAATTTGGAAAAAAAATGCCGGTAGGGGGCGCTGTAATAGCGATTTTTGTGCGATTTTGAATATTGTACCACCCAAAAGTATATGAAGTTATGCATAGAACTGAACCAAATTTTTATTTTAAGTTTTTGGATATGGCAGGTAGGTCCTCCCTGAATTTGGAAAAAATTCGCCAGTAGGGGGCGCTGTAACAGCAATTTTTGTGTGATTTTGAATATTGTACCATCCAAAAGTATATGAAGTTATGCATGGAATTGAACCAAATTTTTATTTTAAGTTTTTGGATATGGCAGGTAGGTCTTCCCTGAATTTGGAAAAAATTCGCCGGTAGGGGGCGCTGTCACAGCGATTTTTGTGCGATTTTGAATATTGTACTATCTATATTGTATTGAATATTGTATTGTATTTGAATATTGTGTATGAAGTTATGCATAGAATTGAACCAAATTTTTATTTTAAGTTTTTGGCTTTGGCAGGCAGATCCTCCCTCAATTTGGAAAACATTTGCCGGTAGGGGGCGCTGTAACAGCGATTTTGAATATTGTACCATCCAAAAGTGTATGAAGTTATGCATGGAATTGAACCAAATTATTATTTTAAGTTTATGGCTATGACAAGCAGCATCTCCCTGAATTTGGAAAAAATTTGTCACTAGGGGGCTCTGTAATAGCGATTTTGCATATTGTACCATCGAAAAGTGTATGAAGTTATGCATAGAATTGAACCAAATTTTTATTTTAAGTCCTTGGCTATGGCAAGCAGGTCCTTCATTAATTTGGAAAAAAATTGCGGGTAGGGGGCGCTGTAATAGCAATTTTTGTGCCATTTTGAATATTATACCATCGAAAAGTGTATGAAGTTATGCAGAGAATTGAGCCAAATTTTTTGCGTTTCTTTTTGTTCATGGCATGAAGGTCCTTCCTGAATTTGGAAAAATTCTGTTGGAAGGGTGCGCTATAATTACGATGTCTGTACCATTTTCTTTATTGTACAATTGAAAATTGTATAAAATTATGCATACAAATTGAACCAAATTTTTTGTGCATGTTTTTGGCTTTGGCCAACAGGTCCTCCTTGAATTTGGAAATATCGCGCGGTAATGGGACTCTGTGATGGCGATTTTTGTATACTTTTCTAGATTTTTCATAGTTCTATTGTCCATTGGCGGCTCATGCAAAGGTGGGAACTCACTTCCTGCTAAGCCAGCTATTCACAAACATCTGATAAAAACAGAATAAGGAAAAAGTATTAATTTTAACAAATATCATGATATAGATTAACTCGTTTTTAGTTTATTTAATTGACTGAAGCAGAAATTTAAGATGAAAATCAAAGTTGGTATAGTAATGAACTAATAATATTGAAGTATTAACATGTGTAACTAGTTTTTGAAATATTAAGATGTATAAGATAGAAGAAAGTTTTGGGATTGGCACATCCAACTAGTCCTTAGGATATAGATTGAGTTTGAAATATTAATAAATAAAAGTTTTTTATTTTCATTATTTAAAATTTAGAAAGGAAATGCTATTGGCCGTATATTGCGATGTTTTTGAAAAGTAAATATGAAAGCTAAATTGTTAAAACAGATTATTATTATTATTTAGTTTGAAAAATCTCAATAAATGATAGAATTTGACTTTAAATAAGATCGATTATTATAAATATTGATTTTTTTTATTGAGATATTACTTTAAGATTTTAAATTGAACTTTAAGATTTAAAGATGAATTTTAAATGATTGCACATGTTAATTTGAGTTTGAGAAGATAAATAATTTATAATATTTAGATTATTTCTAATTGGAAATGTTGCATTATACTTTTATGATGTAACAACATATTTATTGAAAAAAAAAATACTGGTAAAAATACTAAAATAAAATAAAATAAATTTTAAAATCTACTTGAGATTTAGGAGATTAACAGTCAGTTACTGAGTTGAACAAGATCAAATAAATAAAATTCTCTTGTATATATGTATACATGATTTACACTTCTTTTATTTTTGTAGGAAGTGGAATCTTTTAGGTGGAGGGCTCTTAAGATTAGTTGAAACTTGCTCTCTGGGTATAACTTGGGGTTTGGGCTACAACTGCACTGCATGGGCATATACGAAAGGATATGGTGGTGGTCCATTCCATGGTTAGTAATTGTTTTATGAAAGATTGTTTTATTAAAGCAAAAGTGTCATAATCTTGTTATGAAATGTTTTTAAATTCTAAATTTAATTTAGTGAAAAGTTATTATTTTTTTTTAGTTAGAAAATATATTTGTTTTTATTTCAGAATGTCATTTTGATTTACATTGCTTTATTTTTATACATTTATTTTTTTCTTATTTTTCCAATTACAGCTTCCTTTGCTTAATGTGTACAAAAATTTGTGTTTGAAGCTTTCTAAACTACAGAAACAGAAAGATAATATATTTTCTCCCTTGGGAAACCTTGCGTAAATGCGGGTTAGGTTCCCTTAGAAAGACCCCCCCCACGGAGGGCACTCCCCCTTATATCCCTCGTGCAGATAATTGGTCATCATAAATAACACCATATATTTTCTCCGTTTTTATTAAATTGAGCCTTTTCTCTACAAATAATCTTCCAAGCAAATCCTTTCTAGTAAGAAAAGAAGTGTTAATTTTATTGATTTTTGTTATATATATACAGTAGAACCTCAATTAACCGAGCTCCGATTAATTGAGGTTTCTGTTAACCGAGCCGATAATAAAGCCTGATTTTTTGGGGGTGGGTGGGGTGAATGAGCTTTTAAAAAGACCAAAATCTTTTAGTTCACTGTTCGTTCTGCAGGCTGTTCTGCCCCCAAAAGCACTGAACTGCCAAGAAACATTGTTCCTTGAGATGTCAAGTATCAGTGAACAATGCTTTGTTTCCAGTGGCCGGTTGGCCCTATTGAACACCAGGTGCAATGTGTTATCGGACAATTACATCCTCACACTTGACTGGTGAATTATATGCAATTTCTATTAACCGAGATTTCTGATATCCAAGGTACTAGCAGTCCCAATTAACTCAGATAATCGAGGTTGTACTATATATATAAATAAAGAAGGCTAGTCTTTTCATGCATGTATATGCATGTGGAAAAATAATAATATTAAGACAAAGTTTAACAGAAAATTTGGCATAAATGAAAAAAAAAATTGATTATGGTGCTAATAAAAATATGAAATAATTAAAGTAAGTAATTGTGTAAAAGTGTTTCATGTTTCCAAATGTAGGAAACACCTTCAA
The DNA here is from genome assembly GCA_963932465.1 of Maratus speciosus. Classification (NCBI taxonomy): domain Eukaryota; kingdom Metazoa; phylum Arthropoda; class Arachnida; order Araneae; family Salticidae; genus Maratus; species Maratus speciosus. The sequence continues at coordinate 550,988,633 of OZ010790.1, read as the reverse complement.
ACAGAGATAAAACTTAAGAGGAACAGCATTTTTAGAGTAGTACTATAACATCTAAAAAGTTAGTTACGATTATCATATAAAATAGCTCTTCATCTGAACATTTCATAGTTAATATTAATCATTCATTTAAATGTTATTGTTTTAAATGCAATAATTTTTTTAGAAGCTCCAAGTTTTTCCCGGTGAAAAATTTATATCATTAAAAACTAAAAGAAAATAATTCATATTTTTCACACACCCTACTTTTGGTACCAAAGAAATCTAAAAAATATATACAAATAAGTAAGGTATTTTTTTTTAATTACTCTTCTCTTGCTATTCAGTAGCAAACTCTCTATTTTCTATATTATCTTTCTCTAGCAAATTGGGTACTTTGCTGTGACAAAAAAAAAAAAAATAAATAAATAAATAAATAAATGTATTGCTGTTTTAAATGAATGTATAAATCCTCCTGGGAGAACTCATGTATTTTCTTCATTAATTATTCAAATATATTTTAAAACATTAACTATTCCATAGGTATACCTGGCTCTAATGCCTTTGTGGGACCAATGTCAGATATAAGATGTTTTTATATCTATGAAAATCAACGATGGAATCCAGTGTCTGGATTCACTGCCAAAGGATTGCCTACTGACCGTTACATGTGGAGTGATAAAAGTGGTAGGGTAGAATGTACGAAGGACAATACACATTTGCCATCTTGTCGCTGGCAGTGGGTATGTATCTTCAGCTAAAAAACATTCTTAATTCTAAATTTTATTCTTAAATCATAATTTGACAATTTAGCAGTACTTCAAATAATGAAATCAGTAAATTAGCATAGATTTGCCAGCAATTGGTTTTATTTCTGCATTAAATTAGATCTAAATGTAATCATATGTCATTATTTAAAACAATAGAATTAAGAAATTAAATTTCACTTTGCATACAAACAGAAATAATCATAATTTTGTTAGATAAAAATATTTATTGTTTTTATATTCTTTTATGCATAAATCCCTTAGTCAGTAAATTAAATTGATTTTAGGGGATGTTTTGTTTAACATACTAGGGGGCTCGGCCCCCTACGAGCTACGCTCGCCAACCCCCGTCCAGACACCGCAGACTCTAAATGCACGCTAATGTGATCGGCTTTAAAAATATTTCGAAAGATTGAATTATAATTTAAAAAACAGTGGCGATCTCCGTATAAACGGATTTCTATTCATTTCTCTTTGATTGGGGAAATTTTAACGCCAAATCCGCTGCGGTACTACTTGATTATCCCGTCGACTAATTTCGCCAAATTATATAAATCGCGAAACCACTCGCCAAATTATACAAATTGACATAATTTTTATTTTAAATATGAAAGAACAAATAAATTCGTACAACATTAATAAAAATACAAATAAAACGTCGAAATAAAAATAACTTGATGACGTAAACACGTGTAACAACATTTCAAAATAAGCTAATATAAAAGGAATTAAGTAAACAGAATCTTTGTCTCCCGGTATTTTTTAACAAAGCGAAAAGAAAGTTCTTTTAAATGAGACATTTTAAATTAATCGTTTTTAATCTGACGTAATTTTGACCAAACTATTCTTTCTCTTTTTAATATTCACGTGAAAATATAGAAATAAAATATTATTTGCGCTTTCCTAAGAAAAATAGTTGAAAAGTATCCTCTCAAAATATCAAATAAATGTCTAGCGCAATTTGTAAATTTAAACCGTTTTGCAATATTATTTTGTGTTCATTTTATGTAATAACTGTAATGTGAAGTAAATATGACGTAATTTCTCCTGTTTAAGACTTCTAACGCATGTTAATAAATTTATTATTTTACAAATTCCTTTCTCTCTTAAAATTCACGTGTAATTATAGTTTTTATGACGTAATTTTTAATAAGTTCCTGCTTTTTGTACATAATTATTTAATTCTAATTCCAAATGTTTTTTTCTGTTTATATTAGTCACGTGTAAATAAATTTTTAATTTATTACACGTATATATATATATATTTTTTTTTTTAAGCAAACATTATTGTTTCCGCTGTTTATAAAGTTGGCAACACTTTAAATTAATGCCACTTTCTAAAATCTGTAAAAAATATCTCTCGAAATGCTGAAAATTTGAATTTAAAATAGATATAAAACCTCGAAAAATGAGTCAAATTAAAAAAATAAATCAATTCTGCACACCGGGAAATTATAACGTATAAAATGAACTAAAAATTATTAAATTCCGATGTATAGTTTTTGCTACTATAAAACTTTTTTAGTGGAACGATTTTGTCCAACTTTATCATTAAATATCTCTTAAAATAATTCTTCGATTTGAAAACTGTCTGCATCAGCGTGTTTATCAAACATTTCTGCATAATACTACCGATTTTCATATTTTTGTATGCATTATTTTTCTTAATATTAACGAAGAAAGACCCCCGGTCACAAAAAATTCAAAACCGGCGGCGGCGGCGGCGGCGGTGACAGCGGTAGTTACTTTTTTTTAGAATAGAGAGATATATATATAAATCAGTGTTGTTTGTTAAATAAATAGTTTATAAAAAACTTGTGAATTTTTGTCACTCCAAAAATGCTTATATCATGAAATCTGCTAAGACAGAATCTCAATGTACCAGGGAAAAAAATTCTGTTTTAAATAAGTTTCCATTTTAGCAGAATTTTATATAATTCTGTGGAGTAATAATGTTGTATAGAATTCTTTCCATCAGGATCATGAAATTTTTCCATTTTAAATAAAATTATATTATAGAGACATTCCATTTTTTCAAATTTTACTGTACATGGAAAATTTGTTGGCATAGATTCAGAAAAAAAAGGAGGGTATTATTTCTAGAAAATATATGTTATGGGCGTATTATGATTTTGTTTATTATATATTATATAAAAAATTAACTAAGATCGAATCACAAGGGACTAAACGCAGTTTTATGTTAGACAGGTTTTTGCCCTAATTGGTATCTTATTTCTTATGCTTGTATCACATTCTGTACAGAATAGTGAGTTTGGACAAATTAATTTTTCATTTAGTTTTCTTGTTTTGAACATTGATTTTCTGTTAAAGTCTTGTTAGTTCAGCAACTACAATGACAAATATACCTCCTCCCCCCTCTCCCAAGGGAAAAAAAAAACTTGTTGAAATGTAAAGATCATTCCAGTTTTGAAAATGACAATGTATTCACTTTGTGAAGAATTAAAGAAAAGTTGTTTCCATCTTCTAAATAGATTAAAGTATTAGGGGGGGGGGGGGGGGAATGATTAGTACCGGAAAAGGTTCATTGATAGCTTGTGTTACGAAAGTTATTTCCAAATCTTATTATTTTAATCAGAATATGAAGAAAGAAAATTATCCAATGAGACAATAGAAGCATGATGGCAGTTTTTCATTTCATGGATGATCATTGCATTTTATTTAAATGGTAAAATTGAAAAATCCTGAGTGTGACAAAAAGGTTATAAATTCAGTTTTCTTTTCATATAGAAACAAAAGAGGGAAATTAAACTCCATACCTACAAAATGTTAATTTTCTCCACAAGGTATAATGGTGAATTTTTAGGATTGCTAATTACCACTACTTTTTATTCAAAAGTTCATACTATAAAATTAATTAAAAAAATTAAACATATTAATATTGATAAATTATATTCACATAACATCTATTATGATACATGTGTACATTACACATGATACATGTTATTTTAAATTTTAAGTTTACTGATCTATCATGATATATACTTATTCGTACGATGTGGACATGAGGGAGAACCAGAAAAGGATATCTGCTTTACAGTGTACTCTGTTGTTTTAGAAAGAAAGATAGAAATGAAACAACTTCTTATTCTTATATTAGAGTTGTAGATATTTTTTGATAACAGCACTTTAAAACGAAAAGAGAAATAAATTAAGATTTTCATTTTTCATATTACTAAATAATATATGATGACTTATTTTTACTAGAATTTATACAAATTCTCATAAAAAAAATTATATATATTTAAAATAAGAAAGGAATATGCAAAATCTTATAAGATTTTTACTGTTTAGTGCATCATGAACTAAATCTCTCAGCTTCTATTTTTATTATGTAATGCTCTGTTGCTAAACTATATACTGCTGCTGCGCTATTGTATAGTGAACTTGCTAATAAACCTTTTCCCCTCTTCCCTTCAAAATTCCTTTACTGACACCAATTGTTATTTATTTCAAAGAATGATCAATGCATTCTTATCAAAATTCTTACTGCTTATTACATCATGATTTTAATTTGCAATTGTGTTACATTTTCAATATTTCAGATTATTAATTTATCGTCTGCTTTATTTCTCTATTTAAATTTAAATATTTAAGTACAAAAACAACTTCTAAAAACGTATTAAGTAAATAAATAAAAAGCATTTTAAATAATTTATATTCCGTTAATAATCCTATAATTAATAATTATTCAAAGTAATAAATATTATAATATACAATTAAATATAATTCTAATAATGTACAGATCTTTTAGAATATAAACATTACGGAATATCGTACGTTAAAGTAACTTACAATGCTTTTCTAACAAGAGCTAACTTCCGAAATTATAAATTAAAAAAATTATTTAATATTAATTATTTTATTCCCAAACTATTTTTATTGGATGCTACTATTTATTTATAAGCGATTGCCAAAATTTCATTAATTTTTAACCGTAATTTAGCGAGATATCCGCATTACAATATTTAATAACTTCTGTCAGTTTTAAAAGACGCGCGATACATTTTTTTTCCGATGCAGTTAGACATTTTTTTATCTTTCTTCCTTGCAGAAAAGGACGTCGTGACGTCACTCTGTCCTCCATCTTGTTTTAGTATCAGGAGGCGACATCGCCGGTATTCAGGAATGCAGGGGGAATGCAACTTCGATTACGATATAAATCGTTATCGATATTTCGATTGCGATGAAAATCGTTATCGATATGACTCAGAAGTGTACGTGCCGGTTGCTCATTGGTTAAATTTCAGTTCAGCGTCAGCCCAACGATCTTTTGGGGGGGCCATGTGACTTCGTCTCTGGCACTTGTCAACAATGTAAGGAAGAGGGCACACGTATGTTTGGGGCTCTAGCCCCAGACTAAGAATTTTTCAGGAAGAAGTAGCATTACTGCATTTTGGAAGCCATTTTTTAGTTTTTGGAGCCAGATGAAGAAATGTTCTTTTACGAACTGTAAGCTCTCCCATGTCAATTTTCTGTACTCCCAGCAGCTGAAACTTCATCATCAATTTTACTTTAATGTATTCATTTCTTTGAGATTATTAATAGCCCTCAAAGGATTTGCTTAATAACTGAGTGTCCTTTCCCGTTCGTAATAACATCTGCCATGCCGAGCTCAACCGATAATGTGCCATCATCAAATCTACAGTTACTGCTTATCGTCTGGAATCTTCAATAGTAAAAAATATAATCTCCAGTTTATCTCCAAATCATCTTTTACAACTTCAGTACGGGTCTGCATCTAACCTATTGTGATGACTATTTCAACACTGTGATCCTTTGTGCCTTCATCAATTTTACAGTTATTGCTTATCGTCATAAATCTTCAATAGTAAAAAATATACAATCTCCAGTTTATCTTCAAACTCGCATCTACCAATATATTCCTAAATACAGGACTTTAGTCTGGACTATGGACATAATACTTCGGACGGTATAAAATTAATTTACAATAGTGAACTCTCAGATTTGCAGCAATTTTGAGGGATTGTTTACATAGTGCAATATCATTTAAATGTATTTTCCTCTTCATACAAGTATGTCGTATTCCTGGCCAGGAAAATCTTATTTTTCTACCAATAATAGTCATTAAAATCATTATTCATGCAGTGCATATAAATATTTCAATAAAATATATGTCAACTGTACCTTCAATCTCCGGGTGGGTTATTTTACACTTTTTTATTTTTCAGCTTCCGTCATTGAATATTTCAAAGGCAACATTTTCTAAATTGATTATTTTGAATATTTAATTTTAAAATCTTAATATCTTCTTTGGTTGCCAATTCTTAGTTTATTTTTCAGACATGCTCCACTACGGCGATCTACGGCCACAATTTATAACAAATTGCTTATAAAGATTTGAATTGATTTTTTTTAATTGCCAGTTGTGAAAACATTAAAAATCTACATCATCTGCAAATTTTATTTATATACCAAATCACAAAATATATCTAAACTTCTACATTTTTAAAGCATTGTAGAAGAAAGTATTTTATAACTATTATGTTTTACTTAATCCAGAATGAAACATGTTATTATAATTTTTTTACAATGTACATATTTGTAATTCATACAAAATACTTTATGAAAATGTATCTTCTAGATCTCAGACTGGTGTATTGATTATAAAACGCCAGGTGGAGTAGATAATGAAGGCTGGCAATATGCAACTGACTTTCCCAGAAAATATCATGGCTATAAGCGTTTTACAGATTATGTAAGACGAAGGCGGTGGTACAGGTCTGTTTTTTTAAATTCAGATACTTTATAGGTTAAATTATGCTTTTGTTTTGTTTAGTAATTCATTGCAATATATTTATTAAATGGCTATGAAATTATATTTTAAAATTATAGTTCATTGAATTTGCTCAGTTAAAAAATATATAATAAGTTTTACAAATAATTAGAAAATCATGTTAATAATTATTTTCATTTTTATGTATTACTTTTTTTTTTATTATCAGAATAACACAAAGTGGAGGTTATGTTCCTACTGTTTATTTTGTATGTTTGCCAAATCTTATAAAGTGTATAGGTTTACACCTCTGCATTCATTTTGTTTTGTAATGTTTATAAAATTTATTTTTGTTTTGACCTTAAAATAAGGATTCCGAAGCATATTTTGCTTTGTTTTTATCTTAAAAAATGGCTGTGATATAGCAGTTTGAATTTCAAGGTGGCTGACATTTTGAAATAATCTGATTTTCGTCATGCTGTAACTCTCAAATTTAAGAACCGATTTGGATAAGTTTAAGGACTAGTACATATGAATATCTCGATTGGGTTTATTGGCCAGCTTCATTCGCCATCTTGTTTCAAAATGCCACCCATTAATTTTTTTTTTATTTAAAAATTCTAAAAGCAGTGCAAATAAATTAAAAAGTGAAAAATGTTTTTTCTTAAGTGTTTGACCTTAATACAAGGATTCCAGAGCATATTTTGTTTTGTTATTATCTTAAAAAATGGCTGAGATATAGCAGTTTGAATTTCTAGGATGGCTGATATTTTGAAACAATCTTGATTTTTGTCATGCTATAACTCTCGTATTTACAAACTTATTTGGATAAGATTAAGTATGTTCAGAGTACATAAGAATGTCTCAAATGAGTTCATTGGCCAGCTTCATCCGCCATCTCGTTTGAAAATGGCAGCCATTTAATTTTTTTTTTTTTTTTTTTTTTTTTAAAGCAGTGCAAATAAATTAAAAATTGAAAAGGATTTTTCCTTAAGCATTTGACCTTAAAACAAGGATTTTTTAAAGCATTTTTTGTTTGGTCTTTATCTTTAAAAATGTCTGAGATATAGCAGTTTGAATTTTAAAGTTGGCTGATATTTTGGAACACACTAATTTTTGTCATGCTGTAATTCTCGTATTTGTGCACCGATTTGGATGTGATTTAGTATGTGCATAGTAAATACCAATGTCTCAACCAAGTTCGTTGGCTAGCTTCATATGTCATCTTGTTTCAAATTGTGGCGATTTAATTTTTTTTTAATTTTAAAATTTAAAAAGCAGTACAAAATAATTTGAAATTTAAAAAGATTTTTTCCTTAAGCAGTTGACCTTGAAACAAGTATCCCAAAGCATCGTCTTTAACTTAAAAAATAGTAAAGATAAAGCAGTTTCAATTTCTAAGCTGACTGATATTTTGAAACCATCTGATTTTTGTCATACGATAGCATGCATATTTTTAAAACAATTTAGATGTGACTAAGGATGTGTACAGAACATACCAAGGTCTCAACCAAGTTCATTGGTTAGCTTCAACCACCTTGTTGTTTTAAAAAGACTGGCACATCAAGATATCACCAAATTTTGCAACGAAACATAAACCACACTAAATGAAGCCAACTCGACTAATTAGGCAAAATTCTTATTAGGCAAAATTCATATTCAGTATTGAAGAATTTTTTTTTTTTTTTTTTTTTTTGTTTTTTGTTTTTTAATCATCTATAATTGAGTTCCACTAATTTTAGCTTCTTGTGTTTGAGTAAAATAAACTATATATATATATTAAAAAAAGGAGAAAAGAAGGAATATGAAAGCTAACTTTTCCTCCCGGCACGTGCCGGAAGGACTTTTTTAAAATTTTGATTAATCTTAAAGGTTTGTTTAATTTGTTACATAATGTATTCAAAGGTCTTTGAATTTTAATGCAACATCTTGAGGATTTTTATTTTGAAAAGTGTATATAGTAATAAAAGCTTTCTGTTTTAGTATCTAAAAGTATTTATAAAATTTGGTTTAGAAATTATTATGATATTTTTATTTATAAAAAAATTCTTTTTAGAATTTCTTAAGAATAAAGAAAAGAAAAAGGAAATTTTAATTTTCACTGTATCTGTTTGAAGTATTTTTTCTTTTTACTATCTTTGCAAGAAGAAAGTATTGGATTCATGAAAAATTTTGACTTTGATTTGAAAAATTTTTTGTTATTCGATGGACACGTTTTAGAAGGTCCTGAACACGATTTGATGGTTTTTAGAAAATGTCTGTCTGTATGTGACAAAAATTTTGTGTGTGCTCTATCTCAAGAGCTAATGCACAGAATTTCACAAAACTTTAAATTTAGTTAGACCTTGATATAAACTGATGCTGATTACTTTTTGGTGTAAATTGCCCAACAGGTGGTGCTGCTGTGCTGCATTTTTCACGATTTTGACAATAGATATCTCTCAAGAAATACTGCACGGATTTTCATAAAACTTCAGAATCAGTTATTCCTTGATATAATTAAGTGCTGATTACTTTTTACTGAAAATCGCCCAACAGGTGGCATTGCTATGCTGCATTATTCATGATTATCGCAATAGCTCTATCTCAAGGACAAATCCATAAATTTTCATCAATCTTCAGATTCAGTTAGTCCCTGATATAAATTTGTTCTAATTAGTTTTTTGTGTAAATTGCCCAACAGGTGACGCTGCTATGCAGAATTTTTTATGATTTCTGCAATAGCTCTAAAGTAATTTCAAAAACTAATGCACAGATTTTCATCAAACTTAAGTTAGAAGTTGACATAAGTTGTTGATGATTAGATTTTGGTGCAAATCACCCAGTAGGTGGCGCTGATCTGCTGCATTTTTCAGGAAGTATTATTATGTATGAGATAGAAAAAAGTTTTGGGATTGCCACATCCGACTAGTTTTAATTTAGTTTTCTTAAATAGCTTGTTAACAACTTGTTAAAATTTTGAAAATTTCTCTTTAGAGAGTGGGTATCACTATATCATACTTCTGCAATTTTATAAACTGGGGAAAATTAATTAATGCCAGTGTTGTCAAAAGATAGGTTATTTTCTCTAAACAGCAATATTTTTGCCCCTGCTTCAAAAGTAACAAATAAACTTGTATAAAAAGAAAACAGGGTGCTAGAAAATTTTAATTGTGTGTTTTTATTTTTGTATAATGGGATAAAACATGCTATTTATAAATATAAGCCAATTACATTCTTTTATGTGATAAATCTTATTCGTGTTTTCCTTCCTCCACCTGAACACAAAAGTAGTACCTAAAAGTTGACCATCCAAATGAATTTGCAATATATTTGTTGTTTAAATAAAAAACTATCGTAGAATACTAAAGCTTTTTTATGGTTTGTATTTTTCTGGAAAAAATGATAAAAACTGTCCTTTGGTTTTGTTGTCATTCTCCTGTCATAAAATGACAATAATGATCCTCACATCTGACAACAGTTATATTATGCCACAATTTCATCTGTAAATGGTGCTCTCGTTAGAAAAGCCATTTTGATTTTTTTTTTTTTTTTTTTTTTTTTTTTTTTTTTTTCAGAAACAAGCATGATTAAGTAAAGCTTGGTGATTAAGTTATATCTTTGGTTTTCTCTGAATGTCATTACCCAGTCTCTTTTATTTACCTTAATTTTGTATTGAAAGCTCAATTGATGATTAAGCCATTGTTGTATTGAGTTTTTAAATCTATCTTTAAGTGCAATTGATTTTTGTGTATATAGTTACGATAGTAGATAATCTAAACCCACTTCTTGTCATTCCCCTGCTGTTTCTCTGTCTAATTTATTATTCCCCCATCTCTCTTTGTCATTTTTCTGCTCACTTAAAATTAAAAATTTTACTTTTGTATGTTGAACTCTGTAAAAGATTTTTGCTGATGGTATTTTATTATTTAGATAAAGTACCTAAATACAATAGAACCCAATTTTAAAAGAGAAAAAATATATTCATTTTTTAAATACATAATGTTCAAATTGTTCTGTTAAGAGAAAATGACCCATTATTTCATAATGAAAAGTGTTTGCTTCTGTAGTTAAATGAATAAGAAGTCTAGCTTTACCTTTTTTTAATATATCATAATTCATTTTGCTTTATTAGTTTATATGTGATTTTTTTTTTTTTTTTTTTAATATAACTATCTGTTTTCAGGCATTAGTTATCTGATTATTATTTAGCACATTAGCTTTTATTAAGCTGTTTATTTAAGATATTATATTAGCTTTTATTGAATATTTCGGAAGATGTTATAATTGTATATGGTTTTACAACTTTAGAAAGTGTAAACTGTCCACAAGTGGTCCATGGATAAAGCTTGGAAGCACACCATTACTTGATGTTTCCTTCCAAGTTGACCCTTGTAAAGAAAGTGGAGAAGTTGCTGTTTGGGCCGTCGCTATCAATGGAGATGTATTGTTCAGAACTGGAGTTACAGAACATTGTCCCACAGTAAATATCTTTTTCTTCCTTTGTATGTTTCATAAATTTTAGGCATGTAATAATAAGCATTACAGGAATTTTTTAAAGCTTTTATTTCAGCTGCAAATATATAGAAACTGTTTAGAAATTGTAGATCTGAGGGGTAAAAGGTGTTACACAACAAAAACTAAATTTTGAGAAAATTAAATAGAAAGCTTTTTGTTGTAAATTTTATTGATTTATTTTCTTCTTGGTAACATATGTTTAAGATATTAATAGGTGGTACTAAATTCTCTCAGAAAAACATATTAACTTTTAAATATTAAAAATGGAAGATGTTCTTCCACTCAAGTCTTTAGATTTTCATTTAACAATTCAGATTATCTGTTGCCTCTGTTTTTTCATAGATATATTTCTTTTCTTGCCCTTTTATGTAAATATTTAATTGATTATAATTATTGCATTAAAATATCCCATACTCGTCTCTCCCCTCCCCTTTTAAAGTAATTATGTATTATTCTGCCACCCTAAAAAATTGATGCTATTCACAGACAATTTGTGCCAAATACTGCATTGCTGGATCCCTATAAATTCTAGATATAAGTAACGATAAAGCTGATCATTTTTTGTTTATATTAAGTTGCACGTATGTTAAATATTGTCTTTTTTCTTGCTCAGTACAGATCTTCTCTTATGCCGTTATGGGATGTAGTATGTGCATACATCTACAAATGTTTTTTCATTCTCTTGCAGTCAGACTTAGCAAATGGCAAGTAAAACGTAACCTTGGAGAAAAGGATTTAAAGTTAATTAAATAAGATATTTAAAATTGGCAAAATTTAAAGTATTAAATTAATTAAACAAAGTTAAAATCTTAAAAGTAAAAAATCCCTTTATCCAAAGACACATTACGGCCGGAACGTAAGTGGCTAGAAAATTGCATTTCTAAGAAAATGAGTTAGTTTATATAAGTGATGAGCCATCCAAAAATTATTATTTATGCATGATTTAATTGTTGAGATCTAACAAATGAAGAAAAATAAAAAGTTACTCACCCAACTCTTGTGTATGTTATTATACAACGAAATGAATCACCAGTATAGATGGAACCAAAAATATTTATTGTTGTTTCACATATCACTTTAAATTCATGAGGGGAGGGGAGGGTCATGGTGTTATGTTGATAATTTGAGTTTTCCTTAAATAATTAAATATTAAAAAAAAAAAAAAAAAAAAAAAAAAAGTAATGCTAATTTTTAAGATGTTTTATATAGATAATAGTTGGTTTTTTTTTTACTTTAGAATAACTTCTTTTTCTGTCAGTCAATAGTTCAAATTACTCCATATTATACTTAATGGTTTATTGTAATGCCAAATAATATTTTGAGGAAGTTTTTTTATGTTGGCTTGGCGCCCGCCAATGTAAAGACTTTTTCCTCAGTAATTATGAATATTTTATGTGTAAAATATAAGCCTATAATGTTTAAAAATGTAGAAAAAAAAAATATTTAAAGTTACAACTAAATCGCAATTTAATATTGAAAATATGTGTTCAAATGACAAAATAATATTATTTTAGAAGTTTTTAGAGTTATTCTATTTGTAAATAATTAAGCTTAATTTATTATTTCATTTTTAATCGCACGTGGTTCCGAATCGGCGATGTTTTGAGTATTCATCCGCGTACGATCGGACCACGTTTTACATGCAACTAAGACTCCTTTTAAAAATCGGAAAATACTGTGTAAAAATAGATATTATGTGTTATTTAAATGATGATTAATTCATTTCAAAAAGACCTAAAAATAAATAATAGCGCATATCTCTGTGTTTTTCGGCGCGGAACGGAACTTTGTACCGTTGCGCTGGACGAAAGAGGTAAGGAAGCAAGAGGATAAAAGGAGAGATCTTCGCTAAAAACGAGGCTTTTTCTCTTCGGAAGATCGGAGTTCGGAGGTGGCAGGCTCGGCTGCAAGGTGGAAGGAGCGACCGTGTGTCGGCTGGAAGGTCTAGAAGAGCGAGAGAGATCGCGGAGTCCGGAGCTAGTAAAACCAATTGGCCGCAATGATGCTGAAATTGAGTATCAAGATTGTGGAGAGTCTTCAGAGAGAAGACTAAATGACACCGACGAATTGCCTGGAGATGTTGTTTAAATTATGAAAATACTGTAAACATTAATAGAGGTACCTCTTATTTATTTTATCCGAAGAAATTATAAATCATTTTCAATCATGAACAAATTTGCAATCTATCTTTGTTAGTTTTAAACTAAAAGATTAGATAAATAATGATACTTGTTAATATTGTATGTGTAATTTTTTTAAAGATGAACTAGATTTTAATATTAATTGCTTATATCCTATTCCTTAAATAAACATTAATTTAAATCAGTAAAAATATCTCTGTATTAATTTTTCCTTCCCACAGCAGCATTTTTCCTTTTTAGGTGGGTTTTTTTTATGTAATGAATAATCTATACGATCAGTTTTTTTTTTATTTTCTCTTGGTAGAATTTATCTACCACGTGTTTGTGTCTACCTAGAAATGTTTTAGGTACGATACCACACATTTTTGGTGCCTAGTGACCTTTGCCATTTTGGCGTCGCGGCACGGTTCGGGTCCGCGTTTTTTTTTTTTTTCTTCTCGGCCAAATTCGGCGCCGTCACCTGTTGTTTTCTTTTACCTTTTGCTGCTGTGGATAATGGAAAATATTTGTAAATGGAGTAATTTCTTAAGAAATTCATTTTTTAACATGATTTAAGTGGCTGTAGAGAATATTAACTTTAACTTAGTTTTCATTTTTGATTTTCCACATGTTGCATGAAATTTTTATTTTCACAATTTTTATATATTTTTATAGTAATTTATAATTACAATTAGTATTATTTTGGGGGAAACTTGCAGTAATTGATAATAATGAGCACTGAGACAGATACGCCTGAGGAGGTGACTGGACAGGCTGGGAAAGGGAATGAACAGAATACTACTTTAACTGATTTAAATAATAGTGTAGAAAATGAGAACTCATGCACACAATAATAAAATTAACACTGATAATGTTGACATAAATACAGGTTTACCTGGTCAGTCACATTCAGGATCTAGGCAAAATTGTAGACAGCATACGAGACCTGCAGTCGTTAGTGATTACAATTTGCGCACCAGAGACACACATGGTTTTGTTGTGAAAAAATAAGATTTTGTGGTGAATACATTTTCACCATTGAATAGTGTTGTATATAATTTTTTTTCTATTGTATTGTATTGTATAATTTGTGTAATATAATTTATGTAACGTATTGTATAATTTGTGTAATATATTGTATAATCAGGATCAAATTTTCGTTTTAAATTTTTGAACAAACTTGCTATTTATTGTATGAATGTGATAAAGTATACGTATAAATCTTAAACACACCAGTCAACTAATGGAAATCACCTTGAATTGTTTATTATGTATAATCTAAACATTATGGTTATGGATGCATGTCAAAATTTGATGAAGCAAGATTTCATTAATGTTTGGTAAAGTTGTCTGAATCCTGATTTGGTTGGTTTTGGTGACTGGGTGTTCGGAGTTTAGCCAATTACTTGAATTTCTATCTGGGTAGTTAGAGGGGTATTCACATGCAACATGTATTTTTTTTTATTTTTTTTTGGCGAGGACCTGATTCTTATTCTTTTGCTTACAAAAAATTTTTTTTTCAGAAAAATTTTTTTTGAGGGGACGGAGATGTAATGTGTTATGTTGATAATTTGAGTTTTCCTTAAATAATTAAATATTAAAAAAAAAAAAAAAAAAAAAAAAAAAAAGTAATGCTAATTTTTAAGATGTTTTATATAGATAATAGTTGGTTTTTTTTTTACTTTAGAATAACTTCTTTTTCTGTCAGTCAATAGTTCAAATTACTCCATATTATACTTAATGGTTTATTGTAATGCCAAATAATATTTTGAGGAAGTTTTTTTATGTTGGCTTGGCGCCCGCCAATGTAAAGACTTTTTCCTCAGTAATTATGAATATTTTATGTGTAAAATATAAGCCTATAATGTTTAAAAATGTAGAAAAAAAAAATATTTAAAGTTACAACTAAATCGCAATTTAATATTGAAAATATGTGTTCAAATGACAAAATAATATTATTTTAGAAGTTTTTAGAGTTATTCTATTTGTAAATAATTAAGCTTAATTTATTATTTCATTTTTAATCGCACGTGGTTCCGAATCGGCGATGTTTTGAGTATTCATCCGCGTACGATCGGACCACGTTTTACATGCAACTAAGACTCCTTTTAAAAATCGGAAAATACTGTGTAAAAATAGATATTATGTGTTATTTAAATGATGATTAATTCATTTCAAAAAGACCTAAAAATAAATAATAGCGCATATCTCTGTGTTTTTCGGCGCGGAACGGAACTTTGTACCGTTGCGCTGGACGAAAGAGGTAAGGAAGCAAGAGGATAAAAGGAGAGATCTTCGCTAAAAACGAGGCTTTTTCTCTTCGGAAGATCGGAGTTCGGAGGTGGCAGGCTCGGCTGCAAGGTGGAAGGAGCGACCGTGTGTCGGCTGGAAGGTCTAGAAGAGCGAGAGAGATCGCGGAGTCCGGAGCTAGTAAAACCAATTGGCCGCAATGATGCTGAAATTGAGTATCAAGATTGTGGAGAGTCTTCAGAGAGAAGACTAAATGACACCGACGAATTGCCTGGAGATGTTGTTTAAATTATGAAAATACTGTAAACATTAATAGAGGTACCTCTTATTTATTTTATCCGAAGAAATTATAAATCATTTTCAATCATGAACAAATTTGCAATCTATCTTTGTTAGTTTTAAACTAAAAGATTAGATAAATAATGATACTTGTTAATATTGTATGTGTAATTTTTTTAAAGATGAACTAGATTTTAATATTAATTGCTTATATCCTATTCCTTAAATAAACATTAATTTAAATCAGTAAAAATATCTCTGTATTAATTTTTCCTTCCCACAGCAGCATTTTTCCTTTTTAGGTGGGTTTTTTTTATGTAATGAATAATCTATACGATCAGTTTTTTTTTTATTTTCTCTTGGTAGAATTTATCTACCACGTGTTTGTGTCTACCTAGAAATGTTTTAGGTACGATACCACAATGGTAATATTTCACTACTCAAATAAACACTAAAAGATATTAATTTTATACAATTAACACATGTTCATTTCAACAGAATTTAATATGTTTGAAGGATAACTTCACGATGTAGTAAGTTTCTATTGTTTTAGAATATTATTGCATCAATGTTTTAAGAGTTCAAAAAAAGAAGCGTCACTAGGTGTTATTTAATTTCTGTTATTAATTTCTGTTCAGGAAGCTAGGATTACAGTTTCGATTATCATTTAGAATTATTGTCTATTGACACTTAACATTTAAATGGATAGAGAATAATCACAGAAGTTGAAGGATGCAGCAAAAGTTGATTTTTCGACGAAAATGCTTTCTTAGAATTGTAATGGAGATATATGCAGGATTACACTACAACATCTAAATCAGAAACGAAATTGCTGAGGAAACTCAATGAGGAAAGGTGGCGATGAATCATCCAAATAGCGAATGGAGATAACACTTCCTTCTATTTTTTGACGGTAAAAATGACGATTCACTTCTGATAGAAACGGGGATTATCGTTGAGTCAAGGCAGGCATTACATTCTAATTCTGCATCTTCATTACAGAAAGACGACAGCTTTTAACTTCAAATTGGTAAAGATGCTATTCCTGGGACAATGCACTATGATTTTCTTACGGCGATTGTTGTAATCAAACTTTGCGATGGAGACAAAAATATGTCCTTATTCCTTTACGAATGTTCCTCATCCACTGCCGCCTGCTACAGGGATAAACCCCGCAGCCTCTTAAAAAGAGCACATCTGCCACTCCAACTTAATCCTTGTTGACTGATGATCTCCAGACAAAATTCACTTTGGAATCTGAAAACGGTGCTTGATTTGAATCTGAACCAATCCGGAGCGATCAGAAAAGAAGCGTCTTCTGAGAATTACAGGAGTGCAATATCCTCTGTGCGTCTTTTGCAAGAGACATCACAGAGAAACACTAAAATGGCGTCGATTTTCATGTGTTTGCTGATTAGATAAGCAATTCAAGATCATACTTTTAGCAATGGCGGAAAAGCTGTCTTGCGCCAACATTTGAAAATAGAAAAATGCAGAAAATGTTAATTGAAATATTTCATATATTTATTAACGGATTTTTCTGCAACTTATATCAAAATAACCAGAAAAATATACTCTATCTATTGATTATATATTGAGTATGCAATATTAAAAAATAAAATATTTTTATTTTCGCTGTTTTAAACTTAGAGAGAATGTGAATCTATCGCGACTCGCAATCTTTTTGAAAAGTGAACAAGAACGCAAAACTTTGGTTGCACAGATTATTGTTATTGTTTAGATTAATAAATTTTAATGAATGATTGAAAAGGATAGAGTTTAAGTTTAAATAAGAAAAATTATTAAAATATATAATATTTTTATTATGAGTAAACTTTAATGTTTTGAAAAGAGTTTTCTAGATTTGAAGTTGAGTTTAAAATGAATAAATATTAATTATAGATTGAGGAAGATAAATACTTAATAAAAATAAGAATATTTACTGATAGATATGTTGCATTTTATAACAGCAAGTAGAAATCTAGGTAGGGACAGTAAAATTTTACCCATACTAGCAAGGTTGACATTAATCGATTATTTTGTTTTTTTGATTGATTAGGTAAATTTGATTGATTTGATAAAGTAATTGAAAAGCACACACACAAAAAAAATTGTTTTTTATTGTGTAAAAATGAGTGTGGTAATTACTTAATTTTATCAAAAATTACAGTTTTTGCCATAGTTATCATCAATAAGTTTTATTTCACCATATACAATATTCACTGAGTTATATGTGAATGTAATAGCTAATCAAGTTTTAACTTATTTAGTATTTGCCTAGTAGCTGAATGCATTTAGTGAGAGTACAACACTTAAAAAAGAAATGCAGAAAATATGTACTTTTTTTATGTTTAAGGCCACCCACATGCTATATAAAAAGCCCTATATTCTATGGTATACAGTTTAGCTGATCATTAAATAAATAAAGAATGGACTCAATTAAAATTTTTCTACTTTTTAAAATTTGGTACAAATGAAAGATGTACTTTAGACAAAATATAATAATTTCTTCCATCACCCTCCCTCCTTTTTATTCATTAATTTTGATGTTATCTGTTAAATTATTATTCACTTGCCTTTAACAGAAAAGGTGTTTTTATAAATGAAAAAAAGGCTAATTAGATGTACAACCAAGTTAAATAATTTTCTGTTTTCAGGGTTTATGTTGGATCCACATTCCAACTGAGAAACCATTTTGTTCTATCTCTGTTGGAGGTGATGGTGCAGTTTGGGCTGTAGCAGAAGATGGATCTGCACAGCTTAGGCAAGGCATATCATCCAAAGCACCTACAGGTAGAGCTGAAAGAATGGGCTTTTTATTAAAACATTGCTAATTTTCTAATAAATTAAAAATTGTATACATTTTTAGACTTATGTTTTTATTGTAAAATTATTCATTTAATGCAACTTAAATGTTTTCCTTTCCTTAAATTATAATCGCAAATTAGAACATGTGAAATGTTTTGTTTTGTTATGATACCTGGGCCTGATTCATAGAGTAAATTGACAGAATTAAATAAATAACTTTTAAGGAAAGTAACTTTTAAGGTAAGTAAAATCTTCTGCATTATATTTTCTGTGGCCTATTTAGATTGAGTAAAACCTTAAGTCTAAGTTATTGACTGAAGAATGTTTGATGTAACATCTGTTCTTCTCACAATTTCAATTCATTGTTATGAGTCATGAATACAAAGTTTGTTTAGCGTAGAGACAAATGCAGAAAGTTCATTTTTTATATAAACTATAAAGAAAATTTGTTCTAGCCTGTATTTTCAGACAATGTACAAATTGCAGTTTTAGTTTCATGCAGCTGTAAGTCTAGGGTACATGTTCCGTGTATCCCTGAGATAATCTAGCTCAGTATGATACCATTCTAGCATGTGTGAATTTAAATGATGAGATTAATTTTCATTGGTTGGCACTTATTTTTTTTTTTCCATTATGTAGGTCAGTATTGGTGTCATGTTGAGCCTCCCCAAGTTGGGTGTCCAATTCGTCAAATATCTGCGGGCAGAACCAAAGTTCTTGCTGTAGATGACAATAACAAATTATGGGCTAGACAAGAAATAGTTGAAATATTTAAAGAAGGCACTCATTGGAAGCACATTTCAGATGATGTTAAACAAGTATCTGTTGGTCCAAAAGATCAGGTTTGTGTGTTAATAAATTATTATTATCATTAGTTGCCTTTAGCAGCCAGTCTGTCCACCATATGCAGGTACCTCTGGAATGAGTCCATCCCTTGCAGAAATCAAGAAAAAAGGTGTCTTTTTACTCTATTAGATGAATAATCATGTAATATTCCAGTTAGATAAAGAAATAAGTTTAAGCTTTTAATAAGCTCCCTAAATTAAAAAATATTAATAATAAAAATTCACAGTACCGTAAAATCCTGATTGTAAGCCCCCGTTTTTCAAAAGAAAAAACAGTTAAATTTGGGAGGGGGCTTATAATCGAGATTTTAAAACCTGTTTTTATCATTAATTTAGAAGTAAATAAAGTAAATACAGGGGTGAGAATCTTCCATATTTTGACAGCTTTCTGACTTGTAAAAAAAAAAAAAAAAAAAAAAATCTAATCTAAATTCTCACCTCCCCCCCCCCCCGCCCCCCCCCCCCCAAAAAAAAAAAAAAAATCCTTTCAAAAAAATCTGTTGGAATGTTATTCCATATGGAAGGCATGAATACGAAATTCCTCAATAGGTAAACAATAAAAAGTTAAAAGTTTTACCTTTATGTTTTGATGTATTTCAATAGAAATATATTCTTCTTAGGATGAACAAAAAACATTTATTTGAAGATTAAATACACTAGAATAATATATATATATGCTGGACACAATACTGATCACACTTCACAATAAAACAAAACAGATGAATAAGACTATTTACAAACACAAAGAAATACTTTGAACTATGGTTTGTTGCAGTTTTTTTTAACATATTATCATTCCTTTGGAATATTATTGGATTTTTAATCCACCAGCATTTTGCTGCCAACTGCTATAAGGGAAGGAGAAACACTAACTGTTCTGAGTGTCTGTCACAGTAGATCAAATAAAAAGGATTGTCTGATGCTGCCATCTGGTGGAATGTTCTTGAAACAAAAGAGCATTTTCTAACATCTCTCCCATTTTGTGATAGAATCTGACACCAGGTGGATAAGGTTTCTACAAAGTTCAAATTTGGCCTTTGGCAGCAGCTTCGTCATTATATCTGCTATCATTTCATTTGTTGATAGATATTTGACATCTATAACATTTTTCGTTTTTAAATCTCGTATGTAATGATACTTTGTATCAATGTGCTTAGAGCGAGATTTAAATTTTTCACTTTCAACCAATTTAATTGCAGATTGGTTATCCTCAAAAATTCTAATAGGAAAATGTTGTTGTAAATTGAGATCTTTACATAATTTTAAGATCCATTGCACCTCTTGAGTTCCTTGTGACAGTGCCACATATTCAGCTTCTGCTGACGATAATGTCACACATGTTTGTTTTTGTGAGAACCAAGAAATGCAGCTATTTCCTAAGAAGATTACATTTCCTGAGGTGGATTTTCTGTCTGTAGCATCTTGTCCCCAGTCTGCATCTGAGTATGCAACTATATTAGGATATTCTTTTGAAGAAATATGGAGATCAAGGTCTTTCGTTGTTTTTAAGTATCTTATTACCCTCTTAACAGCATTCCAGTCCTTTTGTCTTGGATTATTGCATCTTCGAATTAGTATGTGTGTAGCAGCGGTAATATCAGGTCTTGTGTATGAGGAAATATATAAAAGACTTCCTATAGCTTGTCTATAATTATCATTTGATGATAAAAGATTTTCTTCTTTATCTAAACTATAATAGTTAGTTTCCATTGGGGTATAAGTTGGTTTGGCTTCTTCAAGCTGAAAATCCTTAACTAATTGATTTATTTTACTTCTTTGTGAAAGTAAATAACTTCCATCTTCTTTTCTGTAAATTTCTATACCTAAGAAGTATTTTGCTTCTCCTAGTGATGTTATGGGATAAGATTTCTTTAAGTAATTTATTACTTCATTAACTTCATTTTCATCTTCTGAGCTTATCAGCATATCATCTACATACAGTATTGAGATGAATTGTCTTCTTTGATTTTTCTTTTATGAACAAACATGGATCAGCTTCACTTTGTTTAAATCCATAAGCCTTTAGAGTATTCTCTATTTCTTCTTTCCAGCACTTGGCGGCTTGTTTAAGACCATATATAGCCTTTTTTAATTTATAGACTTAGTCTGTATTTTCTTCATCATGAAAGCCTTCTGGTTGATGCATGTATAATTCTTCATTATCTAGTTTACCATGTAGAAAGGCTGTTTTAACATCTACTTGGAATACTCTGGCTTTATGATAAGCTGCCCAGGTCAGAAAAGCTCTAATAGCTGTATGTTTGATGACAGGAGAGAAGGTTTCACCATAATCAGTGCCTAATTTTTGAGCGAAACCTTTGGCAACTAATCGTGCTTTGCATTTTATTTCTTCTCCATTTTCATTATGTTTTGTTTTGTAAACACATTTACAGCCAATGGCGTGCTTGCCTTTGGGTAAAGTAATAAGCTCAAATACTTCATTTTCCTTTAAAGAGTTAAATTCTTCCTTCATAGCTTGAAACCATTTCTGTTGATCTTTTACTGATAATTGTAAAACATCTTTAAAAGTTTCAGGATCTTGATTTTTGGAAGAACTGTCTTCAGTTTTGTAAGAATATCTTTCTGGTGGAATTCCTTTAGTCTCTCTGTTAGATATTCTTCTCTGGAAATTATCTTCACTTTCTTCAGTTGTTGGGCTATCTACTGATTTTTCATCCATTTTTATTTCTTCTGCAGTATTTTCTATTCGGATAGCTTCACTATCCAGGGCTTGAATTTCAGGGCGGGATGGCGGGATTCGCGCCCAAAATTTTAAAATCCCACCCAAAATAATATCGTGGGCGGGAGACTCCTGTCCAAAAAATTTCACCATTTTCCTGAAAATTTTGCATTTTGAAATTACGATCAACTCCCGCGAACACCTTACGAATTTCCCGATATTTTCGCGCGACCGATTGACACATTTTGCGGTTTTTTTTACTGCGAACGATCGTTGAAATTCACGAGTTTTTCATGCGAACGATAAACAAATTTCATTATTTTTTTCTCGAGATCGGTTGACAATTGTCCGCGACCGATTGGCGAATTCAGGGGTGATTCTGTTACGAATTTTCCAAAAATTTAAGGCATTAGGTTCCAAAAAGTGTGAAAAATCGGTCATCAGTTAAACAGAAAAATATCATGAATTTTGACAAATGATCGCCTAAAAAATCAATTTTGTCAATCGTTCGAGGAAAAAATCGCCAATTTCGTTGCAAAGGATTGCGAATAAAACACAAATTTTGTCAAAGGATCGCGAAAAAAACGCGCAATTCGTCAAAAGATTGCGGGAAAATGCGAACTTTGACAAAGTAACGCGAAAAAAAACGCGCATTTCGTCAAAGGATCGCGAAAAAAAACACGCATTTCGTCAAAGAATCGCGAATTTCGTCCAGGGATCACGAAAAAACCCCGCAAATTTCGTCAAAGGATTGCGGAAAAACGGCAAATTTCGTCAAAGATCGCAAAAAACTGAAATTTCGTCAAAGGGGCACGAAAAAACACATAGCTAGTGCTGGGAGTGATTCCCCCCCCCCCTTCATCTGCTCTGTTGTAACCTTTCAGAAAATTTGCTGTCAGTTTCAGAATTTTTTTTTTACTCAGAATCATCCCTGCTTTCTTACTTTTTTAAATAAAAAAACATTTTGCATCATTATTCTGAGTTGTTGATTTAAATTGCTTCAATGTTATTCTGTCATGCCTGTATTAATACAGACATGACAAAATAATTAATGCTAATCTTTAAAAAGCACATAAAATAACAGTGGGTTTCACATTTTTTTCTCCCTCCCAAATAGCTCAACTCGCCTCCATTTATAAATGCTGGTAGGGAGACTCCCCTCCTATGAAAAATTGAATTTCAAGCCCTGCTATCATTTTCAAGATTTTCTTCTGAAAAATTGAAATGCATTAAATCTGAAATTCGCTCTTCAGGATTTTCTTTAAAGACATTTTCACAGTTCATATTTTCAAAAAACTTCACTGTTCTGCTTATCACTATTTTTCTACCGCCTATATAAATTCGGTATCCTTTGCTTCTTAAATCGTAACCAACAAAGACTCCTTCAGTGGCCTTTTCGTCAAATTTTTGTCTCTTCTGTTTATGAACATACTAGGGATGTAACGAATATTCGGCCACTATTCGGTATTCGGCCTATTCGGCCGGCCGAATAGTGGGACATTTGACTGAATACCTGTAGTCAAATAGTGGCATATTTGGCCGAATATTTTAAGATATTTGGTTAAATATGTTCCAGAAAATCAACAAAATATGATTTTAAATATTTTCAACAAACAATATTCAAAAATTATATCTAAATACATTAATTATTATAAGAAAAAGATCTCATTCTGAAATATGGGGTGGAGGAAGTATTATGAGGGGCTTGTTAATTTTGGGAGAAAGAAAAGAGAAAAGTATATCTTGGTAGCAGAAAAGAATATACAGTAGAAGATCTTTACAATGCAATTCTCCATATAACGCACAACTTCTCAGATATAAACAATGATTTTTGCAGTTAAAAAGCGCCTGCATTTTCACATTGTAAAATATTGCTACTCTCTAGAGGACTAAATTTGATAGATTAGTTCAACTTTATCTTCTAATTTAAGACCTTTTTACTGAAGAAAAATGCTATTATTACAATAAACATTTTTGAAAATGTCTAATATAAGGGATGGTTGTGTTAGTTATATTTGGATCATGTTTATAAAGTAAAATTAACAATATCTGACCTATATATTATGCAAAAATTTCTAATTTGTATAACTCTTTGTAACAAGGAATGCAGTATAAAGATATCCTAATGTATTTTGATATATTTCAGACATATTTGGCCATGTTTATAAGGTGAATTTAATTATGTGATCCATATAACGCAAAATTCTACATACCTTGCATTTTGAGCTTTGCGTTATAAAGATCTTCTACTGTATAATATTTTAATGGAATGAATAATTATTTTTTAAGAAAATAACCCTTTTTTTTTGACATACAGAATGTAAATTTACTAAGTTTAAGTTGCATGAAAAAGGATATAAAAAGACAGAGGACACATGCAAGTTCTTATTTTTAGGGGGTGAAAGGATTTTACTAAAATAAAAAAAAGTTTCATTTTTACAGAGGTAATGAGTTCTATTTTAGATAGTATATATATATATAAATTACTAGAACTATCTATGGATTAAATAAAAAATTATGAATTAAATTTTTACATTTTTAAAAGTCATATGTTATCTTTAAAATATTTTTTCAGCCATTTAAAGTATTACAAAAAATACAATCAGCTGTTATGATTTTTGAAAACTCAAACAAAAAATTAATTCCAATTAATCCTTAATTTTTTATTTTAAAATTGAAAAAAAAAATTAAACAATTAAAATAAAAGTCATTTATATTAAAGTCAGTATTCGGCCGCCGAATATTCGGTATTCGTCCTAAAACTTGGCCGAATATTCGGTATTCGGCCAAATCACTATTCGTTACATCCCTAGAACATACACACATGCTTTGCATCCAAATACTTTAAGGTGATTCAAATTTGGCTTATGCCCATTCCACAGTTCATATGGTGTCTTTTCAGTTGATTTTGTAGGTAATCTATTTTGTAAGTAGGCTACTGTAGCTATGGCTTCTGCCCAGAATGTTTTTGGCAATTTAGCATTTATAAGCATGGCTTTACTCATTTCAATAAGCGAATGATTCTTTCTTTCTGCGACTCCATTTTGGGACGGTGAATATGGCGTCATTGTTTCATGATTTATTCCTAAGTTTTTAAGGTAGTCTTTGACAGATTCGTTGCAATATTCTGTTCCATTGTCACTATGCAAGGATTTAATCTTCAATCTAAATTTGTTTGTTGTTGATGCAACATACTCTTTTAATTTATCAAATACTTCATCTTTAGAGGAAATAAAATATACTTGTGTATAATGAGAGTAATCATCAATAAATGTAACGAAATATCTTTTTGATCCCATACATTTTGTTTCTGCAGGACTGCATATGCCGCTGTATATCAAATCAAGTGGTTTTTTACTTCTGTGTTGGGTTTCTTTTGGAAACGATTTTTCTGTTAGCTTAGCTTTTATACAACTTGAACATTCAGTATTATGAGAACAATTATTCACAGTAATACCTAAAGATAAATCATCCTTTTGAATTTTCTTGATGGATTCCAAATTTCTATGGCCCAGCCTTTGATGTCATTTTAGAATGCAGTTGACATTAGAACAAACGGGTAATATTTCTGAAGCACTATATACCTTTTCATTTGTAGGTATTATTTTTAATCTGTATAACCCCTCATCAGCTTTTGCATCAGCAACTAAGATGTTGCCCATTATTAAACATATATCATATATGATATTAAACATATATCATCTTTAAATGTTACAACAAAACCTTTCTCAGTACAAGACTGGGCAGACAATAAATTACTATCTAACTCGGGAACATAAAGTACATGATCTAATGTAACTCTATTTTTTTTACCATTAAGTGTTTCAATATTAAAAGTACATTTACCCTTTCCCTTTGCAGTTAATTTAGCTCCATTAGCAATTGTAATTGTATCTTTATTCGAATTCTTTAATTCTGAGAACAGTTCCAATGAATTAGCTAAATGAACAGACGCACCTGAATCAATAACAAAAGACAAATTTTTGTTTTTATTTCCATTTTGTTGAGATTTCATGACAAAACTCGAAGAATTTGATTTTTCCATTAATTCACGATATTTTTGAGAATCTGATAGATTTTCATTTTGACTAGCAGTAGTGGCAGAGAAATTGTTTGGTTTTTTAAATTGTTGACGTGATCTATCTTGGGTGAAATTTGGTTTTGTTTTGTTAGTGTTATTGCCCTTTAAGTGAAAACAATCTTCACGGTTGTGATTATTCTTTTTGCAATGGGAACAAAATTTTTGTTTATTCAAATGCTTTGGTTTATCCCTATTACCCTTTAAAGCAATAGATTCAAATTTTGTTTAAATTTGTTTAGTTTCAACTCTTCTAAGATACTCATCAATTAATTTGTTTTGAACATATTTTAATGATAAATCTGTTTCATATTTACTTTCAATAGCAGTTATAAAGGTACTATAAGAATTTGGTAAGGAACAGAGCAAAATAGCTATTAAATTATCATCTTGTATTACTTCACCTATACTTCTTATTTTTTCTGCTAATTCTAAGACAGAATTAATATGACCCTGCATTTTAATACTTTCATTATATTTAATGGAATACAGCTTCCTAAGAAGATAAAGTTTATTTGTTAAATTTACTCTTTCATGAACAGATTTCAACTGATCATATGTTTCTTTAGCACTTTTAGCATGTCTGACATGAACAATTTGTGAATCTGAGATATTTAAGCAAATTAATGCCCTAGCATTTCTATCACTTTTTACCCAATTATCATCATTTTCCTTTCTAGGTTCAAATACAACATCATACAGACCTTCTTTGATTAACAATTGTTCTATTTTGAACTTCCAAACTGAAAAGTTGTCATCAGTTAATTTATCAACATAATGTGATTCTTTAAGACCAGACATTATAATATAATAATATTTGCTTATTTCACAGAAAATAAAACTTTTATCTTATTAATACATCAAAACAACAATTATAAACTTAAATATAATGCTAATGATGAAATAAGAACAAAATAAAATTCTTGAGAACAATTTTTGAAGTTACTTTTAATTTCAGAAAAACTGTTCTTAAATGTTCAATTGTTTGTTAACATAAATTTTACATTTTCAACTTGCATAATAAAATTTCAATAAGAAACTGGCAAAATAAAATTCAAAATAATTTCTTTTCTTATCAATACACGAGACTTTTGATTTCAAAATAAGAACAATTCTTTGAATTTTCTTTTATATCATTCACTTGTGAAAAATACCAACATTCAGAAAATAATTATTTCTTTGAATTTAATTATATTATATTTTCTTCTTTTATATTATTACATTTAAAATTGAGATAAGTTCAGTCTCATAATCGACTGTTGGAATGTTATACCATATGGAAGGCATGAATACGAAATTCCTCAATAGGTAAACAATAAAAAGTTAAAAGTTTTACCTTTATGTTTTGATGTATTTCAATAGAAATATATTCTTCTTAGGATGAACAAAAAACATTTATTTGAAGATTAAATACACTAGAATAATATATATATATGCTGGACACAATACTGATCACACTTCACAATAAAACAAAACAGATGAATAAGACTATTTACAAACACAAAGAAATACTTTGAACTATGGTTTGTTGCAGTTTTTTTTAACATATTATCATTCCTTTGGAATATTATTGGATTTTTAATCCACCAGTATTTTGCTGCCAACTGCTATAAGGGAAGGAGAAACACTAACTGTTCTGAGTGTCTGTCACAGTAGATCAAATAAAAAGGATTGTCTGATGCTGCCATCTGGCGGAATGTTCTTGAAACAAAAGAGCATTTTCTAACAAAATCTAAGCAAAAATTAAAAAATTTACTTTTTTTTCAAATGCATTTCTTTATTTGTTATTTTACTGCAACAATATTTAATCAATCATCCAAGCCCCCCTCCAAAAAATATTGCTTCCCCCTTTGCCCCCTCCTTCTGGTACCAAATATGCATAATTTAACCTATAAACTCTTTAAATTTCTTAATACACAATATGCTATACAAATACACTATAGTTACAATAAGTAATCTATCAGATAAATTATTCTCTCCCTGTCTCTCCTGACTCTCATATCATGACCCCCTTCCTGCATCTCATGTAGTTTAAAATCTGTAATTTTTTTTTTTTTAATTTTTGCTTGATTTGTGATTTTGTTGTAAAATATTTAACACGTTGAGTCCACGTCCGTCGCCGGTGACTGACACTGAACTTTCCATTTAGGCTGCGTCAGTCATGATTTTTCTCAGTGAATGAGAGACAAATTTGGTTTTTTTCTCCCTTTAATTGATTATTGAAATTAGCAACTCTTTACAGTGATCAGTTGAAAAAAAAATCTCTTAATTGTTTCTTAGATATGTGACAAAATTCCCGATATTTTTCCATGATTGTTTGAAGAAATTCTCTAAATATATTCTCGGTAGAATCGCACAATTTTAAATGCTATCTCAACGAACACCCCCCCCCCCCCCCCCCTCCTCCCCCTTCATGAAACTCTAGAAATGGCACTAAACTTTCTCAGATAAAGAATTGTGATGTAACTAGACGATTTCACTCATGTTTAACATCCATTAAAAGGATTTTATGTTTAGAAGTTTTTCTTTTCCAGATTTTTTTTTCTGAGGATTTTTTTTACTGCGGATTTTTTTTCTGAGGATTTTTTTTATGTCCGATTTTTTGGACTGGTGGCCAATATTACTTTTATTTTTTAATCCGAATTTTTCAGAATAAAATCCCTTCTGTATTATCTATTGTGTACTATATTTTAATTTGTTGTTTTAATATGCGTTTTGAATTTCAGCTTAAGTGTTATGTTTTAGTGTATCATTCCTATTTTATAACTTACTTCGGCAATTTGATCGTCTTTTATTTTCACTAAGGGGAAAAAATGCATTTTGTATGTTATATTGCCATGAAAAATATTTTTTAACAGACCACCAAAATCCAGAAAATTCGAAAATCCGCATCGCTACGGTCCCGCCGATTCTGAATTTTCGAGGCTCAACTGTAAGAAATAGGGCAGGATTTTTTTACAAACTAAATTTAAGGATTTTAAACTTTGAAGGGTGGGGGTCAAAGGAGGAATAAGAACTTTTGGAGAAAGGGGTGTAATTTAAGTAATTGATTATTTATTTGTTGTTATTAGCGAGCAACAAATAAAACAAAAGAATTAAGATTTCCACGATTTTAAACTTTTTGTGCTGAGGAGGGGGAGGGAGAGCAGAGAAAGAAAGCGGACATTTCATGCAGAGGGGTGGGTGGGGTTCATTAATATTATCTGAAAACATCTAGAAATCTGCCAAAACAGTCAAAATACTCCCTTAGAGTTTTAAATAAATTTTTTTCCGCAAGACATTTTGTGAAAAGAAGGGGGGCTTATATTTGGGAGTATAAAATAAAATAAAAATTGCTTAAAAGTGGGAGGGGGGCTTACAATCGGGATTTTATGGTAATATTTTTCTATCATGTTTATTTTGCATTTTTAATAAGTCTTTTGGTAAAAATTATGCTTGTTGATTTTTAGATCGTGAAAGGGAATATTTAAATTTGACATTCTTCCTTCAATATTCTAACTTAATTTGAATCAGAATTAGATTAGTTATCCATTTAAAGATTTTTTTTTTCACAAAAATCATGTAATTTGCATTTTAATTCCCTTGTAGAATAAGCCAGTTAATTGAATATCCTTGTTAAATATAAAATTACTAGTACTTTGTCTTTATGTCTTTAATAAAAAAGTCACAAGTGCTTGAAATTTTTTTAATGCAAAACTATTTCTAGAAGGTAATATATTCAGTCAAAATGTCCTATGCAGTCATTCATTTAACAAGATGTCTCATTTTATATAAATTATAGGTGTTCATACATATTTATTATTTACAGATTTGGTGTGTCATGAATAGCTTCAGTACACCATCGGGAGCCATCTCGGGTGTTGTATGTCGGAGAGCAAATATTTCTCAGGAAAATCCTTATGGTAGTGATTGGGAGCAAGGAATTGGAGTAAGTTGAATTTAAAATAATCTTTTTTTCCCATTTATATTTTGGAATATTGAAGGCCTTTTGATTTCAGAATTTCTTTTATTTCTATAACGACTTAAGTAATCTTGGGAGTCTTGCATGGCACAAGGAGGGCCAATATGTGGAGAGAGTCCTCTAAATTTTCTTCTTTTCCTCTAATGATTTTGAAAATTTATTCTTACAAGGTGACTAAGACAAAAAAGACTAAAGATTTTTATCAAGGGAGGGGGGGGGGGGGGTCTTCCCTCCTGAACCTTAATGTAAGTAATATTTTGTTCTATTTTCGATGTGTCAAAAATTATCATGCACACGAAATTATGACAAAAACTTCTTATTTTATTTCATTTTAATATTCACCATTTAAAGTTAAAAAAAGAAAAAATTACAGCCTTGATATTACAAAATACAGAACACCTGTTTTTTTTTTTAAACTTGCTCCTCTCTAAATTTGGTTTTCTGGGCCCCCATGCAATCTTATCAAAGACAATTCAATAACAATTCTGTAAAAATTACAGTACAGAACCATTTATCCAGAATGGTTGGTTTCATGTGTATTTCAGAAAACTGTTTTTTGTGTGGTTTTTTTTAGCATCAAAGGAACATCCATTTGATCAGATTTTAGAACATATGTGGCTGTTGCATTATTTCTGATTTGAAATTAATTATTAGATTGGTCAGATTAAGAATCAGATTCAAACGAGATCAAAAGATTAATTAGAGTTTGAAAAAAGGCAATTTATGGGAATCCCTTGGAAACAAATATTACTCTGCATAAAAATCATTCAGAACATCTTATATGTAACTAAATATACTACCATTTCAAATCCTAGATGTTGGCATCAAGTTATACCATGCATATTGTAATGTTTCAAGTAATGCACATGTTAAACTTGCACTGTATGGCACTTTTTCTACTAAGATTCTGAAATCAGTCAGTTGAAATATCATTCTGGATTCTGGTCTCCTGCTTAACTGGTTTTTGGATAAATGGTTTATACTTTATCTAATTTAAGATTGTGCCACTAATTGATTAATTTAATAAATTTTAATTTAATAATTGATTTTAATTTAATAAATGTAACAATTTTTTTAGTTAATTAATATAAATTCATACCAATCAAACTCTCGCTTCTTCTTAACATACATTGAACCAGAAATTTTATTGAATGAGTAAAATTAAGTGGAACATTATAGAAAGAACATTATAGATTTCTGGGGGGGGGGGGGGGAATTGCCCTTTTTGACCGCTGAAAACACAAAATCTCAGATCTTCCAGGAGGGAATGTCCCATTTGCTCCTTTTCAATTCATCTCCTTTTGTTTTAAATCAGGTCCAGCCAGGCTGAGAGAGGAACATGTTATCAGAAATGTCCCCAAAAAGCTCTTCCTAGTTTTTTTTTCTGGGTATAAATGGAAGTAATTTAGATAATTTAAATTACTCCCAGCAGTTAAAGTGGGTGTTTTCTTCAATCCTGATTGGTTAAATCTATTTTTAATGATGGGTTTTCTGAAGTGACATAAGTCTTGCATCAGCCTTATAGCAGCACTTATTGTAATTTCCACCTTTGACATTAATGGTTATTTATGCTTTAATAAATGTCAGCTGGTGAAACATTAATTAGGATTTATGTCATATCAAATACTCATTTTGACATTAATGTGAATTTATCCTGTAACATAATGATTTAGTTTGATTTATATGTTCTAAGTCTAATAACTGTCAAACTTGGAAAAGTTAATTGCAATTTATGTGTTTTAAGAATCATTTAATATTTATTTTAACTGAAGTTTATGATGATTTTAAGTACAAATTTATATTTTTTAAACACCAATCAATATCAAAGATGTTTATGATGGTAAATTAGCTTTACAATTAGATTTAAAGTTAGGAAAAGAAGTTAGAATTTTTGAATTAAAAAAAAAGGTTTATATTTTATCCTGTCATATATCAGAAATAATTATTTTAAAATAATCTAATGTTTGAATTTCTTATTAACATTTTTATCTGAGTTTTTAATGTAATCAGTGTGTTTTTTAATTTAATGAATACTGAGTTTAATTAAACTAAGTTTAAATTTATAGTAAGTTAACTTGCAAATTGCAAGATTCAAATTGTAAATATTCTACTTGTATTATGGAATATAGTATATGAAATTACAATATATTGTGGAATCTGTTTCATAAAAAAATTATAAAAACCATTGTACTCTTTAAATATGATACAAAAGATTTTCAAAGCAGGAAAGTTTATAAAAGTTAAAAAAAAAAAAAATGTCACTATTGCCAATTATTGTTTTAAAAAATTATGACTAGGATTGTCTTAAAGCTACATTTTCAATTAATCATTTGGAAAACTAACTACTTATACAAATTAGACTTTGCTACATGCAGCGTGTGTCATAAGTTCGGGCAAACTTAAAAAATTCATAATAAAAGAAATAACACTAGGTTGGTTGGTTGTATGGGGTTTTATGGCACAAAGTCCCATTAGGGACATGCTGCGCCAAGAAATAACACTAGGAAAAATTTCTGTTTGTGTGAATATGATCAGAAAGACATTGGATTTTTTTTTCCATGTATTAAAAAAAATTATCTCAAAAAGTAACTGAAAGAGGGTTATGAAGATGTTGAAAGCTGGATATAATGATGTTGAAGGCTGGTTTATTATGCAACAGTTTCGACTAAGTACAATGCGCTATATATAACCATAGCAAACCCCAGTCAAAATCCGTTTCCTGTGATAAGTTCATCAGGCAAAAATTCAGCAAACAGGTTTTCCATGGAAAATTACTTTATTATACGAAAAGAAGGCTAATATGTAAAATTAGTGGTGGATTTTTTTTTCTTCCATGTATTAAAAAAAATTATCTCAAAAGTAACTGAAGGAGGGTTATGGAGATGTTGAAAGCTGGATATAATGATGTTGAAGGCCGGTTTATTATGCGACAGTTTCGGCTAAGTACAATGCACTATATATATCCATAGCAAACTCCCAGTCAAAATCCGTTTCCTGTGGTAAGTTCATCAGGCAAAAATTCAGCAAACAGGTTTTCCATAGAAAATTACTTTATTATACGAAAAGAAGGCTAATATGTAAAATTAGTGGAGGATTTTTTTTCCATGTATTAAAAAAAATTATCTCAAAAATAACTGAAAGAGGGTTATGAAGATGTTGAAAGCTGGATATAATGATGTTGAAGGCCGGTTTATTATGCAACAGTTTCGGCTAAGTACAATGCGCTATATATATCCATAGCAAACCCCAGTCAAAATCCATTTCCTGTGGTAAGTTCATCAGGCAAAAATTCAGCAAACAGGTTTTCCATGGAAAATTACTTTATTATACGAAAAGAAGGCTAATATGTAAAATTAGTGGTTTTGTAAATTAGCTTATGTTTTATGAGCACAATGGATGAGAAATCTGTGCGAAATCAAACTGCTATTTCGCTTCAAATGAAGATGAAGCTGCTTAATGCAGTTGATAAAAAAAGAAGGATGGAAACAGAAAGCTGCAAAGAGTTTTGCATTGCCAATTCTACTTTATCAACAATAGTAAGAAACAGGGATCCCATTACGTTAATATTTGAGCACAGTATGTTTAAGCCGCCAGAGAGAAAATATATGAGAACTGCTAAGCACGTCAGCTTTGCTCATTTCGTTCAAACAAGCTAGATCTCAGAATGCTGAAAAAGACACTTAAAAAAAAGATATCTGATTTTTTTCCCAATAAACAATATTTTTTTAACTTGCTTTTGATTCTAATAGATGCAACCTACTAGTAGTTTAACAGAAATAAAATTTGATGACGTAGAAAATATTTGTGAGTTTTGTTCTTCTTTGTACGAATCTTTTAACGTGAAATTCTTTTAACACGAAAAAAAATTTCGGCCCCCTCAGATTTGTGTTAAAGTACTTCACTGTACAGAAAAAGGATTAATTTTGAATGAAAGTTTAACACAAATATATGGCTTTGCCATAAGGGTGCACACATGTCATACTGAGACTTTTATGCAAATCAGGCTAGCAATAAAACCCCTGGCTGGAAACGGATTCTTCATTAGTTATCGGCAGCATGCTATCCTTATCAGATAGGTGGTTAAACTTTTCTACAAGAATGGTGAATCCAAAACTATTGCATTGCTAAAGTTTTGCACTGAAAAAGGTCTGAAGGTGCAAAAAAAGCCATATTTCATTGAATGGGATACTGAATTTAGTATGGTGTTTTGAGGAAACGGGTAGTTTGGATGATTGTCCACGTTCCTGTTGGGTACTTTCTCTGAAGACCGTGTGACAAGTCATGGTTGTAAGTTTGAGTGGCTCTCATGATCTCCAGACTTGACTCAGGCAGATCTTTGGTTGTAAGGATACTTAGTCTCCTGTGTACCGGACCTCTCCAGCCAGTTTGGTGGAACTGAAAGATGCCATTCAACGGACCATGGATGCTGAAATGCTACACTCAGCTTTAATAGGCATATTGACGCATCTCTCTTGCCCAATACCTTGTGGTGGTAGTCATGCTGGACATCTTTTACTTTAAAATAAATGTGTGGTGTCTTGTTATTGTGATTTGTTGCATTGTCTTTGCCTGATTTGCATAAAACCTCTCAGTATGATGCGAGAATGCCCTCTTTCATTTACTTTTGGAATAATTTTTTTAATATATAGAAAAAGTCCAATATCCCTCTGATCATATTCGCAGAAACCAAATTTTTTTTCTAAGCATTACTTTTTTTATTATGAATTTTTTAAGTTTACACGAACTTGTGATACACCCTGTATATATATATATATAAAACCATAATATATAACAAATCGTCATCGATTTCCAATAATTGAAATTAAATTTATAATATAGCAAATATTCATAACTCAGACATTTTACAGAATAGAGAAGGAACATGTAACTAGTAATACAGAATTTTATATATATATATATATATGATATAATTTACTGTCACTTTTTATGACATTCCGACGACTCTCGATATATCAAAGATAATGCAGTTTAGTAATTAATACCAGTAGCTTTGCCAACCCTCCGTTATCATATGACAACCGGAGTGCAGTCGTGGTGGCCTAATTGAAGACAGGTTCAAGAAAACATTGGAGAAATTTCCCCTTCAAGAATAATAGAGGCATCATGAGTTGAACGTGGTTTATTTGATAGGAATATATCGTAAACAATTCCAGTAACATATTCATCAGCTCTCGACGACATCGTTGATCCACTTCATAATAAATTTAAGATGTTAAAATAGTAGTTTCTCCACATTACAAGTCTAACCACCAAGTGACGAGGATTATTTAGACAAACGAAAAAGTGTACAAATTATTAGCTCCTAGTCTTTGCAACGCTATAAATACCCAGAAAAACAGGACGCGAATGAATACATTAACAGTGGAGAACAACTCCACTAGAGAGGTGGGGAGGAATGGGACAGGAGACAAGCCACGATTCGATGGAACGCGGGACGTCGAATGATCTCTTTCGAACTGGCGTCAGAAAAACTGCTTAAACAAACTGCTGGCGGGAAACTGATGGAACAAATAAAATAATAGTGCAAACGATATTTTAAAACATTCGAAGAAAAAGAATTTAGTATCAGAAATAAAATGAAAAAGTTATTTAATGGATTTAGACGAATAGATTTAAGGTTTTTAGAATAATAAACGGATACGCATTTAAAGCATGGGAAAAAAATAAGAGATATTTAAGATAGTATTAAAGCAAGTAAAAATGGTAGCTATTAAGAATTTGGAATAATTTTACTAAGAATAAAGGGTGATAATTTTTATTATTACATATATATATATATAGATAGATAGAAAATAATATATGTAAACTGTTGAATATTCAAAAGATTTCTTCCAAATTATAAAGTTTGATTCTTTATAATTTATTTTATAGTTACTTACAATAAAATTTATTCATTAAAAAAATTATTTGTGTTTTCCACTGTTATTTAGGGTTGCTGGCATTACATAACTGTGAGGGGAACAGACACAGATGAAAATTAATCTTTTATTAATTCAAATATTTATGTATAAATCAGATTTAATAATTATTTTTTGCCAAAGATACTATAGTACTTTTAGCTTTCTGTAATATTTTGTACTATAAATTATATATAAATGAAATTTTCTTAATATATATATAGATATATAAATGACTGGTTTATGTAAATATATTCTATTGCTAGATGTTTAAGATATTTATCTGTTATTTATTGTAAGTTTTATCCATTACCACGAATGTAATGATTTCATGTTTTCAATCACTGTGATTTTTCATCAAGTAGCTATTTTAATTTCTGATTTTTTGTTACATCATTTAGTGTGCTAATTTTTGTAAATATACCAAAGAATCAAAAATAAATTTAAAAAATATTTTCTTTTTTATTCACGTAGTTACAAAATGTATTTTACTTAAAATTGCATCAGTTATTGGTATCTTTGAGCACTTTACTCTTACAGTTACCATTTTTTTTTTTTTTTTATAAGTAGCATAAAACATTTTTGTCAAAATGCAATATTATCTATTGTCATATATATATATATTATTTCTGATGTCAACTACCTTTTCCTATGCACAATGATGAATGAGGTATCATATGAAAGTTTTTTGAACAGGCTTTTGACATAGTACACTCACATTTTGTTCGACTAAAAATTGCAGTTAATTAAAAATTAATGAAAAAGTCTCTGCAAATAATCTCAAAGATTGCAGCATAAAACATGGCTTATATTTAACAAAATCCTTATAATAAAAAAGTCAAAATTTATAACTATTTTCATTGGCATTATTCTTAAGTACCATTGCATTTCAACTCCATTATATTAAAAAAAAATTAGTAATAATAAACTTTACGGCAGTTTCAGTAAGTAAATTTGCAGGCATTTTTTCTACTGTTGTTCCTGATTATGGGAACCATCAACACTGTTTCTAGCAATACATCAAATAACACTTTTATGATTTTGACTTTTATTTCTTTATTTTCCATTAAAAAAAAAAAAAAATAATAATAATAATAATTTTTTAACCTGTGAATTCTAGAGAATAAAAGATGTTAATGAAAGTGGAGCAGATTAATGTTAACAGCTCATGAAGCTGTTGTCAGGTTCTACACTTTTGTGGAATTTGAAAATAAGGTTTATTTTTTAATCTGAGTGGGGGGGGGGGGGGGGGAGTTACTTGTGTTTTTAATAGATTAACTCAGCTTTTACTATATAAAAATAATGATTTAATTTCTTTCATGGCCTCTAAATATTAGTACAATAATTTGATATCCTAAAGCATTTTAATTCAAGTAAATTTAAACGCCAGATTATACGAATGAGTTGTGTTCTTTAAGATTTATCCGGAATAGCTTTGTAAAAAGAGTGTTGGCAGACCTAGACTGGATTTCTGGCCTGGGCATTTTACACTCAGTTGGAGATTAACCAGAAAAAAAAAAAAAAAAAAATATTTGGAAAGAGGGCTGAATACTTGTTACATCCCTAATAAATACAGGGTGCATAGAAAAGTCCCTTTAACCTGAAAATACTTGTGAACGGAGAGAGCAATAGCTATGCAAGTGAGTTAATGATATAGTAAAGCATCTACGCCCGACCTAATGCAAACGACAGCAGCGCCCCTAGTGGCAAAATTTGAAAGATCGCAATTAGAGAGATTGCAAATCGAAAACGAAAAGAGATAGAGCGAAATTTCCATTTAGAAAGTTATAGAGCATCAATTAATTAGTACGAAACGACATTTGGTTCACACGGATAAGATAAATCGTCGCCTTTATAACCAAAAATGTCCGAAATCGATGAGCGACGATTCTACTTTGCCTATTCAGATTTCGGAAATGTAGCAGTGCGCAATTGCAGATTTTGACGTTGTACTGTACTGTAATGTCTGTAAAAATTTAATTTCCAATTCATTTAAAATTTTAGTTTAACCCTTTCAG
This sequence comes from Maratus speciosus, assembly GCA_963932465.1. Taxonomy (NCBI): domain Eukaryota; kingdom Metazoa; phylum Arthropoda; class Arachnida; order Araneae; family Salticidae; genus Maratus; species Maratus speciosus. Next base: position 550,950,681 of record OZ010790.1, on the reverse strand, counting down.
GGGCAGACAAATTCTGTTCGTAAAATGATGAAATAATTGACTGACACCAGAAAATTCAAATGAATTACTTAGAAAATAAAAACCCGATTTGCATTTTCATTACAAAAGTAAAATTTTATTAAAATATTCTTGGCGTCAAATGTCAGTTTTGGAATTAAAATTAGGTGGCTAGACTGTCTAGCCACTGCCCTTGGAAGGATTTAAATCTATGTTTTCGTATTGAAGAGGCTTGCAATAGACGTTCCATGCTGAGAAATGTGCATGCAGAATTACTCTCACGAATACAAACATGTATCTTGAGCAATGGGAACTTTTGGAAAATAACTTTTTATCACTGTGAGAGAGTTTGCCTTTTTTGTGTGATGTTATCAAAATGTATTGAAATAAATACTTATTTATACAATAAATTGTGCGTATTTCTTCGTGTTTAAAGCTATTCCATTCAAATGTTTACACAAAATGGAGTGCATTGACTTCGGACATTTTTGGGTATACAGGCGAAGATTTAACTTATCCATGTAAATCAAATATCGATTTGTACTAATTAATTGATGCTGTAAAACTTTCTAATTGGAAATTTTGCTTTATCTCTTTTAGTTTTCGATTTGCAATGGCTATCTTCCAAATTTTGCACTAGAGGCGCTGCTGTCGATTGCATTAAATCAGGCATAGTCTCTTTACTATACCGTTACCTAACTTGCATAGCCGTAGCTCTCTCCGTTCGCAAGTATTTTCAGGTTAAAGGGACTTTCCTATGCACCCTGTATATTGTAAAACTATGTTATGAAGGTCTGTACCATTATACTGACATGGGGATGTATTAATGCAGGGATTCTTATTCATGAGGATTATTAGTTATGGACTTTAGAAGGATGCTGTGAATTTTACATATCCTTGAAGTTAAATTAATTAAAAGTTTTTAGTAATGATTGATATACAGTAGACTTCCTCAAATTCACAACTCTAAAATCTGCACATAAATGCAAATGTAAACAGTGAAAGCTTACAGTTAAGATGTAGAGGGGAAAACTAAAGATTTTTTTTTCGTCATTCTGTATACATTTTAATATGCAATTCTGGTTAATATGACTGAAGGAAGTATAAATTTATTTCCAAAAAAAATTCCAGATACTGATATCAGTGCCAATTGCGATCTTTTAACCAATTACATTTATGTTTTAAGCCTTTTTGGTTGAAGATGAAATAAAACATATTTTACGATTTTGATGTTAATTATTTAGTGTATCTATGAGAATTTCATTAAATTCAAGAAAATTTGTCAGTACTATGCATTATTTAATTAACTTTTAAATTTTTATTTTACTTTATTTTAATGTTCATATGATTTTGAGTGAATGATTATATTCAAACTACTTTTTAAAAAAATATAAACAAAACAGCAATCCAAAAAAATTCTAAAATCTGCACCAGTCCATTTAAAAGGTGCATAAAATCTGTTTTATCCACCCCTACAGTAAACCAAGTCTGTTTTCACATATCTCATGTATGCCATCTCAGGGCTGCCACAGGCGACTATTTTTCTATTCTATTCACACCACTATTTAAAAAAAGATTTTGTAATATATTTTTCTTGCAAATGTTCTCTAACAGTATGTCAGTAATTTTTGTTTTGAGAAAGTGGTGTGAGGTAAAATTAAAAAACAGTCGTTTGTGGCAGCCCTGTATCTGTTTACAGACTTGGTTTACTGTGGGAGTGGATAAAACATTTTATGAACCTTCTAAATGGACTTTGTCTACTATGATTATGAGCCCCTCATATATCAATTTACATTTTCATAAAAAGGCATATAGATATTGCATTTTTTTTTTATTCTGAATTTTTTTTTTTATTCTGGAGAATCCCTGAAAATTTAATGGACTAATTACAATATATATATATATATATATTTTAAAGAAGAAACTATGTTCTAGCAGTACATATTTACATCGATTTCGTTAGATTTATTCTGCTGAGATTACTTAGAGGTTTTTCTGATTATCTCCTAAGCTGATTTGCACATATCTTTAGTCCATACAAAATTTTGAAGAAATCCTTCCTATCTTTTTGATACCATATTTATTTTGCAAAGGCTGTCATTTATCTTCAGTGTTTTTTTTTTTTTTTTTTTTTTTTTTTTAATACTATGTATTTTTCCTTTCATCGTTGAAGCTAAAAAAGGTGATCCTCCATATCCTCAAAATTACATTACCAACATTTTTCAAAATGTGAGCCATGAAGAAAAAGTACAAAGTTCAGAATTTATGCTAAATTTAAACAAGTTTTGGAAGGTTTATTTTCCTCCTTACAAGGAAGGTCTCCATACTGGGCATACTCAGAATATTTTGAAAAAAATACCAATTAAACTACTTATGTATGTAATAAAGGATGAGTCAAATTTAACGGCGAAATTACAGTATAGAAAGTCTGTAAAAAAATAAAATAGTTTCGAGTATTTGGCGTGAAAAGACGAAAGCGTCACGCAATTTGGCGAGCAGTACTTTTCCTCACCAAAAGCAAACGATTTTAATGCATCTGAAAATTGTTTGTTAATTGATTTTTAGAATGCGTGTAAAAAGTATTTAATGAATACATAAACAATGAGAGAGTTTAATAAATACATTTTTTCGTATTACATATTTATGTTGCTTGTTACTTAATTTTATTACTTTAAAAACAATTTCATCTATAAAAATACTTTCATATATTTAAGCGTATTCCAAAATAAAGGCAAGATTCATTTAGCAGTTATTCATTTCAAACCAAGGAATTAGTCGTTTCCATAGCAACAAAATTGAACCGACAGTGCTCAATTGGACTTAATTTTGAGATATTGAAACAATTTTAATTTTGTTTTAATTCATAAAATTTGATATTTAACTTTCATTATAAATACATACATGACAAAACTATAGCTAAATCAAACTAAAACTGGAAAAACTACAGTTATTTAAGTTAAATTTATTTAAACAAGTTCAATATGAAATATTTTTATCTTAAAGAGTATTCGACATGAAAAAGTATTTTTCGAAATTTCATTTCATCGCCAACCGATGATAAATCGCCAAATAAACGAAAATTTAATTATTTTTTTACGAACGTTCTATCGGGGTTCCGCCAAGAAAATTTTTATAAACATATATATCCACATGAGATGAACACTCTGTAATTTTTTCAGATTTTTCTGAATATGCCCGTATGGAGACCTTCCTTGTTAGTAATCCTTGGCTTAATGGATGCTCTGGAAAATTGAATTATATGTGTAAATTGTTAAGCGCATCTTTAACTAAGATTAATAATGATGTAACACAGAACAAAATTTGACTGAAAACTGCTTAGCCATCCATACTGTTCTAGCTGCATTCCTGTTTAAAATGGATCGATTCAATGTGGTCTTCAAAGCATTAAAATCAATAAGACATGAGGCAAGACCCAGTACGAACAAATAGCTTAACATCAACAGTTCATTGCACAATAGAGAATTTCACTGGCATGTAGACCTACCCTTCCCACTGTCTTTAATGAATTTATCTTTGAAATTTGTCCAGTGACTTTTTTTCTGGTCCAATCAAGTCTCTGACAAGGTGTAGGGACCCCAGACGGGCACTTTCTCTGTGGCAGTTTGCAACCATTCAACATTATCTTGTCAGGGAGAAAACATCTTGCATGATACGATGCATTTTAAAAGAATATACATAGTTTTGAGATTTGACCAAGAGATAAGCATGGCAATTAAGTCTAATAAATGGCTTTCCTTAGGGTTTTTCTTTTTTTGTTGTTGGTTTGGAGTGGAGGTTTAATTTGCTTTAACATCACTAACAACCTTCTGTGTTTTTCCCCTTCAAATGAAATTTCATAATAAAACAAGATATACATTAACCTGATAAACAATTCATTAAGTAAATTTTTCTGATTAAAATTACGTTTGATTTGGGAGAAAAAAAAAAAGTTGGCAGCTATACTGAAGAATAAAATTTTTGAGAAAATTCATCTTAGCATTAGATACTGCAACTTATTTCATTGTATAAAACACCAAGCAATTTATGTTCACATCATTAACATATTATATTTAAAATAATTTTATCTTGCCCTTTCTTACATAAAACATTTTATTGTAAAATAAATGGTACTGTATCGGTCTAAATTTAAAATGTTTCATGAAACCAGAAGTGTACAATTTTCACTTAAAGATTGTCTATAGATTAAATTTTGCCTTCTGTGGAATTCAATGATATGAGAAGTGCTGAAAATGCATAATAATTTGGCCATCTACATTTCGCACACATTTTATAACACATCATTTAGATCAATATTATTTGGATGAAAGGTGGTCAGTTCCATTACTTTTTGGGATGTCATATTTAACAAAGCAAAGCAAGTCTGTTAGGTAGATTCCGTATGAAATACTACCTATTACATTCTCCCCTATCCCTTATCTTAGAATTTCTGAATTTTTTTTTTTTTCAGATCTACACCGATCACGACCCCTAGAACCCAAAACCACCCCCAGTAAAAAACAAATATATATATATATATTCCCTTTCTTCTGGACACGATAACTTCCATAATTCTGCACAAATCTCTTCCAAACTGATACATAAAATCAAGGGGCATAAAATCTTGGTCAAGTTCGTTAATGGGCAAAATTGGACCAAGGAGACGGAAATAGGGAGGGGTTTTGTGAAAACCGAAAAACCCCATAACTTCTTAGTTTTTGCACATATCAAATCAGTTTAACCCTCCGAGCGTCTTGCAAAAGGGTAAAATTGTAATGCTGTTTTCTTTGCATTTTGTTTTAAATGCTAAGAAAATGTGATTCTTTCAACATTATAAAAAAAAAAAAATCTATTAAAAATATGAATGTAATCCTTGAAAGTAATAATCATTCTTCAATGTATTTAAAATTCATTAAATCTATAGAATTATATCTTAAATATTGCTTGTATTGCTGTGAAACTTGAAGCTTAGTGAATGGAATATTACGTGCCTAACACTTAGAGGGTTAAAGTTTTTATTACTTCGAAAAATCGGGCCAAAAATTTATGTATCGCAGATTTTTGATAAAATTAAAAATGGACTCGAGGGATGCAAAAAATAGGGTTTTAGGGAGAAAAAAAATTCATAACTTCGTCAATTCTCAAGATATCAAATCCAATTAAATTTATTATAAATCTTAATATTATCTGCAACTTTTATATTGACAAGTTTTTGATAAGACTAATTCGTACTGCAAAAAAAAATTTAAAACGAAAACAAAAAGGGAGAGTTCAAGAAAAAATCCATAACATCGCCAATTCGCAAGATATAAAATTCACATGAATTTATTTTATATCTTCTTAATATTATCTACAGTATTTATATTGACAAGTTTTTGATAGGACCAATTCTTACAGCAAAAAATTTAAAATACATAGCAGTTGAAGAAAAAAATCATCGTATTAAAGGTGTATTAAAATCCAAACTATTTATTTTCTGGTAAGTACAGAACTTGTGTGGAAATATAAATTATTTGAAAACAACGTTTAAACACACAATAAAACAAGTTGATTTGATCCGACGTATAAGTTTCGCGAGTATTAGTTACATCCTCAGTGTAAATGTCCTGGAAATGTCGGCCCGTGCAGACCTCAAGTAGTTTGTTAAGTCAGTCATTGCTACTTAGAGGTATTTAAAATCAACATTTGCCATTATGTTTCTATTCCAACAAAAATGGCAAATACAGTAAAATCCCGGTTATCCGAAAAGCTTGGAACCAAAGCATTTTGAGTTAACCGAGGTTCCATAGGAATTTTCGAATAACCAGGAGGCATATGGTAAAAACAGATTGATGGACTGGCTGATGGGGCACAAGTTATTCAACATTTGAAACTTGAAGAAAGTTGGCTACTGGGTAGCTTCTTCATGGGATGAAATTCAAAGCAAAACGTTAATGAAGTCTTGGTGTAAGTTATAGCCAAAGGTTGAATAACTAGTCTTTGAAACACAGGAGTCTGTCTGCAGAAACTAAGGTCATTGCAATTGGACAGAAATGATGATACTAACACTGAAATGTTTTTGGACATGTTCAAGCAGCTTCTCGGAAAAATATCAGAAGTTGAAATCGACTCCTGGCTTGGTCCAACCACTGACGAGCAAGATTTAACAGATGCGGAAACAGTTTGCTGCGGTGAATCAGAGAGATGCTGATACTGAAGGAGAAGAGCCTGAAGACATTGATAATGCCAGGATTACACACAGTGAAGCTACTAAGATCTTAGATGCGGCACTTCCATACATTGAAGTACAAGAAGGTGCATCAGATGTGTTATTTAAAAAGGTGGTGTGATAAAGTAGCATTAAAAAGATGCAAAGTTGAAAAACAAAAGAAAATCGCAACATATTTTGTAAAAAAGGTCGTATGTGTCTATCTAATAAAGTGCCCGAAATTACACAATGGGCCAAGTGCGTAAGTTGATTCTGTTTATTTCATAAAGAACATGTTTTTTTAACACTATTTCTACCAGTGTCCAATAACACCTTTTAAAGTTTTCATTTTTACTTATTTTGCTTCTAATTTTTAAAGCTGATGAGTATTAAAACAACTCTTCAATATATTAAAAAGGATTCGGAATTGTTTTGATCTAAAACTTAAATAAAATAGTAATCATAAATCAAAATATGTTGAAAGGTGTTATTTGATATCGGTAACAATAGTGTTGACAATGAAATTTTTCACATTGAAAAAAGACCCTAAGGAATTTAAAGGTCTTTTCGGTTAAGCTGATTTTTGGATAACCGGGGTTGTACTGTATATGCAACTGGAATAAATTTAAATGTAGCAAAGCATAAAATAAAAAGCTCAAAATGACTAACATTTAAATCAAGTACAATTTTAACAAGATCTATAATATGAATCTCTAAAATTTCGAAAAAAAAAAAAAAAATTACTAGAATTCTCAGGTCTGTCCATTTGAATTTGGATAGCATTTTTAATTCTGTATCAATAAAATTTATTTTGAAAAATCATTAAAAATTCTCACCTCAGTTTTGTGTATTTTTTTTTTTAAATCAGCAATATTATTTATTATTTTACCAAATAGTTGTCTTAAGGCTCCTATCCTTGTCAGGCAAAGACACTCGTAAGCTAATACTAAACCTAAAGAGGTTATTTGCTGATCTCATTTTCATGTCTTCATTCAATAAATTTTTTTTGTATTGGATAGCCGAGGTGCATCTCTACATCGCCCCTTTACTTTTTCTATTTTGGTTGCAGATACCGTTTCTCTTTATAAAGTTACTTTCACTTTCGAAACTAGTTCTGAAAGTGAAAGTGTCAAAATATCTGCAACCAACATCGAAAAAGTAAAAAAAGAGCAACGTAGAGATGCACTCCAGCTATACAATGCAAAAAAAATTTTTAAATGTCAAAATGCAAACGAGATATTACAGGGTGGTCACAGACCTGGAAATATGGAAATTCATTGAAACAAATGTTAAGCTTCCATTACCCAGTAATTGTGGTAATCTGGAAAGAAAAAAAATCTTAGCTCTCGGGCTCAGTACATGCCTGAAACCAGCTTTGACTCTTTATACCAGTCTTCGGGCTCATGGTAAAAATTTTATACAAAAATTGGAAAAAAAACTATTTGGAAACAATAATATAGCTTAGAACAGGGACTGCGAACCTTTTCACATCCACGTGCTATATTTTCCCAAAAATATATTTTTTGTGGTCATGGCATGCCAACAATAAAATGTTTAATAGATCAAATAGCGAATCAAAATGAAATTTTGATTTTAGCATTAAAAAAAAATAATAAAGTCGCTAATATTTGATGTTAGACTTTTAAAATATTATTTCTGTTGTCTCATCTTGGATGCCAAATAATTTATATCAACTTCATATTTAGTTATTTTTAAGAGAATGCATGTTGAATCGGACTCTTTAACGAAATGTTTTACTTTAATTTTTTTTATATTACTTCTGAAAAGAATGTTTCGCAGAAAAAAATTGTCAAAATAGTAAGCGTCAATCTACAGCTTTTAACATCTGAAATTGAATTACAAGTTATTATAATTGTCTTTTACGCCCTTTAATCTTGTTTAATTCTCCCTTATTTTGAAAATTTGTAAGCCAACATTGAATTAGAATGGGGTACACTAAGTTATATTTCAGTTACTACAATCTGTGACAATGACAACCAACAGAATTAATCAAATTCAGATAAACAGTGACAGAAGCCTAGATTAATGCATTTTGTGAATTTCTACTAGCATATTTTGATGTATAACTTAAATCTATGCCATGCCACAACTCTGCAGAGTGCCATACATGGCACTCATGCCATAGTTTCACCATCCCTGGCCTAGAAGAATGTAATATTTTTACAATCCTTTAAAAACAATTGTTATTAATGTGATATAAAGAGAAATATTCTATCCAATTTTGAAGCCTTTGCATGATCAGTGTTAGTAATATAAAGAAGCTGTGAGATATCTTTTCTGTTTGAAGTCCTTTGTTTATTGGAAAACAAAACTCATGTCTTTCTGCCATAGTTATACAATATTTTAAGAATGAAAATAGCGACTTTTACAGATTTTTGCCAGTGGTTGGATATAAAAACAAATTTGCCATATTAAAGGGATTTTCAGGAACGGGAAAATCAGTTTTTAAATGAAAATATTAATTTTGAAACAATTTTCAAATGCTATGTTAAATTTATGCTGTGTTATATTTTTTTAAATCTTTAAATCTGCCATCAGTTACTCATTGTATATGAATCAAAATTAGACCTTTGAACTTGTGTTTTTGCAGTAAATGGGATTTAGTGTTCTACAAATGATACATAAAGGAATCCTCAAGTATTTGGCAAGATAGAGAAATCCATTAAGTTTGCAACTTAATCCTTACACAAATTCACATTACAAAACTTCTAAAGTGTATTTGTTACCTCATATGTCTAAGTTTCTAGAAAAATAAATTATGTTTAGAATAATTTTAAGTAATACAATTACCATGTTGTAGTACGGTATTATAAAATCCTTAAAACCATGCGACAATATGCGTTATGTGCATTTGTAACACACATATTTAAATTTGTAATACTAGGGGGCTCTGCCCCCCTATGAGCTATGCTCACCAACCTCCATTCAGACACAGCAGACTCTAAAAGCACGTTAATTTGATCGGCTTTAAAGAGATTTCAGAAAATTCACTTCTAATTTAAAAAACAGTGGCGATCTATCTATACACAGGTTTCTAGTCATTTCTCTTTGATTGGGGAATTTTAAGGCCAAATCAGCTGCTGTTATAAGATACAATAGGCTGTTTTCGTCTTTGATTAAATAAAATCAGTTAAACATTTCAAAATAAGCTAATATAAAATGAATTAAAGTAAACAGTTTTGTCTCCCGGTATTTAACAAAGCTAAAAGAAAGATTTTAAATGCATAGTTTTTAAATCAGACGTAATTTTGACCAAACTATTTTTTCTGTTTCCAATATTCACGTGAAAATACTTTTGTTAGAAATGAAATATCATTTGCCCTGTCCTAAGAAAAATAGTTGAAAATATCTCAAAATATCAAATAAATCACAGGGTCTCTGTGATCGAGTGGTCAAAGCACCACGCTGCTAATCGCTTGCGAGCGTAGGAGATTGTGGGTTCGAATCCTGCTGGTTCCATTGCACACACTCTGTGTGGAACTCCCAGGATGCGGTGACAGTAGTAACTTTTTAGGATAGAGAGATTCAATAGTGTACAAAATATAACAGAATTATTAAAGGTTAAAGATTGATATTAAGGGACAAATATTACTGTCATAAACCATTATTTCCAAATAGTATTTGCCTTATGAAATATAATGAAAAGGATTACAATTGAAAATAGGCACATTCGAAATTTTAATCCTTCAAACCTATTCAGTAAGAAACTATCTTTCACTATGTTTGGTTCTATTTTATAGTTGTGTTAGCTATTGGATTTTATCTGGTATTGTCGTTGACTAATATTTTTGCACTAATTTTGAGTAGCAATATATAAATATGTAATTTTAGCCTGCCTGCAAGGACATGTTTGATTTCTAAAAGTCCCTTCTTATGAATCCTTTTGCAGACTCAATTGTGAATTTATTCTCTGCAGAGGGAGGGGGAGAAGGAGTCTAGTTAACTTTTCTATCCTATTCTGAATAAGGCTAAACTACTAAAAATAACATTTACACACAAAAAAAGGTAGTTAAGGTATTTTACATTTAATGCATAATAGCAAACAAATTCAATAAAAATCAAATTTGACATAATTGTAATAAAATATTAAAAGTTTTTTGAATGAAAATGCCAAAGACATTGTATGTCACTTAATCCAACAAAGCTTTTGCACATATTAACTTCTTGAATATATAACAACAATCCTTCCAGTCTATACTATCTATCCATTATAAGAGAAACCATAGCAATTCTAATGCTTAAAAATTCCATATGTAATGACGCAGCATAATTTAACTTACCAAAATTATGGCTCGAGCTACTCAATGGTTATGAAAATAGAAATAAACATCCAAGTAAAAAAAAAAAAAAAAAAAAAGTGCATAATGTGAAAAACTGAATGATGGCGTTTCAGACCACTGCATCGTAGATCGTGCAATTGCAGAATATTTGTTTTTAAAATGACCCGACTAGAGTAAACATGTAAACAGTCAAAACTATTTACTGTTTTTAAAGTTTAACCCTTTGAGTGCCAACATGATTTTTAAAGAATTAGCTACAAGTGCCACACTGCTACAAGAAAGTGGAAATTATATATATTTTAGTTATATTTGGAACATTTACGAAAAGTATTTCAAAAACAAAATGTTAATTCCAATAAATATCATAATTTCAACATAAGTGACAAACAAGAATTGACAAGTATGAAATAGAGATTGTATTGGTTCATGCGTGAGCCAGGAGCACGATCGCATTCCTGGCATTTTCACCCAGTGTATTGAAGAGCACAATCGCATTCCTGGCATTTTCACCCAGTGTATTGAAGAGCACAATCGCATTCCTGGCATTTTCACCCAGTGTATTGAAGAGCACAATCGCATTCCTGGCATTTTTGGTCAGTGTATTGAGGAGCGCAATCATGTTTCTTGGCACTCAAAAGGGTTAATCTTACACCTTTTAGCAATTAGAAATAGTATATTAGCTTCTTGATAAATGTAACTTTCATTATTCATACGTTAATTTGTATTTTAAAAAAAAGGAGGGGCAGAGGATGTCTATCCCAAATAAAAATTTTCTATTTTAGAATCTGAAAAATATTCTATGTTAAAAATTACATTTTTGCATGTCTAAGAATTGTATGCATTAAATTAAAAACAAGAATATCCAGTTTATGAAAAATAAATATTAAGCTATTATGCATTAAATTTAAGTTTAGGTAAAATAAAACTAGCATGTTCTATTCTGGGTTATAACCTATAAATATACTAAATTTCAATGGCACTGGTTCAGCCAGGATAAGTTTCCAAATATACTTTCACAATTGTAATACAAGAGCCTCCTGCTTAACTGGCCTAAACGGGACCGAGGGTTAACCGGTCAAGAGAAAAACCAGTTAAAGCAGAGAAGTAAAAAAAAAGTATCTGCATAATTTAAGCCCGTACAATACATTTATTTTTTCAGTTTGTGTAGTTTTAAAAAAAGTACATATTTTCTATATTATGTGAAATGAATACTAATTATAATTAATTGAATTTAAAGAAAAATTACCACTGATAACAAAATGAAAAATATTCAACACAAATTAAATTGTTGAAAATCATGCCACACACCTTTATAAGAAGTTGCTCTACATAATCTATATTTAAGTTAATCAACCATAAAGAAAGCAGTGACCTAATGTTAAAGGCAAGATGGCAGATATTTTGTGGCATAATCTCCATTTCTTTAACATTGCAAGTTCAACCAAGGAAGCTTTTAGCCGATGCTCAATATAGCTTAGCACCAACTCTAATGCTTTTAATCCCTTCCGTATGTTGAATTTTAGCAGTGTGAACTTTAACTGGATCATCATCTGGATCACCTTCGTATTGAACAACCTCAGTTACAGTCCTAATTATATCCTTCTCAAATAATGTTTCATGCTTGAGATCTTTCAGACTCAAATCTTATACGGTTATCTATTCGCATCCTTCAAGCTTTTTAAATGGCTGTATAAAACAGTTTTCAGATAGATCAGACATTGAGTTCTGTGGGGGAGGGCATTGCACTTCTGCTCATTAGAAACACAATCGCAAATCTTTTGGGAAGGAGGGAGCCATCTCATTTTTCCTGGGAGAATGCCCACTCGGGCCACATTGGTTAAGGTCAACCCTATCCATTTAGAACGGACGTTCTTTCATAATTTTGCCTCCTTCCCCTCGAGATTGCACTTCAACTCGAAAGTGTAAGCTGAGTTCCTGAAGTCGTCCTCCCTGAATTTTGCCTGATGTTGGGAAAAAAGTCGGCTGGTTAAAGCAGATTTCCGGTTAAGAGGGAGGCTACTGTTAAGATTCATTTAAAGCTCTACAAGAATGGCAGAGAAGTCAATGGTCTTAAAGCATTGCATTTTGAAAAAGCACTTTATAGTTATTAAAAAGAAAGGATTTTCTTAGTAAAGGTTTCTTTTACAAAAAGAGGAAATGCTCTATATAAAATACAAGGAATATTTGACAGATCTATAGGTTTCAGCACTTGGGTCATTCTAATTAAAAATTGGAAGTTTCACAACATTATTAGCTATGCTAAATTTTGCTTCTACTGCAGAGCTTTTCTAGAAACTATTTAAAACTTGTTGCAGTGCTTTGTTCATGAACACTTCTCTTTAAGGGGACGGTGGAGCTTAAAATCCTTAAAAATAATTTTTTTTATTTTTGTAAATTTCAACTTAAATATTATTCAAGGGTACATTATATGCATTATAACATGCATTTATGCCAAAAAAAATTTAAAAAAAAAATTTGAGAAAAAAATGGAATTTTACGCGTCGTGTTAGAAATCTTCGAAATGCCCCATGCGTCTTCCATATCAATGAAAATCCCAATATTTTTTATAAAAGTTTGGTTTATATATAGAAATAAAATAGAGCATCGAATTTTACATATTTGAATTTAAAGGTTAAAAAAAAAAAAAAAGTTGAAAAAAATTTAAATTCTCGAAAAATTTTCAAAATTTCAAATTTTTTCAATTTTTTTCTTCATTTTTTGTAAATTTTATCTTAAATATTATTCAAGGGTACATTATATGCATTATGGCATGTATTTATCACAAAAAAAGATTTAAAAAAATTTTATTTGAGAAAAAAATGGAATTTTACGTGTCGTCTTAGAAATCTTCGAAGTGCCCCCTGCGCGTTCCATATCAATGAAAATCCCCAATATTTTTTATAAAAGTTTGATTTATATATATAAATAAAATAGAGCATCGAATTTTATATATATTTGAATTTAAAGGTTAAAAAAAAATTTTTGAAAAATTTTGAATTTTTTTTTTTTACCTTTAAATTCAAATATATAAAATTCAATGCTTGATTTTATTTATATATATATATATATATATAAACCAAACTTTTATAAAAAATATTGGGGATTTTCATTGATATTGAAGACACATGGGACATTTCGAAGATTTCTAAGACAACGCGTAAAATTCCATTTTTTTCTCAAAAATAAATTTTTTTTTTTAAATTTTTTTGTGATAAATGCCTGTTATAATGTATATAATGTACCCTTGAATAATATTTAAAGTTGAAATTTACAAAAATAAAAAAAATTTTTAAGGATTTTAAGCTCCACCGTCCCCTTAAAGCTAAGAGTGTACACTGTCAGAGATTAATCAATTTCCCTAATTTTAATCTTCAATGCAAATGATAGACAAAAAACAGTACAAATGGAAAGCACCTGTGTCAAGCATAAATTTACGCAGTCAAAAAATTTAGAAAAATTAGTTTAATAAACAGAAATATAATACATTGTTAAAAATTGTTTAAAAATATTTAAAGTTATTAGCTAGATTTTGTGCCTTCAGCTTTACTTTCTTCAGCAGCAGCATCTGGATTCTTAACTTCAGCCTAACAATTAGAAAAAAAAAAAAATTACTTTGTATATATAACTAAGCATTATTATAATATAGTAAAAAACATGCTAAAATAAAATCTTAAGGGAGCAGAAATGTTATCTTAGACAGGTTCCCATTTTGACCATTGAAATTTTTTCAAGACCATGCAATTCTCTCCTCCCCCACCCCAATTTAATCTTCCACCTACCAGACGGTCCAATGGGCCCCAACAGGTACATTCAAAATATTTATTCAAACCAGAAATTTCTTTAAAAAGAAACTAAACATATATATAAACCAGACAATAAGTTAAAAGTAGTTTAATAAAAATTCTGGTGTAGAATATTTCTATAAAACTTGAGTAAAATTTCTGGTAGTTCTGAGGCTAAAACAGGATTCTGTTAGAGACTGGTTTTACTTTCTCTCTCACTGACACAGCTCAATTTACACAATATTTGAACTACATTGTTTAACCATTTTCATTTGACTAAAACAGGCTATTTTTAATTTCTAAAAAAGTAACTAGTTTATTTTTATATTTTATGAGATATGATAGTTCATTAAAAACTTGTGTATCAAGTGCAAGAATTTTGCAAACAATTATGCTGTCACTTGCCCAACAGCGGAGACTAACAAGTAGTTAACACTCTAAAGATATGTAAAAACTCATCTACAAGGCATTCAGATGTTAGTTTAATATTGCAAGCATCGAGTGGCTATTTATAAAGTCAGTTTTCAGTCGTTTTGGTAAAAGAAAGCTAAAACAAACTTTCTAACTTATACTTGCATGCATAAAACAAGAAATGATCAGATGATAAAAAGTTAATTCCTTAGCAGATTTCCGTGGATTTTGTGAAAGATTTCTGTAGATGTTATGAAATAAGTAGAAATCATCTATATGCTTATTCAATTGCACTGTGTTAAAATTTATATAACATTTTGGGATAAGCACCAATGTGTAAATAAAAGATTAGATGCATTAGACTTAAAAAATGCAGATTTAATAGAAAATGTAGAAATTCTAATTCTATTCAATTACATAAAAAGTAAACATCCAATACAGTTAGATTTAATAATAGACCAGTTAGAACTTGTGCCACATTGATTGCCCCCCTCCCCAATAAAGGAAATAGTTCCTTGTTTTAATATAATTGAGCATCTATATTTACTGCCTGACTGAGTTTATAACTAAAGAATTTTAAAACAAGGTGTTAACAAGCAGACCATAAAAACAAAAGTTTATTTACAAAATTTTAAGGTATTTTAAACTATCCATTTTTTTATTTTTTAAATGAAGCATTTCTAACACTTAGTTTTTACATAAGTTAATATGCAGAAAATAAAATAAAGCATAAAAACTATGGTGGTATGAGTATTTCACATATAAAACAAACAGAACAGAAATTTATTAAAATTCGCTAAATTATACTTTTATGATCTAGCGATAACCTTCAGACAAATAAGAAAGGCATTAAATATAGAAGCATTAAAACAATATATACTAGATCAAAAATTAAATGTTTCAGATTACCTTTAAAATTCATTTATTTAAAAAGACTTCTCTTAACTCCAACAAGTTACATGATATTAAGATGTGATTAAAAAAAAAAAAAAAATCTTAAGGGGTTGGTAATTTTCTGATCAGCAAACAAGCAAATATTCTTATAAACAGACCTAGCATACAAAACATCAAAGTAAAATTATTATAACAACTTAGAAAAAAAAAAAAAAAAAAAAAAACAACTTTAAAAATGTTTTATCAAAGCAATCTTGGAAATAAACTTTTCAATTACCCTAATCTTTGATTTTACATTTGTTGAAATCCAGATGTTTAAAAAATCTGACATACTAAAAATAAAATAACTTCATATTTACCATTTCAATCTCTTCTGTTTGAGAAGAAAGGCCTTGGACAAGACTTTGAAGAACAAGAAGTTTTTCCCTAATAGTAGATAACACATTCAAAGTTGCTTCTCCAGCATTGGTAGCCTAATAAAGATTTCCACACAAATAAGGTTCAATTTAATAATATAATATATATTGCATATTCAGGCGTTATTATAATCACTTTTGATTTACATTTAAGTATTTTACGTAACACTTAAAACTAATTTTTGACTGCAATAAGTTTGTAAAGATTAAAAAATCTCTGGAAGAAATTAATATGAAAATACTACAATAAAGTTAATATGGATAAGTAACATGGATTTTAATTTTTAAAGTGAGAATATTACAAAAGTACTGAATATTTCAACACAAACCAGAATTATCAACATGGTTACTATACAATTATATAAAATATATTTTCTATTCTAAATCCTTTTAGGTTTTATATATAATTTTAAAATGCCAAGATGTTATCTTTATCACAAAAGGCTTTTCTTTAAAAAGAGAGGTTACATAGAAGATCTCACAGAGTCAAACTATTGTAAAATTCTTTAAAGAAATCGTATCTTAAATTTTATTTGTTGCATTTGTCATCACTGCTGCCACAAAGTTAATATCAAAGCTTTCTCCCCCCCCCCCCCCACAAAAAAAATTCATAAAAGCTGGCATTTTTTTTACAATCAAATTTTTATATAGCTTCCAACTGGTTAAACAGAACCATCTTAATAAGCATGGTTAAAACCAATATTCTAGCTTTAAATTTCAAAACTTATTCTCTAAATTTTTAATACTGTTACTAAATTGAAGAGTTCTGCTTCTCCCCCCTCTTTAGTACAACATTTTCACTGTCAGAAAAATAAACAATTCAGTTTTAGAACATTATCTGAAAATAGGAAACAATTTATAAATTCAGGTGGAATATTACAGAATTTCTCAAACTTAAATTATGCTGCAATACTTTCATTTTAGAAAAAAGATTACCTGATCAAAATGAGAGAACAATTCAGTTGTATATCTGCCAGCAGCCTGAAGTCTTTCTCTGTAGGTCTGAGGCAATGATGCTATTGGTATACTAGTGGCATTATAAGCATGAACAAGCACAGATGTTGTTCTCCTAGCCAAGGACAATATCCTCTGTTCCAAGCTCTAAAATAAAGTTTAAAATATTTAGCTCAAGTGTGAAAATATCAAAGTTCCTTTAATTAGAATAAAAGCTCCAGTAATTACCCTTGTAACGATCCAACATAAATGGCAAAGAATCAATATTCATGATTCTTTGCCGATGGCTGAACACGAAAAGGTAGCTGCACATTAATACATAGTTGACAGAGCTTCACATGAGACAAATGAAGAGAAACTTCTGCAGTTTTCCTGGAGAAATTTTTACAATTGTGTCTAGAGTCGGGACAACTGTATCCTTATATTTAGATTTTTATATTTAGAATTACAGTCAACTCCGTGAAATCCGCCGATATATAATCTGCAAACGTCTATTATCCGCACTACATGTTGGAATGTAAACAATGAAAATTGTCATTAACAGTTAAACTCAAAGTTAAATTTGGTATCTTTTTTAAAATCAATTTTCCAATGAATAAATATTTAAATATAAATTGGATATAAATATTTAAATTTCCTTGAGTAACAAAATTTAATTTCGGAGCAAGAAATAATAAGTGTTCATAGACTACAGAAAAAAATTATCGACAACAAACCAAAACTACCATTGTGTTGTATCACTGTTTAAAAAAATGAATAATCAATAAAATTTGTATTGTATATAATTTGATTTTTCTTTAAATTAACTTAGTTATTAAATATATTAAATCAATGTTGCATTATGTTTTTCTTTTCGTTTGTAATTGTAGTTTTTGTGCAGTTGTTTCTAATTTATAGTCAGACTTTAAAAAATAAAATGTAAACAAATTGATGATCTATAATCCGCAAAAATGTATAATCCACAAAAACCTCGATCCCTAAGTGTGTGGATTTCACAGAGTTGACTGTAATTCAATATAAACTTGCCCTTAATAGCTATCAAGTTTTCTTAAGGCTGTTAGCAAACATCTTAATCCATTAACACAATACAGATTTGTGAGAAACTGCTACAAAACGTACTTCTGAAGATTTCAGACATTCTCTTCCAAGGTTCAAGCAGAACAGGTCGGAGGAGAAAATTCTAGACAATGTCCATTTCTTAATTGACACTAATTACCATTGTAACTTCTGTAAACTAAGTTTTTTTTTAATATACTTATTACATTTAAGAATTCTTAATTTAAAACCTTATGCAAAAATCAAATGAAAATGTTATCCTATGTGCCAATATGGTTAAACAGCAGTCACTTTTATCCCCCTCCCTTCCCTATCAGAACACATTACAGCCGACAGTCCCCCCCCCCCCTCTCACACCCCCTTCCTTTTAAACTATATATAATATACTTAGTTTCTCTAGCAACAAATGGCCAAGAAATAGGTATCCCAATAATGAAGTCTAAAAGATTTTTTTTTTTTTTTTTTTTTTTTTTTATGAGAAACCCATTCAGATTTTGAAATGCAATCCTGCTACAAGATTAAGTTATATTACAAGTTAGAATACTCATTTTCGTAAAGAAATAAAAAAAAAATTGAAAAATATTGTTTTAATAGGAAATTCCTCTCCCATCTTTAAAAAATATATTTAAATTCAGTCATCGCTCATCATCCCATTATCAATTTATTTAACAAATATTAATGAAAAACTTACTTTTTCTGCTTCAGTAGCAGCAGCAGGTTCTTTATTCAACTCTTCCCAAATCCATGTAGCTTTCATTTTAGCTTCATCTACATATTCTTGCATACTTCGATTAGCATAATTTTCTTTAAGATGCTGCAACTGTTTAAAAAATATATATATAAGCATACAACAGCACTATTTAAATCAATTACCATTATATTTATTCAGAAAACTTCGAAAACAATAATCCTGATTATTACATTTGTGAAGATTAATTTCTGGCTACTGTTTAATCCTTTTACAAGAACCAGAAATGTTACATTTAGCATTTATGTTCCAGTACAATAATATTTGGTGGCAGAAGGAAGATGTTATGAAGTACATAAAAATTTGACAAAATGCTGTTCAAAAGTTCTCTTTATAATCTCAAAATGTAGTTCAAAGCAAAATAAATGAGTTTCAGTAATAAAGATAAATACATCAAAAATTCATTCAACCACTATGTCCCATCCACCCCTAACTTTTTACATAACACCATGTATACAAAAATGCACACATTATTTTATGTACTACTCAGCCAGCTGAAAATTTTTGGTCATGGGACTTGGGAGTAAGGCATACCTGGCAACCTTACTATATTCTTCCAGCTCTTCCTCCCTGAATGCTCCTCAACTCACTATAGTTGTACTACACCATATTGTAATATATATTTGATTCCATTAGGATAAGCATCCGTTTGGACAAGGATTTTATGTTATCTTAATATTCTCATAGCAAAAAAGTTACCTGCCAAACTAATTGTCTGCATCTGTTTGAGAAGTTTAATAAAATCTCCCGTAAGAAAGGTAGGGTCGGGGAGGGGAGAGGTGTGAAGTGGGTGTAAAATTAAGCCTTTTTTTTAAAAAGGCCCTAAAACCAAACTATTAAATTTATTTTAATAAAACTTTTGATGCATTTTATATACATTGGATTGATAGAGCTTAAATATGAAGCATATTTAATTTTATCTCACAGTGACACATTTAAAGGAGCATGTTTTGATCCCCCCCCCCCCCCCCCCACACACACACACACTTTACCACATTGTGGGAGAAAGAGGTAGTTCTAAAATTTAATAAAAATTTAAAAATATGTAAATATTTTTGAAATAAGAATATGCTGAAATAAATTTATCTTAATTATATTTTAAAAAGGTACAAATGCACAAAAACATTTTTACATAATTAAAGAAATAATGTCCACGACTATCAAAATTGGGTTAATATGTGACGTAGTATATTGCTGAACTCTACACAATCTTCATCAATAGTAAGAAAAGAAACAGTCCCCCCAAATAGCGACTTAGTCAAATACTTTATAATAGAACTATCTCTATACTTTTTGATCAATACTTAACTTCTACCCATGAACCATGCTTTATTTCTTTAAAGTCTACTTTTATATTATCTGTTTAATTTCTTTTCATAATTACTCTGCATTTTGGATGCTCTTCCTTTCCTTTACAGATTTTTTTTTTTTTTTTTCGTATGGTCAGTTTCCACTGTTTTTTATGTTTGCTATTATTAATTATAACATTGTTTTCCTTCTATCACCTCTCATTTAGAAAACAAAATTAAAATAAATAATTTTTTTTTTAGTCATTTTATTATAAAATGTAGAGCATTAATGCTTATGTAAGCCTAACCATACCACCAAGTTAACCCACCACAGAAAACTAATTTATTCTTTTCTTTCTGTGTTGATCTGTTCCTTAGATGTTCCTCTACAAGTCTAAACTACAATTAATAGTTCGATAGTTAATCATTTTAGAAGCAAGTTCATCAGCAGCTTAAATTAACATGCCATATGCAATGAGCTAACACAAGATAGTTTGTAAACATTAAACTTATTGCCAGTTTCTAAAGTAAAAATATTTGCCATAATCTCAATGTACGTCTCTAAAAAATTAAATATTGTAATTTAAAAAGAGAAAACAGGTTTTTTCATATACCCCATGGGCCCAATTTCCCCACCTGACACTACTTTATGAAAACGTAAACTTAACTTACTACACTTATATCTAACTTAGAAATATAATGTTTTGATAATTTGTTGGGGAAAAACAGTTTTGATGATCATTCTATAATGTTTATAAAGCAAAATCTTATTTATACATCCTAGTCCAGGGTCAGCGAAAATTCACATGCCAATATTTAAAAAAAAAAAATTAAACTGAACATGGCATGCCAATAACGCCCCCCCCCCCCCCCCCTCCAACGTCTCACTCCCGCAAAAAAATAGCGAATTAATTTAATAGTGAATTATAAGTTACTATTATTTATTATTAGAATTAAACTATCCAAATTATATATGACTATTAGATTATTATAAATATAGCTAACATATCTGCTGGTAATACCAACAAGCGTATTATAGAAATAATTATAGAAAAATATAATTATAGTTTTCATTTTACAAATGTTTTAGCAATCAAATTATTTTTTCATAACTTATGAAAAAAATCATGCTTTATTAGTTTTATTAATACTTTTGCATTTTAACAAATTAAAGATCAATTATCTAATTATAGCAAAAGTTAAAGTGTCATGTGAAGGTCAAAATGCAGTAAATTATGCAGAAATATTACAGCAAAGAACAATTTGATTTGCTAGATTTCTTTTTCTATGCGAATCATAGGTGCCATCATAACGAAAATAGAGGAAATGGGGAGGGTAAAATATTTCCAAGTGGGAAGTTCAGTGATATAACAAATACACAAGTACTTACTGTAGAAGCACTTATTTTCGCGAGGCTTTAATTTTCGCGATCCCGTCGTAATCGCGAAAATTTAAGCCTCGTGAAATTTTTTTTCGCTTCAAAAAATAAATCTGAAATTTTTCACTTATCTAAAATTTAATGATTACAGTTACTTAAATAAGAAATAATTTCTTGAATACTTACAACTGTTTCTTGAATACTATACTACTATTTCTTTAATAAAAACAACAATACAACTAATGGAATGTAGCTCATTCGCTTACAATATTTATACTAGCTTCTTTGAAGCCATTCAAAATTATCTCATGTTTGATTTCAACACAGTTAAATGTGCGCACAAGCCAAGAAGCGTGAATCTGTTTTAGTTGTGATATCCGCAGGTCCACAGATTTTTTTCTCAAGAAATTTAAGCTCATAAGAATACCACTCAATTAACTCATTCTTGAGCAAATGCTTGAACTCACCATTTACAGTTAAGTTCAAAGGCTGGAGCTCTATTGCGCTGGAAGCGGGTACAAAAACTGTAATAATATTCCTCATCTCTAGTTCAGCCAGAAAAAAGAAGATCTTGGTATGCCTAACGTCAAACAGTGCTACACCAGGTTGTTCTGGAACTAGCCCGAGAAGCTCTCTCTGCTTCTCGTAAAAACATACAAGAATATTCTCGATGTATCGAATCATTGTGTCAAGACAAAAGGAAGTTTCTTAAAATGCCTTATGCAAAAGGGGTTCTATTTGGGTAGTTCCGTGATTTTTCAACTTTCGGTTCGGTTAATATAAAACTCGCGAAATTTTCAGCTCGCGAAATCACCGATATCTTTATTTTTGGGAAAATTACTGCTCGCGAAAATAAGTGCTTTTACAGTATTATGGAATACAAAAGCTATTTCCTATGAAGCTCGTGTATTAATTTAAAAAAATAAAATAAAGAGATGCAGAATTTCAGGAATATGACTGAATTTTGATTTAGAAGTTCAAAAAACTCCATGCCAAAAATATCCTCCCGCGTGCCATAGGTTCGCCAACCCTGTCCCAGTCTATTTCAATAGCAATAACATACTAATATTACATGAAAATGGCATATTTGGAGATTTTTAAAACATTGGGTAATCATCCACAATTGTGTTCATTGCCAACTGACTATTTTAACCAAAATGATTTGGCACTATAAAGGGGTTTTTACAACAGCCTTTTAATATTCATATTCAATTTAAAACGTTACTATCATTCATATTTGACGCAAACCTACGCTGTACACTAAATTACAAAAGATTTGCTAACCTTTTATTTCCCCCATTTATGACTTCTTGCTTAATCTTTCATAATCTGGATTTTAATGATTTTTTTTTAATAATATTATGAAACACAGTTGCTAAGGGACTGATAAAATAAATGAATGGTAAAATATGTATGGTGGCAAATACATAGTGATAAAAACAAGAAAGGTTTTAGAATTTTTGAACAGATGTTAAAAATTCCAACAAAAATTAACCTAATTTAATAAAACAAATAATGTATTGGGGTTATTCTCTGCAATAGTGCAAAAAGTGCTTCCCAGCCATATAAATGCTCTTAATTTTATTACATTTTTATTAGAAGATCTAAACATAGTTTATTAGGGGCAGAAAGTAAAATTTAAAAATAAATAAATTTAAAAATATAATATATATCATGCAAACATCATTCCCTCACCTTTCCCCCACCTGTACTACCATATTTTATTGCCTATTTCTTTCCATCCAGAAATAAAAATAATTAAAAATACCCTAAGCAAAATAAAGTTCTTATTTGATACATTACAAAAAATAAAAATATTAGTTTTTACTATTATATGGTCTACTCAATCAATTATATGTTTCCCCATGTTAGACCATCATTCCCTCACACATTGCTATTATCTCAAATATCTACCACTAATGAGCAGTAGCAGTCTAGCATCCTTCACAGAGAAGAAGCTATTTTGAGCACTTGTCAGTCCAGCAACATAAATTGGTAGTGTAAGATTTTGTTAATTTTACAGAATTTTTTTTTAGTCAGTATATCCGGAAGCGTTTTTATTAGCAGTCATTCCCTCACACAGAATATTCATTTTTTTGTAAATATCAAAAATTTTAATTTTATCATACATTATATATTAAGTGTTTCTCTTAAAGGAAACAGTTTGGATTTCTTCATAATTTTGCATTTTCCCCCTACAACTAGTAAAAATGTCTTATTTCATCATTCCCTCACTTGTCATTCCCTCACTTTTTTTATTTTATTTTTTTTTTGTTAAGTCAAATTTTTAAAACAATTTCTGTTGCTATTAAAATCTTCAATATTTGTCTGATTTCTTACCATTTATCTAATTTTTATGAAAATTTACATATGCATCATTCAAGGTCAGGCTGCTGGCCAAATTTGCAAGTATTGTAGAGAACAACCCATTGACAAAATTTCAAATTAAATCCGAATAATTTAAGATGCCCTACCTCCCATTGAGAAATTTTAGCATGTATAATATTTAAATAGATTATTCAAATTAGAGTTCTGCATCAGGTCTGGTTACCCGCTTTTACCCGAACGCGACCCGTGGTTCGGGTTGGTGCTATATTTTTCCGTTGTGGGTCGGGTTGACTATATATTTTTGGTGCGGGTCGGGTTGGCTTTTATTGTTTTGGGTTCGGGTCATTTTCAGGTTGGCTTTTTTACTCTTGCGGATCGGGTTCGGGTTGACCCGCTTTAAAAGAATGTGGAAAATATTTTTTCCCGTTAAAAACCTATACAAACCGCAGATCAAAGTTTCACAAAAGCAAAATGTGTGCCTGTCTGTTTTGTCTTTAGTCATATCCTGTCACCAGTCTTCGAAATAACAAACTGCATTATATTTTTATTGTATTTTAAAAATACAATACACAGCAAAACGCCAAATGGCCCTTCCTGTCTAATGTATCAAATGAATAATTTAATTGTGATGATACACGATGCACTATGTTAAACGGGAAAATTTTCAAAATAATAACTGCTGATAAACTAAAGGCAGATGGCCACTTGTGTAAAATAAGGTGTATCATTATAAGTGGAACTTTTGAAACCGCAACTAATTTTAAAGCATATTTAAAGATTAAGTTTTTAGTTTTATACCATTTAGAGTCCTGCATCGGGTAAGGTTATACTATTGTTGAATATTAAAGAATATAGATTTGTTCATTCTTCTATGTAAAATATAAAAATGGTATTAGAGAATTAAAGGTCTGCACGGGCTGGAATTTTCAGGCCCGAGAACGGCCTACCCTGCAGTGTCCCGTCCCGTGTTAAACTTAAAAGTTCGGCCCTAGCGCGGCAGGGCCAGTTTATAATTTTATCGGCTTCGTCTAAATATTTATATCGGGCTGGTAGACCCACTTAATTGTAGTTATCGGCGCAGCCTGGCAGGGCCATTCACTTTTTTTGCCGCCTCAGCCCATTGAAAAAAACTGTCCTAATAAAGCGACCTGGCCAGTTTGAAAATTTTGCCGCCCCGCTGCGACCCTCGGGCCAGACCGGTGCAGAACTTTATTAGATATACAATTGTAGATTATTTTCATAATGGTACTAAAATATGATTTGTTTTCCTTACATTGCGGGTTCAGGTTGAAATATTGCGGGTTCGGGTCGGGTGCGGGTTGATACACCTCTGGCTAGGGTCGGGTTGTCCGAAATTATTTTTGCAGGTTCGGGTTGGGTTGCGGGTTGACTTAAAATGGAATTTGCAGGTTGGGTAGAACCCGACCCGCACAGGACTATTCAAATACACTATTTTCTTTTCAATAAATAACAAAAATTTAAAAGTAGTCCGATTTCCCATACAAAAAAAAATGACTTAAGAAAATATTCCCGAATTTTTTGAATGAATCGACGAAATTTAACCCAAAACTAACCTAGACAACATATTTACTAAATTTGAAGCTAACAAAGTATTTTGTGACAGTTATAATGAAACAGAATCCAAAACCAGTTTTGTGCCTTAACATATGTTTCTGCAAATAATGTTTGTGAAATGTCCATTTATAAATGTCATGTTTATTACAAAAATGTTATCCCAGCACTTCATTGATCTCCATTAGTTTAGAAAACTGGATTATTAGAAACAAGAATCCAATACCACAGCTGGGATTTTTTTTACAACATACAGGTATCTTTACAATTTTTTTTATTATAAGAAGGTGGATATGAAATAGAAATAAGAATACATTAAGAATTAGAATTTAAATATTGTTAGAAACGCAATAGTGCTAAAAGATCCAAAATTTAAAATAAAGCTGACGTTGCTGTACCTGATGAACTAATAAATTTATTATTAATCAATTTAACTTTATTTTCAATTATTACAGAAGACCAATGATCAACATCAGATCGCAAATAAACCTTTTGTATTTTAACAGTAAAAATTTTACACAAAAAAGCGCATTTTAATCTATAATAAGAATAGGTGTGTGCACGTGTGTTTTGAAGAGAGATTTGCACAGTGCTACAAGATTTGGCAAGATGATACCTGTACGTCTTGAGTTTTGCACCTCAAAGCTTGTTTTGGTTGATTATGTTTTATTTTTATGCAATTTTAGAGTTTGCTTACATTTTTCAGGGATTCGACATTTGTAAAATGAACCTGGATTTAATACAAGACCAATGTAGTAAATTTTGTCCCGATTTTAACGACCATTTATGCAAATTTTCTTTAAAATGTTTCATGATTAATTTGATACTCTTAAAAAGGAGTCCAGTTCCAATCTTTTAGCCCAACAGAATAACTTTTGTCCTATGATATTTTTAAAAATTCATGAATTTTGTACAATTTATGTTCTATTGTAATATTGATTTTCTTTTAACTCTCCAGTAAATTTTGCTACCACCACGGTTAAAGCAGGAACAGTGCCAAACTAACATCTGGGTAAGGAGAACATTTTTTCGAGGTTTTTTATATTCTAGATCTGAACAGTTATAGCCTGTACGGATGTATGCTGTCAATGGGATATCTCAATGGGACTCCAAACCCCTGATCTATTTAATTAGGGGTTTGTTTGAGAAAAAAAACTGACCAGCAAGGCAGGTTAAGATCTGCTAGTATATATCAATAAAAGTTTTGAGAGCTTAAAAATGAAACTCATACTTACTAGTTCCACAGAATATACTAATTTTGCAATAGCATCTTGACCAACCCTGTGAACAGATAACAGTTGATTTACGCCATGGCCATAAACTCTCAGTCCAATTTTTGTTGTCAACTTGGTAGCTCTTTCAGGAACAGAATTACTCTCGCGATTTGCTTCAGCAGAACCTATATAACAAGAATAAAAAAAAATTATAACCTAAACACATTGCTGCAAGAAATGAGAGAACGCATCTTTTCATGCTATAAAGCAGTGGTTGCAAACCAGTAGTTAGAGAAAATTTTGGTGACCCACAGGAAAATCTAGACGTTATTTGCATTTAAGTTTTATTAATTATCCTCCCAAGACATAACATCCATTAAAATGGATGTTTTATAATTTATTTTGCCTAGGTCTCAGGAGGTTATAAAGCAAAATTATATCCGACATTCATAATAATGCTAATGTTATTTTTCTTTTACTTGGAAAATAAGTTATTTTGTTTAATTCCCAGTAAAATCCCATTACTAGCCGAGCTGCTGGCATTAGCCAAGTCCAGGATAATCTTGAAATTACTTTGATGAACAGAGCCATATCGCAGATTTAATGTCTGGCATTTACATATTACACTTTCAATTCTAACCTGAAGTTCTTCAGAAAAGAAAACCCAAATAAAAAAAAAAAATAGTCATGTATGACATCTTATTTTCCTCTTTAAATAAATAAAAAATACCATCAGAATCTCAATTAGCCGTGGAGTTATTAAATGACATTTTTTAACACCTGAGGCGCTGTGTGTGTTGGGGGTGGGGTGGGGACCCTCTTATCAATCTCTCGCGCTGTTAAAACCATGATATCTTAGAGTTTTCCCAGATATGCACAGAAACAATCACAGTAACAACAGCAAGCATGTTCATTAGTGTTCAATGGCTTTTTTAAAAAATTAGCCTTCAGAAAGTAAATTTTTTGAAAGAGTAAATATTAAGATTTTTTTTAAAACAAAACATACCGTTACAATTGGGAAAGTACCCTGAATAAGTAGAGATTTTTGTTTTTATGTATTTATATCTAGAAAACTGGGAAGACAAATTTGAAAAAGCAGGGAAAAATAGAATTTTCTTTCCATCTACTTTAAAAAAAAGATTTTCTGGACATGCACAGAAGCAATCTTAACACAATCAAAATGCTAAAAATTGAAGCTCCATCATTGGAGTTTAATTAGCATCTCGGCTAATTATCAAAGAAATAAAAAATTGTGTTTTGGATGCATTAGTACCAGTCTTTGTTTATCTTCTTCCAAAAATTTACAGACCCATATGCGATAGATTTCCCTAGTCATCACTAACAAACTTTTAATACAGGTAACAGGATAGAAATACTGCTTGCAATGTTGAGATTGATCTGTCAGCAATCATGGCTGAAAAAGTAAGCGTTTGACACATTCAAACTCAAATATAGTTAATATTGAATTATTCGAAATACACAAGAGCAAATAGACTAAAAATATGAGAAATAATTCAAGCTAAAACTTTCATAATTTTCTAACTATTAAACATTTAAATATTTTTGTTATGATTCATTAAGCATTTACTATTCTCTTAAATAAGCATTTCAAAAATGCCGACGATGTACTATAGTGTATCATTTAAGAACAGAGTTGGAGAAAGGATTCATTTTTTAAAGGGGGGGGGGATATTCAGGATACATAATTTAGATTATGAAAGAAGCATATTTTGTATTAAATTCATTGAATTGGTCTTTTCCTAAAAGGATGCACTTTTTCAAAAAAGTGCCTAGTCTTTGTCCCAGAGACTCAGAATTTACAGCCTAGCAACATCTCTGCATTTATATTTTTCTTAGATTCATTTTATATTAATAAAATGGATGTTCTAGGATCATTATTGCATATATGTATTTATGTTTTAAAACAAATTCATTTTAGAAGTTTGCAGGATATAAAAAAGAATTGAATTTGTCCATGAAACTGGAAACTGCTGTTATAAAATGCTTTCAGTAACTGATGCAAATTTATTTCTGAATCAAAATCCATGTGATCAATACATTCCAACTATGTAATTTAAGTTACAAGTTACAGAAATATTGCTGAGGGCAAAACATTTCCCTAGAATCTATTCTGAAGTTATGTTCAGCTTTAAACTAACAAGAAAATCTACAATTAGGAGATGCACCATTTCTTAAAAAGACTAATGATCTTAAAATCCACCAAGAAGTAATTTTATCCACAGCTATTAACCTTTGTGTTTGGGATAGTATAATTAACGATAACTGAAGAAAACTGCTTGATATATTTACAGTAGATTTGTGTCTTAAGAAATCACTCCTCTCTTCAATACTTTAAAAATAACCTTCAAAAAAGTTAACCCATAACTGATGAAGTGAATTAGACTCCAGAGAATCTATTGGAGTAGGGGTACACTCCCACCTTGCCAGTTTTAAAAAATGAAAAGCCGTATAATAGGGAGAGAATGAATCTTGTGTTATCCATATATCAGAATACTAAAAGGGAGAAAGTATAAAACAAATTTTATTTACATGAAGTACTGATGTAAATTTATTACACATGTCAATCACCCACACAGAATTCAGATAGAAATTGTTACGAAATGTCAAACTTCCAAAGTTATCACAAAATGATAGTCTTAAAGGTTTTTTTAAAGTGCGATATAGCAAAGAGGTTCCAGGATATGGGACATTCTCACAATCTTTTGACTTTTAAGTCCCTGAATAATATTTATTTTAGTACATTGTTTTTTTATTTCATATACTGGAAAACATTACATGACTGCATAACAATATTAGCGAGATAAATAAGTTTTGGACAAAGCTGGTTGTCCAAATATCCCGGAAACTCTTATACCATCCTGTGTCCCTGATGCTGATTTTTAAGTTTGAAGCTGTCTGTATAAAACTGGTTCAATAAAAGTAATTCAATGTAATTTTTCAGAAACAGACTATCGTTTTATTTAAATATGTAGCAAAAAATTAACCTGCACACATTTTTAGTTATTTTTTTTAACTTTGTCCCTGGGTTTTAGATTCCTTACAGTCCTAAAATTACAGAAAATCTCTTCAGATGCAGCCACAGAACTTAAGTTTTTTCTCATGCAGAATTATGCTAGAGAAAATGTCACATTCTTTGACAGGAAATTTATGGCAGAATTTAAATATCAATTTCATGCATCATGGCTTTATTGGTAGTCTTACCGTCCAAGGTTTATTCCTGCACTTTAAGGTAAATTAAAAAAAAATTTTAATCCAAGGTAAATAACTTTCTAAAAATCAATGAACATTGTGACTATCGCTTAGTCTTAACATAATTTGCCTAAAAACAGGGGGTAATTTTCATTAGTGTCCCATCCTTACCCCCCCTCCCTCCTTTTACTGTCGTTTTTTTCCCTATACCTTCCTCTTTTTTTACTTTACTGTCCATTTTTTAACATCCCTTTAAGACATGTTGTACCAAAATTTTGTATTAAAAATACTACATTGTTATTACTCATTTTAATGTCCTGTGGGTACTATGCAAATTCATTATAAGTAAAAATTTCGAAGAAAATAAAAAGTTCTAGTGGTAAAATGGTAAGGAAAATTAAACTCCCAAGTTTAACTTAAAAACCTAGCAGTTAAAAATTTCACTGCTGACCATTGTTTTCTTTATTTTGAATCATTAAGGCCTTCATCTATCAGATTAAAATGTTATTTTAGCAAGTTTAATTTCACCAGATTTTTATTCCCGAAAGTCAGATTGTGAGAATGCCCCATATATGCGATGAAACTCAACCAACATATAGGTACTGTATGATACTGCAAATAACTAATATAAAAGTACTGTATGACACTGCGAATAAGAGACTCATCTCCGATTGTTTTATAAACAAAATAATACATATGAACATTTATGACTGCTCCTCAGCAATTTAAGAGCCTACATTAGTCACTCAAAAAGACCTGGATGATAATGTTAATCCTATGGGGAAGTTATTTTCAAATATCTCTCTTGATTTGATATTTTTGAATGATTTTTTTGCATAGGATAGCTGAGGATGATCTACAACCGGGCTAGTTTACTTTTGATTTTGGTTTCATATTTTTTTTTAAAAATTACTTTCCGAACAGGTTTGAACCTGTTCTGAAATTAAAACTGTCCTAATATAAAAGAACTATAAACCAAAAATCGAAAAAAATCAAAACTAGCCTGGTTGTAGATCATCTTCAGCTATCCTATGCAAAAATCATTCAAAAATATCAAAATAAAGCAAGATATTTGAAAATAACTTCCCCACAGGATTACCCGGAATCCCCGGGTTTTTGAGTGACTGAAGTGGGCTCTTAACATTGAAATTTAACTAATATGAAAGGTAAAGGCTACACATAACACACAAACTTATGAAGCATATTAAAAGCAAAATAAAAAATGTTTATTACTATCTACTGATTTTCTTACCATTACTTACAAATAGCAAAAGGAGGTATGACATATATATACAGCTCAAGGGATACACAAGACAAAAATTTAAGAGGCGCTGTTCCAGAACATATTTCTAACCTTAAGATTTAAGTTTATATAAACTTCAATCATTGCATACCTTCACCAAAAGCAGGTGGGAGATACTTATCCACTAATTCTTCAGTTCCAGCCAAAGCATCATTTGCTTTCTGCAACCCATAGTCTTTTACTGAGGATACAGTTCCAGAGCCAAAGTTCTTAATATCTTCAACTTTTTGCAATCCCATTTCTACAGTTGAATGGCACAGTTTACGGGCATCTTCCACAAGTTGCTCAGGTGGCTTCATCAGAGAAGGTATTTTTTCTTCTACAGTGTCCAAACTACGACAAGCAATCTGATCCAAGACTTGGGCTGAAAATAAGCAAAAATTCTTACATTTCTGCATTTACAATTTAAATACAGTAGAAGACCACAAATCCACACAACATGGTTCCAAGTGTTTTGAGACTCAGCTGATTACAGATCATGTCTAATGCGGTTAATTTATACCTTGGAAAAATTTAAACTTATGCTTGAAAATAAATTACTACACATTTAGACAAAGTAAAAATTAGATTTTTATTTATTTTTTAAATTATCAAAAGTTTGTATTAAAACATTTAGTTTATGTTTTGTATTATATCTTGCAGTCTATAAATAGTGTTCATTGTAGGAAAAAAAGAAAAAGGGAATAAGAAAAAGGTGCTAATTGCTAGAAAGGACGCTAGTTCCATAGAAAAGGACAGTATTGGAAGATAAAACATTGTCTTTTAATTATAACAAAAGGGGATGCAATATGCAACCTTTAGGTAAGATGTAACTAGGAATGTAGTGGGAAATATACACTGTACACCTTCTGGATATTTAAGGAACTCTGTATATTCTGTTGCAATGAATGTTCATGATTAGTGTATACCTTCTGTTTTTTGTTTTTTTTACTACTAAAAGCAACATTAATTTTTGAATGATTATGTTGCAATTTATTTATACTTTTAATTCACAATCTAACAATTTCCTGTGTTTTTTCCATTGAAAGGAGAGTTCTATTATTTTGTCCAAGTTTTCAGGTATGTAAAGATTTAGAAATGCTACTGTGGTATGGAAATATTTAATACAAAGTTTTAAGTCCAACTATTGGTACATTTTACAGCACTTTTTAAAAAGAATGCATTTTGCCAATTTCAATAAAGGACACAGCACTGTGCCCTTAAAAAAGCTTAGAGGGAACATTAGTCAATTGTCTGCTGAATCACAAAATTGTTTTTGAAATTTCAATATTTATGCCAAACTATTTTAAAACACATGTAAAGATCAAATTTGGTTTTTATATTTATTAACATTGATTTAAAGGACTAATTGCCTGATTTTTGAATAAATGGTTTCATTATCAATTCTATAAAATTGTTATTTCTAGATATAGATTAGCTATATTGTCCGAGTAACCGCCTTTCTTTAAGACATTTTTGTGAAAGAAACTTTTAAACTGAAAGAATTTAAGTTTACCATTTGAACATTTAAAATATATATAACTGCCATTGGTAAATTATTTTTTTAGAATTATATATTTTTTTGCTGCCATTCAAATGTACAATATGGATTACTGGAATTAACAAATTAAAAAGTACTTTACTGTATTACTTCATTAGCATTTTTATAACTCAAATTATGGTACTATTTAATTCAATAGTATTATATTAATCTAAACATTTTAACTTTACCTATGATCTGAAATTGAAATGACTAAGCAGAAAGTAAAAATAAAACAAGCATATAAAGATTAGAAATGTATAATTTTCTTTTTGGTCTTAATAAACTTAAACTATCTGCACGCAAAACTTAAGACATTAAAAGATTTAAAATTTGAGGATGACACTACTACAAGAAAAGTTTAAACATTATGCTGGCATCCGACTAACCCAGCACAGTACATTGGGACAAATATCTAGTTGGGTTGACCCCTTCCACCCTCCCAACATGTTTGTAGTCACATTTTTTATTCTTTTAAAGAAAAATATTTTATTTTTGGCTTTGGGAGGCTTGTTTTACAGCTGTCCCATTAGCTCTTGTAATGACCAGACTAGTTCCATTCCCATATCAAGACAACTGATGCAAACAATTTCTAGCTTTATTTAACAAACAATATATAGCTGAATTTATATGTTCATTTCTGTTATGGCTAGACATTCATTCTTGCTAGAACTAGTTAAAGACAGGGTTCGCAAAGCTGGGCCCAGTTCGAAAAAACCCGGTGGGTTTTTTCAGAATGGGCCCCACTTGAAAAAGCCCACTGAAAAACCCATAATGTGGGTTTTTTCAATTTTCAGAAATAATTTAAAAATTTAAAATCAGGGTTGGCAAGTTTTTGACGCATGACGGTTTTTACCGGATTTTACCGTCATGTCCAAAACCTCTTTGTCAAAAACCCATTTTTTAGTAGTAGTTTGTTTTTACATTATCTTTTTTCATTCTGTCTTTAGTATTAAGTTGTTTTACATGAAATATTCAATATCGAAAAGACTAAAGTATATTTATCTATCCGAGAAAAATAAAAAAGAATTGCATTAGAATAATACATATACATCTCTGTTAGCAGATCTCTATAATAATCTTAAGCTATTTGGCATATTCTGTAAAAATTAGATTTTTTTAAAGAAATTCTATAACCCATAAGTGTAAGATTTAAAAATGTGTATAATTTCGGCAGAATTTATTACACTCTTTAAAACTAAATAGCTTTCTCAGAAATTTCTTCAGAAGTAAGATTTCTTAAGTGTTAAATCAAAATTGTTCATTGATTATTTTTATTTCTATATAGCAAAACTTGATTTATATAAATAAATGAAATAAAATATATTTTAATAGTTGAGAATTACATCTTTTGGGAGAAAGGAATGAGACTTGTTCTTCAAAGTTAAATCTCGTAGAGATTAAAATTGCAAATCTATAAACTTTAAACATGTGAAAACTCAATTTTTAACTGTATGTTTTTGTTAAGTAATTTATTATTTGTTATTTTGTTAAGTAATTTAATTATTTCCTTTAAATAAATAAATAAATATTACTGTGAAGCAGAAATGTAGATCCATTAATTAAAAAGTTAACTGCATTAAAAAATAAATAAAACATTTAAGAATCTCTCTAAATTTAATAATAATTTAAGAATAATTTTAACGGTAAAAGATTTTTACTCATACAGTCATATGTATGTAATAAAAATATGCAATGTGTTATTTCTTTCAATTCACTTTAAATAATGCCTAAATAATTTTAAGTAAAATATATACAGGAACAGGACATTATATTCTGATTTTTGTTATGTGTTAAATTTTAAGTCTAAGAGCTTTCACTTGAAATCAGGTCCTACATGTTTGTATAAAAAAATTATTAATTTAAAATTTTATGATTCTGCTTATTGAAGTGAAAATGAAAATCACAATAATTGCATTTATGAAATACATAAGATATGCATTTGCAAATATTATATCTAAGAATATTCAAATTTATTCAATGGCCACAGTCCATGCTTGACATATATTGTCACACCATATAACAGCATTTTTGCATCTCTAAAATAATTTTAATGTATTTTATTAAAAATGTATGTAGATCGTTATTTAATAATTATAATAACCTTTTATTATCATATAATATTAATGTTCATTGCAGTTAGTAGAATCTATATTAGTGGAGATTATGGCAAATATTGTTCTTGCCTCTTACTCTTGTATTTTTAAATTTTTCCCATTTAAAAAATGCTCTTCTTTTAAATAAATTTAATAAAGTAATTGTGAATAATAATAACAAGAACAACAAGGAAAAATTAATCTAGAAATGTATTGTATGCTACATTTACACTATAAACTGGAGAAAAATCGCAAATGATAGGTTTCTGACTGAATAAACCAGTAAAAACATTGTTTTTACCACTGTCATGTCAAAAATCCAACCCTGTTTAAAATACATTTAATGAATTTAAGTCATTTCAGTTAATTTTGAAAAAAAATTAATATATAAAAGCTATTACATACACATCTGAAGTAAAATAAAAATGTATTTCAACACATTGAAATACTTCACTAACATAGAACCTAGTAGGCAACATACATAGTACATAATTATAGGTAAAGGTTATATCATAAGGATGTCTTTATATAAAAAATTCAAATCAACTATATTCATGAAAAAAAAAAATATATATGTATTTTTACTTTCTTCCATCTTTACAAGAAGAAAGTATTGGATTCGTGAAAAATTTCGACTTCCAGTGTATGATGGATTTATACGTTTTAAAAAGGCCCTGAAGACGATTTGATGGTTTTTAGAAAATGTCTGTCTGTGAAAAAATTTTGTGGGTGCTCTATCTCGAGAACATCAGAATTTCACAAAACTTTAAATTGAGTTAGACCGTGATGTAAACTGGTGCTGATTAGTTTTTGGTGTATACTGCCCAACAACTGGCGCTGCTATGCTGCATTTATCTCAATTTTTGCAATAACTTTATCTCAAGAACTAATGCACGGATTTTCATAAAACTTCAGATTGAGTTACAAGTTAAATTGTTGCTTATTGAATTTTGGTGCATATCGCCCAACAGGTAAGTGCTGCTATGCTGCACATTTTGCGATTTCAGCAATAACTCTTATCTCAAGAACTAATGTACGGAATTTAATAAAAATTTAGATTCAGTTAGACCTTGATATAAACTGGTGCTGATTAGTTTTTGGTCTATATCGCCCAACAGTGGCGCTGTTGGGCTGCATTTATCTCACTTTTTGCAATAGCTGTATCTCAAGAACTAATAATGCATGGATTTTCATCAAACTTCAGATTCAGTTTGACGTTGACGTAAACTGTTACTGATCAGGTTTTGTTGTAAATTGCACAACAGGTGATACTTATACCTCCTTGTTAAATGCATCCAATTCAACAAATCTATATTTTACAATCCTCATGATGGGCATAAATTGTCATTTAATTTTGGCACTGTGATAGCGAATTTTGAATTATTAACATGTATGAGATGGAAGAAACTTTTGGGATTGGCACATCCGACTAGTTTAACCCCCCTTTTTTCTTCCTATTTATATATTTTAAATTTTAATATTCTATTCATTATTTGATTTAAAGAAAATTAACAATTTTATATCTTCTATTATAGTTTAAAACTAATTTGTGAGAAACACTGACATTTAATTAAATTCCTATAATTTATAACTTGTAAAATAGCATTACAATTATATTGTATATAAGGGAACAATGTATTTTTTTATGTATAGTGTATATAATATATAGAAAATATAGTATACAATAATGTAATTACGCATATATTATACTTTTGAAAAAACCCGATTTTCCCCGGGGAAAATTGGGTTTTTCATGAAAAAACCCGAAAAAACCCATGTGGGTTGGGTTTTTTCAGAAAAACCCAGGTTTTTGCGAACCCTGGTTAAAGACTAGTGTGTTATTCAGCATATGTTACCAACAGCTTAATGTATGACAAGTCTTGTTAAACTTTATATAATAAATAAATAGTTATCATTTATGTCATTATTAATGCCTTTGTTTCAGGAGAAACAAGCTACCCCTGACATTTTGTACATATTAAAACATACCTGCCAGTCTTAAAATATCATCCTATTCGAAAAGAATATCAATCTAATTTTTAAACCTAATCTCTAGTATGCTCCAATGCCACATTGTGAAAATAACTATGAAAATAACTTGATTAATAACTGACAAATGAAACAGATCTTATGAGATTTACAAATAGATTCTAAAAGATACAATGTTAAATGTCATTTACTTTATAAAAGTCATGCTTAATTTTCAAACAAGCATAATTAAAAAAAATATATATTTTCTTTGACAAACTTCACGCACATGTTAAAAAGTATGCTTAAAATCTTATCAAAGACTGGAGGAATATCTGTTTTGGTCCACAATAGGACTAAGAAGATTGAACAAATAGAAAAAAACAGCTAGGCATATACAGAGAACTTCCAAAGTAAGTTTAAATTAAAGTTACTCTTAAAAAAGGCTTCATAACCAATTAAAAAAAAAAAGGTACTATCATACTATCCAAGCCAGGTAGATAGATCACCAAAAATGATTGTCAATTTTTTTTTTATTATTGATGCCTATCGTGTTCAA
Organism: Maratus speciosus; assembly: GCA_963932465.1. NCBI lineage: Eukaryota > Metazoa > Arthropoda > Arachnida > Araneae > Salticidae > Maratus > Maratus speciosus. The sequence goes on along the minus strand of OZ010790.1, from coordinate 550,913,502 downwards.
AGCGGTAATTTAATATACATTTAATAAATACACAAGACGTAAATGATAAATAATGCAATATAAATAATATAAAATCAAACTAAAATACAAAACTAATTTAGTATTCATTTATTAAATATTGAACTCAAATTGATGCCTTTTTGCAACAAATAATTTTAACGATGTTAATTTATTTCCAGTGGTTTGTTATCCATCAGAATATAAATCAATATAACTATATCATAAATGAATATAATATATCCATATGTTATTTCTGAATATGTTATATCGTTATATAGTCATGCATGCACAAACAGTTCCGCTACTGCTTTTGATACGATAACTATATAATATTAACTCTGCACTTAAAATGAAGATAGCTAAATATAAGGATTACTGTAATAAATGTTTGTTGCCATTGTTGGCACAGTGAATATAACCTGACCTAGATAATATGCAAGTACCCCCAAAAATATAAGTGAATTTGACAAGTGGTGATATCAGCAATTAGTTTATCTTACCATGAGGTTGAACCTTCTCAAGAAAAGGCTTTGCAGTAACTGCAAAATACAGTGCAGTTGTTTCAGCAGCTGAAAGAGCAACTGCAGCAAATCTGTTCATCTGCTTCACTTGATTATAAGCAGCAGTACTGTATTCTTTGGCAGCATTCACAACAGGAATTTCAGCTACTCTTTCCAAAAACTCACTTCGGATTTGATTTTCAGCAGCTGCACCATCTGTAGTTTTAGGAGTGGTGTTACCAGCTGATTTATCTTCTGGATTAGTCATTTTGAGTTAAAACTGCAATACAAAAGAAAAATTAATGAAACAACCTACAAAAAGTTTCATTAACATTTGAATACAAACACTACAAAATGTAAAATTATACATGACATACCACCCCCTTCCCCCTCCCCACACACACACCTTGAAAGTAAGACTCTCCCAGCCACTTTTCAGCAATTTTATTTTTCATTCCCTAATATATTCCACCCTTCTCCAATCTTTAATGCAAAAAATCTATTTCAAGAATCTAGGAGAATATAGGTTTCCATTAAAAAAAAAAGCAAACCCTCTTCCTCCTTCCTCATCACAAAATTTAAAATCTTGAGAATCTAAAATTCTGCACTATTTGCCTCTAGTAACAAGTAAAACACCTACATTACAACACTTTCCCCTCTGAAATGTACACTTCCTTCTCCCCAGCAGACAAAATTTTAAGTCTTTATAACTCTTAAAACTAATTATGCTCTATTTGCTGCTCTTTAGTAACAATTAGCCATTTAAATTATCCTTCTACCTAAAGGTCAAAATTAGCACTAGCCACCGGCCACAGGGCCAGTAAAGGAGAAAAAGTGGCTAGTGCAAAATTCTCTATCAGCGGCCACCTTCCAGCCACTTTACTAGGAGAGAATAAAATTCTTATATTTCATCAAGGATTCTACTTTTTTTTAGTTCTAATATATTTATATTAACATATTTATTTGGGCTATTCAGTTTTATATTAATACTTATAGAAACTTTACTGTTTAGTATTTTTAAATAAAAAAGTGGCCACTAGTTTAAAGAAAGTGGCCACTTAAAAAACTAGTCTTACCGGCCAGCGGCCGCTAATGAAATTTCCCAGTTTTGACCTATACTTCTACCCTTGAAATGTCTGCTTATCCTACTCCTACAAAAAATTTTTAAAATCTTTAAAAATCTATTTAAAGGATTATTGTTTTATTTGGTTCCTTCTAATAAGCAAATAATGTAAATGACAAATCTTTTCCACTGAAATTTATGGTTTTGCACCCCTCCCCAAAGTATAGAAAATATATAAAACTTTTAAAACCATTTTAAAATATGCTCTCTAATAACTATAAATAATCAACCAATGAAATTTTCTATCCTGAAATGAATGAAGAGGGGGGGGGGGGGCAAAGAAGAGACTTTTTTTTAGGATGAGAGGCAATTTAAATGATTATTACAGCAAAATCACAAACAGAACAGAAAAAAAAAACTAACCTTCATGAGATGTGGCAGGGGAGGGGAGAGAGAGGCAGAACAGTACGCATTTGTTAATACAAGTTTAACAAAGAAGACAAAAATTGTTCTAAAAAGGTTAAGCTTGTGTTTGGTAAAAGGGAAAGAAAAGGCAGAAGAGGTAATTTTATGGAGGTTAAAGTTAGAGATTGGTTATCCATTGTTAAAATTTTTTGCTTCATTTGTTAGTACTTTATTTGTTACTTTTATAATAAATTGAGAAAAAAAAAATCAAAGGAAAATTGAAAAAAAAAGGGGGGGGGGGGGGTAAAACATTTTTAGGACCAGGGGAAGGAGAGATTTCTCTTTAAAGGCTTGAACTCAGAATCAAGTGAAAGGTTCACATTCCTGTATTTACCTTCACTTCTAAATTGATAAAATTTCTTTTTGAATGAATGTTTAAAAAAATTGATATAAGTCTCCCTTCTACCTTAAATTTGACTTTTCAAAAGGGATCTTATTAAGCTGGATTTCACAGAACAAATATTTAGTATGTATATTGTATTTTAAATAAGAAGAAAGTTCATAGGAAACTTATATAAGTCTATATTAAAAAGAATAAGAATGTAAGTAATATATCCTCATGCATTTTTACAATGATCAAAAACTAAGAACTATTTCATAGTGTCAAAATTACTTTGGACTGTTGGTATTATGTATCAATATATACAGAAAAGTTCTTTTGGGTTTTAACTAAACATTTGTCTCACAAATTTCATCATTTTAATTTAACAAGTACTTAAATATTTAATACATTCTTTCATCTTCAGTGATAATTTGTCAAACAATTTTATTTAATTAGAGTTTTACGGACATGGAAAATAACTTGTCAACTCCAATAAGGAATTTATAAAGACAATACACTAATTTTGTAAAAGGAGGTCTATGCACTTTTATAAGGGCAACACTTCATTTACCAAATTGCTTATTAACAGGCAAACTAAACATTTGAGCAAAACTATGTACAAACATACAAATAAAAACTAATAAACTAACAATTAGGTATTAGTTACCAATGCCATTTAAGCGATTAGTTTATTTTCATAAACCTCCTTTCGTTAAATTTTTCAGAGGGGGTGGGGGAGGGAGGGAACGGAACAGTTATAATTAATTCATGGAAGTAGGAAACGACTAATTACATTAGGATTACTCAAGATTAAACACTGACAAAAAAACTATACAAAATGAAACAGAAGAATCAAAATAAAATATAGTCAAGTTAACTACTAAAGTCTGCAAGGAAAAGGAAAAACATTCTCGTCAATGACGCAACAGGTGAAATACATTAAAAAACCAATCGAGGAAAAAAGGAAAGGCATCGCCCCTATTAGAGATTTTAAGATAGTAATTGTGGAGCAAAAAATATTGGAAAGAGCAACACAATAAGGTAAAACTCGGTTCATAATTTACGATAGGCAAAAAATAAAATAACATTTTGGAAAGCGGAAGAAATAAAATATTTCGGACCGGTTAGTTTTCAGAAATTATCAAAATGTATAATGAAAAAAATGCAAGCTAAAAAATAAACAGAGGGATTTGACAACTTAAAATAAAACTACCTAGTAGTAGTTGTTATTATTTAAATATAAACCGAATTAAATAAATATGCAACAAGTGAACAGGTACAAAAAGGTTAAATATTTACACTTACTTAATAAACTTGTTACAAATGTCAAAATTACAATTCAAAAAGAGGGGGAGTAGCTACTATCACCTTAATTTATACCGTAGTTCGTAGTTAATCTTGGGAACTAAAGTCCACGCTACTGAAATTGAGCGTCAATATGACGTCCTTTTAAAAATACAGCCAATAACAAGTTGAAGTAACCTCGTTAAAGGTTACCTATTTCTACTTTTATCGCCCTTTACATTACGGGAAATTTCTAGAAAAATAATAAATCTTTAACTAATTTTTTACATTTTGGTTTCTTGCTCTCTCTCATGTATTTATATATAATTTTTAATTATCAGGCATCAAAATTCTGCGAGCAAAATTCTGTGTTTACGAAATAAATTAATTTTTCATAAAAGGCAAAACTTTTTTGGCGAAAAATGACGCAATTTAACAGCCAAACGCGCAACAGTTGAAAGTTGAACTACTTGTTTATTCACGAGGAAATGAATGATTCAGTTTTGATGACATTTCTTCTGTACCACTTTCTGTTACGACAGTTGTAGGAAAGAAAATAGCGAATCACATGATTCTGTTGACTGACAAGGTAAAAATAATGGTCCCTGAAGTACGCGTGGAAAATAAATCTGATCAGTTTTGTGCAGTGCATCTTGAACATGGAAAACTGTATAAGAGAAAACAGGGGCCTCGGTAAGGGGGGGGGGGGGTGACGGGGGGTAACTTTACAAACTTAACTGGCAAATTTGTTTAAAACTTTAATAAAAACTTTAATATACTTTATGTTTCTGATAGACTTGGCAAAAGTTAGAAATCTAATTGGGAATATTATTAAACTTTTTACAAATAAGAACTATATTACATTTTCCAATTGTGGTATCTTGGCAAAATTATAAAACTAGTTGGCAAATACTGAAATTTGACGTGGCAATTTACGGTCCTCTCTCCACAGACTCCCCTTCCCCCTCGAAGAAAAAATCTTAGCGATGGCTCTGAGTGAAAACACTTACATTTGAATGGGGAGCGATTTTGGGAGGGAAGGAGAAAATTTGAGGGGTCCTTGAAAAAGAAAAAGCGGTCGAGGAAGGTGATATTGTTTAGCGTATGAACGTCTATCCTGAGTAAGAAAAAAAAAATTTCCATCAGCATTTGTTTAAAAAAAGGAGAAGTGAAACAATAATTTCTTTTTTCGTCAGGGAGTCTCTGTTCTCCTAAATATCCCGTTTATTATTTTAAACACAAGAAAAGGAAAAAAAAAACATCAGTAACGACGGTACATTCAAATTGACGAAAAGTGATTTTTTTGTTTTAATTATCCTTTTAAAATGCTGATAAAGTATTATAATTGAAGATTTATTTATTTACAGTTAAATTTATGTATTACTTTTCATGCTTCTTTGTTTTTAAACACCGTCTTTAAGGGGGTTTTGTATTCCCTGGCGAAAATTTGTATTCTCCTGTTCTTGGTGTTTGTTTTACGTCATTTAGGAAAAATAAATTTATGCATACATATATTTTTAAATCAAATTAATAAAAACAAATGTTTGTTAATTTTGAAAATCCCCTCCCCCCTTACAAGGCGCCTATTTGGTTTACACCTGATACTCTAAGCAGGAAATTTAAGAATAGATGGGGCGAATGCAGCAATCATGAGACAGCAATTGAATATAACTCAAGATAAAAAGTATTAAAAAAAAAAACGAAAACTCCCATTCATTCCATTCTAAATCCCAAGCGTCTAAAAAAAGAACGTGAAGGATGTTGGTTGGAGTTTGGGGCTAGTTCGATTAGAGATTAACCTTTTATGTACTGAATTATGAATTCATGAAAATTTTATCTTCTAAAGCATTTTTCGTGATTTATTTAACCTATTCAGTTCCGAAGCTAAAATAATAATATAAATGCTTATTCGTTGGTTTTTCCCCAAACAAAATGACATCGTAAATGACAGAAAAAATATCTTTTCTGAAATGGATCCTTTAGGCGCTTAGTAATTTAGGTTTAAAAATATGGATCTAAAACTACAAAACACTTTAAAAACACCAATTTAATAACCATTAACCTAAATTAACGCAATCACAAATTTAAGAGCTTTAAACAAATAAATAATCTACAAATCCTCAAAATTTTTTATTGAAAAAGATTTAAGTTAAATACTTACGAAAATTTCTCACTCTCTTGGTCATACTGTCTTTTGGGCATTTTTAGGCATTTTGCAAACTCAGATGAAAATAACATTTATTTTATGTGGGAATCAGCTTAGATGCTGCCCTTTATTCGTTTGCTTTGAACGCAAAAAACATTCAGTTATTAAGAAGTGATGTGAAAATGTAAAAAAATCGGACATTTTAGCTTTTATAAGAAAAAGAACAGAGGTCCCCGTATGGGGACCCAGGACGGAAGAAGTTAGACTACATTAGAAGATTTACATAATCATTTAACGTTTTAGAAGGATTTAAAGGATTTAGAAAGATTAATTAAATTTGTGGGGATTTTGTGCAATATTTATAACCCCACTCAAATCTTTTATTTTAAATATTTTTCATATTTTTCTTAGTATTTTGTAGAATTGGGAAACGTACAAATATAATGTTCTTACAATAGAAATATAGAAATATTTCCGAATTGAAAAAATCCCCCCCCCCCTTCCCAACGCCAAGAAAGCTGAAAACATGCAAAGGCAAAAGAAATCATCCCTTTAAAAATATTTTTGTTTAGTGTAACATATAATGCTCTTGGAACAAGATAAAGTAATGTATCCATAACTTATTCTCATTCTAAATTGTATTACAACTAATCGATGTATTAAATGAATTTTATAACAAGTCATTTTAATGGTACTTATAAGTACCGCCAGTAGAATAAAGGGTTAAAGAAGGGAGGGTGTCTAAAAGGAAAATTTAACTGCAGTTTTGAATATATGCTCCGACCGCCTCTGGTACTCTCCCAGCATGTTTCATAATGTTATCGCATTTCATACATTGCAAGGTAAATCCGCTGAAGAAATGTCAGTGGCGCAGAAATGAAGTGGTGAAGAAATGAAAGCAGAATGAAGCAGTGGTGAAGAAATGAAAATGGGTGTTTGGGGGGGGGGGGGGGGGTGTAAAATACCTGGTTATTTGAATCACCAATTAATCATATTAGCCACATTTATGAATCAAAACTAAAGTCAGTATTAGTGTTTTTAGCTTAATTGAAATCCGCCGCTTTGTTGAATCAGATTCTATTAAAAAACATGCTTCATATAAAGGGCAGTTATTTATTTGAAACGAGGAAAGCGCATAATACATATCTGGTTTAATGTGAAAACTGTTCAGTGATTTGAAACCAGTGGCATATCTGGACCTCATTTCGGGGGGGGGGGGGGGGTAAGTAAATACAGTAAAAGTTTCTAAGATGGAATAACAAGAAACCGGAAAAATTCCACTTTAAACAGGTTTTTATCATAGCAAATTACACTGCGCATCTATTTTACAATCAAACCTGTAAGATGGAATAGCACTAGATTGGGAAAAATGTCGTTATAGACAGGGTTTCGTCTTAACAACTATAATTCCATGGTTATACCCCCATTTTTCTTCAACGGAATACTAAAAATTATCTTCTAAAAGTTATATCAATAAATAACAAATAAAACCGAAGTAAAGCGCAAATTTGAAATTATTTAAGAGTGTTCGCCCTCTACCTCTCCCCACCTCGCTCAACACATTCTCAGACTCATTTTGGAGCATACATGCATGACATTTGCAGTACCTAAGTATTGAATAGCGTTTTTCATTTACTCATAAGAAATTGCAGAAGATAAGCTCCCTGATGATGATTTTTCAGAGTCCCGGAAATCGGCTTAAACTTCCAAATTTGACAGCATTTTCGAAATTCTTTTTAATTATAAATTGTGGTTCATAGGTAACCTTTTTTCTGTGTTGGAGATTCAGAATCACTCAATTAGATTTATGATGTATATTTTAAATGTAAATAAAGCTTAGTAAAAAAGTTACATAACCATAGAACAACCTTTTTCGTCAATATTTTGTAATGTTCTGGAAATAACATATCACAGTGCTGTAATGAGCTGAATAGCAAGTCTGTAACGTACTAAGCATTTAAGCAAATTTAAAAGAAGGTTCAAGGTTTTGCAGATCTTAGAGAGAGAAGATATCTCAATCTATGCATTACCTTAAATCACTTTCAAACTAATAAATAGCAAGTATAAGACTTTTATTAATGATTTTTAAACTAATAAAAATTAATAATGCACTTTTAATCAGCATATATCATGTTTTATATAATAAAATGTGTGTAAAGAGAACCTGTGTATAACGGAAACTTGGCTGAAATGGAAAATTTCTTCATCTCTGGGCGAAATAACACACTTTTTAAGATAAAAAGCTGTCTAAAACGGAATATTTCTCTGGTTCCTTTTGGAGTTTAATTTTAACGAGTTTCATTACATTTGGCTAAGCTTTCGTAATAAAACTTGATATTTTCGATACATTTTGAAGGGAACTGAAGCCTCATCAGCCCACTCCTGGCTACACCACTGCTGGCAGGGGTGCAGCTACAAATATTTTTTTCGCGGGGGGGGGGGGGGGAGGAGGAATTCGAAAATTTCTCAACTTGAAGCAAATTGCTCAAATTTTCAACTAAAATGATATGCGCAACGTGTGTACTAATGATAATAATACTTATACATGAAAAATTCTTTTCAAAATTCTGAAACTAAAAACATAAAAATTTTAAATATTGATTTATTTAATAATAATAATAATAATAATAAAACACACCTTTTTTCCCTTATTTTGGTCTTCAAAGAAGCCCACCTGTTGATAACATGGTCCACTTTAATAAAATCCTCTTTCAGTTTCACATTTCAAAAGCATTAGGCTGTCAAGTCTGTCATCACTCAACCGAGTTTGTCATTATTTTTTAAATTTTTGATTGACTCAAGATTCTTTCATTAGTTGCAACACCACAAGGATAAGCTGCTTTGAATTTAAGATATACTAGGAGGCTCGGCCCCCTACGAGCTACGCTCGCCAACCCCCGTCCAGACACCGCAGATTCTAAATGCACGCTAATTTGATCGGCTTTAAAAAGATTTCGAAAGATTAAATTATAATTTAAAAAACAGTGGCAATCTCCCTATGAACTGATTTCTATTCATTTCTCTTTGATTCGGGAATTTTAACACCAAATCCGCTGCGGTACTACTTGATTATCCAGTCGACCAATTTCGCCAAATTATATAAATCGCCAAACCACTCGCCAAATTATACAAATTGACATAATTTTTATTTTAAATAACGAAAGAACAAATAAATTAGTACAACATTAATAAAAATACAAATAAAACGTTGAAATAAAAATAACTTGATGACGTAGACACGTGTAACAACATTTCAAAATAAGCTAATATAAAAGGAATTAAGTAAACAGAGTCTTTGTCTCCTGGTATTTTTTAACAAAGCAAAAAGAAAGTTCTTTTAAATGAGACATTTTAAATTAATCGTTTTTAATCTGACGTAATTTTGACCAAGCTATTCTTTCTCTTTTAAATATTCACGTGAAAATACTTTTGTTAAAAATGAAATATTATTTGCGCTTTCCTAACAAAAATAGTTGAAAAGATCCTCTCAAAATATCAAATAAATGTCTAGCGCAATTTCTAAATTTAAACTGTTTTGCAATATTATTTTGTGTTCATTTTATGCAATAACTGTAATGTGACGTAAATATGACGTAATTTCTCCTATTTAAGACTTCTAACGCATGTTAATGAATTTATTATTTTACAATATCCTTTCTCTTTTATAATTCACGCGTATAGTTCTTGTGACGTAATTTTCAATAAGTTCCTGCTTTTTATACGCAAATTATTTAATTTTTATTTGAAAGTATCTTTTCTATTTATAATAGTCACGTGTAAATAAATTTTTAATTTGAAGCAAACATTATTGTTTCCGTTGTTTATACAGTTGGCAACAGGTTAAATTAGTACAATTTTCTAAAATAAGTTAAAAATATCTCTCGAAATGCTGAAAATTTGAATTTAAGATAGAAATTAAACCTCGAAAAATGAGTCAAATTAAAAAAATTAATTAAATCTGCACACCGGGAAATTATAACGTATAAAATGATCTAAAAATGATTAAATTCCTATGAATAGTTTTTGCTCCTATAAAACTTTTTTAGTGGAACGATTTTGTCCAACTTTAGCATTAAATATCTCTTAAAATAATTCTTCGATTTGAAAACTGTCTGCATCAGCGTTTTTATCAAGCATTTCTGTATAATACTACCGATTTTCATATTTTTGTATGCATTATTTTCCTTAATATTAACAAAGAAAGACCTCCGGTCACAAAAAATTCAAAACCGGCGGCGGTGACAGCGGTAGTTACTTTTTTTTAGAATAGAGAGATACTCATAGTTTGACGGCGTGACCCAAATAGTCTTTGAATTTAATGGCACGAGTGAAAAGTTTGTAAAGTGAGTTAACTTTTGGTTTGAACATAAATCAAATATTTCCATATGACTCTGCAAGTCATGTTCATCTGGTTTCTCATATTCAAAAGGAAACATTGATATTTTTTCTAAATTAGTGATACTCAAATTTTCCTAGCAGAATTGCAATTTAAATATGGAATGTATTGGTGTAATATTCTCTTGATTCTCTTGATATAAGGAACATTGTCATTTAGCCCCATTACTAAATTGTCGAAGCAATCATTGCTGTGCTATTATTTTTATCTATTCTCTTTGGTGGAACTCTTTTCCTACTGTTAATGGTGGATCCAAGGGGGAGGTCACGGGGGTCATGACCCCCTTCTGAACACCAACAACAATATTCTAAAGATCATTTTAAAAATGAAATATACAGTAGAGTCCCGAGTTTCCGCTTTAACAGAGTTATTTTCTTCTGGTGGACTGATGTCTTCCATTATTATGAAACAGCCATTATAAATGAAGTGTTAGGTGAAGATGAAAGAGCAGACGTAAAAAGTTAGAACTCTGATTTTCTGGTCAGAATGGGGAAATAAATTATGGCCATTTTTTTCCCATTCTGACCAGAAAATCAGAGTTCTAACTTTTTACGGCTGCTCGTTCATCTTCACCTACCACTTCATTTATAATGGCTGTTTCATAATAATAGAAGCCATCAGTCCATCAGAAGAAAATGATCCATTCCAAAGGTATAAGATCGATTAACTCTGATAATCGGGACTGTACTGTATATTTATATACATATATAATTTTAATAAAAAACTAACAATATAATTTTAATAAAAAACTATTTAATACTTTGAGCAGAAAGAAGAGGCTACACCTGAAATTTTCATCACACTAATAGAATCACATAGCTTCCAATGTGTACGGTTTTATTATCTCTAAAATTGAATAGAAATTTTTGCCCTAATTAATCCTTGACAATTGTTAGACTTTTTAAACCGAATTTATGGAAGTGACAGCCAATATTGTTCCCTTGGGACGACATTTCTGTGGCTGCCAACTCGTAAAACTTGGCTAAAAATACTAACTTTGACAACATTTTCTGAATGAATCTTTGCCTTCATAAGAAAATGGGAAACTCTTTAATTTCTTGGTATCTGAACAAAATCGGTAAATTTTATATTTTTACGAATATTAATGCAAATTTTTTGTATTTACGAATGAAAATGACTTCGCGAAAGTATCAGAAATTAGTTATTTTGGATTTGGGAATAGCTTTCAATATAAAAAATTCTCATTAAGAGATGCAGGGCTCGCAGTGTTCCTAAAATTTTCACATTTTGCTACCATTTTTTTAAAACGATAATCTGTATTGTGTAATTTTATTATAGATGTTAAAGGAATTTACCACTATTGAATTTTTATTTAAATACTAGTAGCAAAGTGCGAAAATTTTAGGAAGGCTAGGCTGCGAGCCCTGGAGATGTGATCCCCTCCCACCCAAAAAAAGAAATCCGTGACCCCCCTCTGAATGGTGAGCTGGATCCGCCCTTGTCTACTGTGCTTTCGGAAGTCAACTTCTTCGGTCGCATTCAAATATTCATCACCAGACACTAACTAAGGGGCACGAAATTTTTCATAACTAGGGGGCTCTGCCCCCTACGAGCTACGCTCGTCAACCCCCGTTCAGACACCGCAGACTAGTGATGGGCGATTCTGTAAAATTCAGGAATCGATTAAAATCGACATCGTATAAAACTGAATCGATCACAATAAGAATCGATTCCCAAATTCTAGAATCGATACTTGAATCGATATTTCGATAGTCACAGACTCTCACAGGTAAGCTCAAAAATATTAATTTCAAAACTTAGCGAATCAGCAGAGCCGTAGCGACCACCTCCCATACCTCACATTTAGAGGGTAGACAAAGTCAGGAGTCAGGGGCCCAGTCGTAAGCTATTACAGACCTTTGAGTCAAATAATAAAGTTTTTAACTTTTAAAATATTAGTTTTAAGATGTAATTTTACTAATATTGTAATTTAGATTTTATTTAAATTTATTTTTTAAGAAAGATCTCGGTTAAATGCAAGTTGGAAATTGCGCGTCAAACGTGGCAAATGTGGTGCGCTCGTACTATAACAGTGCACTTCATAAGTGCATATCAATTTCATTCTGTTCGAAAGTCCGTAACATCCTTAAAATGCACTTGAAATAATTTTTTCCATTGGCCGTAATGTAACGGAAAACTTTTGACTGTCCCTGTAATTAAATCATTGTGATTTTCTTCCAGCCTGAATTAAAATTTAAATTTTCAGGGACATATTTCACGTTGCCATAAGAACCGATTTAGTATTCTTACAATTTGAGTTTAATAATGTAACTAGCAAAGTTTATTAAAGTTCTTTTATTTAAAAAAAAAAAAAAAAAAAAAAAAAAAATCATCGCTGCAAGACGTGAAAATTTAGTTTTCTCAGAAGAAATAAAAATCAATTAATTTTACTGTCTTAGAAAGATAGTGGACGCACATGTATATTGTTTGGACATCTTTAACATTATAGCTAGTAACTAGCGGGTTACCCCTAATATGAAATCTCGAAGCGAACGAACCGCGAACCGGGTTCCCGCTGCCTACAGCACCGTATAGGTGTACCCCCCCCCCACTTTGCCCACCCGGTCGGAAAAACGCGCTCACCTCCCCCCCCCCCAATTTTTGACATTCATCATTTAAAAATTTTTTATTATGTGTTATAAACTATCTTAAAATTTCAAACAAATCGCCCTGTTTTATTTTCTAATTTTGTTCTGCCCCTCCCCTCTATCCCCCCCCCCCCCCCGAAATGTGACGCGCCATTCTTTTTTATAATTTTTTATCATGTGTTATAAACAATCTTAAAGTTTAAAACAGATCGCATTGTTAGATTTCCTAATTTTAACAAAATCGCATTATGTTAGTTCCAGATTCCACCACCAGGGTGCGCACTCTATTCCTAACAAAACTGCGAACGAAACTCCGTTAAACAACCTATCAGTAGATATATTACTCAAGAGTGTGGCAATCTTGATCAAAAATTTAAGCTATTTGCCGAAATTACTATTCGGAAATAGTGGTAACTAAACTTTTGACTTTTTTATATTTAATAAGTAGCATTTATCTCAGGACTCCGTCTAAAAACCCCACCTAAAACGGTAAGGAACGCTAAGGTTTAAAAAAAATTCTAGCGGCCTCCCCCCCTCCCCCTCTCGAAATTTTCACACCATTCTTTTTTAAACTTTTTCTTACGTGTTATAAACGATCTTAAAGTTTCGAACAGATCACCTTGTTAGATTTTCTACTTTAAATGAAATCGCGGTCTGTTAGTTCTATATTCCACCACCAGGGAGCGCAGTCTATTCAAAACAAAAGTGTATCTAAACGAAACTCCTTTATACAACCTATCCGAAGATACATCAGTCTAGGGGGTGGTAGCCTTAAGCAAGAATTCAAGATATTTGTGAAATTACTATTCGAAAATAGTGGTATGAACACTTATAAAATTTTTTATATTGAAAAGGTAGTAATTATCTCAGCCCGCCGTCAAAAAACCGCACGCTAAACAGTAGAAAACGTTAATGCTGCTATAAAAAATCACGTGACTGCCTTTTAAAAAAAAGCATTTAATAGAAATAAACCAATTAGTGAAATAATAATTAATATCTCAGCTTGTAATTAAGATATTTTTTCGAATTTCTGAAAGGAGAATTTTTTTTTTTTTTTTTTTTTCATCGCCCTGTCCAAGTTTCGAATTTTTACGCCCCTTACATTCTAAGATGTGGTCCCCTTTTAAAACAGTACATAATTCTCGGGAATCACTTTGTTTAAATTGTTAAATATATTATTTGAAAAAAAAAAGGTTTTAAAGCATTTTAGCACGTATTTTCATACCTACACCCTTGAAAAAAATTAATAACATACAAGAGATCCTTTAGTTTCGGAAAGCTCCGAAATTTCATAAAATTCAAAGTATCATAAATCAGTAAGTTTGGTTGTAAACGACTGGAATTTTTATAATACAACTTACACAAACACTTTGACAAACTTGTGAAATACCGCTTAACTAACGAGAACCTCGAGTCACGTGGCTTTAAACCAAGAATGATAAGTTTAAAATGGAAAAGAGACGAAATTTGTTATTACCATTCATAAATAGTGCTCACCAAGAGCTGCAGATATAATATCAGTGTTTAGTTGGTAAACAAATGACTCGGGAAGAATGTCAGAAAAGGTCCCATTGAAATTGGACCATAATTAAGAAAATTGGGATTGGGGGGGGGGGATGTATTGGTGACGAACTGGAAAAGTACAGCTTAATAAACTAGTAACCCAAATAACTTGGCTCCTAAACTAAAAATATAACAATTTAACCTAGAAAGAAAAAGGCTCTTGTGCGAAATTTGACAGCAGTTCTGCCTTTAAAACAGTAAATCCGAAAGAATAAATATATATTCCTTTGAAATTACTGTCAAAAATATCAATACAAAAGTTGGAGCACGATTGACCCTTACCAAAAAGAAGGAAGGCTAGAGACAGAAAATAAAAGATCACATTAAAAGCTTTCCAACGATATGTTATACGATATGGTTTGCAAGAAACAAAAAATATCCCGCCCCCCCCCCTCCGAGGGAGCAGGTAAGCCCCAAACGGTCGGAGGGGCGACCTCAAAAGTATCTTTGGTCAAGGTTTCAAAATGTGGCTTTATAATAAAATAGAACAAGAATTGGACATTTTAAAAATTGCATGCAAATTTTGAACGGCCCTGTAAATTAAGATTAGCGAGGAAAAGGGGAGAGGGGGGTGGAGAGATTAGAAGGGACGAACTTGAAAAATACAATATAATAAATTAGTAACCTGAATAACTAGGCTTCTAAACAAAAGTATAACGATTTAACCTAGTGTTGAATTCAGGGGGTAGCCCGGGAGGACATCCCTCCCGGGACATTGAAATGTCCCTACCGTAAGTTTTGAGATTTTATGCTTTTTAATGGACAAATGTGCACCCCCCCCCCCCCCCAATTACGGAACTCTGAAATACCCCCCACCCCCCAATCCCGACCGGAGTCGCATAAAACCCTCCCTGAGAAAAATACCTGCATTCAACACTGATTTAACCTAGAAAGTAAAAAAAGGCTCTTATACAAAATTTTACAGCAATTCTGGCACTAAAACAGCAAAATTGGAAGAATTGATTCAACCCGAATCGTGGATCGACCGCGATGCGATTTGAATTGAAGTAAATCAAAACATAACGATTCGACATTGCATCTAAAGAATTGAAGTACATCAAAATATAACGATTCGACATTGCATCTAAAGAATTGAAGTAAATCAAAAAAATAACGATTCTAAAGATCGCATCTGAAGATCGACATCGGCATCGAATCTGAACTGAATCGATTCACCGTTTCTGATCCAAGGGCAGAATCGATGCGTTCATCTTTTCTTGCTTTCTTTTGTCTTTAGAAAAATAAAGTGTTGTTTTCGTGAAAATTTTCGACTTCCGGTTTCTGAGGATTTATAGTTTTTGAACTTCTTGTCTGGAATACGATTTGACTATTTTTATAATTTTTTTGTCTATCAGTCTGTCTATTTGTTTGTCTCTGACAAAAGAATTGTGAGCGGTCTATTTCAAGAACTAATGCATGGAATCTGTTGAAACTTTAGATTCAGTTAGACCTTCATATAAATTGGTGCTGATTACTTTTTGGTGAAAATCGCTCAACAGGTGGCGCTGCTATGCTGCATTTTTCATGATTTCCGCAAGATTGCTATCTCAAGAACTAATGCACGAATATTCACCAAACTTCAGATTCAGTTTGACGTTGACATAAGTTGTTGAGGATTAGGTTTTGATGTAAATCTACCGGCAGGTGGCGCTGCTATGCTGCATTTTCCCCGATTTTCGCAATAGCTCTATCTCAAGAACTAATACACGGATTTTCATAAAACCACATTCAGTTAGACGTTGGCATAAATTGCTGCTTATTAGGTTTCGGTGTAAATCGCCCAACAGGGGGCGTTGCTATGCTGATTTTATCAGCAGAGTTGAATTCAGACATTTTTCTCCGGGAGGGACAGTTCAGAGGGGGAGGGGATTGGACTTTTGTACATTTTAATGTACAAAAAGCATAAAATCTCAAACTTTCTGGGGGGCATTTGAATGTTGCGATGGGGCGGGGGGAGGAATGTTACCCTTCCGGGCCATCCCCTGAATTCAACACATTTTTCAGGATTTAAATAATTTTAGGGATAATATCTCAAGAACTAATGAACGAAATTTCATCAATTTTTAATGCACAAAAACGTATTGAATTCAGGGGGTGGCCCGGGGGGTGACATTCTCCTCCCCCCGAAACACTCAAAGGCCCCCCAGAAAGTTTGAGATTTTATGCTTTGTTGCGGGGGGGACGAATGTCACCCCCGGGCCACCCCCTGAATTCAACACGTTTTTCAGGATTTAAACAATTTTAGGGATAATATCTCAAGAACTAATGAACGAAATTTCATCAAACTTAATATTCTGTTAGACAATGCCATAAGTTATCCATGATTAGGTTTTTGTGTAAATGATATGACAAATTGTGCTGCCATGCTGCTTTTATCAACAGTGTTGAATTCAGACATTTTTCTCCGGGGAGGGGGGGGGGATTTCTATGGTTCTGGCGAGGAACATTCTGGAGTTACGAGGGGGAGGGGGATTGGACTTTCGTCCATTAAGCATAAAATCTCAAATCTCCCTAGGGGACATTTCAATGTTCCGGGGAGGGGGGTGCACCCGTACCAGCCCCTGAATTCAACACTGTTTTTCAGGGTTTACACAATGTTTGCTATAACATCTCAAGAAGTAATGAACGGAATTTCATCAAACTTAATATTCTGTTAGTCATTGACGTAAGTTGTTTCTGACTCTTTCGTGTTAATCATGTAATAGGCTGCATTGCTATACTGCTTTTTTCATGATATTCATGATAGCCATATCTCAAAACTAATGCACGGAATTTAATCAAACTTCATATTCTGTTACACTGTCGTATAAATAGATCCTTATTAGGCTTGGGTGTATACTACCCAACATGTGTCGCTTTTATGCCCTTTGAACTGGGATTTTCCGTTGCGGACATCTAAGAGGGTGTGGGCCGAAATTCAATGATTTGTTAGGAAAATGGTATTCTTATATATATTTTTTAAATACACATATTTCAACGAACCTATACTTTTGGATCCTCATGATGGGTATAGGTTATTTAAATTTGACACTGTGATAGCGAATTTTGAAGTTTTAACATTTATGAGACAGAAGAAAGTTTTGGGATTGGACATCCAACTACTTGACCTTAAATTTTTGAAGGAAAATGAAAATGATATGACCTTTAGAGACATCGATTAAAAAATTTATAGTATCGATTAAATCGAGTTGGCCATAGTATCGATTAAATCGATTAAAAAAATCGAAATCGCCCATCACTACCGCAGACTCTAACAGCACGCTAATTTGATCGCCTTTAAAAAGATTTCGGAAGATTGAATTATAATTTGAATCTGGCAATTATAATTTGACGTAATTTTCACTAAACTTTTCTTTCTCTTTTTAATATTCACGTCAAAATACTTTTGTTAGAAATGAAATATTATGATCATCTTAAAATGTCAAGTAAATGTCTCGCGCAATTTTTAAATTAAAACTGTTTTGCAATATTATTTTTTGTTCATTTTACGCAATAAGTGTAATATGACGTAAATTCTCCTATTTAGGACTTCTAACGCATGTTACTGAATTTATTATTTTACAATATTCTTTCTCATTTAAAATTCACGTGTAACTATAGTATTTATGACGTAATTTTCAATGAGTTCCTGCTTTTTATATTTTTTGTTTATAATAGTCACGTGTAAAATAAATTTTTTATTTGAAGCAAACATTACTGTTTACGCTGTTTATACAGTTGGAAACAGTTTAAATTAATACAATTTTCTAAAATTTGTAAAAAGTATCTCTCGAAATGCTGAAAATTTGAATTTAAAATAGAAATAAAACCTCGAAAAATTATTCAAATTAAAAAACTAACTACAATCTGCACACCGGAAAATTCTGACGCATAAAATGATCTAGAAATGATTAAATTCCTATGTACAGTTTTTGCTCCTATAAAACTTTTTTAATGGAACGATTTTGTCCAACTTTGGCATTAAATATCTCTCTATACTAAAAAAAAGTAACTACCGCTGTCACCGCCGCCGGTTTTGAATTTTTTGTGACCGGAGGTCTTTCTTCGTTAATATTAAGAAAAATAATGCATACAAAAATATGAAAATCAGTAGTATTATACAGAAATGTTTGATAAACACGCTGATGCAGACAGTTTTTAGATCGAAGAATTATTTTAAGAGATATTTAATACTAAAGTTGGACAAAATCGTTCCACTAAAAAAGTTTTATAGGAGCAAAAACTGTTCATAGGAATTTAATCATTTTTAGATCATTTTATGCGTTAGAATTTGCCGGAGTGCAGATTGCATTAATTTTTTTATTTTGACTCATTTTTTGAGGTTTTATTTCTATTTTAAATTCAGATTTTCAGCATTTCTAGAGATATTTTTAACAGATTTTAGAAAGTGATATTAATTTAAACTGTTGCCAACTGTATAAACAGCGGAAACAATAATATTTGCTTCAAAAAAAGAAATATTTATACGTGTAAATAAATTAAAAATTTATTTACACGTGACTATCATAAACAGAAAAAAACATTTGGAATTAGAATTAAATAATTATGTACAAAAAGCAGGAACTTATTAAAAATTACGTCATAAAAACTATAATTACATGTGAATTTTAAGAGAGAAAGGAATTTGTAAAGCAATAAATTTATTAACATGCGTTAGAAGTCTTAAATAGGAGAAATTACGTCATATTTACGTCACATTACAGTTATTACATAAAATGAACACAAAATAATATTGCAAAACGGTTTAAATTTAGAAATTGCGCTAGACATTTATTTGATATTTTAAGAGGATACTTTTCAACTATTTTTGTTAGGAAAGCGCAAATAATATTTAATTTCTAACACACGTATTTTCACGTGAATATTAAAAAGAGAAAGAATAGTTTGGTCAAAATTACGTCAGATTAAAAACGATTAATTTAAAATGTCTCATTTAAAAGAACTTTCTTTTCACTTTGTTAAAAAAAACCAGGCGACAAAGACTCTGTTTACTTAATTCCTTTTATATTAGCTTATTTTGAAATGTTGTTACACGTGTCTACGTCATCAAGTTTTTATTTCGACGTTTTATTTGTATTTTTATTAATGTTGTACTAATTTATTTGTTTTTTCGTTATTTATAATAAAAATTATGTCAATTTGTATAATTTGGCGAGTGGTTTGGCGATTTATATAATTTGGCGAAATTGGTCGACAGGATAATCAAGTAGTACCGCAACGGATTTGGCGTTAAAATTCCCCAATCAAAGAGAACTGAATAGAAATCCGTTTATAGAGAGATCGCCACTGTTTTTTAAATTATAATTTAATCTTTCGAAATCTTTTTAAAGCCGATCAAATTAGCGTCCATTTAGAGTCTACGGTGTCTGGACGGGGGTTGGCGAGCGTAAGCTCGTAGGGGGCCGAGCCTCCTAGTCTCTTAAAATAATTCTTCTATTTGAAAACTGCCTGCATCAGCGTGTTTATCAAACATTTTTCTATAATACTACCGATTTTCATATTTTTGTATGCAACAGTTTTTTTAATATTAACGAAGAAAGACCTCCGGTCACAAAAAATTCAAAACCGGCGGCGGTAACAGCGGTAGTTACTTTTTTTTAGAATAGAGAGATTTCATCTACATTTTCATTAGCAAATAAAATAATTGTGAAAATTTGTGATATTTGAGATATTAATACAATGAAATGACAACATTTGATGAATGACTCAACATCATGATCAATGGTGACTCAACATTTGATTAACCCCTTAACGGTCGCTTAATATTTAGAATAAACATCAAAAAAGTACCTATTTTTTATTGCAGAAGTTGAATAATTATAAAGTTTCTATATAAAATATGCAATTAGTTTTTGCAAGGCGAAAAAAAAAGATGTTATAGAAGAAATTCACATTTGTGGAAAAGTCATCATGCAAGAATTCTGTGTTTTAATGTTTGTTTTACAACATACAAATTAATGCGAATAAGACCTTTATTTTTCACATCTTAGATCTTTATTTATCATCATCAAACAAATTTTTACAAATAATATTTGAAATAATATAATATACATTAAATTTTGATTATTAATAATTTTTTTGAGTGTGATATATTTCGAAACATGCTATACAAAGTCCAACATCACAATCAGCGCCAGAAACCAAACCACACTGGGAACATTCAAAGACTTCACACGGAAATGCCAGTTAGATTTTTCTGGTTTCAGAAGTTTTTTCCTGCAATAAATCTCCATCCCGGAAATATGACGGGCACGAGAAATAACGAACGACACCTCAGCCCGTGATATTGACGCGAACGAGAATTAAGGGGTTAAAAACCCATTTCAATAAATAATGGAAAAAAATATTTTATTTTTATTCCTGGAACCGTTTTTCAATTTTTTGGAAAACTTAGTTTTTTGAGTTGATAATTTTCGAATAAGTGTGTGACATTTAAAAAAAATTAGTATCAGTAAATCAACCAATCTAAGGCAGGGTTCGTAAGGATACCGTTATTTTCAAGGACCAATATCAGAATGTCTTTATAGAAAAATAAATCTAGTTTAAACGGACGATATTTCGCCTTATTTCAGGAGAGATTTTCCATAATAAAATACTGGTGCCGAAGAATTTCTTAGTCATGAAATTCAAGCACCCGTACGAGCCCTGTAAGGGGGCACGAAAAATTGAAAGTACCCTGTGCACAGAAACTTGCTGCTCGAGACCTGATCATCACTGCTTGTGAACTTGTCTATAGGGAAATCTTTTATTTCCACAAAATTTTAACAAGTGCAACGTGTCAGTGTTACAGTGCATGTCGATTTTTTCTTCAGTAGATGGATTTCTGTCATGGCCACATTTTTGTTCCAAATTCACATCGTTCATCTTTTTCCTTTTCCACCCTAGAATGGATTTTTAGATGCTCCAAATTCTTGCAAGAAAACTGTATCCCATTATGAAGGGTTCTTTCGTGCTGAGATTTATAGTAATTTTTTAATACATCTTTAAAGGCACAATACTGGACTTTTGGTTTCAAATTTCATTAACACCTATAAATATGAACGAATAGGGCTGATATGTATTTCCTCTCACAAATAAAAGTAAATCTGACAAATTTATCAGAACCAACGACTTCTTGTATTCACATTTGCTCATGCAATGCTTTTTTTTTTTTTTTTTTTTTTTTTTTTTTTTTTACAGCAAAGGGTTAACCGAATTTTTCCGGCAAAAATCATGAGAATGGGTAAATGGTTGTCCGAAAGACGCAAAGTTAGTTAAAAAAATTAGTACAATTGGTGAAAACTCATCAAATCTTCTTGCCCAGCTTGTGTTTCACAGCAGGTGACTACATTCCTTTCTGGTTGTGCTAGAAGTGACCTCCAATTTTCAAAAGAAGCTGCAATACCTTTGGATTAAAATAATTAGGTTCTCTTTTAAGAGAAGAAGCGGAGGTAGTGTGAAATTTTTGAAAAAGGAACACTGTTTTGGAGGAAATAAATAGGTGTATTAGAGTCAGCTGTTGATGTACACAGGTAGAGAAATTCAGATTTGGTAGATGTATAATATTTCTGTAGAACTGAACAATACAATGATAGTTTGAGTGTGGCTGATTTCTTTTGGCATTTCTTTTGATAAGTTCACTTGTATATTGTTAATCACTCAGAAAAGTAATCACTAAAGCTATAAAAAATTCGCAATTTTTTTTACTATTATTTAAAATAAAAAAGAAAATGTCTCAAAAATTTAGAATTTCCCAACTCTATAAGCTCAAATTTCCAAAGTCAACATATATTGGAGGGGAGGTCCCCCCCCCCCCCATAACCTCCCATGGCGACGCCTCTGACTGCTGGTTTCGAAAAAAAGGCAACAATTGCACAATCGCGAATAAGCCTTAAGCTATATGAATGATCATTTTCGTGTTGAATAACGTGTTAAAAATTGAAACTTGTAGACAAAGTTCCGTGTTTTGGGGGTTCTCTATAGTTTTTAACTATAATGCCTTTCTTTTAAATAAAAGTATATGAGTATATAATTACCCATTTACTTTGTGTATGTGGAGGGGGGGGGGGGAGCTCGCCCCCTCCTGCCTCCTATTTTTCGAAAATTTATCGAAATTTTTTCCCTGTTATAGTGGCCGAAGGTAGGTGCCAACTATCTTTTATCCTCCACACCCCAACGAAAATACTGCGTTTGTTCATCGACCGAGTTGTTTTCTCAAATAAAAGTATTGAAATAACGTTGATAAACGTTAGATTTCCCCCCATACACACACACATACTAAATCTTCTGACAAGCATTCATCGAATTCAGGTATGTTTGAAAAATATATAATAAATCTATATTAATAAGCATTATATTCACATTTGAAAAGATATAATCATATGAAGACTTTTCGAATTGAATCCTTTTTATTATGAATTGTTAAACAGTTGATAAAAAAAATTAGAGCATCCATAAAATACGATCATTTAAAGTTGATTTGAAAAACAAACAGCAATATGAAAAACCTCGAATGTATAAAAACACCCAACAATCTAATAAACCAGTACGAAACAAAATAGTTAATAAAATTAAATAAATTACAAACCGTTATCAGTTAACAGTATTAAAACATATAAGAATCAAGATTGATACATCAATTTTATTATTATTATTTTTTAATGACAGTGATAAGTTTGTGAATTACTTAAATTATTAATTTAAGGACACAGAAAGAAATAAAGGCTTCAGAAACTCAATTATTTTTGTGTAATCCTCGCAGTACTAAGATGGGGTTAATATGACCCCATCTGCACATTTGGCAGTTTTTTTTCTCATTTAGAATATGTATGATAAAATTATTTTCTTGGAATTATCCTATAAAGGTCTCTTTCATGATTTTATCTGCTTATTAAGTTTCAAACAGTTAAATTTTTTTGTTTATTTGTAGAATTGCGAATGGGGCCATATGGACCCCATCTTAGGCAATCAGGGAATAAATGAAAGCTTTCTATCATTTATCACATTTCAAGAGAAAGAGAGAGAATTTTTGCCATCTTGGGCAAATGTAGTTCGCTGTAACCACACGTATATTTTTGTCGGCTCGGCCTTGTCCGGTCCGTTAAAAATATTGTCATAATTCTGCTGGTCCGGCCCGATTTGACTGGAAGTTTGCCTTCATTTTGCGCGGGCAAGAGAACGGGCCTCAGGCCGAGCCCGAGCCCGTACAAACCTCTACATCGCCCGTACAAACTCATTATCCAACATAAATATCGAAGTACGGTTTTCACTTGCAAAAAGAAGACCTTCGAAGCTGACGTATTGTGTTTTTAAACACTGTTTTCGTAAGTTTTAAATAATTTTTAGAAGATGATAAATTTTGAAAATTTTGACCAATTAAAAATTTTAACGTATTTCGTACTTTTAAAAAGAATTCAAATTTAGGAAAGTAAAGTTTAAATGCGTAGTTTTATAGAACGCTTGCTTTTGGATGGTAAAAACCATATTTTCATAAACCATAACAGGTAATGAGTTATCATCTATTTAAATATCCACATAGGTTAGTTAACAGGGGATTTTGCGATCTGTGAGGAGGAAAACCTGAACGGTGAATTATCGATATTGAATTAGAAATACAGTTTTCGTCTTTGAAAAATAAACGTTCGAAGCTGACGTACTTCGTTTTAAAAAAATGTTTTACTAAATTTTAATTATTTTCAAAAGCCTGATAAACTTCGGACTTTTTATTGGAGCAAAATTAAAAAAAAATTGTCTTCTTAAGGAGACATACGACCCTTTAAACAGATGAAAATTTTGATTTCGGAGACAAATATTTAATGTGGCCCCGTGCACTTATTTTTGGACTAATTTCCTCAGTTTTTTTTTTTTTTTGTTAATACTGTAATATGTTCTCCATGCAATATAATACATAATTTGTATTAAATACTGTATAATTAATTGATAATAATTATTCCTTAAAGTATGCTTTTTTAAAAATTAATGATAATGTATATAGCTTGCGCGCATGATTTAAAAATATCTATACCCTCTAGAACTTTGAAACTTTTAATATAAGTTTAAGAATATTACAAAAATAAAATTGACTAAAATCTAATGAATAAACAAAAAATAGCTGATGTTTTTTGACTTTCAAAATAAAAATATGGAAATTTTGATAATTTTTGTCATTTGAATACCCATACGTTCAATCATTTTTGTTAAATTTCTTAGATTTTAGTTCAATTTGAAGAAAATGCTCTAGTAAAGATAAATATAAAGTTTCAAATCATTACCTTTAATACATTTGGAGTTATCGTGCGCGCAATTAAAAAATATCGATTTTGAGAAAAATCAATTTAAACATAAATGTTTCGCCCTCTTCGACATTAGCGCCCTCTAACGCCTGGTGTACTTTTTGCATACAGTAAAATGAAAAGTTGACACCAGAAAAATTAAAACGAGAAATTATGAAATATTAATCCAAAATTAAACTCAAGTAGATGAATCGTGGAACTGTAATCACACTGTAAAAAAAATTCCGCAACGTTCCTGGGAAAAAATGGGCAGCTGAGTTGCCCATTATTTCCAAGAAATATTTCTTGAAAATGACTGGAACTTTACTGTATATGTTAAAAACTTTCTACAGAAATGCCAGTAAGTTTCCTGCGAAATACCAGGAATATTTCTGTTGACAGCAAAACATTACTGACATTTCACAGCATGCGGGATCAGCAGACGATTTTTACATTTCCAGTTGACAATTTTCGCTTTATTATCATTATTTGTTAGAATGAAAAAATATTTTGAAATTGACATCAAAATTATATTTATAATTTACACGAAAAAATAAATTTTCAGTTAAAATTCAATAAAGTAAATATATATATGATATATTGTTTCTGAACTTTGCTTACAATATAAAAATATATAAATGTAAATAATAATTAGAAAAAAAATCTAGACATAAAATATTTTGGATTTTCGTCAGTAATTATGTTAGTTTACAAGTTAGATAAAATACATATAAATTTTCATGAAAAAAAAAAAAAACCCTAAACGTAATTGTATATTTTTTCCGAAAAAAAAAATCAAATTTGCAGCAATTCAAAGTGTCAAATATATATCAAATTTAAATCAAATTGTAATAAAGTATTAAAATATAAAATTAATTAAAAAAGAAAAAAAAAAGTCAAGAGGTAGCATCGAACTCGGGCCGTACGGGTGGCGTGCGAGCTTTCTGCGTCCACACCACGAAAGACACGTTGAGAGCTGCAAATTAATGGGTATTTGAAACGTATGCTAAACCTCGGCATCTAATTTCTCAAAATCTAAGTCCCATTTGAAGAAATCCTTTCAGAAGAATAATTAGAGATAAGAACTCTAAAACATACTTTAAATTAATCAAAATCGGTGAGAATCATGTTTGATGGTCCCCTGGTTAATGGAGATCCAAATAATAGGTGTATTTTTTTTTACACGGTCTGCTCGTTAAACGTTCCACAGACAAGTACGAGAGATAATCTCTTAGCGATGTCACAGAGGTATTGTATTTTCATCTGAATTGTCTTGATAATAGAGACGTAAAGGATTATGTCGTCTATTGATTTATTTGCATTCCATATTGATTTTTTTACATTCATTTAAGGAATTCGTTTTCGACACTCGCGCTCGAGCAACGGATTATAGCAAAAAGATAATAAATGGCGGCCGCAGCGTTTTGCTGTTTCCAACTTTTGTTCAGGGTTCAGGAACGTTTCAGATAAGAAAACCAGAATTTCACAGGAAAGAGCTAAATTATTCTGAAAACCTGAGAAAAGGCGAAACGTTCCTGGATTTTACATGGAACGTTACCATTTTTTTTTACAGTGCAAAATCTAATGTTGAGCTAAAGTCAGCGTGTTTCACTCCGCGTTTTTTTTTTATTGATAACTCGTGCTGGGAGAAGGGAGTGGAGCTCGTGCATCCGAACACAAAAATTTACATAATGTATGTTTGTAGATCATTTCTATTTTGCACACCGGCTGCAAGGAGGCGTTAGTGTGCGCTAACAAAATTAAGACGTACTGAACACGCTCAAAGTATAATCGCTCTGGTCTAAAGCGAATTTTTCTGGTATCTAGCAATTCCGTTTTCACAGGTAACATATAATGAGTAATCACCTATTTAAATGTCTCCATATTAATATGGAATTTGCGATCGTCGAGGAATCGTGAAATGTTCCCTTAATACACCCCAAAAAAGAAGTCATGCCAGTGATGAATATGAATAGCATCAAAGACAAGAAAATCCATGGATTCAATATATTAATGTATAACAGCTATTTAAAATGTGAGTATTTGTTTTAAGGCTAATCTCAAATCCAAAAGGGCAACTTTATGACATAAGTTTTAATTCATTTTTGTTCGGAAATGCATGAAACTAGCAGGTGTTGTTGTTCAGAAACTATGTAACAGAGCTGGTTTTTTTCTGTTTTTTTGCAAACGCAATAGATCTTATAGATAGAGAATTGATATATAGATAATAGATAAATAGTGTCAAAGTGGGCGTTTTGAACCGCTGCGCGAAAATAGAATAACCACACAAGAAAAGATGAAAAACACCTTTGTCACGTGATCAAAATCGGTTCTAACTCAATAGGTAATTGATTGATCCAAAAATGGAAAACACAATTCGATTCCAAATCGCTTCCATAGTCAGCCCTCCCAATTTTGTATCTTTCCGTTAAAAAATGAATTTGTAAATGTGTCAAAACGTTTTGCCCTTGTTGAGCAGAGCAGTTGATAACAGCCTTAAGCTTAATTTTAATTTGCTACACATTCGCAAACGGAAAAATTAATCGAAAAATTTTTAATAAAATTTAGTTATCAATTAACAGATGAGAAAAATGTGACGTCACAACAGGCGAGGGATACCACTTGAGTGTGACAAACCTGTGACTTAGGCAGGGCTTAATTTCTAAGAAAAAAAGTACCGGAGCCCTAATATTATGTGGTACCAGTACTACAATTGTACCGTTTCCCCCCATCCTCCCCCCTCTGTCACTCCAATCTGCAATCTGCATATTTATAATTCGTACATTATTTGCAAAATTTAAAGCATTTTTTTCCTTTAGCAAAATAAAAAATTTTAAAATATCAATCAGCATATACTTAACTGCCAACTATTCCACTTTTTAGTTATCATTCCTTCCGAATCGTAAACTTTGCCTAGTTTTAGTGTTAATTAATTGCAGAATTCTGCGATTAAATATGGTAAGGATTATGATTCGAAAATAGTGTTAACACTAAAATGGAATAGTTCGTAGCTATGCATTTTTGCATAAAAATGATTAGCTACACATTGCACTGGGCTTCGGAGCCCTGTGTTTATGAGCTCCGGTGAATTCCGACCAATATTTAAATATTTACTAAAAACAGAGAAGTACCGGAGCTGGGCTCCGGCGCAAATTAAGCCCTGAACTTAGGGGGGAAAGAAGGGTGTAAACACGAAATTCTCATGACGTAACTACGGATGACTCCAAAGATGACTCCTTATTTTACTGACTTCATAAAGCGAAAGGCTCCAAGTGGTAATCGGTCTTGATCTGATAGCACCAAGAGAGATTGATAAGAAAAATGATATTGAAAATTTACAGTCAGGATGTTAGGGTGATCTGATAGGAAATCTCAGGCCACCACAACCCTGAGCCCCATCCCCCCACCCCGTTGTGTCATTCCTCGAATCCATTACGTTAGCAGATTATCCAAATGACACACACTTTTGAGAACTTTAAAGATTATTTATTTGTCTTAAATGCAACTGATAATTGCTTTGCATGTTTGATCATAACTTAGTCCAATAGCTGCTAACTTCTAGGCTTTTTTTTGACGGAAAAGCATTTTTAGATTTTTCGTAGTACATTATTTTCATAAATCTATATTAAAAAAAAGAAAGCTGTTTGTCTGTGTGCGTGTCTCTGCGATGCCTGAATGAATCTACCGTAGAAGTCTGAAAATTTAGATGAGGATAGTCCAAGGCAGGTCCGAATCTACCTGAGGCTCACATTTTTCACTGTTTGATAATTAGCCCAGATATTAATTAAAAACCACAATGAACATCGCAAAAGGGCGGGCTTCCTTTCTTAAAGAGGATTCTTCTTAAGAGGGGGGGGGGGCGTGGTCCCTCAGCTTCCGAATTCTCCTTCTTAATGTTAAGTCTATGGACATTTGATGCATTCGTCTATTTAAAATATCCTCTCGGGGAAATTCATATTTTTAACATCCTTTTTCTGTGTACTCTTCTTAAAGGATATGTCTCTTGTTTTCTTAGTTTTCAAAATATTTCTAAAATCTATGCTGAATTTAATATTTCATGTGTTCAAAGCGGGCGAACTGTGAGTAAGATTTTTATTAACACTTCCTATAAAATTAAGTCTATATTTTAGAAATATTTTGAGAACTAAGAAAAAAAAGAGACCTCTTTTAGGAAGTGTACGCAAAAAATAGAATTTAAAAATATTAATTTTCTCTAGGAGATATTTTAAATAGACGAATGCATAACATGTCCATAGACTTCACATATAGTGAGGGGAAATCGGAAGCTGAGTGACCAGACCCCTTAAGCCTGTACGGACTTTCCGCGTGGTAAGCAGTGGGCCCCCAAGTCTAGGTTCATTTAGAGATAGATTTTCATTAAAAAATATCCAAACATATAAATTCAAGGGTGTTTGCCGCTGAAGGCAGTGGAGCTCCCAACACTAGGTTAATTTGGAAAGATTTTCGTTTAAAAATATAAAATCCTTCAATACTGATATGAATAATATTTAAGGTTATTATCACAGACCCGGGCAACACCGGTCTTTCATTTAAAAATATGAAATCAAAAAAGACTGGAGAGTACGTAGCACGCCCGGTGTACGCTGTCAGGGCCGCCAACTTTTGAAAAATATTGGGTGGGCTCAACAATTTTAGGGTAAAATGACATGGCCAATTTTTTTTTTTTTTTTTTTTTTTTTTTGTTGAGGAGATGGATCGGAAAGTTACGATAGTAAAGTTGGAATTTTTTAAAAATAGAATATAAAGTTGTGATTTTATTAAATTTTATTCCATATGAGGTCTTCATTTTATGGATTCTAATATACAGGGTGCAATATGTTATCTATCGTACGACCTTTAATTTCTCAACCGTTGGTCGTAGACATACATATAGTTCCAATTGCAAAAACGTTTCAAATGAGGTAAATATTCATGTTGTGGCATTATTTAAAGTTAAAAATCAATTTTATAAAAATTACGAAATTTAACTTTTTATACGGTCCCCCAGTCCCTATAGTTATATTTAGTAAAATTTTACACATATCATAACAGATATAACACAAAAAGTTTGACATCTGTACTACAAAAATTGACACAGTTATTAAATTTCAAAGTTTGAGATTTTTGCACATGATTTTATCTTTCATTGAGGGATCAGTTAAAGGATGAATTAAGTAATTCGAGATCAAAATCAGGGTGCAATTCCGCTGACATTTATCTAATCCTCAGTGAGTATGTTTTGTTTTCCGGTTGTCGATTCTACCTACTTTGACGTTTGAAGATTGTTGTTCGACCCATAAAAGTTAGTTCAAATATTTAGATACCGGCTAAAAGTGGTTTCGCCATAAAAAGTCATAGCACCCTGAATTTGATCTATATATTATTATAGATTACTATATTTATAACAAGTATAATAAACTTAATTTTTTGAGTTGACACTTTTCTAATAAATATGTAACATGTAAAAAAAAAAAAAAAAAAAAAAAAAAAAAAAAAAAAAAAAAAAAACTAGTATCAGTAAATCAACCAATCTAAGGGGGCGCGAAAAATTGAAAGTGCCCTGGGTACAGAAACTTGCTAGCCGGGCCCTGGCCCCTAGGACTCAATTTCAGAGGTACCGACTCACAAAAAATACCTATTTAAAGCTGAGAATTTCTTCTCTTTGACGACGCAGTCGGTTTTGAAAAATACAAATTTTTCTCCAGAACCCTTTCAAAAAAAAAAAAAAAAAAAAAAAAAAAAAAAAAATTCGCGATCTTCTCGCTTTCCGAAGACTATATTTTTTTCTATGCTAAAAGTAAGTAAACGTCGGTATTTCAACATAATCTTTATAGAGTATCTTGGCAGATCAGATTTATATCACCTATAAAAATTTCGAAACATTCGGACGAATAGAGGTACTTAAAAAAATAAAATAAAATTTGAGAAATTAATGCTAAAATGCTGTTTCGGCGTGTCCTTGGCTCGTGTTCTCACTGCTAAATATGCATATTTTTTCACGAAATTTTAAAGAGGGCTTGAATGCAGTTATATTTATAACCAATTCAAACATTTCAGAGAGTTCGGGCAGTAAAAACTATTTAATCTTGTTACGTTAAAAAACACGACACAAAAACAGTAAAAAAAAAAAAGGCGAAAAGAACACGTATTTCTTGTACAACTGGGCTGCAAAACTGTTACATTTATAACCGATTGAAATTTTAAAGAGTTCGGACAAGAACTATTTTGTTATATACTAGGGGGCTCTGCCCCCTAGGAGCTACGCTCGCCAACCCCCGTTCAGACACCACAGATTCAAGTACTCCATTCTCAAGTACTCAAGTACTCCATTTCAGTAGAAAGTAAAGAAAAAATAGTTGGAAAATAGTAATTATATCTTTTTGTTGCCATTTCCCATAACTACTGAAAAAAAAAATGTAATTAAAATACGTGCTATTTTGAAAAAATATAAATGAATGATTTCTGATAAAACATGGAGCTATTATAAACTATATTTAATTTAATTATCTATATTACAAACAAATGAAGGCATGTGAATCATGAAATAGCCGGTTTTTTTGGTCAAGTTTCTTGAGTGACCTTTTTTTTTTTTTTTTTCATATTTATGTGCTATTCAGCGATAGTGACGTCCTATGAATACTTTACTGTAGATGCTGTTTAAGACTGGATCATAAATGAGGAATTCTTCAGCGAATGCGAATGACGTCATTTTATATAAAATAAAAGTTAATATTTATATAAAATAAAACGCGTGTTTTATGTCTTAACTGAAGTATGTTTTATGCTATCTATATTTATATACATACAGTAAACTCCCGACTATCCGGCCTAATGTGGCGGAAGAGTAAGCCGGATATCCCGGAGTTCTATAAATGTTAACTCCTTTCCTCCCCCCCCCCCCCACCTTCGCCATGATATTATAAACACATGTTAAGATAATTTTAACATAAATTTCATTATTATACAGTACATAAAGTTTTAGAATAAGCAAAACATTAACGTAAAACTAATTCGTAAAAAATGAGTAAATCCTATTTTACTGTTTATTAATAAATGATTGCACAAATATGCAAAGTTATGTATAAGATAAAAGAGTCAAAATTTACTGTTTTAGTTTTTAAAAAAGCGTTTTTTTTTTTTTTTTTTTTTTTTGCTTTTCTCTGTTAGCCGTCTTCCGTGAAGCAATGTCCTTCCATTTACGCAAGGAGATGATATCAGTTGGCTTCGCTTCCTCCTGCTGACTAATATACTGCAGTGCTACCTCAATCGTCTTGAACACTTCCTAATATGGGATGAGATTTTTCCTGCAATCCTCCTCCTGTTTTTCCTCTGTTACTTCTCCCTCAGACACCATTTCTACAATATTGTTGTCAGTTCATTCATTAACTTCGTCGCGTGCCATCCATTCTGTAATGTCCTCTGCATTGACGTCGTCAGAGCCCGGCATATTTTTCAGCAACGAAAGAAGTTTGTGGTTCTCATCCTCCCCTTCAGTTTTCCACACGGGTTTATGTCCACTATTATGGTCCACAGAATGTTTCAAGACCTTGCAATTACTATGTTTCGAATTCTCTGCTATTGCATTGCACCTGCAACTGCTAATAGTACTTTCGACATTTAACTAGACCGGATAGTACGGAGGGCCGGATAGTCGGGAGTTTACAGTATATATTTTTTTTCATCGGGGGCGACACTAAACTCTGAAAAAGGAGAATTCCTGTTTTCTAGTTAATTTATTTCTTTGACCCCTTTCTGTTTATTATTAAACATCACACTTCAGATATGAAAAAGAAATAATAACAAGCACTTTTTGACCAGCTATATTTAGCAACATTCTCAAGTCATTGGCATAGAAAAGGAAACCGATTTAAAATAGAAAAAAAAAAGATAATGTTAGTAAGTGATAAGAGTGGAAAAGAAGAAATGCCTCCAACTTATCAAGTTAAGTTTTTTCTACACGATTTTTTTATATTTAGGCATGATGCAGTCCAGTGTCACAAAAAGCGGAGCGGGGGATTAAAAAAAGCAGGACAGTAGTTTCTAAATCGAGACATAAATAAATATAAATGTAATTTTTTTTAAAACATGCATTCACTAAAATTCACTAAAAAAGTAGAGGAAAAAATATTTTAAATGCACTACCAAATATTGCAATATTTCGCCAAGTTGAACAAAATTTGGCGCCATTGTGATAACCTTGCCATTAGTACTTTTCAACAAATAACTCATTGTTGGAGCTAATACTGATTTCTCCAGAGGAAATCAAACTATAATTGAGTAACCATTAAATTTAAGTAGTGTTTTTGCGATGTCTTTCGAAAACGGAGGGCGCTTTGCGGCAGGACCCTCGTTTGAGGTTGTATTTTTAAAAATACCAAAGCATGTGTTTACTAATTTTAGTTATACTATAGGCAGGTCAAGTTTCAAGATTTTATTTCCATTGGTTTATGAGGTATGGCATTTTTTTAAATTTTTAAATTTGCCCCTGTTGCTCCCCTGAGGGTTGGAATTTCAAAAAATCAATGTTTAATTCAGTGTTTCTCAACCTGTGTGCCGAGACACACCAGTGTGCCACGGGAGATTGTCAAATGTTCCGCGAGATTTTTTGACAAATAATTAAAATTGTATGGTGTCGTATTAAGTATACGCCGCTTTCTATTTATCATGTGCTTAAATCCTTAACTGTTCCATTTTTTTCGACACCATAAATTAAAATTAGGGGCAACCACTTTTTCCGCATTAAAATATTTGCCTTATACAATCGAAAAATATCTGACAATTAATAAAGAGAAATTTAAAGTTACAAATTAGTGGCATCAAAAAGCTTATAGTAACGAAACAAGCAAAGTCTTTCTGCCCGAACACAGTTCGGGCAAAACAGTTAAGTGGTTGGCACTTAAAAGCTATTTTCCTTTTCTTTCAGTTGACGAATATGAATGATTAACGAATCTATTTATAATTTGCAAGACACCAAATTTGACAATAGAAAAAGAACAGCTTATTGTTTTGAAAAACGATAAGTTTTACCTTTCAACAATCTTCGAGAAAAATTTGGATGAGTTTTGGCTTTCTGTCAGAAATATGTACCCCACAATCAGCTTGAAAGCTATTAAAATTCTTCTGCCTTTTGTATCTTCATGGTTCTGCGAATTTGGATTTTCATCATTGAGAGAAATCAAGTCCAAAAAGCGAGAAGACTTTTATAAGTTGACGATAAAATGCAAACTTGCCTGGCGACTTTAGCGCTTCGTATTGATTTAATTTGTTCAAGAAAACACGCTGAGTCCTCCCATTGAATACATTTTGTGAATAAATATATAATTTTTTTGTATTATACAACTATTACATTTTTTATATTCAGGTGTGCCGCAAATAATTCCTGATATTTTTAGTGTGCCGTCAACCAAAAAAGATTGAGAAACACTGGTTTAATTCCTGTATTGCCCTCAAGAATACATATATATTCCAAATTTCAAAGCTCTGTGTCAACCTCAAGAATACATGTATATTCCAAATTTCAAAGCTCTGTGTCATAACCTCAAGAATACATATATATTCCAAATTTCAAAGCTCTGTGTCAACCTCAAGAATACATATATATTCCAAATTTCAAAGCTCTGTGTCAACCTCAAGAATACATATATATTCCAAATTTCAAAGCTCTGTGTCAACCTCAAGAATACATGTATATTCCAAATTTCAAAGCTCTGTGTCATAACCTCAAGAATACATATATATTCCAAATTTCAAAGCTCTGTGTCAACCTCAAGAATACATGTATATTCCAAATTTCAAAGCTCTGTGTCAACCTCAAGAATACATATATATTCCAAATTTCAAAGCTCTGTGTCAACCTCAAGAATACATGTATATTCCAAATTTCAAAGCTCTGTGTCAACCTCAAGAATACATGTATATTCCAAATTTCAAAGCTCTGTGTCAACCTCAAGAATACATGTATATTCCAAATTTCAAAGCTCTGTGTCAACCTCAAGAATACATATATATTCCAAATTTCAAAGCTCTGTGTCAACCTCAAGAATACATGTATATTCCAAATTTCAAAGCTCTGTGTCAACCTCAAGAATACATATATATTCCAAATTTCAAAGCTCTGTGTCAACCTCAAGAATACATATATATTCCAAATTTCAAAGCTCTGTGTCAACCTCAAGAATACATATATATTCCAAATTTCAAAGCTCTGTGTCAACCTCAAGAATACATGTATATTCCAAATTTCAAAGCTCTGTGTCATAACCTCAAGAATACATATATATTCCAAATTTCAAAGCTCTGTGTCAACCTCAAGAATACATGTATATTCCAAATTTCAAAGCTCTGTGTCAACCTCAAGAATACATATATATTCCAAATTTCAAAGCTCTGTGTCAACCTCAAGAATACATGTATATTCCAAATTTCAAAGCTCTGTGTCAACCTCAAGAATACATGTATATTCCAAATTTCAAAGCTCTGTGTCAACCTCAAGAATACATATATATTCCAAATTTCAAAGCTCTGTGTCAACCTCAAGAATACATGTATATTCCAAATTTCAAAGCTCTGTGTCAACCTCAAGAATACATGTATATTCCAAATTTCAAAGCTCTGTGTCATAACCTCAAGAATACATATATATTCCAAATTTCAAAGCTCTGTGTCAACCTCAAGAATACATGTATATTCCAAATTTCAAAGCTCTGTGTCAACCTCAAGAATACATATATATTCCAAATTTCAAAGCTCTGTGTCAACCTCAAGAATACATGTATATTCCAAATTTCAAAGCTCTGTGTCAACCTCAAGAATACATATATATTCCAAATTTCAAAGCTCTGTGTCAACCTCAAGAATACATGTATATTCCAAATTTCAAAGCTCTGTGTCAACCTCAAGAATACATATATATTCCAAATTTCAAAGCTCTGTGTCAACCTCAAGAATACATATATATTCCAAATTTCAAAGCTCTGTGTCAACCTCAAGAATACATGTATATTCCAAATTTCAAAGCTCTGTGTCAACCTCAAGAATACATGTATATTCCAAATTTCAAAGCTCTGTGTCATAACCTCAAGAATACATATATATTCCAAATTTCAAAGCTCTGTGTCAACCTCAAGAATACATGTATATTCCAAATTTCAAAGCTCTGTGTCAACCTCAAGAATACATATATATTCCAAATTTCAAAGCTCTGTGTCAACCTCAAGAATACATGTATATTCCAAATTTCAAAGCTCTGTGTCAACCTCAAGAATACATGTATATTCCAAATTTCAAAGCTCTGTGTCAACCTCAAGAATACATGTATATTCCAAATTTCAAAGCTCTGTGTCAACCTCAAGAATACATGTATATTCCAAATTTCAAAGCTTTGTGTCAACCTCAAGAATACATGTATATTCCAAATTTCAAAGCTCTGTGTCATAAGCTCAAGAATACATATATATTCCAAATTTCAAAGCTCTATGTCAACCTCAAGAATACATGTATATTCCAAATTTCAAAGCTCTGTGTCAACCTCAAGAATACATATATATTCCAAATTTCAAAGCTCTGTGTCAACCTCAAGAATACATGTATATTCCAAATTTCAAAGCTCTGTGTCAACCTCAAGAATACATGTATATTCCAAATTTCAAAGCTCTGTGTCAACCTCAAGAATACATATATATTCCAAATTTCAAAGCTCTGTGTCAACCTCAAGAATACATGTATATTCCAAATTTCAAAGCTCTGTGTCAACCTCAAGAATACATGTATATTCCAAATTTCAAAGCTCTGTGTCAACCTCAAGAATACATGTATATTCCAAATTTCAAAGCTCTGTGTCATAACCTCAAGAATACATGTATATTCCAAATTTCAAAGCTCTGTGTCAACCTCAAGAATACATGTATATTCCAAATTTCAAAGCTCTGTGTCAACCTCAAGAATACATATATATTCCAAATTTCAAAGCTCTGTGTCAACCTCAAGAATACATGTATATTCCAAATTTCAAAGCTCTGTGTCAACCTCAAGAATACATGTATATTCCAAATTTCAAAGCTCTGTGTCAACCTCAAGAATACATGTATATTCCAAATTTCAAAGCTCTGTGTCAACCTCAAGAATACATATATATTCCAAATTTCAAAGCTCTGTGTCAACCTCAAGAATACATGTATATTCCAAATTTCAAAGCTCTGTGTCATAACCTCAAGAATACATATATATTCCAAATTTCAAAGCTCTGTGTCAACCTCAAGAATACATGTATATTCCAAATTTCAAAGCTCTG
Source organism: Maratus speciosus (assembly GCA_963932465.1). NCBI lineage: Eukaryota > Metazoa > Arthropoda > Arachnida > Araneae > Salticidae > Maratus > Maratus speciosus. Next base: position 550,876,615 of record OZ010790.1, on the reverse strand, counting down.
TGTCAACCTCAAGAATACATATATATTCCAAATTTCAAAGCTCTGTGTCAACCTCAAGAATACATGTATATTCCAAATTTCAAAGCTCTGTGTCAACCTCAAGAATACATATATATTCCAAATTTCAAAGCTCTGTGTCAACCTCAAGAATACATGTATATTCCAAATTTCAAAGCTCTGTGTCAACCTCAAGAATACATATCTATTCCAAATTTCAAAGCTCTGTGTCAACAGGAAGGAGTGGCAAATAAGTCACAAGATTTGACTGCCACATACAAATTTACAAACAGAATTGTAAGTTAAAAGAAAGCACGTAAGAAATACAGTAAATCCTATTAAAACACAACGTGTCTATATCAAAATCCTGTATTAAACGCAAAAGTTTCACTGTCCTACGGGAGGAATACTATACCATTATACCTGCTAAGACGAAAGCCTGTTTTAAAATGAATTTTTCTCCCGTCCTTTGTGATTCCGTCTTAGCAGGTTTTATTATTGTAAATAAACACAATAAACTTATACAGTAAAACCTGTGAACGCAGTGTTGTTATAGAAAAAAAATTCTAATTTAGCAGGCATAATTGTATAATACTCCTATCGTACAGACAATGAAATTTATACTTTTAAAACAGAATTCCGCTGTAAACAGGTTCCTTTTACACAGAGTTTACTGAATAAAGTACAGGAAAACTTGTGAAAACAGAATCGATAGGAACTGTAACCAAGTCGGAAATTGTACGTCAAACGGGGCAAATGAGGTGCGTTTGTGCTATAACTAGTTTTATAAATATTCAGATCTGGATGCAATAGCTGTTGCATTCTTGTGCAAAATGCATGAATACAAAATTTATTACGATTCTATATATTAAAATTCAGTAATACGGAAATAATAGGACTCCATTTTAAATCTGACGTAATCACCATGGCAACCTATAGAAACATGACCTATCACGGGATATCATTGAATTAATTACGTATATGATAGGATTTAATAGAATGAAGAAATAATGCATAAAAATTTCGCGCATTAAACTGTGTAACACTATTAAAATAAACTGCAAACTATTTTTTCCCATTGGCCGTAATGTAACGGAATACTTTTGACTGTCCCTTTAATTAAACTATACATGCGATTTTCATAAAATTTGAAATGACTCGATAAAATTATATAACGATTATATAAATTAAATTTCAAACCAGTGGGTTCGGTAGTTTTTGCGTTGTTATATGCTGACAGACCGACGGACGGACGGAGCAGCCGACGACTATAGGCGCTACGTATTTATATAACTATGAATGCACCTAAAAAATCCATTTTAGGTAGATTTCCGTCTCGGCAGGTAGATTTGTAAAATATTCCTTTCGAAGGGACCATAAAAAATTCCTTTATAGATAGGTTCTGTCTTCACAGGTTTTACTGTATTAAGTTCAACTCGATACTGACTAACAAATTACCTGATACTAAAAGAAATTTAAACAACTAGAAAACAGAAATTCTGCTTTTTCAAAATTTAGTGTCGCCCCCGATGAAAAAAAATATATAGTATGTATATAAATATAGATAGTTCAGTTTTAAGACTCAAACACGCGCTTTTATTTTATATAAAATGATGTCATCCGCATCCGCTGAAGAATTCCTCATTTACGATCCAGTCTAAACGACATCTACAGTAAAATATGCATAGGACGTGGCTATCGCTGAATAATACACAAATCCAAAAAAAAGAGATTTCGTCATTTAAGAAACTGGACAAAAACAATCGGCTCTCTCGTGATTTTCATTTGTTTGTAATATTAATACAGATACTTAAAATTAAATTTAGTTTATAATAGCTCCATGTTTTATCAGAAATCATTCATTTATATTTTTTCAAAATAGCACGTATTTTAAGTATTTTTTTTTTCAATTTTTATGAGAAAAGGGCAACAAAAAGATATAACAGTTATTTTCCAACTATTTTCACTTTACTTTCTACAGAAATGGAGTGCTTGAGTTGCTAAAATTAAACAAATGGTGCTAAAAACTACAGAAAAATTAATATCTCAAAAATAAATGAGGGTGCAGTTTACAAACAAATTGCATTTAAAAGTACTTTTTTTCCCCAATACGATAGTATAAAAATTGAACTTGTGCGAAACTTAGAAGTTTAAAAAATTGCACTAGAGATTATTCCGTACAATGATACATTTGCTTTGTTTTACGGCTGGCTTATACAACGTAACGTTATTTTTTGGAGACGACACATTAATAGGTGGGAGAAAGAAATAGCATACCGGGGGCTAATAATGTGCATCATGAAAAATCGGCTCATTTGGCGTTCCGCGCAGTGGTTAGCCAAACAGATCTTGGAGCCCCTAAATCGGGACAAGTAACAATATTGTCTAGTAACACTATTGTCAGTGAACTCCCCGATTCCTCTCGCTACTGTTAAACCTATGGGCGTGGAATGCATTCATATATTTAAAATATCACCTTAGGAAATTAATATTTTTAACCCCTTTTTTTCTGTGTACTCATCCTTTCTTATGTCTCTTATTAGGTGCGTTCGTAATTATGTAAATACGTAGCATCTATAGTCGTCGTTCAGTCCGTCCGTCCGCATATAACAGAGCAAAACCTACCCAACCGAATGGTCTGAAATTTTAAACATATAATTGTTGTAAAATTTTGTCGAGCCATTTCAAATTTTATGAAAATCGGATGTATAGTTTAATGATAGGGACAGTCAAAAGTTTTCCGTTACATTAAGGCCAATGGGAAAAAATTATTGCAACTGCATTTTAATGATGTTACAGCCTTCCGAATGGTCTGAAATTTTAACTATATAATTGTTGCAAAATTTTGTCGAGTCATTTCAAATTTTATGAAAATCGCATGTATAGTTTAATGACAGGGACAGTCAAAAGTTTTCCGTTACATTACGGCCAATGGGAAAAAATTATTGTAAATGCATTTTAATGATGTTACAGCCTTCCAAATTTTCTGAAATTTTAACTATATAATTGTTACGAAATTTTGTCGAATCGTTGAAAATTTTATGAAAATTGGATGTATAGTTTAATTACAGGGACAGTCAAAAGTTTTCTATTACATTAAGGTCAATGGAAAAAAAAAATATTTCAAGTGCATTTTGATGATGTTACAGCCTTTCGAACAGAATGAAATTGATATGGACTTACGAAGTGCACTAAAATATACATTCATTACAATATTTTTTGCAAAAAATATTTATAAAACTAGTTATAGTAAGAACGCACCTCATTTGCCACGTTTGACGAGCAATTTCCAACTTGTTTTTCTTAGTTCCCAAAATATTTCTAAAATATAGACTTAATTTTATGTGAAGTGTTAAAATCTTACTTACATCACGCTCGTCATCTTTTAACACATAAAATATTAAGCAAATATCTTAGACATATTTTGACAACTGAGAAAATAAGTTGGAAATTGCTCGTCAAACGTGGCAAATGAGGTGCGTCCGTATTATAACTAGTTTTATAAATGTTTTTTGCACTGCATATAGTACTGAATGTATATTTTAGTGCACTTGATAAGTGCATATCAATTTCCTTCTGTTCGAAAGGCTGTAACATCATTAAAGTGCACTTGAAATAATTTTTTCTCATAGGCCGTCATGTAACGGAAAACTTTTGTCTGTCCCTGAAATTAAACTATACATCCGATTTTCATAAAATTTGAAATGACTTGACAAAATTTTGCAACAATTATATATTTAAAATTTCAGATCATTCGGTTGGGTAGTTTTTGCTCTGTTATATGCGGACAGACGACGGACTGAACGACGACTATAGGTGCTATGTATTTATATAACTACGAACGCACCTAAAAAAGAGCCGTCCTTTAAGAAGAGTACACAGAAAAAAGAAGTTAAAAATATTAATTTCCTGAGGATATATTTTTAGCTTATCAGACGCTAGCTTTTTATACATGTTTCACCGCTAGGTTGTAATTGTATTCAGTAAATATTCGCAGCAAGCCCGTAGGAAGCCTGGGGCCAAGGGGGTGGTCGCTTCGGGCGCGGAAATCGAGGGGACGTCAACTTTATACTACCAACCTAATTTTTTTTCTTTTTTTGTAAACAAAAATATATGTATATACAGGGTTTGTAAGGTAATGAGACTGACTCTGTTAAAAAAGATTTATTGATTTGATCGGCACATATTGTTTAAAGTCTTCAAAATAGTATCTTTAAAGCATCGATACACCGCTGTGAACGCAATTCCCACGCTGCAAAGGTTGCCATAACTTCTTTCAGAGACTCTGTGATAGCCCGTTGGATGGCAGGAACATGGCTTCTCTTGAGCTTTGGGAACAGGAAAAAGTCTGTCGGACTCAAATCGAGACTGTACGATGGCTGCAGCTAGGTTGCAACCCCTATCTGGGTCAAGTAGGCGGTCACAACGAAGGCGGTGGGCAGGAGCGTGCCGAAGGCTGTTTTAGTGGGGGGGTGTGAACTGAATTTTGCCGACTGCAAGATCGGGGGTGAGAAAGGCTTTGTGATAGCCCCCTCCCCCTCAGCGACAGAGTCAACTGTTCTACAACACTGTGTTTATAAAAATCACTAAAATTCTTAACTGTTCACCTGCATTCTCCTTAACCACAGTCAGCTGTTACTGTATGTGTAAATTTTTTTTAAATTTTTACTATATAAGTAGAGTTGAGAATCCTGTTATTAATTAGGATTCTGCTTACGATTTAAAAGGAAATGTGTACGGATGTACTGTACGTTAACCAGTTCTCAAAAGTAACAATTTAAGAATGTTGAAGTACTTCGGAATTTATGTTTCTATAAATAAAATCGCATGCTGTTGTATAATGAAAGTGTATAAATTTTAAAATACATAAAAAAGACAAATCTTTCTTGCTAAAAATAAGATATATATTAGTATAAGAGACTAAAAATTATCCTTCTACATTTTTAAATTACCACCCGCCTATCCTTCAGAATAGCCCATTTTCCAGCTACACTGTCTAAATCCAACATGTCAGTTATGTCTGTTTCACAGGTTAATAGCATTAGTTCGTCCAGTCGCTCTTCCGACATGGTGGTACGCAAGTAATTTTTTACTAACTTTAACCTGCTGAAACTTCTTTCATTACTTTCCACAGTTACTGGAATAATTAAGGCCAACTTGTAGATTGAGTTAACCAAAGAAAGGTTAGGATACAAATGAGCCTTCCCCACAAGTTTTTGCGCTGCTGCGCCAATTGTATCTGATTCAGAACTAGCTATTTCTGAGGACATGAGATCAATTTCGCATTTCAAGTTATCTACATCTTTGAGATCATCAGGGAATAATTGACATAGTTTAGAAATGTCCCCGGTAGAGTTATACTTGATCCTAGATGGAAGGAGACAGGCCAGTGGTTTAACTTTCTCAAATATCAATTTATGAATGTCTCCAAATGCAGTTGTAAGCCAATCTACAACCTTCAAAATTTCTGCTTTAAAATAATTCTCTCGTGTAAATAGAACTGCAGTTTCAGGATTTTTGTCGATCTTCGATGGAGGCCTCCGTCGCCTGTGCCGCTAATTGAACTCATAATCTTGATTTATTCCATGTGTCTTGCAGATGTTGTCAGCTTCCTTAATGATGTTCATTATTACCGCCGCGTCATCTTTCTGGAGTTTTTGAATGCTTTCGTAAGTTTCCTGCATTATGTCGGTTCCCTCTAAAATGTTCAGGTCTTCACGTTGCAACTGCTCTGTTGCTAACTTGGTCTTAAACATAATTGTTTTCATTGCAAGTAAAGAAACAATGAAATCGTATGATATCATTTTGCTTCTTAACCCTGCTGCCTTAGCTCGAGCATCCTTGTCAATCTTCATGTCTTCAGAAATAATTTGCAGAGTATGGATGAGGGCATCATAGGACGATAAAATAGCTCTGACTGAATCCGCTCGCATAGTCCCTCTTGTCTTCGACAAAGATTTCAAGGTAAGACTCTTCTGAAGAACTTCCATTTTCTCTCTCAGTATGCCGAATCGCTTTGTACTCAGTGAAAAGAAGTTATAGAGATCCTGAATACTGTCGTAGAACAATTTTATTATATTGCTTTCTTCGCACGCATGTTCAACACATAAATTCACTTTATGCGCGAGGCAGGGTATGTATAAAATAGATCTACCAGCTATTTCTGAAAGTTTTGATTGACAGCCTAAAATGCGGCCGAACATAGATGACGTGGTGTCATAAGACTGTGCACGAGCTTGGGAAAGCGATATTCCAACTGACTGTAGAATCTCAGAAATAAGCTTAGCCATTCCTTCGCCTGTTTTATCCAGATAATCTTTTAGTTTTAACACCCTTTCTTCTGGCTGAAACTTTGAGGTCACGTATCGGATTACAATTGAGAGTTGGTCAAGATGAGAGAGATCGGGTGTGCTATCAGCCATAACGCTGAAAAATCCACAATTTTTGACATTTGCAGCTATTTTTTCCCGTACACATGATCCAAGAACCCCAATAAAGTCGTTTTGCGACTTATTACTAAGATAGTTGGCATGGTATGGGCGAAGATGATTATCATCAATCCAGTTTTTTAAAGTTGGAATCCACCTTGCCATTAATCTAATGAGCTGAATGTAGTTACCGCTGTCACTTTCGTCCCCGAAATGTGCAAGTGCTTGACGACTTAGATATCTGGTGCAGCCTAGAAGTATATTAATAATCTCTCTACGTTGACTAGATAGAAAGTTGTCAACGTGCTTACTTTTTTGGGCCAAATTATCTAATTTATACACTGCAGCTCTATGAGCATTGCTCGTAAAATGAGCCATTAACTTGCCTTTACGGGTTTTTCCTCGGCCTTTCATCTTATGCCATACACGAATACCAACACTGATACAAGCTTCTTCTGCGTTTTCAGTCCCCGGGCGATCAGAACAAAGTGAACAAGCAAAACAAAATGCGGCATCCAGTTGGTTGCTGTATTCTAAATATGGATATTCTTTATACCAGCAGGAGCTAAACTTATTCTGCTTCTTAGGATCTATGTCATGATTCACTAATGATCTCTGATGTTGATAAGGTCCATGAGACAGGATGAAAAGTTTCTGGTTTTCGGTTAAATTCTTTCCAATACGATCGGCTGGATCACAACTTAGAAAAGTCGAGGTATCTTCCTTTTCAGAAACATTGACATTTTCCATAGAATTGCTAGTTAGGATTTTATCGCATTCCTCAATCAAACTTTCACTGTAGTGCCGAATCCGGTCTGCAAAAGTCTTAACATTCGCAGTAAAATTTTATGAGGAAAATGATGTTTCAGAAACATTTTTACGAAGCTCTGAATTTTACATTTGGATGATCTGTTTGTTTCTACATATTGTACATTGAATCCGTTTTCCTTTCTGGAGGTTGATGTTTTCATTCGGATGAAATTTTCTTATATGGCGATATAAATTTATTTTTTTTCTGTGAAATGTGTGTGAACGCGATCACGGTGTGTGCATAAAATTTTCACTGAATTATCCGCCATCATGCGACAAAAACAAACTTTTGCAAATCGTTCTTTTTCTGTGTCCATGACTTCATCTTTTAAATGCAGTAACCTCAAATAACTAGCGCCAAATCCAGAGCCAAGAGGTCACCAAATTCTAAGAATCAGTCCATAGCAGAAGGGAGCAATTAAAGGTGCTACATGGGAAAACTTACAATAGAGATTGCAACAACCACCCCCCTCCCTCTTCCTTTCACGAAAGCTCAAATTCTCAGAAACGCGATTCTCTCTCTCTCTATCTGTCACCTCCGCTCTCTGACAACCCCTCCCTCTCCCACAGAATCATACACAATCTTCTGTGAGTGGTTCTTTCTTTTCCCCTTTAAAGACGGACAACAGAGAATTGAAATGATACTGACGACGGGAGAGGGTACTTTTTGCAGGGTGTGTTCTCAACTTTCCGACTATTCTAAATTTTACTAACTCTTCCAAATATGTGGGGGGTGTTATACCCCCAACACCCCCCCGCTAGGCACGCCCCTGGCGGTGGGGGCAAAAGCATTGTCGTGGTGGAAATTCCAGCGATCGGCAATCTCCGGTAATTTCCGTTTGATCGCTCTGTGCAGGCACTCAAGGACTTCTTTGTAGAAAACATTGTTATCGATTCTGTAGAAAACATTGTTTGAATACTTTGTGGACTACCCCACGCTTGTCAAAAAAGACTATGAGGACGTCCAGATCGCCCCATGTCTTCAACAATTTCCCATCCGTTCTTGAACTTGCTAAAAAAAACGGAAAACTGGGCCCTTGACAGACCGTCGTCTTTGTAAGCCTCCAATCAAGGTAAGAATCTCGGAAGCAGTTTTGCCAGGTGAAAGCAAACTTTAATCGCGTAGCGCTGCTCTAGCTAACGCTCCATTTTTGACGTTTTCTGCCGTGACAAAAACTCAAAAACAGCTTTTGCGCCCCGCGTGATCCTCACTGCGTCAGAGCTCGGACGCGACTGCCGGCCAGTGCGTTACTTAGCAAAAGAAAATGAAACATGAAGAAGGGAAACTTCCATAGACGTAATATAAATCCCCGACTATCAGCGAAACAGTGCAAATAACTAAGCAGTTGAAGCCGAGTACAGGGGCGAAAGGTAAAACGAAGTTCATTTAGCGAGGTTTGGCGTGATCGCCAGTTGCAATAATTATTAAAATGAGGGGTATGCTGTGGTCACCTTTATCCGCGCGGAAGAAGTGCGCCCCCCCCCCGCCCCTTTCGTGGAGGGAGTCAACACCCAACGGTTAGGTCAAAGATCATACAATATGTTAGATGCAGAAGGTTGGATGAATCTATTATGTAAGTTTTCTAGAGAAAGAGGAACTTTCCATACATAAAATTTATTAATTTACCGTGTCCTACATCACTGAAGATTTTTCCATTGTACGTATTCATCGGCTATTTACTTGCAATGCAGAAAATATATCATGACAACACATAATATTAAAAAATCTAAATTTTTTCTGGCGATATTTTTTCTGGCATATCTCTATATACATAGAGAGAAAAAATCTTGAGATAAACGGAGAGGCATTCACTTTTCCTCGGAAATGAATGCACCGCCGCATATTTTTTTTTTACTTTCATCTTCCCTATTAGTCTACTGAATAAGTATGTTCGCTATTTGTTCCGACATCTACCCTATATATATAAAATCCTAATGAAACGAATTTATGAAACGAATATATGAAACGCCTGAAATGTATCGATTCTTTGAATCGACCGATTAAACAACTGATTTTGTTTCACGGCGATTTCTCCTAAAATATGGAATACTTTGCGATGAAATTAACTCCAAAAATCCGTGTTGATCCACAGATATCAAAACTGGTATTAGAATTTTTAAATTCGAATTAGTTTTCGAAATATTATTTTTTTTTCTAATTTTAAATACATTTTTTCTTATGATGGCAACTCAAATTTTAATCATAACAGAATTTTTTTCTTCATAATTCAGAAAAGGTTACTATTTTAAATTAATTTGGCGACAGTTGGGCCTCCTTTAAATCTATGCTAAGAACAATGCTTTTTTTGTATTTTGTTATCATTTTATTAAATACAAAACTTTCATTTAAAAATGAAACATTTAAATTGATGGCTTTCACTTCTTTAAAAAAAAAAAAAAAAAAAAAAAAAAAAAGAAAAGAAAAGAAAAGAAAAATATTAGACACAGATGTCATATAAGCACCGGGGTACCTAATTGGCGCACAAATGGCATTATTTTGATAGACATGGCAACCCGGCTATTGTTGTTTATTTAATAATAAATGTATATTTACTTTTATTTCTTTTTTAAATTTATATAAATTATTTTGTTCTACAGTAATTAATTATTTTTTTGCTATTTCCTTTTGAAAATAATAGAAGATAATTAAAAAATACGGTACAATGTAGTAGTTATTCCGTCACCCAATTTCGCAAATTATATAAAGCGCCAAACCACTCGCCAAATTGTACAGACTGACAAAATTTTTATTTTAAATAACGAAAGACATTAGTATAACATTAATAAATATAAAAATAAAACGTCGAAATAAAAATCACTTGATGACGTAAACACGTGTAACTTGTTAAAAGTCAAGTGAATGTGACATTTACGATCAAGCATTATTGACATTTAATCTTATAGTTCGCGATAGATTTTTTGTCGACGGGATAACTAAGTAGTACCAAAAATACATATGTAACTGGTATTCGAAAACGAGGCTTTCGCCAAATTTTCGTAAAAAAAAAAAGAATCATGCCAAACATGCGGTGCGTATATGACAATAGTTATGTAACAAACCTTGACATTTAATTTCAACTTCAAATCAATGTTTTAATTTACCACTCGAACAACAACAAAAAAAAAATGCTAACTGGCGAGTTGAAAAAAAGATATTGGCGAGATTTGCACCCGGCTTTTTTTTCTTTCGGCACAGATGTCATATACGGCCCCATATTGGCGCGATTTTTTTTTATGCTAATGTCATATACGCAACGGGTACTTAACTGGCGCCAAAGTATCGTTATTTTGCTTGATATGGTAAGCCGGATGTTGTTGTTTATGCTGATGATGCGTTCTCCAAATTGGCGTTGGAAAAAAAATCGCGCCAATATGGGGGCGTATATGACAGTTGTTCCAAACTTTCATATGAAAGGCGAAGGGATCAGATTGTATTTGTTTATGGCATTTGATGACTTGAACTATTATAATATAGATGAAATGATGGGGATAGAATAATATTTGGCGACTTATCACCCGTGCCTGCATAACATTAAAGTATCAAAATGGCACCTACACTGTTAAAAATGAAGTTAGATGTTTCACCAAGAAAATGGTGAAAAATAGCTGAAATTTAGCTGCAACCGAGATATTGGTGATATGTTTCACCAGTTTATTGGCGCTTTCACAAATACCATTATATTGGTGAAATGTTGAACCATGATTCGGGTTTTTTATAAATCCAATTTTCTGGTGAAAGATTGAACCATAATTCAGGATTTTTTTAAATCCAATTTTCTGGTGAAAAGTTGAACCATGAATCAAGGGTTTTTTTAAATCCGATTTTCTGGTGAAAGGTTGAACCATGAATCAAGGGTTTTTTTAAATCCGATTTTCTGGTGAAAGGTTGAACCATGAATCAATATTTTTTAAATCCAATTTTCTGATGAAACGTTGAACCATGAATCAGTATTTTTTAAATCCAACTTTCTGATGAAACGTTGAACCATGAATCAGGGTTTTTTTTAATCAAATTTTCTGGTGAAAGGTTTAACCATGATTCAAGGTTTTCTCTATTCCAATTTTTTGGTAAAAGGTTGAACCACGATTCAGGTTTCTCTCAACTTTATGGGAAAAGGTTACACCGGATTGTAGTTTTCTTTTTTTCCCCCTCGCTTTGGAGTGAAATGATTAACAAGGACTTTGGTTTTCAATTTATCATTTTATGGTGTAAAAATGAACAAAATTTCAGATTATATGAAATTATGTTGCAGTACGAAAGCATAACTTTTTTGTTTTCATTAAACTGAAAATTATTAAAGTTTTAATTATTGATTCTATTGTCTTTGAAATATATTTAAAAAACAAATGTAAACCAGTTTGATCTAATTTCACAAAATAATCACTTTTTTTTTCTTTCTCTTCCACGAATATTACCATTCTGTCCTTGTACATTTTGGAACATTTCTCTGCACTCAGTTACTTGCTTATTCACAAACCATTCATAATGAAGATTTTTTTTTTAAATAATTTTCTTAGATTTAAATACATATCCTGTTTTTATTATATTTTTTAATTTAAAATCCAGGAAATAAAAAATATTTTTAATAAACATTACTTTAAACAATGCTAATTGGATTTCTTTAAACAATATTAATTTTTGCACAGGTTTGAAAAAAATTTGCTTTCATAATGCACTTAGCTGCTACTTTTATATCTGTAGATTTTTTTTGTTTTTATATTGTTGTGAATCTAAAGATGCTGAAATTTTGATATTATAGTGTTTTCAAATTTTTACCTTCTTTTCACAAAACAAAAAATAAAATATTTCAATTAGCAAAAAATATTTTTAGACATTTCCTCATATCGTTAATATAAAGGTACAATTGTTACACATATGAAAATTTCACCAATCACTATTTTAAGTTATATACATTTTGATAGTACTATTTTTGAACCTTTGGACGATAAAACACATGTTCTGTCCAAAATCCGAATTATGAAAAATTATTACTAATGCATTTATTTTTAAATTAGTATTAAATAAAAATTTGATTTTTCTACTATTGCTGACACATATCGACAGTAACAATAATTTAATAACAGTTACAATAATCCATTTCCCCTTTTCCTCAAATTGAATTATCGTCACATTTTTTTCTTATGTCGTTAAAAGGGGAAAAATTGTAATTTCAAGTGCAATTAAATTAAATCTGCATTTCAATTTACTGATTTTTCATGTTTTTTAAATTAATTTTCAAGCACGGTTCTTTTAAAAATTTATATTGCACACAGTTCGATTATGCAAAATTAACTCATTTAAATATAAAAAAACAACAAAAAGTTCAGCATTCGTTTCTGTTTAACACTCAATAATGAATATAACATTTTTTCAATAAATAAATAAAACACAAACATAACGGATACATAATCAAAATACAGTCTGCCTAAAGTGGAATCGAGGCAATTTTCTGTAGTCGACAATATTCCGCCTTAGACAAATTTTACTTTATATCTATGTATTCGCAGGGACTTTAAAATCTTTCCGAGTTAGACAGATTTCCGTCTTACACAGAGTTTACTGTATATGCGTAAACACTGAATTAATCAGCATAAAAAAATGCAGCTATAAGTAGCAGAATCCTTCATTTAATCTCTAATATCAGCTAACACAAAAGTATTACTTTAAATGAATTTTAAAGCTTTTTTTTTTTAATACACAATGTGTTTTCATAGTATATTAAATACTTAATTTACAGGGTTAATTTAATAACAGCATTGTCGCCAAAAGTGATTAATTATTATTGCTTATATATGTATTTTTTCAGTATTCCTAAATGATAATCTATGATGAAGATTTTTTATTATTTTTTTTAAAATAATAGTAGTAGAAAAAGAAAATATTCACCAACAGCAGCCTTGCAATAGCTGAAAAAAGAAATGGTCACAGACAATAAAATAACAACACAATTAAGTTGGTTTGCTGTATGCCGCTCCATTTATTGAAAATACAAATTATATAATCATTAAATTATATGTATATACGTATATACAGTATGTCAGACTAATATTTACTGTAAATATAATGCCATTTTACATACAGAGTTTCTCTCCGCCAGTTTTAGGAGGGTGCAGTACTGTCTGACCATTCATTTAAAAAAATAGCCTCTTTCTTCCCCAAATGAGGATCATAAATATGACGAGGTCATCAAATATAAAGAATTCTTGAAGCTTAGTATCCAAGTATTAGCAGCTCCAAGCATCAGGTTAATTTCTCCACCTGTTTTAAATGAAAGGGTAAATATTTTAAGACATAAAATTGTTTTTTGTGCAGACATAATAATAAAATTTCACACAGGGAAAATAATCCAAAAACAGCATATCAATCAAATTGTCTTTTACAAGGAAAAGTTTCAGCATTTGAAAAACCAATCTGCTTTTGAAATCCTTTGTGGTCCGCTGGTCTGAAACCACCAAAAATTCAATTGGACCAGTAACTCCCCCCCTCCTCCCCTCTCTCAGAGGGTCACAGGTAAACTTAAATTTTCCCATCCCTGAGAAAACCGCAACCAAACACAAATCACACAATTTTATTTTATTTAAAAAAATAAAATTGCATTGAACCTTAGTAAATTGAAATAATCAGAAATAAAATATCTAATTGATAATTTTGTAGTTTTTTTTATGTACTGTTTATTTAATTTTTAGTAAATTATAATTTTACATTTTATTATGCTGAAAATTTCGGATAACTGCAAAGGAAGTTTGGTTTATTCTAGGAGAGAGGGGCCACTCAAATGGTTAAAGGGATTTAATAGAATTTTATGTAGCAGGCCAGTGATGATGAATGCGGACCATTAAATTCTCATGCTTAAATAAACAATTCTACCACTGAATCAATGTATTGCAAAATGATTAAATTCACTGGGTACAGATTTTTGATTCAAAATAAAATTTGGGAGGATGTGTTGTAGGAAAACAAGGTAATTTGAACTACTGAGGTGTTCGGGCAGAAGGTACCGTTCCAACAGATGATCTCCAAGAATCCCTCCTCAGGCGTTACCGAACTTGTGGTGCACTTTCGACAAGACAGTGCAGTGGGGATTTCTGGACCACTACATATGATGACCACCACTACATATGATGACCACCACTGCATATGATGACCACCACTACATATGATGACCACCACTGCATATGATGACCACCACTGCATATGATGACCACCACTACAATGACCATGACATCGCTCGTAAAACAGGGGTGGGAAACTGTGAATCATTCTGTATGACATCTAGCATCTAAATATGAACTCACCCAAAGTGGGTAATCAGCATTGAGTAGGAGGAGTTTGATATTCTGCACATGGAAGGAAGGCATGTTTTCTGCACGCAAAATCTTCCACACTATTTCATGCTGAATACCCAGTTCAGCAGCAAACGATCGTGTATCGGTCGAAAATGGTAAAAATGAGAAAAAAACAATCTGAAAATTCTTTAGTCAATCTGGTGAAAAAAAAAAAGCAAAATTTGTCGATTGCTTGTAGACACCCCTTTCCCATACCAGGGGTCTGTCCAGATTTTTCTCACAGGGTCCTGTTTTTGTGAAATTATGAAGTTTTTTTTATTTTTGTGAAAATTCTAGTCACAATTTTGTGAATTTTAAATTATCGATGTCTTCATGTTCTATCCTTTATACATAAAAAGCTAAGTAATATGCCCTTTGGCGATTTCAACTGCTTACTTACAGGCCAGATTTTATTTTTAAATGACTAAATGTGTGAAAAGTTCAATTTGAAGGTGAAAAAATTCTGTAAAAGGTCTATTTAAGAGACAAATAATTTTGTGATGGGTCCTGTTTTGGTATAAAAGGTTTTGTGAAGGGTCCTGTTTGGTGATAAAAAATTTTGTGAAGAGTCCTGTTTTAAGATAAAGTATTTTGTGAAGGGTCCTTTAAAGGACCTAAAATTTTCCTAAACATATCTCTGCATACACACAATTTTTGCCAATCAGTGTTAAGAAAAAGCTGTAAAATTCTTCAACTATTAGGTAGACGGAAAATAGTATGAAATTCTTAATCCAAATATGTGGAAAAATATTGCGAAAAGCATAAGTTGGTTGAGGGGTAAAATTTTACAATCGATCGTGATTAAAAACTGATTTACGCCATTTGGTCACAAGAAAAGTCTGCAAAATTCGCCAAACGTCAAAAGAAAACTATTGCAAATTTCATTAATAGGTCACTGAAGATAATCACGAAATTCATCAGTCAATCGTGTGTGTGTGTGTGTGTGGGGGGGGGGGGGGGTCAAGAAAGTCAATTGCTCGCAAAAATTTTATAAAATTCTACTGATAATTCAAAATTTTTTAAAATATGGCAGATTGCTCTTTTTGAGAATACATTCTGTTTTCTAGAAGCAACACTACCAATCTGAACCAAACCGGACAAAATACTCTCCGTCGACATTAAAGGTCTGCACAGCCCGAGCCCCATGCAGGCAAAATGATGGCGAACTCTCAAACGGTCCAGGCCGATAAAAAAAAATTAAGGGGCCTACTAAACTAAAAAAAAAAAAAAATTAAACCTGTGGCTGTACGATCCATGAACGATCAGGGACTACAGTGCCTAACTCTGTTTACTTGACCCTGGGCCCTGAGGTGCTATGCAGCATGTGCCCCGGCCAGGTGGTCAACCCAACAAGAGACCCTCGGTGATTAGTTCCCTAGCACGGTACTCATTTTATCAACCCCGAAGGGATGAATATAAAAAGCAAAGTGTTCCGCCCGGAACTGTTGATGATAGTCACATGATTTAGGCTATTGTTATAGAGATTGTTTTAAAATATCGGTTGACAAAGACTCTGAATGCTTAATTCATTTTATTTTAGCTTCTTTTCAAATGTTTAACTGATCCTCTTTAATCAAAAACGAAAACAACCATTGGATGTCTTAACAGCAACTGATTCTCCGTTAAATTTTTGCAATCAAAGGGAATTGAATGGAAACCTGTTTACAGGGAGATCTGCACAGCTTTTTCAGTATAATTTAATCTTCTCTAATATTTTTAAAACCCATTAGATTTTTAGATTTTCAGATTCTGCGGTGTCTGAACGGGGGTTGGCGAGCGTAGCTTGCAGGGGGCAGAGCCCCCTAGTATATATATAATTATTGAAAGAAATACATATGTTAACGGAGGGGCTTTCACTTCGCCTCAGAAATGAATGCACCGCCGCATATTTTTTGTTTTACTTTTTTCTTCTCAAGGAGTATGGTGAATAAGAATGGTACCTATTTCTTCTTCAATATCTCTAAAATTATTCAGAGAAACAATTCTTTGTGGAACGGAGAGGCATTCACTTTGCCTCAGAAATGAATGCACTGCTGCATATTTTTCTACTTTCCTCTTCCTTATTACTCTGGTGAACAAAAGTGTTCGTTATTTCTTCTGGCATATCTCTATAATGATTGAGAGAAACAAACAATTCCTTATGTTAGCGGAAGGGCATTCACTTTGCCTCAGAAATGGAAGCACCACCGCATATTTTGTCTTTACTTTCCTCTTTCCTATCACTCTGCTGAATAAGAATTTTCTGTATTTTTTCTGTCATATCTCTATATACATTGAAAGAAACAATTCTTGAGATAAACGGAGAGGCATTCTCTTTTCATCAGACAATTATGCTCCACCGCACATTTTTTTAGTGTCCTCTCCAGTAGGAGTATGTTGATTAAGAGTTGTACCTATTTCTTCTTCAATATATCGATAATTACTGAAGAAAACAATTCTTTATGTTAACGGAAGGGCATTCACTTTGCCTGAGAAATGAATGCACCGCAACACATATTTTTTACTTTTCTCTTCCCTGTTAGTCTGCTGAATAAGAATGCTCGCTATTTCTTCTGGCGTATATCTATAATTATTTAGAGAAACACTTTTTTGTGTGAACGGAGGAGCATTCACTTTTCCTCAGAAATGAATGCACCGTCGCATATTTTTTTTACATTCCTCTGAACTATTTGTCTACCGAATAAGAATGCTTGCTATTTCTTCTGGCATGTATCTATAATTACTGAAGAATACTATTCTTTATGTTAACGGAAGGACATTCACTTTGCCTCAGAAATGAATGCACCGCCACATATATTTTTTTTACTTTTCTCTACCCTGTTAGTCTGCTGAATAATTTTCGCTATTTCTTCTGCATGGGTCTATAATTATCGGGAGAGATAATTATTTATGTCAACGGTCATTCACTTTGCCTCAAAAGTGAATGCACCGCCGCATATATTTTTCACCTTCCTCTTCTTTATCAGTGTGATGAATAATTATGTTCGCTATTTTATCTGTCCTGAACCTCTGTATGTCTGTATACCTCTATAATTATTGAGAGAAACCATTCATTAAGTCAACGGAGTTGCTTCAGAAATGAATGCACCGTCGCATGTATATATATATTTTGCTTTCCTCTTTACTATTATAAGCATAGATTAAACTTTGTGCGAATTGTAATAAAAAGCTAAAATCTTAAACAACGATTTTACGCACAAATAACGTACAGAACGATAAAAAAATACCCATACGATCGTTTCGAGGATTCCTCGATCCCCTTCCTCAGTGAGAGAAAAAAAAAGAAAAGACTTAAAATGGGTTCGAAGAACCCCTCGGTTATAGCCCCGTGAACTGGCTTATCGATTGATTGAAATGAATGCACAGCCGCATATTTTTTTAATTTCTTCTTCTGTAGGAGTATAATACTGATTTTGAATGATACCTACTTCTTCTTATATATCTATATTATAAAGGACAAACATTCTATATTATAAAGGACAAACATATCTGTGCGTAACGCATACGTCATTCTGCGAATGGCAACACTTTGAAATTTGAAATGAAATTTCGCTTTTGCAATTTTCGCTACTGCAAATTTTTAAACTTCTAAACATCCCACATTTTAAATGTTTACACCGCCGTATGCAGAAAAAAATGCACTTTTAAATGCAATTTGTTTGAAAGCTGTATCTCAATTTATTTCTGAGATATTAATTTTTTTATAGTTTTTAATACCAATTTTCTAATCGTGGCAACTGAAGTACTTCAATTCTATTAAAAGTGGATTAGTTATTTTTATTGATTATATTCTTACTGATGCCATTTTCTCATTGCAATTAAAAATATCATTTTAAAAAATTTGAACAGAAAATGGCGTTATGCTTTAAAAAAGACACAATTTCCCTGATGAAGCTCTTATATTTCACTATTTTTTCATTTTGCTGATATTGAGTTTCAGACAATAGGCAAAATATTTCAGCGACTGAAAATGACGTCATATTTAAAAGTAAACGATAATTTTATTTGATAAAACGAGATATTTCCCCTTGAATACGTCTAAAAGTTATAAATTTCTGGAATTTTTACGCGCAGGTACAGATATTATACTAACACCTTAAATCACAAGTGGGAATTTTAACATGGAAAGTTGTAATAGTTGACAAACGTGACTTCAAGCTTGAAAAAATATTTATTAATAACCTATTGCGCGTTAAAATGTTTTTAAATGGTTAATATGGATGTGAAACGTGGAAAATGACTTGATTCGGTTTTGAAGTAAAGGTAGAAAATTCTATGATTATGTCAAGGTGAAATCATTTATGCGGATTTTTCATTCCGTAACCAAGCATCAATTAATAACTTAATCAAAATTACTTATCTTGATTATATGTTACTGATTACGTATATGAATAAAGTTTAATTTTTCAATAATTTTAACAGTTGAAGTTTATGAAAAAAGTATTTTGTTAATTTTAGGTTAAAATATGTCTTTGGAGAGTTAAATTAACAAGTGTAAGATGGATTTTTTATTCTAATTATTTTTTGTCGATGTATTATAAATTTGATGCAACACTTCCTTTGTAAACATTTTCTTTCGTCGAAATTCGACGGGTTCCACCTCGTATCTATAATAACTCAGAGAAACAATTCCTTGTTGAACGGAGAGACATTCACTTTGCCTAAGAAATTAATGCACCGCCGCATATATTTTTCCCTTTCCTCTTCCCTATTAGCCTGCTGAATAAGTATGTTCGCTATTTGTTCTGACATATCTCTGGGTCAATCCATTTCAAGTGGTCCAACAAATCATTTATTCGTTGCTCGACCATTTTTAAAAAATCTGAAATTTTTTGTACAACAACCCTAACATATAGAAGTTCAAAAGGACTATTATTTTAATTTTATTAATTTTTGTTTGTGCATGGCGTCCTGCTTTGTTTCATCGTCTGCAGCAATTTTCTCACAAGAAGGGTTTACAAAATTGTAAATAATTCATCATTTATTTCTCCAATTCAAGTGCGAATTAAAGCAATTTGTACACAATACATTGGGCTAAAAATTTAGTAATAGAGTAGTTTCCGAAACTAAATGCTTATTGATGAAATTTAAGCATAAAAATTCAGTTTTTTTTCCAAAATTTGTCCATTTACAAGAGGAAATTTTTCTATCAAGGAAAACTGTCAACATGACATTATTTTTTTTACAAATAGGCCGAAAGTACTTCTACTCACACGCCGAGTTCCAGATCTGGGACTTGCTTTCTCTTCGCTAAAAAAAATCCCAAAATTTTCAAAAATGTCAAAAATCGCACTTTTGAGGCTTTGATATCTCTGGTGGGGCATGAGATAAAAATCTGAAGTTCTGGTTTCTGAGAGTATTGTATGGTAGTGTAATGTACAAGAAATTTCAGGATGGAGATTTGACTCCAAGCTGAGATATGGAAAGGGGAACATGTCAAAACAATGCTGCCAAACTATTGTTTTGTTGTAGTCACAGCTAAGTATTTATCTCAGAGTGTCATTTAAATTAATTTTTTTGATTATCTTTAAATAATAGTAACAGAAAATAAAGCCTTTTGCAAAGCTTAGAAATGAATTAAAAAAAATAATTATCCCTAAGGCCTATTTTTTGTATGGTTTCAGTAATTTTTGTTGTAAGTAATTTTAGTAACTAAAAGAAACCTCAGCAGTTTTACATAAAGAAAAAAATATTTTTATGCAAGACCTGGGACAAAAACAGAATAGGGAAAGGGAAAAGCTGTTAATGTTGTCATAATAGTCGACACATGATCAAACGTGTCAAAACACATTCTTGCTTGTTGGTTTAAAAACCACAATTTTGATCTTTCTCAAAATTTTATTTGTAGGAACCAAGTCTTGTCATCTCTTGATAACTTGATTGAAGATCTTGGCCCTGCTGGCTCATAGAAATGAACTTTGAAATCACTATTTGCAAGTCTCACTTCATTAATAATTCCTAGCTTACTTCTTACGCAAAAATGTCATTTTTCTGCAGTATAAATTTTGAAAGGGCTTTGGATATCTTTACTTTTTGAAAATTACTTGAGGCTGATGCATGGTAACATCGTATAATGTTTCATTTACAGGGATATACTCATGGTAGGAAAAAGTTTCAGGGACTGGCAAGCAGCATTAAAATTGTGGTTTTTAAACCGACAAGCGGGAATGTGTTTTGACACGTTTGATCATGTCTCAACAAGTATGCCAACATTAACAGATTTTCTCTTTCCCTATTCTGTTTTTGTCTCAGTTCTTGTACAAAATTATTTTTCTTCTTTATGTAAAAGTGCTGAGGTTTCTTTTAGTTACTAAAATTACAACAAAAATTACTGAAACCATACAAAATGTAGGCCTTAGGCATAATTATTTTTTTTAATTAATTGCTAAGCTTTGCAAAAGGCTTTATTTTCTGTTATTATTATTTAAAGATAATCAAAAAAATTAATTTAAATGACACTCTGAGATAAATACTTAGCTGTGACTACAACAAAACAATAGTTTGGCAGCATTGTTTTGACACGTTCCCCTTGCCATATCTCAGCTTGCAGTCAAATCTTCATCCTGAAATTTCTTGTGCATTACACTACCATACAATACTCACAGAAACCAGAACTTCAGATTTTTATCTCGTGCCCCACCAGGGATATCAAAGCCTCAAAAGTGCGATTTTTGACATTTTTGAAAAATTTGGGATTTTTTTAGCGAAGAGAAAGCAAGTCCCAGATCTGGAACTTGGCGTGTGAGTACAAGTACTTTCGTCCTATTTGTAAAAAAAATTATGTCATGTTGACAGTTTTCCTTGATAGAAAAATTTCCTCTTGTAAACGGACAAATTTTGGAAAAAAACTGAAACTTTATGCTTAAATTTCACTAACAAGCAGTTAGTTTCGGAAACTACTCTATTACCAAATTTTTAGCCCAATGTATTCTGTACAAATTGCTTTAATCCGCACATGAATTGGAGAAATAAACGATGAATTATTTACAATTCCGTAAACCCTTCATGTGAGAAAATTGCTGCAGACGATGAAACAAAGATGGCCGCCATGCACAAAAAAAAATAAAATTAAATAAAATAAAATAAAATTAAAATAATAGTCACTTCGAACTTCTATCATGTTAGGGTTTTTGTAGTAAAAATTACAGATTTTTAAAAAATTGTCGAGCAACCAGTGCTGGACCACTTGAAATGGATTTACCCCTCTATAATTATCCAGAGAAACAATTCTTTATGGCAACGGAGGGGCATTCACTTTGCCTCAGAAATGAATGCGCCGCCACATATTTTTTTTTTACTTTCCTCTTACTATTAGTCTGCTGAATAAAATTTCTCTCTATTTGTTCTGTCATATCTCAGTAATTATTGAGAGATGCAATTTTTTTAGCAGACCTCAGAATTTTACCTCAGAAATAAATGTATAGCCGCATATTTTTTTTTTTTTTTTTTTTTTTACTTTCTTTATTTCTAGGAGTATGCTGATTAGGAATGGTACCTATTTCTTATTCAGTTTATCTATAAGTATTGGGAGAAATAATTCTTTATGGATACAGAGGGCATTAACTTTGCCTCAGAAATGAATGCACCCCCGCATTCGTTTTTTAATTTTCACTTCCCTATTAATCTGCTGTATCAGCATTTTCGCTGTTTCTTCTGGCGTATCTCTATAATTATTGAAAGAAACACTTCTTTGTGAACGGCTACTTTCTTCTTCCCTATTTATCTGGTGAATAAGAATGTTCTTTATTTCTTCTGGCGTATCTTGGTAATTATTGAGAGAAGCAATTCTTTATGGCAAATCAGGGGCTTTCACTTTTTCTCAGAAATGAAATCATTGTCGCATATATATGTTTTTTACTTTCTTCTTTTCTACGAGAATGCTGATTAAAAATCGGAGAGGCATTCACTTTGCCTAAGGAATGAATGCACAGCCGCATATATATATATATATATCTTTTTTTTACTTTCGTCTTACTATTAGCTTGCTGAATAAGAATGTTCGCTATTTGTTTCAGGCATTCAATAATTATTGGGAGAAATATTTCTTTATGGCAACGGAGAGGCTTTCACTTTGCATCAGAAATGAATGCACCGCCGCATTTGCTTTTTACTTTCCACTTCCCTATCAGTCTGCAGAATAAGAATGTTCGCAATTTCTTCTGGCATATATCTATAATGACTGAGAAAAACAATTCTTTATGTTAACGGAGGGGCATTCACTTTGCCTCAGAAATGAATGCACCGCCGCATATATATTTTTTAATTTCTTCATCTCTAGGAGTATGCTGATTAAGAATGGTACCTATTTCTTCTTCAGTATCTCTATAAGTATTGCGAGAAATAATTCTTTATGGAAACAGAGGGGCATTCACTTTGCCTCAGAAATCAATGCCCCTCCGCATTTCATTTTTTACTTTCCACTTCCCTATTAGTCTGCTGGATAAAAGTTTTCGCTATTTCTTCTGGCGTATCTCTATAATGATCGAGAGAAACAATTCTTTATGTTAGCGGAGGGGCATTCACTTTGCCTCAGAAATGAATGCACCGCCGCATATTATTTTTTTTCTTCTCTAGGAGTATGCTGATTAAGAATGGTCCTATTTCTTCTTCAATATCTCTATAATTACCCAGAGAAACAATTCTTTGTAGAACGGAGAGGCCTTCACTTTGCCTAAGAAATTAATGCGCCGCCGCATATATTTTTCACTTTCTTCTTCCCTATTAGCCTGCTCAATAAGTGTGTTCGCTATTTGTTCTCTCATATCTCTATAATTATTGAGAGAAGGAATACTTTATGGCAACGAAGGGGCATTCACTTTCCCTCAGAAATGAATGCTCCGCCGTTATATATTTTTTTAATACTTTCTCATACTATTAGTCTGCTGAATAAGAATGGTCGCTATTTGTTCTGGCATATCTCAGTAAATATTGAGGTAAATAATTCTTTGCGGCAACTAAAGGACATTCACATTTCCTCAGAAATGAATGCATCCCCGCATATATATATTTTTTTACTTTCTTCTTTTCTAGGCGTATGAATATTAAGAATGGTACCTATTTCTTCTTCAGTATCTCTATAAATTTTGGGAGAAATAATTCTTTATGGCAACGGAGGGGAATTCACTTTGCCTCAGAAATGAATGCACTGCCGCATTTCATTTTTTACTTTCCACTTACCTATTAGTCTTCTTAATAAGCATTTTCGCTATTTCGTCCGGCGTTTTTCTATAATTATTGAGAGAAACACTTCTTTGTATGAACGGAGGGGCATTCACTTTGCCTCAGAAATGAATGCACCGCCGCATATTTTTTTCATTCCTCTTCTCTATTTGTCTGCCACATATGCTTGCTATTTCTTCTGGCATGAATCTATAATTACTGAAGAAAACAATTCTTTATGTTAACGGAAGGACATTCACTTTGCCTCAGAAATGAATGCACCACCGCATATTTTATTACTTTCCTATTTCTTATTACGCTGCTGAATAAAAATGTTCGTTATTTCTCCTGGCATATCTCTATAATGATTGAGAGAAACAATTCATTATATTAGCGGAGGGGCATTCACTTTGCCTCAGAAATGAATGCACCGCAACATGTATTTTTTAATTACCTCTTCCCTGTTGCTCTTCTGAATAAGAATTTTCTTTTTTTTTCTGCCATATCTCTATATACATCGAGAGAAAATATTGTTAACATAAACGGAGAGGAATTCATTTTTCATCAGACATTTATGCTCCACCGCACTTTTTTTTATAGTTTCCTCTTCTGTAGGATTATGGTGATTAAGAGTTGTACCTATTTCTTCATCAATATTTCTAGAACTATTGGTAATATTTCTTTATGGCAACGGAGGGGCATTCACTTTGCATCAGAAATGAATGCACCGCCGCATATATTTTTCCCTTTCCTCTTCACTATTAGCCTGCTGAATAAGTATGTTCGCTATTTTTTCTTACATATCTCTATAATTAGTGAGAGAAACAATTCTTTATGGCAACTCATTAGCTTACACTTTTCCTCAGAAATGAATACATAGCCGCATTTTTTTCTTCTTCATTTCTAGGAGTATGCTGATTAAGAATGGTAACTATTTCTTCTTCAATATCACTGTAAGTATTGGGAGAAATTATTCTTTATGGCAACGGAGGGGCATTCACTTTGCCTCAGAAATGAATGCACCGCCGCATTTGTTTTTTTTTCTTTCTACTTCCCCATTAGTTTGTTGGATAAGCATTTGTGCTTCTTCTTCAGGCGTATCTCTTTAATTATTGAGAGCAACCATTCTTTATGTCAAAGGAGTTGCATTCACTTTGTGTCAGAAATGAATGCACGCCGCATTTGTTTTTTTTTTCTTTTTACTTCCATATTTGTCTGCCGGATAAGCATTTTTGCTACATCTTCAGGCATATCTCATTAATTATTGAGACAAACCATTCTTTATGTCAACGGAGGAGCATTCACTTTGCCTCAGAAATGAATGCACCGCCGCATTATTTTTTACTTTCCACTTCCTTATTAGTCTTCTTAATAAGCATTTTCGCTATTTCGTCCGGCGTTTTTCTATAATTATTGAGAGAACCACTTCTTGGTGTGAACGGAAGAGCATTCACATTACCTCAGAAATGAATGCACCGCCGCATTTGTTTTTTTACTTTCCAGTTCCCTATTAGTCTTCTTAATAAGCATTTTCGCTATTTCGTCCGGCGTTTTTCTATAATTATTGAGAGAAACACTTCTTGGTGTCAACGGTAGGTCATTCACATTGCCTCAGAAATGAATGCACCGCCACATATATTTTTTAATTTCCTCTTCCCTGTCAGCATAATTTTTTTCCTTTTTTCTTCTCTAGGAGTATGCTGAATAAGAATGGTACCTGTTTCTTCTTCAAAATCCCTAAAATTATTCAAATAAAATATTCTTTGTAGAACGGAGAGGGATTTACTTTTCCTCAGAAATGGAAGCAGCACCGCATATTTTGTCTTTACTTTCCTCTTCCCTATCACTCTGCTGAATAAGAATTTTCTGTATTTTTTCTGTCATATCTCTATATACATTGAAAGAAACAATTCTTGAGATAAACGGAGAGGCATTCTCTTTTCATCAGACAATTATGCTCCACCGCACATTTTTTTAGTGTCCTCTCCAGTAGGAGTATGTTGATTAAGAGTTGTACCTATTTCTTCTTCAATATATCTATAATTACTGAAGAAAACAATTCTTTATGTTAACGGAAGGGCATTCACTTTGCCTGAGAAATGAATGCACCGCAACACATATTTTTTACTTTTCTCTTCCCTGTTAGTCTGCTGAATAAGAATGCTTGCTATTTCTTCTGGCGTATATCTATAATTATTTAGAGAAACACTTTTTTGTGTGAACGGAGGAGCATTCACTTCGCCTCAGAAATGAATGCACCGCCGCATATTTTTTGTTTGACTTTTTTCTTCTCTAGGAGTATGGTGAATAAGAATGGTACCTATTTCTTCTTCAATATCTCTAAAATTATTCAGAGAAACAATTCTTTGGGGAACGGAGAGGCATTCACTTTGCCTCAGAAATGAATGCACTGCTGCATATTTTTCTACTTTCCTCTTCCTTATTACTCTGGTGAACAAAAGTGTTCGTTATTTCTTCTGGCATATCTCTATAATGATTGAGAGAAACAAACAATTCCTTATGTTAGCGGAAGGGCATTCACTTTGCCTCAGAAATGGAAGCACCACCGCATATTTTGTCTTTACTTTCCTCTTTCCTATCACTCTGCTGAATAAGAATTTTCTGTATTTTTTCTGTCATATCTCTATATACATTGAAAGAAACAATTCTTGAGATAAACGGAGAGGCATTCTCTTTTCATCAGACAATTATGCTCCACCGCACATTTTTTTAGTGTCCTCTCAAGTAGGAGTATGTTGATTAAGAGTTGTACCTATTTCTTCTTCAATATATCGATAATTACTTTCCTATTCCTTATTACTCTGCTGACTAAAAATGTTTGTTATTTCTCCTTGCATATCTCTATAATGATTAAGAGAAACAATACTTTATGTTAGCGGAGGGGCATTCACTTTGCCTCAGAAATGAATGCACTTCCGCATTTTTTTTTTAAACTTTCCTTTTCCCTATTGCTCTTCTAAATAAGAATTTTCATTTTTTTCTGCCACATCTCTATATACATGCAGAGAAAATATTCTTGACATAAACGGAGAGGCATTCATTTTTCATCATACATTTATGCTCCACCGCACTTTATTTTTTTAGTTTCCTCTCTTGTTGTAGGAGTATGGTGATTAAAAGTTGTACCTATTTCTTCTTCAATGTTTCTATAACTATTAGTAATATTTCTTTATGTCAACGGTGGGGCATTCACTTTGCCTCAGAAATGAATGCACTGCCGCATATGTTTTACCTTTCCTCTTCACTATTAACCTGCTGAATAAGTATGTTCGCTATTTGTTCTTACATATCTCTATAATTATTGATAGAAAGTATTCTTTATGGCAACTCATTGGCTTCCGCTTTTCCTCAGAAATGAATGCATAGCCGCATATTTTTTTTCTTGATTTCTAGGAGTATGCTGATTAAGAATGGGACCTATTTCTTCTTCAATATTGCTGTAAGTATTGGGAGAAATTATTCTTTATGGGAACGGAGGGGCATTCACTTTGCCTCAGAAATGAATGCACCGCCGCAATTGTTTTGTTTTTCTTTCCACTTCCCTCTTAGTCTGCTGGATAAGCATTTTTGCTACTTCTTGAGGAGTATCTCTTTAATTATTGAGAGAAACAATTCTTTATGTCAACGGAGGGGCATTCACTTTGTGTCAGAAATGAATGCACCGCCGCATTTGGTTTTTTACTTTCTACTTCCCTATTAGTCTTCTTAATAAGCATTTTCGCTA
Source organism: Maratus speciosus (assembly GCA_963932465.1). Classification (NCBI taxonomy): domain Eukaryota; kingdom Metazoa; phylum Arthropoda; class Arachnida; order Araneae; family Salticidae; genus Maratus; species Maratus speciosus. The sequence goes on along the minus strand of OZ010790.1, from coordinate 550,849,150 downwards.
TTTCGTCCGGCTTTTTTCTATAATTATTGAGAGAAACACTTCTTTGTGTGAACGGAGGGACATTCACTTTGCCTGAGAAATGAATGCACCGCCACATATACTTTTTAATTTCCTCTTCCCTGTCAGCATATCTTTTTTTCCCTTTTACTTCTCTAGGAGTATGCTGAATAAGAATGGTACTTGTTTCTTCTTCAAAATCCCTAAAATTATTCAAATAAAATATTCTTTGTAGAACGGACAAACATTGACTTTGCCTCAGAAATGAATGCACCACTGCATATTTTATTACTTTCCTATTCGTTATTAGTCTGCTGAATAAAAATTTTCGTTATTTCTCCTGGTATATCTCTATAATTATTGAGAGAAATAATACCTTATATTAGCGGAGGGGCATTCACTTTCCCTCAGAAATTAATGCACCGCCGCGTATTTTTTTTAACTTTCCTCTTTCCTATTGCTCTGCTGAATAAGAATTTTCGCTATTTCGTCCGGCGTTTTTCTATAATTATTGAGAGAAACACTTCTTTGTGTGAACGGAGGGACATTCAATTTGCCTGAGAAATGAATGCACCGCCACATATATTTTTTACTTTCCTCTTCCCTGCCAGCATATTTTTTTTCCTTTTTTCTTCTCTAGGAGTATGTTGAATAAGAATGGTACCAATTTCTTCTTCAATAACCCTAAATTATTCAGAGAAAATATTCTTTGTAGAAAGGAGAGGCACCGCCGCATTTTTTCCCCCTCTTTCCTATTGCTCTGCTGAGTAAGAATTTTCATTTTTTTTCTGCCATATCTTTATTTACATCGAGAGAAAATATTCTTGACATAAACGGAGTGGCATTAACTTTTAATCAGACATTTATGCTCCACCGCACATTTTTTTTAGTTCCCTCTTCAGTATGAGTATGGTGATTAAGACCTGTCTTCACCTTCATTTCTTCTTCAATATCTCTATAACTATTGAGAGTAATATTTTTTATGTCAACGGAATAGCATTGACTTTGCCTCAGAAATGAATGCACCGCCACGTGTAATTTTTACTTACCTCTTCCCTGTTAGTCTGCTGAATAAGAACGTTCACTATTTATTCTTTCATATCTCTATATTTTTTGTGAAAAACAATTCTTTATATTAACGGAAGGGCATTCAATAACCCTAAATTATTCAGAGAAAATATTCTTTGTAGAACGGAGAGGCATCCACTTTGCCTTAGAAATGAATGCACCACCGCATATTTTATTACTTTCCTATTCTTTATTACTGTGCTGAATAAAAATATTCTTTATTTCATCTGGCATATCTCTATAATGATTGAGAAAAAAAATTCTTTATGTTAGCGGAGGTCATTCACTTTGCCTCAGAAATTAATGCCCTGCCGCGTATTTTTTTTTACTCTCCTCTTACCATTGCTCTGCTGAATAATAATTTTAATTTTTTTTCTGCCTTATCTGTGTATACATCGAGATTAAATATTGTTGACATAAACGGAGAGGCATTCATTTTTCATTAGACATTTATGCGCCACCGCACATTTTTTTTTTTTTTTAGTTTCCTCTTCTGTAGGAGTATGGTGATTAAGAATCGTAGCTATTTCTTCTTCAATATTTCTATAACTATTGAGGGTAATATTTCTTTATGTGAACGCAGGGGCATTCCCTTTTCCTCAGAAGCCAATGCACCGCTGCATTTTTTTTTTAAACTTTCCTTTTCCCTATTAGTCTGCTAAATAAGAATATTAACTATTTCTTCTTTTTTTTATATCTATATTTGTTGTGAGAAACAATTCTTTATGTTAACGGAGGGACATTCATTTTGCCTCAGAAATGAATGCACCGCCGCATATTTTTTTTCTTTCCTGTTCCCCACCAGTCTACTCGATAAGAATGCTCGCAATTTCTTCTGCATGCCTCTAATTATTGGGAGAGATAATTATATATATTAACGGAGGGGCATTCACTTTGCCTCAGAAATGAATACACCGCCGCATATATTTTTCACTTTCCTCTTTCCTATTAGTGTGTTGAATAATTATGTTCGCTATTTGCTCAGTCATATTTCTATTATTATTGACAGAAACCTGTCTTTATGTCAACGGAGGGGCATTCACTTTGCATCAGAAATGAATGCACAGCCGCATATATATATATATTTTGCTTTCCAGTTTCCTATTTGTCTTATTACTGAAGAATTACTGAAGAAAACAATTTTTTGTGTTAACGGAAGGGCATCCACTTTGCCTTAGAAATAAATGGAAGGCCGCATATTTTTTTCCCTTTCCTCTTCCTTATTAGCCTGCTGAATAAGTATGTTCGCTATTTGTTCTTACTAATCTCTATAATTATTGAGAGAAACAATTCTTTATGGCAACTCATTAGCTTTCAATTTTCCTCAGAAATAAATGCATAGCCGCATATTATTTTTTTCTTGATTTCTAGGAGTATGCTGATTAAGAATGCTACCTATTTCTTCTTCAATATCACTGTAAGTTTTGTGGGAAATTATTCTTTATGGCAACGGAGGGGCATTCACTTTGCCTCAGAAATGAATGCACCGCCGCATTTGTTTTTTTTTTCTTTCCAATTTCCCATTAGTTTGCTGGATAAGCATTTTTGCTTCTTCTTCACGCGTGTCTCTTTAATTATTGAGAGCAACCATTCTTTATGTCAAAGGTTGTGCATTCACTTTGTGTCAGAAATGAATGCACCGCCGCATTTGTTTTTTTTTCTTTCCACTTCCATATTTGTCTGCTGGATAAGCATTTTTGCTACTTCTTCAGGCGTATCTCTTTAATTATTGAGACAAACCATTCTTTATGTCAACGGAGGGGCATTCACTTTGCCTCAGAAATGAATGCACCGCCGCATTTGTTTTTTTTTCTTTCCACTTCCATATTTGTCTGCTGGATAAGCATTTTTGCTACTTCTTCAGGCGTATCTCTTTAATTATTGAGACAAACCATTCTTTATGTCACCGGAGGGGCATTCACTTTGCCTCAGAAATGAATGCACCGCCGCATTTGTTTTTTTACTTTCCAGTTCCCTATTAGTCTTCATAATAAGCATTTTCGCTATTTCGTCCGGCGTTTTTCTATAATTATTGAGAGAAACACTTCTTGGTGTGAACGTTAGGGCATTCACATTGCCTCAGAAATGAATGCACCGCCACATTTGTTTTTTTTCTTTCCACTTCCATATTTGTCTGCTGGATAAGCATTTTTGCTACTTCTTCAGGCGTATCTCTTTAATTATTGAGACAAACCATTCTTTATGTCAACGGAGGGGCATTCACTTTGCCTCAGAAATGAATGCACCGCCGCATTTGTTTTTTTACTTTCCAGTTCCCTATTAGTCTTCATAATAAGCATTTACGCTATTTCGTCCGGCGTTTTTCTATAATTATTGAGAGAAACACTTCTTGGTGTGAACGTTAGGGCATTCACATTGCCTCAGAAATGAATGCACCGCCACATTTGTTTTTTTTTCTTTCCACTTCCATATTTGTCTGCTGGATAAGCATTTTTACTACTTCTTCAGGCGTATCTCTTTAATTATTGAGACAAACCATTCTTTATGTAAACGGAGGGGCATTCACTTTGCCTCAGAAATGAATGCACCGCCGCATTTGTTTTTTTACTTTCCAGTTCCCTATTAGTCTTCATAATAAGCATTTACGCTATTTCGTCCGGCGTTTTTCTAAAATTATTGAGAGAAACACTTCTTGGTGTGAACGTTAGGGCATTCACATTGCCTCAGAAATGAATGCACCGCCACATTTGTTTTTTTTCTTTCCACTTCCATATTTGTCTGCTGGATAAGCATTTTTGCTACTTCTTCAGGCGTATCTCTTTAATTATTGAGACAAACCATTCTTTATGTAAACGGAGAGGCATTCACTTTGCCTCAGAAATGAATGCACCGCCGTATTTGTTTTTTTACTTTCCAGTTCCCTATTAGTCTTCATAATAAGCATTTTCGCTATTTCGTCCGGCGTTTTTCTATAATTATTGAGAGAAACACTTCTTGGTGTGAACGTTAAGGCATTCACATTGCCTCAGAAATGAATGCACCGCCACATTTGTTTTTTTTTTCTTTCCACTTCCATATTTGTCTACTGGATAAGCATTTTTGCTACTTCTTCAGGCGTATCTCTTTAATTATTGAGACAAACCATTCTTTATGTCAACGGAGGGGCATTCACTTTGCCTCAGAAATGAATGCACCGCCGCATTTGTTTTTTTACTTTCCAGTTCCCTATTAGTCTTCATAATAAGCATTTTCGCTATTTCGTCCGGCGTTTTTCTATAATTATTGAGAGAAACACTTCTTGGTGTGAACGTTAGGGCATTCACATTGCCTCAGAAATGAATGCACCGCCACATTTGTTTTTTTTTCTTTCCACTTCCATATTTGTCTGCTGGATAAGCATTTTTGCTACTTCTTCAGGCGTATCTCTTTAATTATTGAGACAAACCATTCTTTATGTCAACGGAGGGGCATTCACTTTGCCTCAGAAATGAATGCACCGCCGCATTTCTTTTTTTACTTTCCAGTTCCCTATTAGTCTTCATAATAAGCATTTTCGCTATTTCGTCCGGCGTTTTTCTATAATTATTGAGAGAAACACTTCTTGGTGTGAACGTTAGGGCATTCACATTGCCTCAGAAATGAATGCACCGCCACATTTGTTTTTTTTTTCTTTCCACTTCCATATTTGTCTGCTGGATAAGCATTTTTGCTACTTCTTCAGGCGTATCTCTTTAATTATTGAGACAAACCATTCTTTATGTCAACGGAGGGGCATTCACTTTGCCTCAGAAATGAATGCACCGCCGTATTTGTTTTTTTACTTTCCAGTTCCCTATTAGTCTTCATAATAAGCATTTTCGCTATTTCGTCCGGCGTTTTTCTATAATTATTGAGAGAAACACTTCTTGGTGTGAACGTTAGGGCATTCACATTGCCTCAGAAATGAATGCACCGCCACATTTGTTTTTTTTTCTTTCCACTTCCATATTTGTCTGCTGGATAAGCATTTTTGCTACTTCTTCAGGCGTATCTCTTTAATTATTGAGACAAACCATTCTTTATGTCAACGGAGGGGCATTCACTTTGCCTCAGAAATGAATGCACCGCCGCATTTGTTTTTTTACTTTCCAGTTCCCTATTAGTCTTCATAATAAGCATTTTCGCTATTTCGTCCGGCGTTTTTCTATAATTATTGAGAGAAACACTTCTTGGTGTGAACGTTAGGGCATTCACATTGCCTCAGAAATGAATGCACCGCCACATATATTTTGTACTTTCCTCTTCCCTGTCAGCATAAGTTTTCCCCTTTTTCTTCTCTAGGAGTATGCTGAATAAGAATGGTACTTGTTTCTTCTCCAAAATCCCTAAAATTATTCAAATAAAATATTCTTTGTAGAATGGAGAGACATTCACTTTGCCTCCGAAATTAATGCACCACCGTATATTTTATTACTTTCCTATTCGTTATTAGTCTGCTGAATAAAAATTTTCGTTATTTCTCCTGGCATATCTCTATAATGATTTAGAGAAACAATTCCTTATATTAGCGGAAGGGCATTCACTTTGCCTCAGAAATGAATGCACCGCCGCATTTTTTTAAACTTTCCTGTTCCCTATTAGTCTGCTAAATAAGAATATTAACTATTTCTTCTTTTTTTTATATCTATATATGTTGTGAGAAACAATTCTTTATGTTAACGGAGGGACATTCATTTTGCCTCAGAAATGAATACACCGCCGCATATTTTTTTTCTTTCCTGTTCCCCACCAGTGTACAGGATAAGAATGCTCGCAATTTCTTCTGCATGTCTCTATAATTATTGGGAGAGATAATTATATATATTAACAGAGGGGCATTCACTTTGCCTCAGAAATGAATGCACCGCCGCATATATTTTTCACTTTCCTCTTTCCCATTAGTGTGCTGAACATTTATGTTCGCTATTTGCTCAGTCATATTTCTATTATTATTGAGAGAAAACTTTCTTTATGTCAACGGAGGGGCATTCACTTTGCCTCAGAAATGAATGCACCGCCGCATATATATATTTTTTTTGCTTTCCAGTTTCCTATTTATCTGCTGAATAAGAATGTTTGCAACTTCTTCTGGCATATCTCTCTAATTACTGAAGAAAACAATTCTTTGTGTTAACGGAAGGGCATCCACTTTGCCTTACAAATAAATGGAAGGCAGCATATTTTTTATCCTTTCCTTTTCCTTATTACCCTGCTGAATAAGTATGTTCGTTATTTGTTCTTACATAATTCTATAATTATTGAGAGAAACAATTCTTTATGGCAACTCATTAGCTTTCACTTTTCCTCAGAAATGAATGCATAGCCGCATATTTTTTTTTCTTGATTTCTAGGAGTATGCTGATTAAGAATGCTACCTATTTCTTCTTCAATATCACTGTAAGTTTTGTGAGAAATAATTCTTTATGGCAACGGAGGGGCATTCACTTTGCCTCAGAAATGAATGCACCGCCGCATTTGTTTTTTTTTCTTTCCAATTTCCCATTAGTTTGCTGGATAAGCATTTTTGCTTCTTCTTCACGCGTTTCTCTTTAATTATTGAGAGCAACCATTCTTTATGGCCAACGTGATGCATTCACTTTGTGTCAGAAATGAATGCACCACCGCATTTGTTTTTTTTTTCTTTCCACTTCCATATTTGTCTGCTGGATAAGCATTTTTGCTACTTCTTCAGGCGTTTCTCTTTAATTATTGAGACAAACCATTCTTTATGTCAACGGAGGGGCATTCACTTTGCCTCAGAAATGAATGCACCGCCGCATTTGTTTTTTTACTTTCCAGTTCCCTATTAGTCTTCATAATAAGCATTTTCGCTATTTCGTCCGGCGTTTTTCTATAATTATTGAGAGAAACACTTCTTGGTGTGAACGTTAGGGCATTCACATTGCCTCAGAAATGAACGCACCGCCACATATATTTTGTACTTTCCTCTTCCCTGTCAGCATAAGTTTTCCCCTTTTTCTTCTCTAGGAGTATGCTGAATAAGAATGGTACTTGTTTCTTCTCCAAAATCCCTAAAATTATTCAAATAAAATATTCTTTGTAGAATGGAGAGACATTCACTTTGCCTCAGAAATTAATGCACCACCGCATATTTTATTACTTTCCTATTCGTTATTAGTCTGCTGAATAAAAATTTTCGTTATTTCTCCTGGCATATCTCTATAATGATTTAGAGAAACAATTCCTTATATTAGCGGAAGGGCATTCACTTTGCCTCAGAAATGAATGCACCGCCGCATTTTTTTTAACTTTCCTGTTCCCTATTATTCTGCTAAATAAGAATGTTAACTATTTCTTCTTTTTTTTTATATCTATATTTGTTGTAAGAAAGAATTCTTTATGTTAACGGAGGGACATTGATTTTGCCTCAGAAATGAATACACCGCCGCATATTTTTTTTCTTTCCTGGTCCCCACCAGTGTACTCGATAAGAATGCTCGCAATTTCTTCTGCATGTCTCTATAATTATTGCGAGAGATAATTATATATATTAACGGAGGGGCATTCACTTTGCCTCAGAAATGAATGCACCGCCGCATATATTTTTCACTTTCCTCTTTCCTATTAGTGTGCTGAATATTTATGTTCGCTATTTGATCAGTCATATTTCTATTATTATTGAGAGAAAAATTTCTTTATGTCATCGGAGGGGCATTCACTTTGCCTCAGAAATGAATGCACCGCCGCATATATATATATTTTTTGCTTTCCAGTTTCCTATTTATCAGCTGAATAAGAATGTTTGCAACTTCTTCTGGCATATCTCTCTAATTACTGAAGAAAACAATTCTTTGTGTTAACGGAAGGGCATCCACTTTGCCTTAGAAATAAATGGAAGGCAGCATATTTTTTTTCCTTTCCTCTTCTTTATTAATCTGCTAAATAAGTATGTTCGCTATTTGTTCTTACTAATCTCTATAATTAATGAGAGAAACAATTCTTTATGGCAACTCATTAGCTTTCAATTTTCCTCAGAAATGAATGCATAGCCGCATATTTTTTTTTTCTTTCTAGGAGTATGCTGATTAAGAATGCTACCTATTTCTTCTTCAATATCACTGTAAGTTTTGTGGGAAATTATTCTTTATGGCAACGGAGGGGCATTCACTTTGCCTCAGAAATGAATGCACCGCCGCATTTGTTTTTTTTTCTTTCCAATTTCCCATTAGTTTGCTGGATAAGCATTTTTGCTTCTTCTTCACGCGTTTCTCTTTAATTATTGAGAGCAACCATTCTTTATGTCAAAGGTTGTGCATTCACTTTGTGTCAGAAATGAATGCACCGCCGCATTTGTTTTTTTTTCTTTCCACTTCCATATTTGTCTGCTGGATAAGCATTTTTGCTACTTCTTCAGGCGTATCTCTTTAATTATTGAGACAAACCATTCTTTATGTCAACGGAGGGGCATTCACTTTGCCTCCGAAATGAATGCACCGCCGCATTTGTTTTTTTACTTTCCAGTTCCCTATTAGTCTTCATAATAAGCATTTTCGCTATTTCGTCCGGCTTTTTCTATAATTATTGAGAGAAACACTTCTTGGTGTGAACGTTAGGGCATTCACATTGCCTCAGAAATGAATGCACCGCCACATATATTTTGTACTTTCCTCTTCCCTGTCAGCATAAGTTTTCCCCTTTTTCTTCTCTAGGAGTATGCTGAATAAGAATGGTACTTGTTTCTTCTCCAAAATCCCTAAAATTATTCAAATAAAATATTCTTTGTAGAATGGAGAGACATTCACTTTGCCTCAGAAATTAATGCACCACCGCATATTTTATTACTTTCCTATTCGTTATTAGTCTGCTGAATAAAAATTTTCGTTATTTCTCCTGGCATATCTCTATAATGATTTAGAGAAACAATTCCTTATATTAGCGGAAGGGCATTCACTTTGCCTCAGAAATGAATGCACCGCCGCATTTTTTTTAACTTTCCTGTTCCATATTATTCTGCTAAATAAGAATGTTAACTATTTCTTCTTTTTTTTTATATCTATATTTGTTGTAAGAAAGAATTCTTTATGTTAACGGAGGGACATTCATTTTGCCTCAGAAATGAATACACCGCCGCATATTTTTTTTCTTTCCTGTTCCCCACCAGTGTACTCGATAAGAATGCTTGCAATTTCTTCTGCATGTCTCTATAATTATTGGGAGAGATAATTATATATATTAACGGGGGGGCATTCACTTTGCCTCAGAAATGAATGCACCGCCGCATATATTTTTCACTTTCCTCTTTCTTATTAGTGTGCTGAATATTTATGTTCGCTATTTGATCAGTCATATTTCTATTATTATTGAGAGAAAAATTTCTTTATGTCAACGGAGGGGCATTCACTTTGCCTCAGAAATGAATGCACCGCCGCATATATATATATTTTTTTCTTTCCAGTTTCCTATTTATCTGCTGAATAAGAATGTTTGCAACTTCTTCTGGCATATCTCTCTAATTAATGAAGAAAACAATTCTTTGTGTTAACGGAAGGGCATCCACCTTGCCTTAGAAATAAATGGAAGGCAGCATATTTTTTTTCCTTTCCTTTTCCTTATTACCCTGCTGAATAAGTATGTTCGCTATTTGTTCTTACATATCTCTATAATTATTGAGAGAAACAATTCTTTATGGCAACTCATTAGCTTTCACTTTTCCTCAGAAATGAATGCATAGCCGCATATTTTTTTTTCTTGATTTCTAGGAGTATGCTGATTAAGAATGCTACCTATTTCTTCTTCAATATCACTGTAAGTTTTGTGAGAAATAATTCTTTATGGCAACGGAGGGGCATTCACTTAGCCTCAGAAATGAATGCACCGCCGCATTTGTTTTTTTTTCTTTCCAATTTCCCATTAGTTTGCTGGATAAGCATTTTTGCTTCTTCTTCACGCGTTTCTCTTTAATTATTGAGAGCAACCATTCTTTATGGCCAACGTGATGCATTCACTTTGTGTCAGAAATGAATGCACCACCGCATTTGTTTTTTTTTTCTTTCCACTTCCATATTTGTCTGCTGGATAAGCATTTTTGCTACTTCTTCAGGCGTTTCTCTTTAATTATTGAGACAAACCATTCTTTATGTCAACGGAGGGGCATTCACTTTGCCTCAGAAATGAATGCACCGCCGCATTTGTTTTTTTTTACTTTCCAGTTCCCTAATAGTCTTCTTAATAAGCATTTTCGCTATTTCGTCCGGCGTTTTTCTATAATTATTGAGAGAAACACTTCTTGGTGTGAACGTTAGGGCATTCACATTGCCTCAGAAATGAATGCACCGCCACATTTGTTTTTTTTCTTTCCACTTCCATATTTGTCTGCTGGATAAGCATTTTTGCTACTTCTTCAGGCGTATCTCTTTAATTATTGAGACAAACCATTCTTTATGTCAACGGAGGGGCATTCACTTTGCCTCAGAAATGAATGCACCGCCGCATTTGTTTTTTTACTTTCCAGTTCCCTATTAGTCTTCATAATAAGCATTTTCGCTATTTCGTCCGGCGTTTTTCTATAATTATTGAGAGAAACACTTCTTGGTGTGAACGTTAGGGCATTCACATTGCCTCAGAAATGAATGCACCGCCACATTTGTTTTTTTTTTCTTTCCACTTCCATATTTGTCTGCTGGATAAGCATTTTTGCTACTTCTTCAGGCGTATCTCTTTAATTATTGAGACAAACCATTCTTTATGTCAACGGAGGGGCATTCACTTTGCCTCAGAAATGAATGCACCGCCGTATTTGTTTTTTTACTTTCCAGTTCCCTATTAGTCTTCATAATAAGCATTTTCGCTATTTCGTCCGGCGTTTTTCTATAATTATTGAGAGAAACACTTCTTGGTGTGAACGTTAGGGCATTCACATTGCCTCAGAAATGAATGCACCGCCACATTTGTTTTTTTTTCTTTCCACTTCCATATTTGTCTGCTGGATAAGCATTTTTGCTACTTCTTCAGGCGTATCTCTTTAATTATTGAGACAAACCATTCTTTATGTCAACGGAGGGGCATTCACTTTGCCTCAGAAATGAATGCACCGCCGCATTTGTTTTTTTACTTTCCAGTTCCCTATTAGTCTTCATAATAAGCATTTTCGCTATTTCGTCCGGCGTTTTTCTATAATTATTGAGAGAAACACTTCTTGGTGTGAACGTTAGGGCATTCACATTGCCTCAGAAATGAATGCACCGCCACATATATTTTGTACTTTCCTCTTCCCTGTCAGCATAAGTTTTCCCCTTTTTCTTCTCTAGGAGTATGCTGAATAAGAATGGTACTTGTTTCTTCTCCAAAATCCCTAAAATTATTCAAATAAAATATTCTTTGTAGAATGGAGAGACATTCACTTTGCCTCCGAAATTAATGCACCACCGTATATTTTATTACTTTCCTATTCGTTATTAGTCTGCTGAATAAAAATTTTCGTTATTTCTCCTGGCATATCTCTATAATGATTTAGAGAAACAATTCCTTATATTAGCGGAAGGGCATTCACTTTGCCTCAGAAATGAATGCACCGCCGCATTTTTTTAAACTTTCCTGTTCCCTATTAGTCTGCTAAATAAGAATATTAACTATTTCTTCTTTTTTTTATATCTATATATGTTGTGAGAAACAATTCTTTATGTTAACGGAGGGACATTCATTTTGCCTCAGAAATGAATACACCGCCGCATATTTTTTTTCTTTCCTGTTCCCCACCAGTGTACAGGATAAGAATGCTCGCAATTTCTTCTGCATGTCTCTATAATTATTGGGAGAGATAATTATATATATTAACAGAGGGGCATTCACTTTGCCTCAGAAATGAATGCACCGCCGCATATATTTTTCACTTTCCTCTTTCCCATTAGTGTGCTGAACATTTATGTTCGCTATTTGCTCAGTCATATTTCTATTATTATTGAGAGAAAACTTTCTTTATGTCAACGGAGGGGCATTCACTTTGCCTCAGAAATGAATGCACCGCCGCATATATATATTTTTTTTGCTTTCCAGTTTCCTATTTATCTGCTGAATAAGAATGTTTGCAACTTCTTCTGGCATATCTCTCTAATTACTGAAGAAAACAATTCTTTGTGTTAACGGAAGGGCATCCACTTTGCCTTACAAATAAATGGAAGGCAGCATATTTTTTATCCTTTCCTTTTCCTTATTACCCTGCTGAATAAGTATGTTCGTTATTTGTTCTTACATAATTCTATAATTATTGAGAGAAACAATTCTTTATGGCAACTCATTAGCTTTCACTTTTCCTCAGAAATGAATGCATAGCCGCATATTTTTTTTTCTTGATTTCTAGGAGTATGCTGATTAAGAATGCTACCTATTTCTTCTTCAATATCACTGTAAGTTTTGTGAGAAATAATTCTTTATGGCAACGGAGGGGCATTCACTTTGCCTCAGAAATGAATGCACCGCCGCATTTGTTTTTTTTTCTTTCCAATTTCCCATTAGTTTGCTGGATAAGCATTTTTGCTTCTTCTTCACGCGTTTCTCTTTAATTATTGAGAGCAACCATTCTTTATGGCCAACGTGATGCATTCACTTTGTGTCAGAAATGAATGCACCACCGCATTTGTTTTTTTTTTCTTTCCACTTCCATATTTGTCTGCTGGATAAGCATTTTTGCTACTTCTTCAGGCGTTTCTCTTTAATTATTGAGACAAACCATTCTTTATGTCAACGGAGGGGCATTCACTTTGCCTCAGAAATGAATGCACCGCCGCATTTGTTTTTTTACTTTCCAGTTCCCTATTAGTCTTCATAATAAGCATTTTCGCTATTTCGTCCGGCGTTTTTCTATAATTATTGAGAGAAACACTTCTTGGTGTGAACGTTAGGGCATTCACATTGCCTCAGAAATGAACGCACCGCCACATATATTTTGTACTTTCCTCTTCCCTGTCAGCATAAGTTTTCCCCTTTTTCTTCTCTAGGAGTATGCTGAATAAGAATGGTACTTGTTTCTTCTCCAAAATCCCTAAAATTATTCAAATAAAATATTCTTTGTAGAATGGAGAGACATTCACTTTGCCTCAGAAATTAATGCACCACCGCATATTTTATTACTTTCCTATTCGTTATTAGTCTGCTGAATAAAAATTTTCGTTATTTCTCCTGGCATATCTCTATAATGATTTAGAGAAACAATTCCTTATATTAGCGGAAGGGCATTCACTTTGCCTCAGAAATGAATGCACCGCCGCATTTTTTTTAACTTTCCTGTTCCCTATTATTCTGCTAAATAAGAATGTTAACTATTTCTTCTTTTTTTTTATATCTATATTTGTTGTAAGAAAGAATTCTTTATGTTAACGGAGGGACATTGATTTTGCCTCAGAAATGAATACACCGCCGCATATTTTTTTTCTTTCCTGGTCCCCACCAGTGTACTCGATAAGAATGCTCGCAATTTCTTCTGCATGTCTCTATAATTATTGCGAGAGATAATTATATATATTAACGGAGGGGCATTCACTTTGCCTCAGAAATGAATGCACCGCCGCATATATTTTTCACTTTCCTCTTTCCTATTAGTGTGCTGAATATTTATGTTCGCTATTTGATCAGTCATATTTCTATTATTATTGAGAGAAAAATTTCTTTATGTCATCGGAGGGGCATTCACTTTGCCTCAGAAATGAATGCACCGCCGCATATATATATATTTTTTGCTTTCCAGTTTCCTATTTATCAGCTGAATAAGAATGTTTGCAACTTCTTCTGGCATATCTCTCTAATTACTGAAGAAAACAATTCTTTGTGTTAACGGAAGGGCATCCACTTTGCCTTAGAAATAAATGGAAGGCAGCATATTTTTTTTCCTTTCCTCTTCTTTATTAATCTGCTAAATAAGTATGTTCGCTATTTGTTCTTACTAATCTCTATAATTAATGAGAGAAACAATTCTTTATGGCAACTCATTAGCTTTCAATTTTCCTCAGAAATGAATGCATAGCCGCATATTTTTTTTTTCTTTCTAGGAGTATGCTGATTAAGAATGCTACCTATTTCTTCTTCAATATCACTGTAAGTTTTGTGGGAAATTATTCTTTATGGCAACGGAGGGGCATTCACTTTGCCTCAGAAATGAATGCACCGCCGCATTTGTTTTTTTTTCTTTCCAATTTCCCATTAGTTTGCTGGATAAGCATTTTTGCTTCTTCTTCACGCGTTTCTCTTTAATTATTGAGAGCAACCATTCTTTATGTCAAAGGTTGTGCATTCACTTTGTGTCAGAAATGAATGCACCGCCGCATTTGTTTTTTTTTCTTTCCACTTCCATATTTGTCTGCTGGATAAGCATTTTTGCTACTTCTTCAGGCGTATCTCTTTAATTATTGAGACAAACCATTCTTTATGTCAACGGAGGGGCATTCACTTTGCCTCCGAAATGAATGCACCGCCGCATTTGTTTTTTTACTTTCCAGTTCCCTATTAGTCTTCATAATAAGCATTTTCGCTATTTCGTCCGGCTTTTTCTATAATTATTGAGAGAAACACTTCTTGGTGTGAACGTTAGGGCATTCACATTGCCTCAGAAATGAATGCACCGCCACATATATTTTGTACTTTCCTCTTCCCTGTCAGCATAAGTTTTCCCCTTTTTCTTCTCTAGGAGTATGCTGAATAAGAATGGTACTTGTTTCTTCTCCAAAATCCCTAAAATTATTCAAATAAAATATTCTTTGTAGAATGGAGAGACATTCACTTTGCCTCAGAAATTAATGCACCACCGCATATTTTATTACTTTCCTATTCGTTATTAGTCTGCTGAATAAAAATTTTCGTTATTTCTCCTGGCATATCTCTATAATGATTTAGAGAAACAATTCCTTATATTAGCGGAAGGGCATTCACTTTGCCTCAGAAATGAATGCACCGCCGCATTTTTTTTAACTTTCCTGTTCCATATTATTCTGCTAAATAAGAATGTTAACTATTTCTTCTTTTTTTTTATATCTATATTTGTTGTAAGAAAGAATTCTTTATGTTAACGGAGGGACATTCATTTTGCCTCAGAAATGAATACACCGCCGCATATTTTTTTTCTTTCCTGTTCCCCACCAGTGTACTCGATAAGAATGCTTGCAATTTCTTCTGCATGTCTCTATAATTATTGGGAGAGATAATTATATATATTAACGGGGGGGCATTCACTTTGCCTCAGAAATGAATGCACCGCCGCATATATTTTTCACTTTCCTCTTTCTTATTAGTGTGCTGAATATTTATGTTCGCTATTTGATCAGTCATATTTCTATTATTATTGAGAGAAAAATTTCTTTATGTCAACGGAGGGGCATTCACTTTGCCTCAGAAATGAATGCACCGCCGCATATATATATATTTTTTTCTTTCCAGTTTCCTATTTATCTGCTGAATAAGAATGTTTGCAACTTCTTCTGGCATATCTCTCTAATTAATGAAGAAAACAATTCTTTGTGTTAACGGAAGGGCATCCACCTTGCCTTAGAAATAAATGGAAGGCAGCATATTTTTTTTCCTTTCCTTTTCCTTATTACCCTGCTGAATAAGTATGTTCGCTATTTGTTCTTACATATCTCTATAATTATTGAGAGAAACAATTCTTTATGGCAACTCATTAGCTTTCACTTTTCCTCAGAAATGAATGCATAGCCGCATATTTTTTTTTCTTGATTTCTAGGAGTATGCTGATTAAGAATGCTACCTATTTCTTCTTCAATATCACTGTAAGTTTTGTGAGAAATAATTCTTTATGGCAACGGAGGGGCATTCACTTAGCCTCAGAAATGAATGCACCGCCGCATTTGTTTTTTTTTCTTTCCAATTTCCCATTAGTTTGCTGGATAAGCATTTTTGCTTCTTCTTCACGCGTTTCTCTTTAATTATTGAGAGCAACCATTCTTTATGGCCAACGTGATGCATTCACTTTGTGTCAGAAATGAATGCACCACCGCATTTGTTTTTTTTTTCTTTCCACTTCCATATTTGTCTGCTGGATAAGCATTTTTGCTACTTCTTCAGGCGTTTCTCTTTAATTATTGAGACAAACCATTCTTTATGTCAACGGAGGGGCATTCACTTTGCCTCAGAAATGAATGCACCGCCGCATTTGTTTTTTTTTACTTTCCAGTTCCCTAATAGTCTTCTTAATAAGCATTTTCGCTATTTCGTCCGGCGTTTTTCTATAATTATTGAGAGAAACACTTCTTGGTGTGAACGTTAGGGCATTCACATTGCCTCAGAAATGAATGCACCGCCACATTTGTTTTTTTTCTTTCCACTTCCATATTTGTCTGCTGGATAAGCATTTTTGCTACTTCTTCAGGCGTATCTCTTTAATTATTGAGACAAACCATTCTTTATGTCAACGGAGGGGCATTCACTTTGCCTCAGAAATGAATGCACCGCCGCATTTGTTTTTTTACTTTCCAGTTCCCTATTAGTCTTCATAATAAGCATTTTCGCTATTTCGTCCGGCGTTTTTCTATAATTATTGAGAGAAACACTTCTTGGTGTGAACGTTAGGGCATTCACATTGCCTCAGAAATGAATGCACCGCCACATTTGTTTTTTTTTTCTTTCCACTTCCATATTTGTCTGCTGGATAAGCATTTTTGCTACTTCTTCAGGCGTATCTCTTTAATTATTGAGACAAACCATTCTTTATGTCAACGGAGGGGCATTCACTTTGCCTCAGAAATGAATGCACCGCCGTATTTGTTTTTTTACTTTCCAGTTCCCTATTAGTCTTCATAATAAGCATTTTCGCTATTTCGTCCGGCGTTTTTCTATAATTATTGAGAGAAACACTTCTTGGTGTGAACGTTAGGGCATTCACATTGCCTCAGAAATGAATGCACCGCCACATTTGTTTTTTTTTCTTTCCACTTCCATATTTGTCTGCTGGATAAGCATTTTTGCTACTTCTTCAGGCGTATCTCTTTAATTATTGAGACAAACCATTCTTTATGTCAACGGAGGGGCATTCACTTTGCCTCAGAAATGAATGCACCGCCGCATTTGTTTTTTTACTTTCCAGTTCCCTATTAGTCTTCATAATAAGCATTTTCGCTATTTCGTCCGGCGTTTTTCTATAATTATTGAGAGAAACACTTCTTGGTGTGAACGTTAGGGCATTCACATTGCCTCAGAAATGAATGCACCGCCACATATATTTTGTACTTTCCTCTTCCCTGTCAGCATAAGTTTTCCCCTTTTTCTTCTCTAGGAGTATGCTGAATAAGAATGGTACTTGTTTCTTCTCCAAAATCCCTAAAATTATTCAAATAAAATATTCTTTGTAGAATGGAGAGACATTCACTTTGCCTCCGAAATTAATGCACCACCGTATATTTTATTACTTTCCTATTCGTTATTAGTCTGCTGAATAAAAATTTTCGTTATTTCTCCTGGCATATCTCTATAATGATTTAGAGAAACAATTCCTTATATTAGCGGAAGGGCATTCACTTTGCCTCAGAAATGAATGCACCGCCGCATTTTTTTAAACTTTCCTGTTCCCTATTAGTCTGCTAAATAAGAATATTAACTATTTCTTCTTTTTTTTATATCTATATATGTTGTGAGAAACAATTCTTTATGTTAACGGAGGGACATTCATTTTGCCTCAGAAATGAATACACCGCCGCATATTTTTTTTCTTTCCTGTTCCCCACCAGTGTACAGGATAAGAATGCTCGCAATTTCTTCTGCATGTCTCTATAATTATTGGGAGAGATAATTATATATATTAACAGAGGGGCATTCACTTTGCCTCAGAAATGAATGCACCGCCGCATATATTTTTCACTTTCCTCTTTCCCATTAGTGTGCTGAACATTTATGTTCGCTATTTGCTCAGTCATATTTCTATTATTATTGAGAGAAAACTTTCTTTATGTCAACGGAGGGGCATTCACTTTGCCTCAGAAATGAATGCACCGCCGCATATATATATATTTTTTGCTTTCCAGTTTCCTATTTATCTGCTGAATAAGAATGTTTGCAACTTCTTCTGGCATATCTCTCTAATTACTGAAGAAAACAATTCTTTGTGTTAACGGAAGGGCATCCACTTTGCCTTACAAATAAATGGAAGGCAGCATATTTTTTATCCTTTCCTTTTCCTTATTACCCTGCTGAATAAGTATGTTCGTTATTTGTTCTTACATAATTCTATAATTATTGAGAGAAACAATTCTTTATGGCAACTCATTAGCTTTCACTTTTCCTCAGAAATGAATGCATAGCCGCATATTTTTTTTTCTTGATTTCTAGGAGTATGCTGATTAAGAATGCTACCTATTTCTTCTTCAATATCACTGTAAGTTTTGTGAGAAATAATTCTTTATGGCAACGGAGGGGCATTCACTTTGCCTCAGAAATGAATGCACCGCCGCATTTGTTTTTTTTTCTTTCCAATTTCCCATTAGTTTGCTGGATAAGCATTTTTGCTTCTTCTTCACGCGTTTCTCTTTAATTATTGAGAGCAACCATTCTTTATGGCCAACGTGATGCATTCACTTTGTGTCAGAAATGAATGCACCACCGCATTTGTTTTTTTTTTCTTTCCACTTCCATATTTGTCTGCTGGATAAGCATTTTTGCTACTTCTTCAGGCGTTTCTCTTTAATTATTGAGACAAACCATTCTTTATGTCAACGGAGGGGCATTCACTTTGCCTCAGAAATGAATGCACCGCCGCATTTGTTTTTTTACTTTCCAGTTCCCTATTAGTCTTCATAATAAGCATTTTCGCTATTTCGTCCGGCGTTTTTCTATAATTATTGAGAGAAACACTTCTTGGTGTGAACGTTAGGGCATTCACATTGCCTCAGAAATGAACGCACCGCCACATATATTTTGTACTTTCCTCTTCCCTGTCAGCATAAGTTTTCCCCTTTTTCTTCTCTAGGAGTATGCTGAATAAGAATGGTACTTGTTTCTTCTCCAAAATCCCTAAAATTATTCAAATAAAATATTCTTTGTAGAATGGAGAGACATTCACTTTGCCTCAGAAATTAATGCACCACCGCATATTTTATTACTTTCCTATTCGTTATTAGTCTGCTGAATAAAAATTTTCGTTATTTCTCCTGGCATATCTCTATAATGATTTAGAGAAACAATTCCTTATATTAGCGGAAGGGCATTCACTTTGCCTCAGAAATGAATGCACCGCCGCATTTTTTTTAACTTTCCTGTTCCCTATTATTCTGCTAAATAAGAATGTTAACTATTTCTTCTTTTTTTTTATATCTATATTTGTTGTAAGAAAGAATTCTTTATGTTAACGGAGGGACATTGATTTTGCCTCAGAAATGAATACACCGCCGCATATTTTTTTTCTTTCCTGGTCCCCACCAGTGTACTCGATAAGAATGCTCGCAATTTCTTCTGCATGTCTCTATAATTATTGCGAGAGATAATTATATATATTAACGGAGGGGCATTCACTTTGCCTCAGAAATGAATGCACCGCCGCATATATTTTTCACTTTCCTCTTTCCTATTAGTGTGCTGAATATTTATGTTCGCTATTTGATCAGTCATATTTCTATTATTATTGAGAGAAAAATTTCTTTATGTCATCGGAGGGGCATTCACTTTGCCTCAGAAATGAATGCACCGCCGCATATATATATATTTTTTGCTTTCCAGTTTCCTATTTATCAGCTGAATAAGAATGTTTGCAACTTCTTCTGGCATATCTCTCTAATTACTGAAGAAAACAATTCTTTGTGTTAACGGAAGGGCATCCACTTTGCCTTAGAAATAAATGGAAGGCAGCATATTTTTTTTCCTTTCCTCTTCTTTATTAATCTGCTAAATAAGTATGTTCGCTATTTGTTCTTACTAATCTCTATAATTAATGAGAGAAACAATTCTTTATGGCAACTCATTAGCTTTCAATTTTCCTCAGAAATGAATGCATAGCCGCATATTTTTTTTTTCTTTCTAGGAGTATGCTGATTAAGAATGCTACCTATTTCTTCTTCAATATCACTGTAAGTTTTGTGGGAAATTATTCTTTATGGCAACGGAGGGGCATTCACTTTGCCTCAGAAATGAATGCACCGCCGCATTTGTTTTTTTTTCTTTCCAATTTCCCATTAGTTTGCTGGATAAGCATTTTTGCTTCTTCTTCACGCGTTTCTCTTTAATTATTGAGAGCAACCATTCTTTATGTCAAAGGTTGTGCATTCACTTTGTGTCAGAAATGAATGCACCGCCGCATTTGTTTTTTTTTCTTTCCACTTCCATATTTGTCTGCTGGATAAGCATTTTTGCTACTTCTTCAGGCGTATCTCTTTAATTATTGAGACAAACCATTCTTTATGTCAACGGAGGGGCATTCACTTTGCCTCCGAAATGAATGCACCGCCGCATTTGTTTTTTTACTTTCCAGTTCCCTATTAGTCTTCATAATAAGCATTTTCGCTATTTCGTCCGGCTTTTTCTATAATTATTGAGAGAAACACTTCTTGGTGTGAACGTTAGGGCATTCACATTGCCTCAGAAATGAATGCACCGCCACATATATTTTGTACTTTCCTCTTCCCTGTCAGCATAAGTTTTCCCCTTTTTCTTCTCTAGGAGTATGCTGAATAAGAATGGTACTTGTTTCTTCTCCAAAATCCCTAAAATTATTCAAATAAAATATTCTTTGTAGAATGGAGAGACATTCACTTTGCCTCAGAAATTAATGCACCACCGCATATTTTATTACTTTCCTATTCGTTATTAGTCTGCTGAATAAAAATTTTCGTTATTTCTCCTGGCATATCTCTATAATGATTTAGAGAAACAATTCCTTATATTAGCGGAAGGGCATTCACTTTGCCTCAGAAATGAATGCACCGCCGCATTTTTTTTAACTTTCCTGTTCCATATTATTCTGCTAAATAAGAATGTTAACTATTTCTTCTTTTTTTTTATATCTATATTTGTTGTAAGAAAGAATTCTTTATGTTAACGGAGGGACATTCATTTTGCCTCAGAAATGAATACACCGCCGCATATTTTTTTTCTTTCCTGTTCCCCACCAGTGTACTCGATAAGAATGCTTGCAATTTCTTCTGCATGTCTCTATAATTATTGGGAGAGATAATTATATATATTAACGGGGGGGCATTCACTTTGCCTCAGAAATGAATGCACCGCCGCATATATTTTTCACTTTCCTCTTTCTTATTAGTGTGCTGAATATTTATGTTCGCTATTTGATCAGTCATATTTCTATTATTATTGAGAGAAAAATTTCTTTATGTCAACGGAGGGGCATTCACTTTGCCTCAGAAATGAATGCACCGCCGCATATATATATATTTTTTTCTTTCCAGTTTCCTATTTATCTGCTGAATAAGAATGTTTGCAACTTCTTCTGGCATATCTCTCTAATTAATGAAGAAAACAATTCTTTGTGTTAACGGAAGGGCATCCACCTTGCCTTAGAAATAAATGGAAGGCAGCATATTTTTTTTCCTTTCCTTTTCCTTATTACCCTGCTGAATAAGTATGTTCGCTATTTGTTCTTACATATCTCTATAATTATTGAGAGAAACAATTCTTTATGGCAACTCATTAGCTTTCACTTTTCCTCAGAAATGAATGCATAGCCGCATATTTTTTTTTCTTGATTTCTAGGAGTATGCTGATTAAGAATGCTACCTATTTCTTCTTCAATATCACTGTAAGTTTTGTGAGAAATAATTCTTTATGGCAACGGAGGGGCATTCACTTAGCCTCAGAAATGAATGCACCGCCGCATTTGTTTTTTTTTCTTTCCAATTTCCCATTAGTTTGCTGGATAAGCATTTTTGCTTCTTCTTCACGCGTTTCTCTTTAATTATTGAGAGCAACCATTCTTTATGGCCAACGTGATGCATTCACTTTGTGTCAGAAATGAATGCACCACCGCATTTGTTTTTTTTTTCTTTCCACTTCCATATTTGTCTGCTGGATAAGCATTTTTGCTACTTCTTCAGGCGTTTCTCTTTAATTATTGAGACAAACCATTCTTTATGTCAACGGAGGGGCATTCACTTTGCCTCAGAAATGAATGCACCGCCGCATTTGTTTTTTTTTACTTTCCAGTTCCCTAATAGTCTTCTTAATAAGCATTTTCGCTATTTCGTCCGGCGTTTTTCTATAATTATTGAGAGAAACACTTCTTGGTGTCAACGGTAGGGCATTCACATTGCCTCAGAAATGAATGCACCGCCACATATATTTTGTACTTTCCTCTTCCCTGTCAGCATAATTTTTCCCCTTTTTCTTCTCTAGGAGTATGCTGAATAAGAATGGTACTTGTTTCTTCTTCAAAATCCCTAAAATTATTCAAATAAAATATTCTTTGTAGAACGGAGAGACATTCACTTTGCCTCAGAAATTAATGCACCAGCGCATATTTTATTACTTTCCTATTTGTTATTAGTCTGCTGAATAAAAATTTTCGTTATTTCTCCTGGCATATCTCTATAATGACTTAGAGAAACAATTCCTTATATTAGCGGAAGGGCATTCACTTTGCCTCAGAAATGAATGCACCGCCGCATTTTTTTTTTACTTTCCTCTTTCTTATATCTCTGCTGAATAAGAATTTTCATTTTTTTCTGCCATATCTCTATATACATCGAGAAAAAATATTCTTGACATAAACGGAGTGGCATTCACTTTTAATCAGACATTTATGCTCCACCGCACATTTTTTTTTTTTAGTTTCCTCTGCCGTAAGATTATGGTGATTAAGAGTTGTATCTATTTCTTCTTCAATATTTCTATAACTATTGGTAATATTTCTTTATGTCAACGGAGGGGCATTCACTTTGCCTCAGAAATGAATGCACCGCCGCATATATTTTCCCCTTTCCTCTTCCCTATTATCCTGCTGAATAAGTATGTTCAATTTGTAGTTGCAATTTGTTCTTACATATCACTATAATTAGTGAGAGAAACAATTCTTTGTGGCAACTCATTAGCTTACACTTTTCCTCAGAAATGAATGCATAGCCGCATTTTTTTTCTTCGTTTCTAGGAGTATGCTGATTAAGAATGGCACCTGTTTCTTCTTCAATATCGCTGTAAGTATTGGGAGAAATTATTCTTTATGGCAACGAAGGGGCATTCACATTGCCTCAGAAATGAATACACCGCCGAATTTGTTTTTTTTTCTTTCCATTTCCCTATTAGTCTGCTGGATAAGCATCTTTGCTACTTCTTTAGGCGGATCTCTAGAATGATTGAGAGAAAGAATTCTTCACGTGAACGGAAGGGCATTCACTTTGCCTCAGAAATAAAGGCACCGCCGCATTTTTTTTTAACTTTGCTGTTCCCTATTAGTCTGCTAAATAAGAATGTTAACTATTTCTTCTTTTTTTTATATCTATATTTGTTGTAAGAAAGAATTCTTTATGTTAACGGAGGGACATTCATTTTGCCTCAGAAATGAATACACCGCCGCATATTTTTTTCTTTCCTGTTCCCCACCAGTGTACTCGATAAGAATGCTCGCAATTTCTTCTGCATGTCTCTATAATTATTGGGAGAGATAATTATATATATTAACGGAGGAGCATTCACTTTGCCTCAGAAATGAATGCACCGCCGCATATATTTTTCACTTTCCTCTTTCCCATTAGTGTGCTGAACATTTATGTTCGCTATTTGCTCAGTCATATTTCTATTATTATTGAGAGAAAACTTTCTTTATGTCAACGGAGGGGCATTCACTTTGCCTCAGAAATGAATGCACCGCCGCATATATATATATTTTTTGCTTTCCAGTTTCCTATTTATCTGCTGAATAAGAATGTTTGCAACTTCTTCTGGCATATCTCTCTAATTACTGAAGAAAACAATTCTTTGTGTTAACGGAAGGGCATCCACTTTGCCTTAGAAATAAATGGAAGGCCGCATATTTTTTTCCCTTTCCTTTTCACCCTGCTGAATAAGTATGTTCGCTATTTGTTCTTACATATCTCTATAATTATTGAGACAAACCATTCTTTATGTCAACGGAGGGGCATTCACTTTGCCTCAGAAATGAATGCACCGCCGCATTTGTTTTTTTACTTTCCAGTTCCCTATTAGTCTTCTTAATAAGCATTTTCGCTATTGCGTCTGGCGTTTTTCTATAATTATTGAGAGAAGCACTTCTTGGTGTGAACGGTAGGGCATTCACTTTGCCTCAGAAATTAATGCACCACCGCATATTTTATTACTTTCCTATTCGTTATTAGTCTGCTGAATAAAAATTTTCGTTATTTCTCCTGGCAAATCTCTATAATGATTTAGAGAAACAATTCCTTATATTAGCGGAAGGGCATTCACTTTGCCTCAGAAATGAATGCACCGCCGCATATATTTTTCCCTTTCCTCTTCACTATTATCCTGCTGAATAAGTATGTTCAATTTGTAGTTGCAATTTGTTCTTACATATCTCTATAATTAGTGTGAGAAACAATTCTTTGTGGCAACTCATTAGCTTACACTTTTCCTCAGAAATGAATGCATAGCCGCATTTTTTTTCTTCGTTTCTAGGAGTATGCTGATTAAGAATGGAACCCATTTCTTCTTCAATATCGCTGTAAGTATTGGGAGAAATTATTCTTTATGGCAACGAAGGGGCTTTCACATTGCCTCAGAAAGGAATACACCGCCGAATTTGTTTTTTTTTCTTTCCATTTCCCTATTAGTCTGCTGGATAAGCATCTTTGCTACTTCTTTAGGCGGATATCTATTATGATTGAGAGAAAGAATTTTTTACGTGAACGGAAGGGCATTCACTTTGCCTCAGAAATAAAGCACCGCCGCATTTTTTTTTTACTTTACACTTCCCTATTAGTCTTCTTAATAAGCATTTTCGCTATTTCGTCTGGTGTATCTCTATAATTATTGAGAGAAACACTTCTTTGTGTGAACAGAGGGTCATTCACTTTGCCTCAGAAATGAATGCACCGCCGCATATTTTTTTTTTACATTCCTCTTCCCTATTTGTCTGCCCAATAAGAATGCTTGCTATTTCTTCTGGTATGCATCTATAATTACCGAAGAAAACAATTCTGTATGTTAACGGAAAGCATTCACTTTGCCTCTGAAATGAATGCACCGCCACACATATTTTTTACTTTCCACTTCCCTGCCATCATATTTCTTTTTCCTTTTTTCTTCTCTAGGAGTATGCTGATTAAGAATGGTACCTGTTTCTTCATCAATATCCCTAAAATTATTCAGAGAAAATATTCTTTGTAGAACGGAGAGGCATTCACTTTGCTTCAGAAATGAATGCACTACAGCATATTTTATTACTTTCCTATTCCTTATTACTTTGCTAAATAAAAATGTTCGTTATTTCTTCTGGCATATCTTTATAATGATTGAGAGATATAATTATTTATGTTAGCGGAGGGCTATTCACTTTGCCTCAGAATTGAATGCACCGCTGCATTTTTTTTTTTACTTTCCTCTTCCCTATTAGCCTGCTGAATAAGTATCTTCGCTATTTGTTCTTACATATCTCTATAATTATTGAGAGAAACAATTCTTTATGGCAACTCATTGGCTTTCACTTTTCCTCAGAAATGAATGCATAGTCGCATATATTTTTTACCCTCTTCATTTCTATGAGGATGCTAATTAAGAATGATCCCTATTTCATCTTCAATTTCTCTATATGTATTGGAAGAAACAATTGTTTATTGCAAAGGAGGGGCATGCATTCATTTTGCCTCAGAAATGAATGAGCCGCCGCATTTGATTTTTTACTTTCAACTTCCCTATTAGTCTGCTGGATAAGCATTTTTGCTATTTCTTCTGGCGTATCTCTTTAATTATTGAGAGAAAGCATTCTCTATGTCAGCGAAGGGGCATTCACTTTGCGTCAGAAATTAATGCACCGCCGTCTTTTTTTTTCTTTTTTTTTGTGTTCCTGTTTCCTATTAGTCTGTTGAATAAGAAAGTTCGAAATTTCTTCTGGAATATCTCTATAATGATTGAGAGAAAGAATTCTTTTTGTAAACGGAAGGGCATTCACTTTGCCTCAGAAATGAATGCACCGCCGCATATTTTTTTCATTCCTCTTCTCTATTTGTCTGCCACATATGCTTGCTATTTCTTCTGGTATGTATGTATAATTACTGAAGAAAACAATTCTTTATGTTAATGGAGGTGCATTCCCTTTTCCTCAGAAATGAATGCACCGCCGCATATATTTTTCACTTTCCTCTTCCCTATTATTGTGTGCTGAATAATTATGTTCGCTATTTGCTCAGTCATATATCTGTTATTATTGTGAGAAACCTTTCTTTATGTCAATGGAGGGGCATTCACTTTGCGTCAGAAATGAATGCACCGCCGCATATATTTTTTTTATTTTTTACTTTCCTCTTTCCTATTTAATCTGCTGAATGAGAATGCTCTATAATGATTGAGAGAAAGTATTCTTTATGTTAACGGAGGGGCATTCACTTTGCCGCAGAAATGAATGCACCGCCGCATATATTTTTTAATTTCTTTTCCCTGATTGTATCCCATAGAGGAATGTCTTCTTTTTTTCTGGCTTAGGGGACACCGGGGCGGAGTTTGGTACTTAAGGTTTGAAGCCAGGTTTTAGGAACCACCGCCGGATACTTTTTTTTTTTTTACTTTCCTCTTTCCTATTAGTCTACTGAATAAGTATATTCACTACTGTAAAAGCACTTATTTTCGCGAAAATGAAGACATCGGTGATATCGCGAGCTGAAAATTTCGCGAGTTTTATATGAACCGAACCGAAAGTCTAAAAATCACGAAACTACCTAAATAGAACCCCTTTTGCATAAGGCATTTTAAGAAACTTCCTTTTGTCCTGACACAATGATTCGATACATCGAGAATATTCTTGTATGTTTTTACGAGAAGCAGAGAGAGCTTCTCGGGCTAGTTCCAGAACAACCTGATGTAGCACTGTTCGACATTTTTAAGGCATACCAAGATCCTCTTTTTCTGGCTGAACTAGAGATGAGGAATATTATTACAGTTTTTGTACCCTCTTCTAGCGCAATAGAGAGCTCCAGCCTTTGGACTTAACTGTAAATGGCGAGTTCAAGCGTTTGCTCAAGAATGAGTTTATCGAGTGGTATTCTTATGAGCTTAAATTTCTAGAGGAAAAAGAATCTGTGGACCTGCGGATATCACGACCAAAACCAATTTACGCTTCTTGGCCTGTGCGCACATTTAACGGTGTTGAAATCAAACATGAGATAATTTTGAATGGCTTCAAAGAAACTGGTATAAATATTGTAAGCGAATGAGCTGCATTCCATTAGTTGTATTACTGTTTTTATTAAAGAAATAGTTGTAAAGTATTCAAGAAACAGTTGTAAGTATTCATGAAATTTTGTACTTATTTCTTATTTAAGTAACTGCAATCATTAAATTTTGGATAAGTGAAAATTTTCCGATTTTTTATTATTATTTGAAGCGAAAAAAAAAATATTTCGCGAGGCTTAAATTTTCGCGATTACGACGGGATCGCGAAAATCGCGAAAATTAAAGCCTCGCGAAAATAAGTGCTTCTACTGTATTTGTTCTGCCACATTTCTATAATTATTGAGAAAAACAATTCTTTATGTCAACTGAAGGCATTCATTTTCCTTCCGAAATTAATGCACCGCCCCATATTTTAAGAAAAAAAATAAAAGCATCTTGTTAAAGATTCTTTCAGAACAATTAAATGTCTAGTCCGTACTTAAGTGTAACATTTATTTCAATAAAATATTAATTTGCCAGTTTTGTAAACAAATGTTTCATTCTTTAAAAAAAAAATATTTTTGAATCATAGTAAATTTTTATTTTTAACTCCGTTTCCGTTTCTTATAAAAATTGTCTTTTATTCGGAGACAAACACTTATTACACAATTTGTTTTTATTTTCATTTAAAACTGTGTATTCCTGTATACATTCTCTAATATACTTTTATTAAAGAATGTAAAAATATTTTTTGTACTCCATATAATACTATCAATATCAGTTTAAATATGCACCACTGGTCGTTATATAATCTTAGGTATTTCTATGTTATAGGGAAATATCCATTTTACAGAAAACCTTGGCGCAATTCAAATTTAAGAAATTGCAATTTCTTACATAATGAGCTTTTAAAATAAAATCGATGAACAATTATGCTTGTTTATGTATGTAAAAAATCTGATTCTGATGGCGCGTATTAGATAATTTTTTTCTGACTGTATATCAGAATACTTAAATATATTCTTTGTATTAAATACATTGCATAAATATTGAAAAAGCTGTTTATGGTTATGAAAAGAGAATAGGTTCCCAGAAAGTATTTGTACAAAATTTACACATTTGTTTTTTGTTGCAAAGGCCATTTTCTTTGAATCCCAACTCCCCTATAACAGAGACGTGCCTAATCCTAGAGGACAGTCTGAGTAACCCTTTAATTCATAGTCTAAAGTTGATACATGATAAAGTATAAGGCAAAGGAAATAGTACTTACCCCTGTTCCCAGCAATATTCTTCCTCTAACGGTAGAATCTAATCATCACATAGACCAGTAAGGCGTGGAGGTAAATTCAAAGGGATGATGCGCGTTTACAGAGATGCGTTAAAATCTGGAAAATTTGCAGACACCTGATCCACAGGCTTCGGGAACGGTAGTGAATCATGAAGATGAGAAACAGAGCTTACCGGTACCAAAATTCCTTCTCTAAACTAAAATTTATTCTGACTAAAGCTCCTACATATCTGAGAGACATTTTACTACTGACTCGCAAAGAAATATTGTTAGAAATAACTTATCCGATTGTTGTCCCATTGTTGAATTAAATGCGATTGTTATTTTACAGTGTTATAAGAAACAGAAATGTATTCATTCGGAATTCACCTCTGGCGTGCACTTTACTACTGATGGGCAGTAAAATTCATTGTTAGAAAAACCTTTTCGATAGTTGTCGAACTAAACGCCATTGTTATTTTCAAGTGTTATGACAAACAAATATTTATTGTTACATAATCATTTTTGTACTGATAAGGTCGTAAAATCTAAGAAAACTTAACTTGTAAACAATGACATTTTATATAATGCTAAAGAATTCAGCGCCCCATTTAAAGCTTCTTAAGCAAATACAGAAAAATGCATAAGTAAATCCAGTATTAATTACTAGCGTTCCGCGATTCCAACAAACACACTTTTAATGAGTACTTAAATGAGACTAAATCTGATTATACATCCTCTTAGATCACGTATGTAGTGATTTTATACAGTGTTTCAGCATAATGGCATAAAGCACTGCATAAAATAGTTATATTTTTTATGCATAAGGCTTTTCAAGTTTTATCGGAAAAAATTTTTTGCATATCAGTACTCGGCTAAACCTAGCGTCGGTAACTTATGAAGTTTTTCCGAAGAGATTAAAATATGCCCAAGACACCCATAACATTTTTAGTACAAGAAAATTATAATTCTCTGACTAAATTTTAGTTTATAAAAGTTGCTTTTCAAGGCCATTTAACCTGTAACAAATAAAATTTTAGAGAAACCTTTTTTTATGTGAACGGAGAGGAATCCAGTTTTCTTCAGAAATGAATGCACTGCCGAAAATTAAATTTTTACTTTCGTCTTCCCTACTAGTCAGCTGAATAGGAATGTTCACTATTTGTTCTAGAATATCTCAGTAATTATTGGGAGATGCAATTCTTTACATCAATGGAGAGGCATTCACTTTCCCTCAGAAATGAATGTATCGCCGCATATCATTTTTTATTTTTCCCTTCTTCATTATTATGCCGAAAAGAAATATTAGCTGTTGCTCTTGAATAAATCTATAATTATTTAGAGAAACAATTCTTTATGTTAACGGAGAGCATTCATTTTGTCTCTGAAATGAATGGCCCGCCGCATATTTTTTCCCCCTTTTTCTTCTCGAGGAGTATGCTGTCTAAGAATGGTACCTTTTTCTTCTTCAATATCCCTAAAATTATTCAGAGAAAATATTCTTTGTAGAACGGTCAGGCATTCACTTTGCCTCAGAACTGAATGCACCACCGCATATTTTATTGCTTTTCTATTCTTTATTACTCTGCTGAATAAAAATGTTCGTTATTTCATCTGGCATATCTCTATAATGATTGAGAAAAATAATTCTTTATGTTAGCGGAGGGGCATTCACTTTGACTCAGAAATTAATGCACCGCCGCGTATTTTTTTTACTTTCCTCTTCCCTATTGCTCTGCTGAATAAGAATTTTCATTTTTTTTCTGCCATATCTCTATATACATCGAGAGAAAATGTTGTTGACATAAACGGAGAGGCATTCATTTTTCATCAGACATTTATGCTCCACCGCACATTTTTGTTGTTGTTGTTGTTGTTGTTTCCTCTTCTGTAGGATTTTGGTGATTAAGAGTCGTGCCTATTTCTTCTTCAATATTTCTGTAACTATTGAGGGTAATATTTCTTTTTGTCAACGCAGGGGCATTCACATCTCCTCAGAAACGAATGCACCGCCGACTTTTTTTTTTTTTTTTTTTTACTTTCCTGTTCCCTATTAGTCTGCTAAATAAGAATGTTAATTATTTCTTCTTTTTTATATATCTATATTTGTTGTGAGAAACAATTCTTTATGTTAACGGAGGGACATTCATTTTGCCTCAGAAATGAATACACCGCCGCATATTTTTTTTCTTTCCTGTTCCCCACCAATAAGAATGCTCGCAATTTCTTCTGCATGTCTCTGTATTTATTGGGTGAGATAATTATATATATTAACGGAGGGGCATTCACTTTGCCTCAGAAATGAATACACCGCAGCATATATTTTTCAGTTTCCTCTTCCCTATTAGTGTGCTGAATAATTATGTTCGCTATTTGCTCAGTCATATTTCTATTATTATTGAGAGAAACCATTCTTTATGCCAACGGAGGGGCATTCACTTTGTGCCAGAAATGAATACACCGCCGCATATATATATTTCTTTTTGCTTTCCAGATTCCTATTAGTCTGCTGAATAAGAATGTTCGCAAATTCTTCTAGCATATCCCTCTAATTACTGAAGAAAACAATTCTTTGTGTTAACGGAAGGGCATCCACTTTGCCTTAGAAATAAATGGAAGGCAGCATATTTTTTTTCCTTTCCTTTTCCTTATTACCCTGCTGAATAAGTATGTTCGCTATTTGTTCTTACATATCTCTATAATTATTGAGAGAAACAATTCTTTATGGCAACTCATTAGCTTTCACTTTTCCTCAGAAATGAATGCATAGCCGCATATTTTTTTTCTTGATTTCTAGGAGTATGCTGATTAAGAATGCTACCTATTTCTTCTTCAATATCACTGTAAGTTTTGTGAGAAATAATTCTTTATGGCAACGGAGGGGCATTCACTTTGCCTCAGAAATGAATGCACCGCCGCATTTGTTTTTTTTTCTTTCCAATTTCCCATTAGTTTGCTGGATAAGCATTTTTGCTTCTTCTTCACGCGTTTCTCTTTAATTATTGAGAGCAACCATTCTTTATGGCCAACGTGGTGCATTCACTTTGTGTCAGAAATGAATGCACCGCCGCATTTGTTTTTTTTTCTTTCCACTTCCATATTTGTCTGCTGGATAAGCATTTTTGCTACTTCTTCAGGCGTTTCTCTTTAATTATTGAGACAAACCATTCTTTATGTCAACGGAGGGGCATTCACTTTACCTCAGAAATGAATGCACCGCCGCATTTAATTTTTTACTTTCCAGTTCCCTAATAGTCTTCTTAATAAGCATTTTCGCTATTTCGTCCGGCGTTTTTCTATAATTATTGAGAGAAACACTTCTTGGTGTCAACGGTAGGGCATTCACATTGCCTCAGAAATGAATGCACCGCCACATATATTTTGTACTTTCCTCTTCCCTGTCAGCATAATTTTTCCCCTTTGTCTTCTCTAGGAGTATGCTGAATAAGAATGGTACTTGTTTCTTCTTCAAAATCCCTAAAATTATTCAAATAAAATATTCTTTGTAGAACGGAGAGACATTCACTTTGCCTCAGAAATTAATGCACCACCGCATATTTTATTACTTTCCTATTTGTTATTAGTCTGCTGAATAAAAATTTTCGTTATTTCTCCTGGCATATCTCTATAATGATTTAGAGAAACAATTCCTTATATTAGCGGAAGGGCATTCACTTTGCCTCAGAAATGAATGCACCGCCGCATTTTTTTTTTTTTTACTTTCCTCTTTCTTATATCTCTGCTGAATAAGAATTTTCATTTTTTTCTGCCATATCTCTATATACATCGAGAAAAAATATTCTTGACATAAACGGAGTGGCATTCACTTTTAATCAGACATTTATGGTCCACCGCACATTTTTTTTTTTTAGTTTCCTCTGCCGTAGGATTATGGTGATTAAGAGTTGTATCTATTTCTTCTTCAATATTTCTATAACTATTGGTAATATTTCTTTATGTCAACGGAGGGGCATTCACTTTGCCTCAGAAATGAATGCACCGCCGCATATATTTTTCCCTTTCCTCTTCACTATTATCCTGCTGAATAAGTATGTTCAATTTGTAGTTGCAATTTGTTCTTACATTTCTCTATAATTAGTGAGAGAAACAATTCTTTGTGGCAACTCATTAGCTTACACATTTCCTCAGAAATGAATGCACTGTCGCATATATTTTCACTTTCCTCTTCCCTATTATTGTGTGCTGAATAATTATGTTCGCTATTTGCTCAGTCATATATCTATTATTATTGTGAGAAACCTTTCTTTATGTCAATGGAGGGGCATTCACTTTGCGTCAGAAATGAATGCACCGCCGCATATATTTTTCACTTTCCTCTTTCCTATTAGTGTGCTGAATATTTATGTTCGCTATTTGCTCAGTCATATTTCTATTATTATTGAGAGAAAACTTTCTTTATGTCAACGGAGTGGCATTCACTTTGCCTCAGAAATGAATGCACAGCCTCATATATATATTTTTTTTGCTTTCCAGTTTCCTATTTATCTGCTGAATAAGAATGTTTGCAACTTCTTCTGGCATATCTCTCTAATTACTGAAGAAAACAATTCTTTGTGTTAACGGAAGGGCATCCACTTTGCCTTAGAAATAAATGGAAGGCCGCATATTTTTTTTCCTTTCCTTTTCCTTATTACCCTGCTGAATAAGTATGTTCGCTATTTGTTCTTACATATCTCTATAATTATTGAGAGAAACAATTCTTTATGGCAACTCATTAGCTTTCACTTTTCCTCAGAAATGAATGCATAGCCGCATATTTTTTTTTCTTGATTTCTAGGAGTATGCTGATTAAGAATGCTACCTATTTCTTCTTCAATATCACTGTAAGTTTTGTGAGAAATAATTCTTTATGGCAACGGAGGGGCATTCACTTTGCCTCAGAAATGAATGCACCGCCGCATTTGTCTTTTTTTCTTTCCACTTCCATATTTGTCTGCTGGATAAGCATTTTTGCTACTTCTTCAGGCGTATCTCTTTAATTATTGAGACAAACCATTCTTTATGTCAACGGAGGGGCATTCACTTTGCCTCAGAAATGAATGCACCGCCGCATTTGTTTTTTTACTTTCCAGTTCCCTATTAGTCTTCATAATAAGCATTTTCGCTATTTCGTCCGGCGTTTTTCTATAATTATTGAGAGAAACACTTCTTGGTGTCAACGGTAGGGCATTCACATTGCCTCAGAAATGAATGCACCGCCACATATATTTTGTACTTTCCTCTTCCCTGTCAGCATAAGTTTTCCCCTTTTTCTTCTCTAGGTGTATGCTGAATAAGAATGGTACTTGTTTCTTCTCCAAAATCCCTAAAATTATTCAAATAAAATATTCTTTGTAGAATGGAGAGACATTCACTTTGCCTCAGAAATTAATGCACCACCGCATATTTTATTACTTTCCTATTTTTTATTAGTCTGCTGAATAAAAATTTTCGTTATTTCTCCTGGCATATCTCTATAATGATTTAGAGAAACAATTCCTTATATTAGCGGAAGGGCATTCACTTTGCCTCAGAAATGAATGCACCGCCGCATTTTTTTTTTTTTTTACTTTCCTCTTTCTTATATCTCTGCTGAATAAGAATTTTCATTTTTTTCTGCCATATCTCTATATACATCGAGAAAAAATATTCTTGACATAAACGGAGTGGCATTCACTTTTAATCAGACATTTATGGTCCACCGCACATTTTTTTTTTTTAGTTTCCTCTGCCGTAGGATTATGGTGATTAAGAGTTGTATCTATTTCTTCTTCAATATTTCTATAACTATTGGTAATATTTCTTTATGTCAACGGAGGGGCATTCACTTTGCCTCAGAAATGAATGCACCGCCGCATATATTTTTCCCTTTCCTCTTCACTATTATCCTGCTGAATAAGTATGTTCAATTTGTAGTTGCAATTTGTTCTTACATTTCTCTATAATTAGTGAGAGAAACAATTCTTTGTGGCAACTCATTAGCTTACACATTTCCTCAGAAATGAATGCACTGCCGCATATATTTTCACTTTCCTCTTCCCTATTATTGTGTGCTGAATAATTATGTTCGCTATTTGCTCAGTCATATATCTATTATTATTGTGAGAAACCTTTCTTTATGTCAATGGAGGGGCATTCACTTTGCGTCAGAAATGAATGCACCGCCGCATATATTTTTCACTTTCCTCTTTCCTATTAGTGTGCTGAATATTTATGTTCGCTATTTGCTCAGTCATATTTCTATTATTATTGAGAGAAAACTTTCTTTATGTCAACGGAGTGGCATTCACTTTGCCTCAGAAATGAATGCACCGCCGCATATATATATTTTTTTTGCTTTCCAGTTTCCTATTTATCTGCTGAATAAGAATGTTTGCAACTTCTTCTGGCATATCTCTCTAATTACTGAAGAAAACAATTCTTTGTGTTAACGGAAGGGCATCCACTTTGCCTTAGAAATAAATGGAAGGCCGCATATTTTTTTTCCTTTCCTTTTCCTTATTACCCTGCTGAATAAGTATGTTCGCTATTTGTTCTTACATATCTCTATAATTATTGAGAGGAACAATTCTTTATGGCAACTCATTAGCTTTCACTTTTCCTCAGAAATGAATGCATAGCCGCATATTTTTTTTTCTTGATTTCTGGGAGTATGCTGATTAAGAATGCTACCTATTTCTTCTTCAATATCACTGTAAGTTTTGTGAGAAATAATTCTTTATGGCAACGGAGGGGCATTCACTTTGCCTCAGAAATGAATGCACCGCCGCATTTGTCTTTTTTTCTTTCCACTTCCATATTTGTCTGCTGGATAAGCATTTTTGCTACTTCTTCAGGCGTATCTCTTTAATTATTGAGACAAACCATTCTTTATGTCAACGGAGGGGCATTCACTTTGCCTCAGAAATGAATGCACCGCCGCATTTGTTTTTTTACTTTCCAGTTCCCTATTAGTCTTCATAATAAGCATTTTCGCTATTTCGTCCGGCGTTTTTCTATAATTATTGAGAGAAACACTTCTTGGTGTGAACGTTAGGGCATTCACATTGCCTCAGAAATGAATGCACCGCCACATATATTTTGTACTTTCCTCTTCCCTGTCAGCATAAGTTTTCCCCTTTTTCTTCTCTAGGAGTATGCTGAATAAGAATGGTACTTGTTTCTTCTCCAAAATCCCTAAAATTATTCAAATAAAATATTCTTTGTAGAATGGAGAGACATTCACTTTGCCTCAGAAATTAATGCACCACCGCATATTTTATTACTTTCCTATTCGTTTTTAGTCTGCTGAATAAAAATTTTCGTTATTTCTCCTGGCATATCTCTATAATGATTTAGAGAAACAATTCCTTATATTAGCGGAAGGGCATTCACTTTGCCTCAGAAATGAATGCACCGCCGCATTTTTTTTTTACTTTCCTCTTTCCTATATCCCTGCTGAATAAGAATTTTCATTTTTTTCTGCCATATCTCTATATACATCGAGAGAAAATATTCTTACATTAACGGAGTGGCATTCACTTTTAATCAGACATTTATGCTCCACCGCACATTTTTTTTAGTTCCCTCTTCAATATGAGTATGGTGATTAAGACCTGTCTTCAGCTTCATTTCTTCTTCAATATCTCTATAACTATTGAGAGTAATATTTTTTATGTCAACGGAGGAGCATTGACTTTGCCTCAGAAATGAATGCACCGCCACGTGTATTTTTTACTTACCTCTTCCCTGTTAGTCTGCTGAATAAGAATGTGCACTATTTCTTCTTTCATATCTCTATATTTTTTGTGAAAAACAATTCTTTATGTTAACGGAAGGGCATTCAATAACCCTAAATTATTCAGAGAAAATATTCTTTGTAGAACAGAGAGGCATCCACTTTGCCTTAGAAATGAATGCACCACCGCATATCTTATTACTTTCCTATTCTTTATTACTGTGCTGAATAAAAATGTTCGTTATTTCATTTGGCATATCTCTATAATGATTGAGAAAAAAAATTCTTTATGTTAGCGGAGGGGCATTCACTTTGCCTCAGAAATTAATGCCCTATTAATGCCCTGCCGCGTATTTTTTTACTCTCCTCTTCCCATTGCTCTGCTGAATAAGAATTTTAATTTTTTTTTCTGCCTTATCTGTGTATACATCGAGAGAAAATATTGTTGACATAAACGGAGAGGCATTCATTTTTCATTAGACATTTATGCTCCACCGCACATTTTTTTTTTTAGTTTCCTCTTCTGTAGGAGTATGGTGATTAAGAATCGTAGCTATTTCTTCTTCAATATTTCTATAACTATTGAGGGTAATATTTCTTTATGTCAACGCAGGGGCATTCCCTTTTCCTCAGAAGCCAATGCACCGCCGCATTTTTTTTAACTTTCCTGTTCCCTATTAGTCTGCTAAATAAGAATGTTAACTATTTCTTCTTTTTTTTTTATATCTATATTTGTTGTAAGAAAGAATACTTTATGTTAACGGAGGGACATTCATTTTGCCTCAGAAATGAATACACCGGCGCATATTTTTTTTCTTTCCTGTTCCCCACCAGTGTACTCAATAAGAATGCTCGCAATTTCTTCTGCATGTCTCTATAATTATTGGGAGAGATAATTATATATAATAACGGAGGGGCATTCACTTTGCCTCAGAAATGAATGCACCGCCGCATATATTTTTCACTTTCCTCTTTCCTATTAGTGTGCTGAATATTTATGTTCGCTATTTGCTCAGTCATATTTCTATTATTATTGAGAGAAAACTTTCTTTATGTCAACGGAGGGGCATTCACTTTGCCTCAGAAATGAATGCACCGCCGCATATATATATTTTTTTTTGCTTTCCAGTTTCCTATTTATCTGCTGAATAAGAATGTTTGCAACTTCTTCTGGCATATCTCTCTAATTACTGAAGAAAACAATTCTTTGTGTTAACGGAAGGGCATCCACTTTGCCTTAGAAATAAATGGAAGGCCGCATATTTTTTTTTCCTTTCCTTTTCCTTATTACCCTGCTGAATAAGTATGTTCGCTATTTGTTCTTACATATCTCTATAATTATTGAGAGAAACAATTCTTTATGGCAACTCATTAGCTTTCACTTTTTCTCAGAAATGAATGCATAGCCGCATATTTTTTTTTCTTGATTTCTAGGAGTATGCTGATTAAGAATGCTACCTATTTCTTCTTCAATATCACTGTAAGTTTTGTGAGAAATAATTCTTTATGGCAACGGAGGGGCATTCACTTTGCCTCAGAAATGAATGCACCGCCGCATTTGTCTTTTTTTCTTTCCACTTCCATATTTGTCTGCTGGATAAGCATTTTTGCTACTTCTTCAGGCGTATCTCTTTAATTATTGAGACAAACTATTCTTTATGTCAACGGAGGGGCATTCACTTTGCCTCAGAAATCAATGCACCGCCGCATTTGTTTTTTTACTTTCCAGTTCCCTATTAGTCTTCATAATAAGCATTTTCGCTATTTCGTCCGGCGTTTTTCTATAATTATTGAGAGAAACACTTCTTGGTGTGAACGTTAGGGTATTCACATTGCCTCAGAAATGAATGCACCGCCACATATATTTTGTACTTTCCTCTTCCCTGTCACCATAAGTTTTCCCCTTTTTCTTCTCTAGGAGTATGCTGAATAAGAATGGTACTTGTTTCTTCTCCAAAATCCCTAAAATTATTCAAATAAAATATTCTTTGTAGAATGGAGAGACATTCACTTTGCCTCAGAAATTAATGCACCACCGCATATTTTATTACTTTCCTATTCGTTATTAGTCTGCTGAATAAAAATTTTCGTTATTTCTCCTGGCATATCTCTATAATGATTTAGAGAAACAATTCCTTATATTAACGGAAGGGCATTCACTTTGCCTCAGAAATGAATGCACCGCCGCATTTTTTTTTTTACTTTCCTCTTTCCTATATCTCTGCTGAATAAGAATTTTCATTTTTTTCTGCCATATCTCTATATACATCGAGAGAAAATATTCTTACATTAACGGAGTGGCATTCACTTTTAATCAGACATTTATGCTCCACCGCACATTTTTTTTAGTTCCCTCTTCAATATGAGTATGGTGATTAAGACCTGTCTTCAGCTTCATTTCTTCTTCAATATCTCTATAACTATTGAGAGTAATATTTTTTATGTCAACGGAGGAGCATTGACTTTGCCTCAGAAATGAATGCACCGCCACGTGTATTTTTTACTTACCTCTTCCCTGTTAGTCTGCTGAATAAGAATGTGCACTATTTCTTCTTTCATATCTCTATATTTTTTGTGAAAAACAATTCTTTATGTTAACGGAAGGGCATTAAATAACCCTAAATTATTCAGAGAAAATATTCTTTGTAGAACAGAGAGGCATCCACTTTGCCTTAGAAATGAATGCACCACCGCATATCTTATTACTTTCCTATTCTTTATTACTGTGCTGAATAAAAATGTTCGTTATTTCATTTGGCATATCTCTATAATGATTGAGAAAAAAAATTCTTTATGTTAGCGGAGGGGCATTCACTTTGCCTCAGAAATTAATGCCCTATTAATGCCCTGCCGCGTATTTTTTTACTCTCCTCTTCCCATTGCTCTGCTGAATAAGAATTTAAATTTTTTTTCTGCCTTATCTGTGTATACATCGAGAGAAAATATTGTTGACATAAACGGAGAGGCATTCATTTTTCATTAGACATTTATGCTCCACCGCACATTTTTTTTTTTAGTTTCCTCTTCTGTAGGAGTATGGTGATTAAGAATCGTAGCTATTTCTTCTTCAATATTTCTATAACTATTGAGGGTAATATTTCTTTATGTCAACGCAGGGGCATTCCCTTTTCCTCAGAAGCCAATGCACCGCCGCATTTTTTTTAAACTTTCCTGTTCCCTATTAGTCTGCTAAATAAGAATGTTAACTATTTCTTCTTTTTTCTTATATCTATATTTGTTGTAAGAAAGAATTCTTTATGTTAACGGAGGGACATTCATTTTGCCTCAGAAATGAATACACCGCCGCATATTTTTTTTCTTTCCTGTTCCCCACCAGTGTACTCAATAAGAATGCTCGCAATTTCTTCTGCATGTCTCTATAATTATTGGGAGAGATAATTATATATATTAACGGAGGGGCATTCACTTTGCCTCAGAAATGAATGCACCGCCGCATATATTTTTCACTTTCCTCTTTCCTATTAGTGTGCTGAATATTTATGTTCGCTATTTGCTCAGTCATATTTCTATTATTATTGAGAGAAAACTTTCTTTATGTCAACGGAGGGGCATTCACTT
Source organism: Maratus speciosus (assembly GCA_963932465.1). Classification (NCBI taxonomy): domain Eukaryota; kingdom Metazoa; phylum Arthropoda; class Arachnida; order Araneae; family Salticidae; genus Maratus; species Maratus speciosus. The sequence goes on along the minus strand of OZ010790.1, from coordinate 550,809,308 downwards.
TGCCTCAGAAATGAATGCACCGCCGCATATATATATATTTTTTTGCTTTCCAGTTTCCTATTTATCTGCTGAATAAGAATGTTTGCAACTTCTTCTGGCATATCTCTCTAATTACTGAAGAAAACAATTCTTTGTGTTAACGGAAGGGCATCCACTTTGCCTTAGAAATAAATGGAAGGCCGCATATTTTTTTTTCCTTTCCTTTTCCTTATTACCCTGCTGAATAAGTATGTTCGCTATTTGTTCTCACATATCTCTTTAATTATTGAGAGCAACCATTCTTTATGGCCGAGGTGGTGCATTCACTTTGTGTCAGAAATGAATGCACCGCCGCATTTGTTTTTTCTTTCTTTCCGCTTCCATATTTGTCTGCTGGATAAGCATTTTTGCTACTTCTTCAGGCGTATCTCTTTAATTATTGAGACAAACCATTCTTTATGTCAACGGAGGGGCATTCACTTTGCCTCAGAAATGAATGCACCGCCGCATTTGTTTTTTTACTTTCCAGTTCCCTATTAGTCTTCTTAATAAGCATTTTCGCTATTTCGTCCGGCGTTTTTCTATAATTATTGAGAGAAACACTTCTTGGTGTCAACGGTAGGTCATTCACATTGCCTCAGAAATGAATGCACCGCCACATATATTTTGTACTTTCCTCTTCCCTGTAAGCATATTTTTTTTTTCCCTTTTTCTTTTCTAGGAGTATGCTGAATAAGAATGGTACCTGTTTCTTCTTCAAAATCCCTAAAATTATTCAAATAAAATATTCTTTGTAGAACGGAGAGACATTCACTTTGCCTCAGAAATTAATGCACCACCGCATATTTTATTACTTTCCTGTTTGTTATTAGTCTGCTGAATAAAAATTTTCGTTATTTCTCCTGGCTTATCTCTATAATGATTCAGAGAAACAATTCCTTATATTAGCGGAAGGGCATTCACTTTTCCTCAGAAATGAATGCACCGCCGCATTTTTTTTTTACTTTCCTCTTTCTTATATCTCTGCTGAATAAGAATTTTCATTTTTTTCTGCCATATCTCTATATACATCGAGAAAAAATATTCTTGACATAAACGGAGTGGCATTCACTTTTAATCAGACATTTATGCTCCACCGCACATTTTTTTTTTTTTTTTTTTAGTATCCTCTGCCGTAGGATTATGGTGATTAAGAGTTGTATCTATTTCTTCTTCAATAGTTCTATAACTATTGGTAATATTTCTTTATGTCAACGGAGGGGCATTCACTTTGCCTCAGAAATGAATGCACCGCCGCATATATTTTTCCCTTTCCTCTTCCCTATTATCCTGCTGAATAAGTGTGTTCAATTTGTAGTTGCAATTTGTTCTTACATATCTCTATAATTAGTGAGAGAAACAATTCTTTGTGGCAACTCATTAGCTTACACTTTTCCTCAGAAATGAATGCATAGCCGCATTTTTTTTCTTCGTTTCTAGGAGTATGCTGATTAAGAATAGCACCTATTTCTTCTACAATATCGCTGTAAGTATTGGGAGAAATTATTCTTTATGGCAACGAAGGGGCATTCACATTGCCTTAGAAATGAATACACCGCCGAATTTGTTTTTTTTCTTTCCATTTCCCTATTAGTCTGCTGGATAAGCATCTTTGCTACTTCTTTAGGCGGATCTCTATAATGATTGAGAGAAAGAATTCTTTACGTGAACGGAAGGGCATTCACTTTGCCTCAGAAATAAAGGCACCGCCGCATTTTTTTTTTAACTTTCCTGTTCCCTATTAGTCTGCTAAATAAGAATGTTAACTATTTCTTCTTTTTTTTTTATATCTATATTTGTTGTAAGAAAGAATTCTTTATGTTAACGGAGGGACATTCATTTTGCCTCAGAAATAAATACACCGCCGCATATTTTTTTTCTTTCCTGTTCCCCACCAGTGTACTCGATAAGAATGCTCGCAATTTCTTCTGCATGTCTCTATAATTATTGGGAGAGATAATTATATATATTAACGGAGGGGCATTCACTTTGCCTCAGAAATGAATGCACCGCCGCATATATTTTTCACTTTCCTCTTTCCTATTAGTGTGCTGAATATTTATGTTCGCTATTTGCTCAGTCATATTTCTATTATTATCTAGAGAAAACTTTCTTTATGTCAACGGAGGGGCATTCACTTTGCCTCAGAAATGAATGCACCGCCGCATATATATATATTTTTTGCTTTCCAGTTTCCTATTTATCTGCTGAATAAGAATGTTTGCAACTTCTTCTGGCATATCAGATATCACTCTAATTACTGAAGAAAACAATTCTTTGTGTTAACGGAAGGGCATCCACTTTGCCTTAGAGATAATTGGAAGGCCGTATATTTTTTTTCCTTTCCTTTTCACCCTGCTGAATAAGTATGTTCGCTATTTGTTCTTACATATCTCTATAATTATTGAGACAAACCATTCTTTATGTCAACGGAGGGGCATTCACTTTGCCTCAGAAATGAATGCACCGCCGCATTTGTTTTTTTACTTTCCAGTTCCCTATTAGTCTTCTTAATAAGCATTTTCGCTATTGCGTCCGGCGTTTTTCTATAATTATTGAGAGAAACACTTCTTGGTGTGAACGGTAGGGCATTCACTTTGCCTCAGAAATTAATGCACCACCGCATATTTTATTACTTTCCTATTCGTTATTAGTCTGCTGAATAAAAATTTTCGTTATTTCTCCTGGCAAATCTCTATAATGATTTAGAGAAACAATTCCTTATATTAGCGGAAGGGCATTCACTTTGCCTCAGAAATGAATGCACCGCCGCATTTTTCTTTTACTTTCCTCTTTCTTATATCTCTGCTGAATAAGAATTTTCATTTTTTTCTGCCATATCTCTATATACATCGAGAAAAAATATTCTTGACATAAACGGAGTGGCATTCACTTTTAATCAGACATTTATGCTCCACCGCACATTTTTTTTTTTTTTAGTTTCCTCTGCCGTAGGATTATGGTGATTAAGAGTTGTATCTATTTCTTCTTCAATATTTCTATAACTATTGGTAATATTTCTTTATGTCAACGGAGGGGCATTCACTTTGCCTCAGAAATGAATGCACCGCCGCATATATTTTTCCCTTTCCTCTTCACTATTATCCTGCTGAATAAGTATGTTCAATTTGTAGTTGCAATTTTTTCTTACATTTCTCTATAATTAGTGAGAGAAACAATTCTTTGTGGCAACTCATTAGCTTACACTTTTCCTCAGAAATGAATGCACTGCCGCATATATTTTCACTTTCCTCTTCCCTATTATTGTGTGCTGAATAATTATGTTCGCTATTTGCTCAGTCATATATCTATTATTATTGTGAGAAACCTTTCTTTATGTCAATGGAGGGGCATTAACTTTGCGTCAGAAATGAATGCACCGCCGCATATATTTTTCACTTTCCTCTTTCCTATTAGTGTGCTGAATATTTATGTTCGCTATTTGCTCAGTCATATTTCTATTATTATTGAGAGAAAACTTTCTTTATGTCAACGGAGTGGCATTCACTTTGCCTCAGAAATGAATGCACCGCCGCATATATATATTTTTTTTGCTTTCCAGTTTCCTATTTATCTGCTGAATAAGAATGTTTGCAACTTCTTCTGGCATATCTCTCTAATTACTGAAGAAAACAATTCTTTGTGTTAACGGAAGGGCAACCACTTTGCCTTAGAAATAAATGGAAGGCCGCATATTTTTTTTCCTTTCCTTTTCCTTATTACCCTGCTGAATAAGTATGTTCGCTATTTGTTCTTACATATCTCTATAATTATTGAGAGAAACAATTCTTTATGGCAACTCATTAGCTTTCACTTTTCCTCAGAAATGAATGCATAGCCGCATATTTTTTTTTTCTTGATTTCTAGGAGTATGCTGATTAAGAATGCTACCTATTTCTTCTTCAATATCACTGTAAGTTTTGTGAGAAATAATTCTTTATGGCAACGGAGGGGCATTCACTTTGCCTCAGAAATGAATGCACCGCCGCATTTGTCTTTTTTTCTTTCCACTTCCATATTTGTCTGCTGGATAAGCATTTTTGCTACTTCTTCAGGCGTATCTCTTTAATTATTGAGACAAACCATTCTTTATGTCAACGGAGGGGCATTCACTTTGCCTCAGAAATGAATGCACCGCCGCATTTGTTTTTTTACTTTCCAGTTCCCTATTAGTCTTCATAATAAGCATTTTCGCTATTTCGTCCGGCGTTTTTCTATAATTATTGAGAGAAACAATTCTTGGTGTGAACGTTAGGGCATTCACATTGCCTCAGAAATGAATGCACCGCCACATATATTTTGTACTTTCCTCCTCCCTGTCAGCATAAGTTTTCCCCTTTTTCTTCTCTAGGTGTATGCTGAATAAGAATGGTACTTGTTTCTTCTCCAAAATCCCTAAAATTATTCAAATAAAATATTCTTTGTAGAATGGAGAGACATTCACTTTGCCTCAGAAATTAATGCACCACCGCATATTTTATTACTTTCCTATTCGTTATTAGTCTGCTGAATAAAAATTTTCGTTATTTCTCCTGGCATGTCTCTATAATGATTTAGAGAAACAATTCCTTATATTAGCGGAAGGGCATTCACTTTACCTCAGAAATGAATGCACCGCCGCATTTTTTTTTTTACTTTCCTCTTTCCTATATCTCTGCTGAATAAGAATTTTCATTTTTTTCTGCCATATCTCTATATACATCGAGAGAAAATATTCTTACATTAACGGAGTGGCATTCACTTTTAATCAGACATTTATGCTCCACCGCACATTTTTTTTAGTTCCCTTTTCAATATGAGTATGGTGATTAAGACCTGTCTTCAGCTTCATTTCTTCTTCAATATCTCTATAACTATTGAGAGTAATATTTTTTATGTCAACGGAGGAGCATTGACTTTGCCTCAGAAATGAATGCACCGCCACGTGTATTTTTTACTTACCTCTTCCCTGTTAGTCTGCTGAATAAGAATGTGCACTATTTCTTCTTTCATATCTCTATATTTTTTGTAAAAAACAATTCTTTATGTTAACGGAAGGGCATTCAATAACCCTAAATTATTCAGAGAAAATATTCTTTGTAGAACAGAGAGGCATCCACTTTGCCTTAGAAATGAATGCACCACCGCATATCTTATTACTTTCCTATTCTTTATTACTGTGCTGAATAAAAATGTTCGTTATTTCATTTGGCATATCTCTATAATGATTGAGAAAAAAAATTCTTTGTGTTAGCGGAGGGGCATTCAATTTGCCTCAGAAATTAATGCCCTATTAATGCCCTGCCGCGTATTTTTTTACTCTCCTCTTCCCATTGCTCTGCTGAATAAGAATTTTAATTTTTTTTCTGTCTTATCTGTGTATACATCGAGAGAAAATATTGTTGACATAAACGGAGAGGCATTCATTTTTCATTAGACATTTATGCTCCACCGCACATTTTTTTTTTTTTAGTTTCCTCTTCTGTAGGAGTATGGTGATTAAGAATCGTAGCTATTTCTTCTTCAATATTTCTATAACTATTGAGGGTAATATTTCTTTATGTCAACGCAGGGGCATTCCCTTTTCCTCAGAAGCCAATGCACCGCCGCATTTTTTTTTAACTTTCCTGTTCCCTATTAGTCTGCTAAATAAGAATGTTAACTATTTCTTCTTTTTTTTTTATATCTATATTTGTTGTAAGAAAGAATTCTTTATGTTAACGGAGGGACATTCATTTTGCCTCAGAAATGAATACACCGCCGCATATTTTTTCCTTTCCTGTTCCCCACCAGTGTACTCAATAAGAATGCTCGCAATTTCTTCTGCATGTCTCTATAATTATTGGGAGAGATAATTATATATATTAACGGAGGGGCATTCACTTTGCCTCAGAAATGAATGCACCGCCGCATATATTTTTCACTTTCCTCTTTCCTATTAGTGTGCTGAATATTTATGTTCGCTATTTGCTCAGTCATATTTCTATTATTATTGAGAGAAAACTTTCTTTATGTCAACGGAGGGGCATTCACTTTGCCTCAGAAATGAATGCACCGCCGCATATATATATTTTTTTTTGCTTTCCAGTTTCCTATTTATCTGCTGAATAAGAATGTTTGCAACTTCTTCTGGCATATCTCTCTAATTACTGAAGAAAACAATTCTTTGTGTTAACGGAAGGGCATCCACTTTGCCTTAGAAATAAATGGAAGGCCGCATATTTTTTTTCCTTTCCTTTTCCTTATTACCCTGCTGAATAAGTATGTTCGCTATTTGTTCTTACATATCTCTTTAATTATTGAGAGCAACCATTCTTTATGGCCAAGGTGGTGCATTCACTTTGTGTCAGAAATGAATGCACCGCCGCATTTGTTTTTTCTTTCTTTCCGCTTCCATATTTGTCTGCTGGATAAGCATTTTTGCTACTTCTTCAGGCGTATCTCTTTAATTATTGAGACAAACCATTCTTTATGTCAACGGAGGGGCATTCACTTTGCCTCAGAAATGAATGCACCGCCGCATTTGTTTTTTTACTTTCCAGTTCCCTATTAGTCTTCTTAATAAGCATTTTCGCTATTTCGTCCGGCGTTTTTCTATAATTATTGAGAGAAACACTTCTTTGTATGAACGGAGGGGCATTCACATTGCCTCAGAAATGAATGCACCGCCACATATATTTTGTACTTTCCTCTTCCCTGTAAGCATATTTTTTTTTCCTTTTTTCTTTTCTAGGAGTATGCGGAATAAGAATGGTACCTGTTTCTTCTTCAAAATCCCTAAAATTATTCAAATAAAATATTCTTTGTAGAACGGAGGGACATTCACTTTGCCTCAGAAATTAATGCACCACTGCATATTTTATTACTTTCCTGTTTGTTATTAGTCTGCTGAATAAAAATTTTCGTTATTTCTCCTGGCATATCTCTATAATGATTCAGAGAAACAATTCCTTATATTAGCGGAAGGGCATTCACTTTTCCTCAGAAATGAATGCACCGCCGCATTTTTTTTTTACTTTCCTCTTTCTTATATCTCTGCTGAATAAGAATTTTCATTTTTTTCTGCCATATCTCTATATACATCGAGAAAAAATATTCTTGACATAAACGGAGTGGCATTCACTTTTAATCAGACATTTATGCTCCACCGCACATTTTTTTTTTTTTTTTAGTATCCTCTGCCGTAGGATTATGGTGATTAAGAGTTGTATCTATTTCTTCTTCAATATTTCTATAACTATTGGTAATATTTCTTTATGTCAACGGAGGGGCATTCACTTTGCCTCAGAAATGAATGCACCGCCGCATATATTTTTCCCTTTCCTCTTCCCTATTATCCTGCTGAATAAGTGTGTTCAATTTGTAGTTGCAATTTGTTCTTACATATCTCTATAATTAGTGAGAGAAACAATTCTTTGTGGCAACTCATTAGCTTACACTTTTCCTCAGAAATGAATGCATAGCCGCATTTTTTTTCTTCGTTTCTAGGAGTATGCTGATTAAGAATGGCACCTATTTCTTCTTCAATATCGCTGTAAGTATTGGGAGAAATTATTCTTTATGGCAACGAAGGGGCATTCACATTGCCTTAGAAATGAATACACCGCCGAATTTGTTTTTTTTTCTTTCCATTTCCCTATTAGTCTGCTGGATAAGCATCTTTGCTACTTCTTTAGGCGGATCTCTATAATGATTGAGAGAAAGAATTCTTTACGTGAACGGAAGGGCATTCACTTTGCCTCAGAAATAAAGGCACCGCCGCATTTTTTTTAAACTTTCCTGTTCCCTATTAGTCTGCTAAATAAGAATGTTAACTATTTCTTCTTTTTTTTTTTTATATCTATATTTGTTGTAAGAAAGAATTCTTTATGTTAACGGAGGGACATTCATTTTGCCTCAGAAATGAATACACCGCCGCATATTTTTTTTCTTTCCTGTTCCCCACCAGTGTACTCGATAAGAATGCTCGCAATTTCTTCTGCATGTCTCTATAATTATTGGGAGAGATACAGTCGAACTTGGATAATTCGAAGTTCAAGGGACCAAAAGAAAAGTTCGAAATATCCAAAAATTCGAATTAAATATATTCGCTCAAAAAGAAGAGATAAATAAAAAAAGATTAACTCCACAATGAAATATTTAACACATAAACTTTATCTAAGGATACTGCTACATTTTGTTTCATTAAATCAAACATTTAGCTTAATTATTCATTACTTTTATGAAAAAAATCAGATATTTTTGATTGCTTTTTCGAATGCAATCTTTGAGTCATAGCATATGATTCCAACTTATCAATTGACACAAAAATAGAATCTTTTACATTGGACTAACCTTCAAAAAAGCGTCGAAGTTCTTGTATATGCATAATAGCTTCTAAGCAACTAGGTAAGGACTTCTCTTGTATTTCATTGTTCTGTTCATCTTCAGATAGTCCGTCCTCAGCTTGGTTGTTTTCCGCCAGTTGAGCAACAATGTCAGCATCAGTTACCTCGCCACACACAGCAACATTTTGGTCCACGTTGACGTAGTCTTCATACAAGATTGATGGATCCGATTTTACATCTTTTCAATTATCGACAGTAAGTTCAGGATCAATTTCGTCAAAGTTTTCCACTACATTTACTCCTTCTGTTTCTTTCTTTACAAATCCCGCCTTATGAAAGCATTTCATAATCGTTATCTCACTGACCTTGTCCCATGCCTGCCTACACATTATTGAAGCATGAAGAACGTTGAGATTCTTAATGTCAAAATCTCCGATGAGGATTCTTTCAACCAACAGACGCCTGTAGAAATGTTTAAGGTTTTTGATGATTCCTTGGTCCATTGGCCGAACCACAGATGTCATGTTGGCCGGGAAAAAAATGACTTCCACATTTTTCATTTTGGGAATGCTGTTGTGAGCCGAACAATTGTCAATAAAAAGGACAATCTGTCGTTTTTGTTTTTCAAATTTCTTGTTTATATTTAAAAGCCATTTTTGAAAAATTTCGGACTTCATCCATGCCTTTGTATTTGAATCGTAGGAGACAGGCTTAGACTTAACATTTTTAAAGCAACGTGGATTAGCCGATTTGCCAATCATTAATAGTGGCAACTTTTCCGACCCGTCCATATTTGCTCCAACAAGCAACGTTACTCGCTCTTTACTTAGTTTTCCATCACTGCATGTTTCTCCTTTGAAAGCAAGAGTTTTATTTGGAGTACACTTATAAAAAAGTCCAGTCTCATCGACGTTAGAAATATTTTTTGGTTCCTTATTCTGAATAATTTCTCTTAAATGTTTTTCCACTCATCAGCTGCTTGAATATCCACTGCACCACTTTCACCACACACTGCTTTGAAAGAAATGTCGTTTCTATCTTTGAAACCATTCAGCCAACCTGTGCTGGCTTTGAAATCTTGAATGCCTAATGCAGCGGCAAACTGTTCAGCTTTGGCTCTCATAATAGGGCCACTAATTGGAATGTTTTTATATCGCGCTTGTTTAAACCATTTAAGAACACAACCGTCCACAACTGGGTTATCAGGTCCTCTCGTCCTTTTCCTATTTTTTCCTGTGCCATTTTCGCTATTCAAAATTTTATCTTTGTTCTTCAAATATGTCGTTAATGTGTTTGGTGGAATTCCAAATTCCTTGGCAATTTCCGATTTCTTTTTAAGGCCTTTTTCCACTTCATTAATCACCGCTACCTTTTGAACTAATGTTAATGACTTATAAGGAGTTTTAGCTGTTGACAACGCCATAGTAAGAGAACATAAAAACAATACTTAAAGCACACACACAAAAACTTACAACCGCGTTAAATCATTCACTCACGTGACTCTAAGATAGAAAGAAATGTAGCTCCGCTTCTGGAGAAAAAAAAAAGGGGGAGGGGAAGGGTTGGCGAAAATCTGCGATTGCAACACCTAAGCTGCGATCCTTTCAATGCGCAGTGAAATAGATTCCCCAGACGAAAGGGTGCGGCTAAGTCTTGGAATTTTGCCAAATAGAAAGACAATTAAAATAAACTGTTTTACTATTTTGAACCTTAGCTGAAAAAAGTCTCAGGATTAATATTTGCCGCAAAATTCGAAAGGCAATCCTACGAAAAATTCGAATTATCCAAACTAAAATTCGAAATATCCACATTTTTTTAACATTATTTTAATACAGAATTCTAGGGACCAAGCAAAAAATTCGAATTAACCAGAATTTCGAATTAAACAAGTTCGAATTATCCAAGTTTCACTGTAATTATATATATTAACGGAGGGGCATTCACTTTGCCTCAGAAATGAATGCACCGCCGCATATATTTTTCACTTTCCTCTTTCCTATTAGTGTGCTGAATATTTATGTTCGCTATTTGCTCAGTCATATTTCTATTATTATTGAGAGAAAACTTTCTTTATGTCAACGGAGGGGCATTCACTTTGCCTCAGAAATGAATGCACCGCCGCATATATATATATTTTTTGCTTTCCAGTTTCCTATTTATCTGCTGAATAAGAATGTTTGCAACTTCTTCTGGCATATCTCTCTAATTACTGAAGAAAACAATTCTTTGTGTTAACGGAAGGGCATCCACTTTGCCTTAGAGATGATTGGAAGGCCGCATATTTTTTTTCCTTTCCTTTTCACCCTGCTGAATAAGTATGTTCGCTATTTGTTCTTACATATCTCTATAATTATTGAGACAAACCATTCTTTATGTCAACGGAGGGGCATTCACTTTGCCTCAGAAATGAATGCACCGCCGCATTTGTTTTTTTACTTTCCAGTTCCCTATTAGTCTTCTTAATAAGCATTTTCGCTATTGCGTCCGGCGTTTTTCTATAATTATTGAGAGAAACACTTCTTGGTGTGAACGGTAGGGCATTCACTTTGCCTCAGAAATTAATGCACCACCGCATATTTTATTAATTTCCTATTCGTTATTAGTCTGCTGAATAAAAATTTTCGTTATTTCTCCTGGCAAATCTCTATAATGATTTAGAGAAACAATTCCTTATATTAGCGGAAGGGCATTCACTTTGCCTCAGAAATGAATGCACCGCCGCATTTTTCTTTTACTTTCCTCTTTCTTATATCTCTGCTGAATAAGAATTTTCATTTTTTTCTGCCATATCTCTATATACATCGAGAAAAAATATTCTTGACATAAACGGAGTGGCATTCACTTTTAATCAGACATTTATGCTCCACCGCACATTTTTTTTTTTTTTAGTTTCCTCTGCCGTAGGATTATGGTGATTAAGAGTTGTATCTATTTCTTCTTCAATATTTCTATAACTATTGGTAATATTTCTTTATGTCAACGGAGGGGCATTAACTTTGCCTCAGAAATGAATGCACCGCCGCATATATTTTTCCCTTTCCTCTTCACTATTATCCTGCTGAATAAGTATGTTCAATTTGTAGTTGCAATTTGTTCTTACATATCTCTATAATTAGTGAGAGAAACAATTCTTTGTGGCAACTCATTAGCTTACACTTTTCCTCAGAAATGAATGCACCGCCGCATATATTTTTCACTTTCCTCTTCCCTATTATTGTGTGCTGAATAATTATGTTCGCTATTTGCTCAGTCATATATCTATTATTATTGTGAGAAACCTTTCTTTATGTCAATGGAGGGGCATTCACTTTGCCGCAGAAATGAATGCACCGCCGCATTTTTTTTTTACTTTCTTCTTCTCCAGGTGTATTTTGATTAAGAATGGTACCTATTTCTTCTTCATTATCTCCATAATTACTCAGAAAAATAATTCTTTGTAGAGCGGAGAGGTATTCACTTTGCCTCAGAAATGAATGAACTGCCGCATTTTTTCCCCTCTTACTATTAGTCGGCTGAATAAGAATTTTCGCTATTTGTTCTGGCATATCTCAGTAATTATTGAAAGAAATAATTCTTTATTGCAAATCAGGGCCATTCACTTTTTGTCAGAAATGAATGCATCGCCGTATATTTTTTTTACTTTCTTCTTTTCTAGGAGTAAGCTGATTAATAATGGCGCCTATTTCTTCTTCAGTATCTCTATAATTATTGGGAGAAATATTTCTTTATGGCAACGGAGGGGCATTCACTTTGCCTCAGAAATGATTTGCATGCTGCATATATATATTTTTTTTACTTTTCTCTTCTCTGTTAATATGGTGAATTGGAATTTTCACTATTTTTTCCTGCCTATCTGTATAATTATTTAGAGAAATAATTCCTAATATCAACAGACAGGAATCCACTTCTTCATAGAAATAAATGCACCACCGCATATATTTTTTAATTTCTTTTCCCTGATTGTATCCCATAGAGGAATGTCTTCTTTTTTTCTGGCTTAGGGGACACCGGGGCGGAGTTTGGTACTTAAGGTTTGAAGCCAGGTTTTAGGAACCACCGCCGGATACTTTTTTTTTTTTTTTTTACTTTCCTCTTTCCTATTAGTCTACTGAATAAGTATATTCACTACTGTAAAAGCACTTATTTTCGCGAGCAGTAATTTTCGCGAAAATGAAGACATCGGTGATTTCGCGAGCTGAAAATTTCGCGAGTTTTATATGAACCGAACCGAAAGTCTAAAAATCACGAAACTACCTAAATAGAACCCCTTTTGCATAAGGCATTTTAAGAAACTTCCTTTTGTCCTGACACAATGATTCGATACATCGAGAATATTCTTGTACGTTTTTACGAGAAGCAGAGAGAGCTTCTCGGGCTAGTTCCAGAACAACCTGGTGTAGCACTGTTCGACATTTTTAAGGCATACCAAGATCCTCTTTTTCTGGCTGAACTAGAGATGAGAAATATTTTTACAGTTTTTGTACCCGCTTCTAGCGCAATAGAGAGATCCAGCCTTTGGACTTAACTGTAAATGGCGAGTTCAAGCGTTTGCTCAAGAATGAGTTTATTGAGTGGTATTCTTATGAGCTTAAATTTCTAGAGGAAAAAGAATCTGTGGACCTGCGGATATCACGACCAAAACCAATTTACGCTTCTTGGCCTGTGCGCACATTTAACGGTGTTGAAATCAAACATGAGATAATTTTGAATGGCTTCAAAGAAACTGGTATAAATATTGTAAGCGAATGAGCTGCATTCCATTAGTTGTATTACTGTTTTGATTAAAGAAATAGTTGTATAGTATTCAAGAAACAGTTGTAAATATTCATGAAATTTTGTACTTATTTCTTATTTAAGTAACTGCAATCATTAAATTTTGGATAAGTGAAAATTTTCCGATTTTTTATTATTTTTTTTTAAGCGAAAAAAAAAAAAATATTTCGCGAGGCTTAAATTTTCGCGATTACGACGGGATCGCGAAAATCGCGAAAATTAAAGCCTCGGGAAAATAAGTGCTTCTACTGTATTTGTTCTGGCACATTTCTATAATTATTGAGAAAAACGATTCTTTATTTCAACTGAAAGGCATTCATTTTCCTTCCGAAATTAATGCACTGCCCCATATTTTAAGAAAGAAAATAAATGCATCTTGTTAAAGATTCTTTCAGAACAATTAAATGTGTAGTCCGTACTTAAGTGTAACATTTATTTCAATAAAATATTAATTTGCCAGTTTTGTAAACAAATGTTTCATTCTTTAAAAAAAAATATTTTTGAATCATAGTAAATTTTTATTTTTAACTCCATTTCCGTTTCTTATAAAAATTGTCTTTTATTCGGAGACAAACACTTATTACACAATTTGTTTTTATTTTCATTTAAAACTGTGTATTCCTGTATACATTCTCTAATATACTTTTATTAAAGAATGTAAAAATATTTTTTGTACTCCATATAATACTATCAATATCAGTTTAAATATGCACCACTGGTCGTTATATAATCTTAAGTATTTCTATGTTATAGGGAAATATCCATTTTACAGAAAACCTTGGCGCAATTCAAATTTAAGAAATTGCGATTTCTTACCTAATGAGCTTTTAAAATAAAATCGATGAACAATTATTCTTGTTTATGTATGTAAAAAATCTGATTCTGATGGCGCGTATTAGATAATTTTTTTCTGACTGTATATCAGAATACTTAAATATATTCTTTGTATTAAATACATTGCATAAATATTGAAAAAGCTGTTTATGGTTATGAAAAGAGAATAGGTTCCCAGAAAGTATTTGTACAAAATTTACGCATTTGTTTTTTGTTGCAAAAGCCATTTTCTTTGAATCCCAACTCCCCTATAACAGAGAAGTGCCTAATGCTATAGGACAGTCTGAGTAACCCTTTAATTCATAGTCTAAAGTTGATACATGATAAAGTATAAGGCAAAGGAAATAGTACTTACCCCTGTTCCCAGCAATATTCTTCCTCTAACGGTAGAATCTAATCATCACATAGACCAGTAAGGCGTGGAGGTAAATTCAAAGGGATGATGCGCGTTTACAGAGATGCGTTAAAATCTGGAAAATTTGCAGACACCTGATCCACAGGCTTCGGGAACGGTAGTGAATCATGAAGATGAGAAACAGAGCTTACCGGTACCAAAATTCCTTCTCTAAACTAAAATTTATTCTGACTAAAGCTCCTACATATCTGAGAGACATTTTACTACTGACTCGCAAAGAAAATTCATTGTTAGAAATAACTTATCCGATTGTTGTCCCATTGTTGAATTAAATGCGATTGTTATTTTACAGTGTTATAAGAAACAGAAATGTATTCATTCGGAATTCACCTCTGGCGTGCACTTTACTACTGATGGGCAGTAAAATTCATTGTTAGAAAAACCTTTTCGATAGTTGTCGAACTAAACGCCATTGTTATTTTCAAGTGTTATGACAAACAAATATTTATTGTTACATAATCATTTTTGTACTGATAAGGTCGTAAAATCTAAGAAAATTTAACTTCTAAACAATGACATTTTATATAATGCTAAAGAATTCAGCGCCCCATTTAAAGCTTCTTAATCAAATACAGAAAAATGCATAAGTAAATCCAGTATTAATTACTAGCCTTTCGCGATTCCAACAAACACAGTTTTAATGAGTACTTAAATGAGACTAAATCTGATTATACATCCTCTTAGATCACGTATGTAGTGATTTTGTACAGTGTTTCAGCATAATGGCATAAAGCACTGCATAAAATAGTTATTTTTTTTATGCATAAGGCTTTTCAAGTTTTATCGGAAAAATGTTTTTGCATATCAATACTCGGCTAAACCTAGCGTCGGTAACTTATGAAGTTTTTCCGAAGAGATTAAAATATGCCCAAGACACCCATAACATTTTTAGTACAAGAAAATGATAATTCTCTGACTAAATTTTAGTTTATAAAAGTTGTTTTTCAAGGCCATTTAACCTGTAACAAATAAAATTTTAGAGAAACCTTTTTTTATGTGAACGGAGAGGAATCCAGTTTTCTTCAGAAATGAATGCACTGCCGAAAATTAAATTTTTACTTTCGTCTTCCCTACTAGTCAGCTGAATAGGAATGTTCACTATTTGTTCTAGAATATCTCAGTAATTATTGGGATATGCAATTCTTTACATCAATGGAGAGGCATTCACTTTCCCTCAGAAATGAATTTATCGCCGCATATCATTTTTTATTTTTCCCTTCTTCATTATTATGCCGAAAAGAAATATTAGCTGTTGCTCTTGAATAAATCTATAATTATTTAGAGAAACAATTCTTTATGTTAACGGAGAGCATTCATTTTGTCTCTGAAATGAATGGCCCGCCGCATATTTTTTCCCCTTTTTCTTCTCGAGGTGTATGCTGTCTAAGAATGGTACCTATTTCTTCTTCAATATCCCTAAAATTATTCAGAGAAAATATTCTTTGTAGAACGGTCAGGCATTCACTTTGCCTCAGAATTGAATGCACCACCGCATATTTTATTGCTTTTCTATTCTTTATTACTCTGCTGAATAAAAATGTTCGTTATTTCATCTGGCATATCTCTATAATGATTGAGAAAAATAATTCTTTATGTTAGCGGAGGGGCATTCACTTTGACTCAGAAATTAATGCACCGCCGCGTATTTTTTTTACTTTCCTCTTCCCTATTGCTCTGCTGAATAAGAATTTTCATTTTTTTTCTGCCATATCTCTATATACATCGAGAGAAAATATTGTTGACATAAACGGAGAGGCATTCATTTTTCATCAGACATTTATGCTCCACCGCTCATTTTTTTTTGTTGTTGTTTGTTTCCTCTTCTGTAGGAGTATGGTGATTAAGAGTCGTGCCTATTTCTTCTTCAATATTTCTGTAACTATTGAGGGTAATATTTCTTTTTGTCAACGCAGGGGCATTCACATCTCCTCAGAAACGAATGCACCGCCGAATTTTTTTTTTTTTTTTTTTTTTTACTTTCCTGTTCCCTATTAGTCTGCTAAATAAGAATGTTAATTATTTCTTCTTTTTTATATATCTATATTTGTTGTGAGAAACAATTCTTTATGTTAACGGAGGGACATTCATTTTGCCTCAGAAATGAATACACCGCCGCATATTTTTTTTCTTTCCTGTTCCCCACCAGTAAGAATGCTCGCAATTTCTTCTGCATGTCTCTGTATTTATTGGGAGAGATAATTATATATATTAACGGAGGGGCATTCAGTTTGCCTCAGAAATGTATACACCGCCGCATATATTTTTCAGTTTCCTCTTCCCTATTAGTGTGCTGAATAATAATGTTCGATATTTGCTCAGTCATATTTCTATTATTATTGAGAGAAACCATTCTTTATGCCAACGGAGGGGCATTCACTTTGTGCCAAAAATGAATACACCGCCGCATATTGTTGGAATACAACGTCCATTTATCTTACCCTTTTCTTTCAGCGCATGCGCGTACAGTGACGTTTCTACAAATCCGCTCTGCGAGCGAGATTATTTAGTTCTGTTAAAAACATGTCAGTGCTTAGTCGCACTTAAGCTATGTATATATTTTTGTCTTCGTGTTAGTGTTAATAAATGTTTATGTCGAGCTATTCTGCTAACTCTGTGTGCCCCCAAAACCAACAAAGGTTATGGGTACCAGAGACGCTACTCACTGCGTTATAAATAGCAGAAATATTTTTTAATTCGAACTTTCGAATCATAAAGTCTTAACCCTAAACCGAAACTAAGAACTCTTCTACGTTCTGTCATTAACTGTTTTGATTTGTGGCTGCGAGATATTTTATTTAATCATGTCACATGTTACGACAATTGAAAAGCTCGGCAAAGATAACTTTGATAGCTGGAAACTTCAAATTGAAGCAGTATTAATAAAAAATGATCATTGGGATTATGTAATCGGCAAAGAAGAGAAACCGGCCGAAGGTAGCGCTGATGAAAAGAAATGGCTCCAGGCTGATCAAAAAGCCCGTGCTGATATAATTCTGGCCATAAATCCTAGTGAATTGTGCCACATCAAGCATTGTGCGACTTCAAATTCTGTATGGAATAAATTGAAAGACGTTTATGAATCAAGAGGCCCTGCAAAGAAAGCAACGCTGTTAAAACAGCTTCTGTTTCGAAAGATGAGTTTCAGTGAAACGATGTCTGAACATTTAAATATCTTTTTTGAGATTGTTGATAAATTAAAAGAAATGGAAATAGAAATTGCGGATGATTTGTTATCAATTCTTCTACTCTACAGTGTTCCTGAGAATTTCGAAAATTTTAGATGCGCTATAGAATCGAGAGATGAATTACCTAAACCCGATTCTTTGAAAATTAAGATGCTAGAAGAATGGGAAGCTAGAAAAGGAAAAACGACTCATGATTCTCAAAATGCCTATTATATAGAAAACAAGAGAAATAATCAAGAACAGAAGAAAAATGAAAAATGGAAGACTAATACAAATAAAAATTTTCCTGCAGAGAGAAATTATCGTAATTTCAAGTGCAATTATTGCTCCAAAATCGGGCATAAAGCTAACGAATGTAGAAAGAAAATAGCGGACAGAAAGCTTACATCTTTAAATAAAGGAAATCAAGGTTCAATGATTAGTTATGAAGAACCGGTTAGTATGGCATTTAACGACGTATACCATCAATCTACTGCATAGTGTTTAGACAGCGGTTGTACATCTCATATGTGCAAAGATAAAAATTTATTTACAGAATTTCATCCTCGTGATAATTCTACAATACAGCTTGCGGTTGATAAAACAGCAAAAATCACAGGAATAGGAACAGTTCTTATTACAGTGCCTAACGGTAGTGGGACTACTAATCTCACACTTAAGAACGTTCTGTGTGTACCCGAGTTAAAATGTAATTTGATTTCAACGTCAAAAGCGACGGCTAATAATCGTTCTGTGCTTTTTAAAGAACGATATGCTAAAATAATTGAGCCTAATGGTTCTATACTAGTACAAGCTGTTCGTCAAGGTGATTTATATTATGTACATCCAATCCCCGAAAGAGCTGCAATAGCACAGGTAAGTGATTTTGTAAAATGGCATTTAAAGTTAGGACATTTAAATGAGTCTGATTTAAAGAAACTTAAATCTAATAATATGGTTAAAAATTTAAATTTTAATGATGATGAGTCTCTTAAAGATTGTAAAGTTTGTATTCAAGGTAAACAAACTGTCCGCCCTTTTCCTAAACAATCAAATTTTGAAAGTAATGATTTATTGTTTCGGATCCATTCAGATTTATGTGGGCCCATGAGAGTCCCTTCCCATGGAGGATCGCGATATTTTGTTACTTTTATTGATGATAAATCACGTTATATTGAAGTTAGTTTTCTTAAAACCAAGGATGAGGTTAAGAATGCATTTGTTAAATACAAAGCAGCAGTCGAAAACCGATTAGGAAAGAAAATAAAATTTCTTCGTACAGATAATGGCTTAGAATATTGCGGCGAAGAATTTGATAAATATATCGAAGAATGCGGTATAAAACGAGAATTTTCTTCCCCTTTAACCCCTCAGCAAAATGGCACCCCTGAAAGATCGAATAGAACGTTAACTGAAATGGCAAGGTGTTTACTATTACAAAGTAATCTTCCACAATCTTTTTGGGCCGAAGCTATAAATTGTGCTGCTTACATACGCAATCGCTGCCCGACACGACGTTTAAGCGAAAATAAAACTCCATATGAAGTATTCTTTGGCATCAAGCCAACTTTATCATACTTCAAAATATTTGGGCAAAAATGTTTCGTACTTAATAAAAGGCAAAATAAAGGAAAATTTGATCCTAGATCAGAAGAACATATTTTTGTAGGTTATTCTAATGAATCAAAAGCATATAGGCTGTGGAACAAGAAATCTAGAAAAATTGTTATAAGCCGTGATGTTCGATTTATTAACGAATTTGAAAATGATCCCTCCTGTAACACCGAAATAAAATTAATTTTTCCTTTCTCTCAAAATAATGAAAATACGAGCGCAAATACAATTACGCAACAATCAGAAATATTTTCAGTCATGAAAACGGAACCAGACAATTCTAGTGGCGACAGTGAAAGAGAAATTGATTCGCAATCTGATGAAATTTCCGACCCCCCTTCTTTCAGAACGCGCGGGAGGCCAAGAAAAATAAAAACAGGTAGAAAAGGGAGACCTCGAAAGGAATATCAAACAATTATTATTCCGAAAGAAGAAAAATCTCAAACTGCAGTAAATAATTCTTTTGACTCTTGTCCTGAATTATTTGAAGCTCTAAATAGTCCGTATAAAAACGAATGGATAAATGCAATGAATTTAGAATTTAATTCATTAATGCAAGAAAATGCTTGGCAAATAGTAGATAGGCCAAAACATAAGAAAATTATAGGATCTAAGTGGGTTTTAAAAACAAAATATAAGCCAGATGGGTCAATCGAGAAATTTAAAGCGAGATTGGTAGCAAAAGGTTGTACACAAAAACCTGGTATCGATTTTGACGAAAATTTTTCTCCTGTAGCTAGATTAAGTTCAATAAGAACTGCGATCGCATATGGCATCCAAAATGGGTTCACTGCATATCAATTAGATTTTATTATGGCTTATGTAAATGGTGATTTAACTGAAGAAATATACATGGAATTACCTGAAGGTTTTAAAAATGAATCAAATGATGACAAAGTTTGTTTATTAAAAAAATCCCTTTATGGATTAAAACAATCGGGTCGCCAATGGTTCAAAAAATTAGATGAAAAATTGAAACAAATAAAGTTTAAATCACTGAATGCTGATAAATGTGTGTATTTTTCTAAATCTCCCATTGAAGCTATTATCATTGTTTATGTTGATGATCTCATAATTCTTACTAAATGTAAGGAAGATTATCAATATATTCGAGATGAATTAGCAAAATCATTTAAAATGAAAGATTTAGGTCTCTTACACTATTGTTTGGGCATAGAATTTATGCAAAACGGGGACAATATTAAAATTACACAAAAGAAATACATTGAAGATATTCTGAGCAAATTTAATATGCAAGAATCCAAACCAATACCTACACCTTTTGATAATAACGTGAAGCATACTAAAGATATGTGTCCCAAAACTGAAGAAGAAAAGTCTGAAATGAATAATATTCCCTACCGTCAATTAATAGGATCCCTTATGTATTTATCAGTTGCTACTAGACCTGATATAACTCACGCTGTGAATTTCCTAAGTCAATTTAACAACAATCCAGGTAAACCTCATTGGATAGCTGCAAAAAGAATTTTGCGATATCTGAAAGGAACTCAAGATCAAGGACTGATCTTTAAACGTGATTCTGAATCCTTGATTGCATTTGTCGATGCCGATTGGGCGTCGGATGTGAATGACAGAAAATCGTACACTGGCTACATTTTTAAATACGCCAGTGGAGCCATATCGTGGGAATCGAGAAAACAACGAACTGTCGCCTTATCCACAACAGAGGCGGAGTACATGGCATTGTCAGAAGCCGCCAAAGAGATTTTGCATCTCAGACGGTTTTTAAGTGAACTTTCTCCTGAAACAGTGACTGCGCCTACTATAATATTTTGTGATAACCAGTTTGCTCAAAAATTAGTACGAAATCCGGTTTACCATTCGCGCACCAAACACATCGATATTCGACATCATTTTGTGCGTGAAATTTACGACAATGGCGAAATAGAGGTTAAATACCCAGAGACAGAAAATATGCCTGCAGACATTTTAACCAAAGCTTTAAACGCTTATAAACATAAAAAATGTTGTGAAATGATAGGACAAAATGTTTAAAATTTTTCAGCATTATTCTGTATCCTTTTTATATAAGTATATAATTTGTATTTGTAATTTTTATATTAATATTATTTCTCTGTAATTTGCTTAATAGGAGAACATTGTTTTGTTAAGAAAATGCACGTTGTAAAGGGGGAATTGTTGGAATACAACGTCCATTTATCTTACCCTTTTCTTTCAGCGCATGCGCGTACAGTGACGTTTCTACAAATCCGCTCTGCGAGCGAGATTATTTAGTTCTGTTAAAAACATGTCAGTGCTTAGTCGCACTTAAGCTATGTATATATTTTTGTCTTCGTGTTAGTGTTAATAAATGTTTATGTCGAGCTATTCTGCTAACTCTGTGTGCCCCCAAAACCAACACATATATATATATTTTTTGCTTTCCAGTTTCCTATTAGTGTGCTGAATAAGAATGTTCGCAAATTCTTCTGGCATATCTCTCTAATTACTGAAGAAAACAATTCTTCGTGTTAACGGAAGGGCATCCATTTTGCCTTAGAAATGAATGGACAGCCGCATATATTTTTCCCTTTCCTCTTCCCTATTAGCCTGCTGAATAAATATGTTCGCTATTTGTACTTACATATCTCTATAATTATTGAGAGAAACAAATCTTTATGGCAACTCATTAGCTTTCACTTTTCCTCAGAAATGAATGCATAGCCGCATTTTTTTTTCTTAATTTCTATGAGTATGCTGATTAAGAATGGTTTCTATTTCTTCTTCAATATCACTGTAAGTATTGGGAGAAATTATTCTTTATGGCAACGGAGGGGCGTTCACTTTGCCTCAGAAATGAATGCACCGCCGAATTTGTTATTTTTCCTTTCCACTTCCCCATTAGTTTGCTGGATAAGCATTTTTGCGTCTTCTTCAGGCGTATCTCTTTAATTATTGAGAGCAACCATTCTTTATGTCAACGGACGGGCATTCTCTTTGCCTCAGAAATGAAGGCACCGCCGCATTTGCTTTTTTACCTTCCATTTTCCTATTAGTCTTCTTAATAAGCATTTTCGCTATTTCATCCGGCGTTTTTCTATAATTATTGAGAGAAACACTTGTTGGTGTGAATGGAAGGGCATTCACATTGCTTCAGAAATGAATGCACCGCCACATATATTTTTTACTTTCCTCTTCCCTGTAAGCATATTTTTTTTTCCTTTTTTCTTCTCTAGGAGTATGCTGAATAAGAATGGTACCTGTTTCTTCTTCAAAATCCCTAAAATTATTCAAATAAAATATTCTTTGTAGAACGGAGAGACATTCACTTTGCCTCATAAATGATTGCACCACCGCATATTTTATTACTTTCCTATTTATGCTCCACAGCACTTTATTTTTTTAGTTTCCTCTTCTGTAGAAGTATGTTGATTAAATGTTGTACCTATTTCTTCTTCAATATTTCTGTAACTATTGGTGATATTTCTTTATGTCAACGGAGGGGCATTCACTTTGCCTCAGAAATGAATGCACCGCCGCATATATTTTACTTTTCCTCTTCCCTATTAGCCTGCTGAATAAGTGTGTTCGCTATTTGTTCTTACATATCTCTATAATAATTGAGAGAAATAATTCTTTATGGCAACTCATTGGCTTCCGCTTTTCCTCAGAAATGAATGCATAGCCGGAATTTTTTTTTTTTTTTATTCATTTCTAGGAATATGCGGATTAAGAATGATACCTATTTCTTCTTCAATATCGCTATAAGTATTGGGATAAAACACTTCTTTGTGTGAACGGAGGGGCATTCACTTTGCCTGAGAAATGAATGCACCGCCGCATATTTATTTTTTTTACATTCCTCTTCACTATTTGTCTGCCACATAACAATGCTTGCTATTTCTTCTGGCGTGAATCTATAATTACTGAAGAAAACAATTCTGTATGTTAACGGAAGCGCATTCACTTTGCCTCTGAAATGAATGCACCGCCACACATATTTTTTACTTTCCACTTCCCTGCCATCATATTTCTTTTTCCTTTTTTCTTCTCCAGGAGTATGCTGATTAAGAATGGTACCTGTTTCTTCATCAATATCCCTAAAATTATTCAGAGAAAATATTCTTTGTAGAACGGAGAGGCATTCACTTTGCTTCAGAAATGAATGCACTACAGCATATTTTATTACTTTCCTATTCCTTATTACTCTGCTAAATAAAAATGTTCGTTATTTCTTCTGGCATATCTCTATAATGATTGAGAGAAATAATTATTTATGTTAGCGAAGGGCCATTCACTTTGCCTCAGAATTGAATGCACCGCTGCATTTTTTTTTTTTTTTTTACTTTCCTCTTCCCGATTAGCCTGCTGAATAAGTATCTTCGCTATTTGTTCTTACATATCTCTATAATTATTGAGAGAAACAATACTTTATGGCAACTCATTGACTTTCACTTTTCCTCAGAAATGAATGCATAGTCGCATATATTTTTTACCTTCTTCATTTCTATGAGGATGCTATTTAAGGATGATACCTATTTCATCTTCAATTTCTCTATATGTATTGGAAGAAACAATTGTTTATTGCAAAGGAGGGGCATTCATTTTCCCTCAGAAATGAATGAGCCGCCGCATTTGATTTTTTACATTCAACTTCCCCTTTAGTCTGCTGGATAAGCATTTTTGCTACTTCTTCTGGAATATCTCTATAATGATTGAGAGAAAGAATTCTTTTTGTAAACGGAAGGGCATTCACTTTGCCTCAGAAATGAAGGCATCGCCGCATTTGTTTTTTTACTTTCCACTTCCCTATTAGTCTTCTTAATAAGCATTTTCTCTATTTTGTGTGGTGTATCTCTATAATTATTGAGAGAAACACTTCTTTGTGTGAACGGAGGGGCATTCACTTTGCCTCAGAAACGAATGCACCGCCACATATTTTTTTACATTCCTCTTCCATATTTGTCTGCCAAATAAGTATGCTTGCTATTTCTTCTGGTATGTATGTATAATTACTGAAGAAAACAATTCTTTATGTTAACGGAGGTGCATTACCTTTTCCTCAGAAATGAATGCACCGCCGCATATATTTTTCACTTTCCTCTTCCCTATTATTGTGTGCTGAATAATTATGTTCGCTATTTGCTCAGTCATATATCTATTATTATTGTGAGAAACCTTTCTTTATGTCAATGGAGGGGCATTCACTTTGCGTCAGAAATGAATGCACCGCCGCATATATATATTTTTTTTTACTTTCCTCTTTCCTATTTAATCTGCTGAATGAGAATGCTCTATAATGATTGAGAGAAAGTATTCTTTATGTTAACTGATGGGCATTCACTTTGCCGCAGAAATGAATGCACCGCCGTATTTATTTTTTTTTTTACTTTCTTCTTCTCCAGGTGTATTTTGATTAAGAATGGTACCTATTTCTTCTTCATTATCTCCATAATTACTCAGAAAAATAATTCTTTGTAAAGCGGAGAGGTATTCACTTTGCCTCAGAAATGAATGAACTGCCGCATTTTTTTCCCCTCTTACTATTAGTCGGCTGAATAAGAATTTTCGCTATTTGTTCTGGCATATCTCAGTAATTATTGAAAGAAATAATTCTTTATTGCAAATCAGGGCCATTCACTTTTTGTCAGAAATGAATGCATCGCCGTATATTTTTTTTACTTTTTTCTTTTCTAGGAGTAAGCTGATTAATAATGGCGCCTATTTCTTCTTCAGTATCTCTATAATTATTGGGAGAAATATTTCTTTATGGCAACGGAGGGGCATTCACTTTGCCTCAGAAATGATTTGCATGCTGCATATATATATTTTTTTTACTTTTCTCTTCTCTGTTAATATGGTGATTTGGAATTTTCACTATTTTTTCCTGCCTATCTGTATAATTATTTAGAGAAATAATTCCTAATATCAACAGACAGGAATCCACTTCGTCATAGAAATAAATGCACCACCGCATATATTTTTTAATTTCTTTTCCCTGATTGTATCCCATAGAGGAATGTCTTCTATTTTTCTGGCTTAGGGGACACCGGGGCGGAGTTTGGTACTTAAGGTTTGAAGCCAGGTTTTAGGAACCACCGCCGGATACTTTTTTTTTTTACTTCCCTCTTTCCTATTAGTCTACTGAATAAGTATATTCACTACTGTAAAAGCACTTATTTTCGCGAGCAGTAATTTTCGCGAAAATGAAGACATCGGTGATTTCGCGAGCTGAAAATTTCGCGAGTTTTATATGAACCGAACCGAAAGTCTAAAAATCACGAAACTACCTAAATAGAACCCCTTTTGCATAAGGCATTTTAAGAAACTTCCTTTTGTCCTGACACAATGATTCGATACATCGAGAATATTCTTGTACGTTTTTACGAGAAGCAGAGAGAGCTTCTCGGGCTAGTTCCAGAACAACCTGGTGTAGCACTGTTCGAAATTTTTAAGGCATACCAAGATCCTCTTTTTCTGGCTGAACTAGAGATGAGGAATATTATTACAGTTTTTGTACCCGCTTCTAGCGCAATAGAGAGATCCAGCCTTCGGACTTAACTGTAAATGGCGAGTTCAAGCGTTTGCTCAAGAATGAGTTTATTGAGTGGTATTCTTATGAGCTTAAATTTCTAGAGGAAAAAGAATCTGTGGACCTGCGGATATCACGACCAAAACCAATTTACGCTTCTTGGCCTGTGAGCACATTTAACGGTGTTGAAATCAAACATGAGATAATTTTGAATGGCTTCAAAGAAACTGGTATAAATATTGTAAGCGAATGAGCTGCATTCCATTAGTTGTATTACTGTTTTTATTAAAGAAATAGTTGTATAGTATTCAAGAAACAGTTGTAAGTATTCATGAAATTTTGTACTTATTTCTTATTTAAGTAACTGCAATCATTAAATTTTGGATAAGTGAAAATTTTTCGATTTATTATTATTATTTTTTAAGCGAAAAAAAAAATATTTCGCTAGGCTTAAATTTTCGCGATTACGACGGGATCGCGAAAATCGCGAAAATTAAAGCCTCGCGAAAATAAGTGCTTCTACTGTATTTGTTCTGGCACATTTCTATAATTATTGAGAAAAACGATTCTTTATTTCAACTGAAAGGCATTCATTTTCCTTCCGAAATTAATGCACTGCCCCATATTTTAAGAAAGAAAATAAAAGCATCTTGTTAAAGATTCTTTCAGAACAATTAAATGTGTAGTCCGTACTTAAATGTAACATTTATTTCAATAAAATATTAATTTGCCAGTTTTGTAAACAAATGTTTCATTCTTTAAAAAAAAATATTTTTGAATCATAGTAAATTTTTATTTTTAACTCCATTTCCGTTTCTTATAAAAATTGTCTTTTATTCGGAGACAAACACTTATTACACAATTTGTTTTTATTTACATTTAAAACTGTGTATTCCTGTATACATTCTCTAATATACTTTTATTAAAGAATGTAAA
The DNA here is from genome assembly GCA_963932465.1 of Maratus speciosus. Classification (NCBI taxonomy): domain Eukaryota; kingdom Metazoa; phylum Arthropoda; class Arachnida; order Araneae; family Salticidae; genus Maratus; species Maratus speciosus. Next base: position 550,782,752 of record OZ010790.1, on the reverse strand, counting down.
AATATTTTTTGTACTCCATATAATACTATCAATATCAGTTTAAATATGCACCACTGGTCGTTATATAATCTTAGGTATTTCTATGTTATAGGGAAATATCCATTTTACAGAAAACCTTGGCGCAATTCAAATTTAAGAAATTGCGATTTCTTACCTAATGAGCTTTTAAAATAAAATCGATGAACAATTATGTTTGTTTATGTATGTAAAAAATCTGATTCTGATGGCGCGTATTAGCTAATTTTTCTCTGACTGTATATCAGAATACTTAAATATATTCTTTGTATTAAATACATTGCATAAATATTGAAAAAGCTGTTTATGGTTATGAAAAGAGAATAGGTTCCCAGAAAGTATTTGTACAAAATTTACACGTTTGTTTTTTGTTGCAAAGGCCATTTTCTTTGATTCCCAACTCCCCTATAACAGAGAAGTGCCTAATCCTAGAGGACAGTCTGAGTAACCCTTTAATTCATAGTCTAAAGTTGATACATGATAAAGTATAAGGCAAAGGAAATAGTACTTACCCCTGTTCCCAGCAATATTCTTCCTCTAACGGTAGAATCTAATCATCACATAGACCAGTAAGGCGTGGAGGTAAATTCAAAGGGATGATGCGCGTTTACAGAGATGCGTTAAAATCTGGAAAATTTGCAGACACCTGATCCACAGGCTTCGGGAACGGTAGTGAATCATGAAGATGAGAAACAGAGCTTACCGGTACCAAAATTCCTTCTCTAAACTAAAATTTATTCTGACTAAAGCTCCTACATATCTGAGAGACATTTTACTACTGACTCGCAAAGAAATATTGTTAGAAATAACTTATCCGATTGTTGTCCCATTGTTGAATTAAATGCGATTGTTATTTTACAGTGTTATAAGAAACAGAAATGTATTCATTCGGAATTCACCTCTGGCGTGCACTTTACTACTGATGGGCAGTAAAATTCATTGTTAGAAAAACCTTTTCGATAGTTGTCGAACTAAACGCCATTGTTATTTTCAAGTGTTATGACAAACAAATATTTATTGTTACATAATCATTTTTGTACTGATAAGGTCGTAAAATCTAAGAAAACTTAACTTGTAAACAATGACATTTTATATAATGCTAAAGAATTCAGCGCCCCATTTAAAGCTTCTTAAGCAAATATAGAAAAATGCATAAGTAAATCCAGTATTAATTACTAGCCTTCCGCGATTCCAACAAACACAGTTTTAATGAGTACTTAAATGAGACTAAATCTGATTATACATCCTCTTAGATCACGTATGTAGTGATTTTATACAGTGTTTCAGCATAATGGCATAAAGCACTGCATAAAATAGTTATTTTTTTTATGCATAAGGCTTTTCAAGTTTTATCGGAAAAATGTTTTTGCATATCAGTACTCGGCTAAACCTAGCGTCGGAAACTTATGAAGTTTTTCCGAAGAGATTAAAATATGCCCAAGACACCCATAACATTTTTAGTACAAGAAAATTATAATTCTCTGACTAAATTTTATTTTATAAAAGTTGTTTTTCAAGGCCATTTAACCTGTAACAAATAAAATTTTAGAGAAACCTTTTTTTATGTGAACGGAGAGGAATCCAGTTTTCTTCAGAAATGAATGCACTGCCAAAAATTAAATTTTTACTTTCGTCTTCCCTACTAGTCAGCTGAATAGGAATGTTCACTATTTGTTCTAGAATATCTCAGTAATTATTGGGAAATGCCATTCTTTACATCAATGGAGAGGCATTCACTTTCCCTCAGAAATGAATGTATCGCCGCATATCATTTTTTATTTTTCCCTTCTTCATTATTATGCCGAAAAGAAATATTAGCTGTTGCTCTTGAATAAATCTATAATTATTTAGAGAAACACTTCTTTATGTAAACGGAGAGCATTCATTTTGTCTCTGAAATGAATGGCCCGCCGCATATTTTTTCCCCCTTTTCCTTCTCGAGGAGTATGCTGTCTAAGAATGGTACCTTTTTCTTCTTCAATATCCCTAAAATTATTCAGAGAAAATATTCTTTGTAGAACGGTCAGGCATTCACTTTGCCTCAGAACTGAATGCACCACCGCATATTTTATTGCTTTTCTATTCTTTATTACTCTGCTGAATAAAAATGTTCGTAATTTCATCTGGCATATCTCTATAATGATTGAGAAAAATAATTCTTTATGTTAGCGGAGGGGCATTCACTTTGACTCAGAAATTAATGAACCGCCGCGTATTTTTTTTTTACTTTCCTCTTCCCTATTGCTCTGCTGAATAAGAATTTTCATTTTTTTTCTGCCATATCTCTATATACATCGAGAGAAAATGTTGTTGACATAAACGGAGAGGCATTCATTTTTCATCAAACATTTATGCTCCACCGCACATTTTTTTGTTGTTGTTGTTTCCTCTTCTGTAGGAGTATGGTGATTAAGAGTCGTGCCTATTTCTTCTTCAATATTTCTGTAACTATTGAGGGTAATATTTCTTTTTGTCAACGCAGGGGCATTCACATCTCCTCAGAAACAAATGCACCGCCGATTTTTTTTTTTTTTTTTTTTTTTTTTTTACTTTCCTGTTCCCTATTAGTCTGCTAAATAAGAATGTTAATTATTTCTTCTTTTTTATATATCTATATTTGTTGTGAGAAACAATTCTTTATGTTAACGGAGGGACATTCATTTTGCCTCAGAAATGAATACACCGCCGCATATTTTTTTTCTTTCCTGTTCCCCACCAGTAAGAATGCTCGCAATTTCTTCTGCATGTCTCTGTATTTATTGGGAGAGATAATTATATATATTAACGGAGGGGCATTCACTTTGCCTCAGAAATGAATACACCGCAGCATATATTTTTCAGTTTCCTCTTCCCTATTAGTGTGCTGAATAATTATGTTCGCTATTTGCTCAGTCATATTTCTGTTATTATTGAGAGAAACCATTCTTTATGCCAACGGAGGGGCATTCACTTTGTGCCAGAAATGAATACACCGCCGCATATATATATATTTTTTTGCTTTCCAGTTTCCTATTAGTCTGCTGAATAAGAATGTTCGCAAATTCTTCTGGCATAGCTCTCTAATTACTGAAGAAAACAATTCTTCGTGTTAACGGAAGGGCATCCATTTTGCCTTAGAAATGAATGGACAGCCGCATATATTTTTCCCTTTCCTCTTCCCTATTAACCTGCTGAATAAGTATGTTCGCTATTTGTACTTACATATCTCTATAATTATTGAGAGAAACAAATCTTTATGGCAACTCATTAGCTTTCACTTTTCCTCAGAAATGAATGCATAGCCGCATTTTTTTTTTCTTAATTTCTATGAGTATGCTGATTAAGAATGGTTTCTATTTCTTCTTCAATATCACTGTAAGTATTGGGAGAAATTATTCTTTATGGCAACGGAGGGGCGTTCACTTTGCCTCAGATATGATTGCACCGCCGCATTTGTTTTTTTACTTTCCATTTTCCTATTAGTCTTCTTAATAAACATTTTCGCTATTTCATCCGGCGTTTTTCTATAATTATTGAGAGAAACACTTGTTGGTGTGAATGGAAGGGCATTCACATTGCTTCAGAAATGAATGCACCGCCACACATATTTTTTACTTTCCTCTTCCCTGTAAGCATATTTTTTTTGCCTTTTTTCTTCTCTAGGAGTATGCTGAATAAGAATGGTACCTGTTTCTTCTTCAAAATCCCTAAAATTATTCAAATAAAATATTCTTTGTAGAACGGAGAGACATTCACTTTGCCTCATAAATGATTGCACCACCGCATATTTTATTACTTTCCTATTTATGCTCCACAGCACTTTATTTTTTTTAGTTTCCTCTTCTGTAGAAGTATGTTGATTAAATATTGTACCTATTTCTTCTTCAATATTTCTATAACTATTGGTGATATTTCTTTATGTCAACGGAGGGGCATTCACTTAGCCTCAGAAATGAATGCACCGCCGCATATATCTGGGAGCACGGCAGTGCGTCCGCCAAGTTCGCACAAGCCGTAAGCTACCTTTTCCTGAACCATTTCGGCATACTTTCCACACCCTCATAACGTCGTTTTAGGGAGAGATATAGAATTTTTTCTTTTGTACACATGTCCATATGGTCAAACTGAACTAAGGTTCCACAATTTCATGTTTCTGTATTTAGTAGTTTTCGAAATATTAAATTCCGAAAAAGCGCTTTTTTGTCACTGACTCACTTCACATCATCAAATAACTAACGTACATCTAAAAGTCGTGGAATCATGAAATATCACAAGTAACTTGGGTTTGTAGCACAATTAACCAGAAAAATCTGAAAACACAGAATTTCCGCTTCTAAACCCTCCAAACAGGGGGTGTTGATTTGGCCGTATACTTTCATTTGGGCCAATGTTGGTCGCCAAAACTCGATTACAGAGTTTTGAAGGTGTCACGTAATTTCAAGCTGAATAAAATTGTATATGCTTTCCCGAAAATGCTGATTAAATAGAAAAAATGAATATACCTAAAAATTTTAATCAGTATAGATTATGATATATTTACGATATTAAAACAATAAAACATTTACCAAAATATAATCGCAATTCGGTACTTTTCCGATATAAGTAGTCTTGGCGAAATAGAGAAAATAGCCTTGACAAGAAAAGAAATGTGATAATAACGTATTTTCTGGAACCTATTTATTGTGTCATATACACAAACAATTTTTTCCATTTGTATACAATTTATTTAATTTAAGGAACCCATTTATTTATCTTTATATACCAACATAAATAATTTGTATATAAAAAATAATATTTTATACATGTATAATAAAATGTTTATATGTATATAAATATATATATATATAAATAACATAAAAGTTCATCAGGTTTGTTTTCATAGTTGTTTATATCATTTGGCAACATATCTCAGTTTCTGAAGTCCGAATTGTGCCAAGATTTTTTAAAAATGCCAAGGTCCCTATAGTGGAAAAATATCCTAATTCTCATATGAAAATTTAAAAATCTCCTTTTAAATAAATGAAATGTGTAACTAATAAAGCTGTCGGAACAGATTTCATATTCGCCCCATATTGGCGCGATTTTTTTCTGTCGCCAATATCATATAGGCAACAGGTACTTAACTTGCGTCAAAGTGTCGTTATTTTGTTTGATGTGGTAACACGGATTATGTTGTTTATGCTGTTGATGTTTTCGCCAAATTGGCAACCGAAAAAAATCGCGCCAATATGGGGCGAATATGACATCTGTACCAAGCTGTCTTCAACGATGTGCGACAGATACGGCGTCCGAAGACCGCTGCTAATGTTATTATATTGCATTATTAGACTACTTACTGTTAATTTATTGTTAATTTTAAATTTGTAAAAGAAAGATTATAGTTATAGATAAGATATCTTGGTCGCCAAAACCCAATTACAGAAAATTAGCCTGAGTTATAAAGGTGTTACATGATTTCAAGCTGAATGAATTTTTATATGCTTTTACAAAAATCTTAATAAGGCAAATCTTTCAGTTTATCTGTCCATATTTCTATCTTTTACTTCCTTAAAACAAATTTTATTAAAGACCGGGAGGCGTCTGCATAGATCATCACCTCATCGAGTTGACGGCTGAAATTTTAGGATTAGTTAAAAATCGATTAGCGTATTAAAATGTAAATGGTCTGCCAAGTCATATCTTTGTGGAAACCACCTACAGACCCGATTTTACCGGGTTGATTGGTGGATTTTCCATTGCGTTTTCCTGCACCCATTCCTCCATGTTACCATACTTTTGTATGCAGGAAAATACAATAGTAAACCTATCAGTCAACCACTAAAATTATGCCTTCAGGTGGTTTCTACCAAGACATGAATTAACAGACCAGTTGGATTTTAATATGCTAATCTAGTTTTGACTAATCCTAAAATTTCAGCTGTAATCTCGATGAGGTGATGGTGAGTGCAGGCGCCTCCCGGTCTATTATAAATGTCGGAATTCTAATCTCAATAGCACTCTAGTCAATCTGGCAAATATCCCTACTATTTATTGAACACTATTCCTTTAAGTGCGTTTTAGTGATGTTAATGAACTTTATGCATATGTATCATACATATAATACATATGCATACAATACGTAATACATTTGCATCATACATATTATAGGTATGTGTATAATACATAATACATATGCATCATTATGACGTCAGAACAAACAAAGCACTTTTTGTTGCCAAATTTGAGAATTGACATGATATATTACCAAATTTGGCGACACTTCGCTAAATGTTGACAAGCTTGGCGAGAATTTGACTCTAGTGGCTATTTTTCAATGAGTTAATTATTAATACGAGCCATCTATTTATATTTTTCCGCATATCAACTGAATAGTTAAATGGCATAACGTACGAATATTTCCAAAGTGCCAATAGCTTCGTCACTCCACAAAACCTCTGCCATTGTTATTATATTGCACTGTTATTATACTTACTGTGACTATGTTGTTAATCTTTACTCTGCTAAAACTTCTGTATTATATAAAGAGAATTTACGGAAACTATTAAAGCACCGAAACTGCCAGTTCTCCTTATGATTATTATAATTCTATAATATGTAACCTGTTAATAGATATGTACGTTAGAATGAATCTTCTATAATCCGGTTCTTCGCATTTTAGTTTTCAGGTTTCGAATAAAATTAGCTAAAATCTTAAAACCATGGCACATTGGCTAATTCCTCAACAAGATTAGATGAAAAGAAAGATAGATTTTCAAATGGATCAATGGCAGTGAGCCCGTAGACCTTCTATTCTTCCGTATTCGAGTCTATTGAAAAGGTTAACGTGAAACAAAAAGATATTAGCATCAATATGGTTTAATGTAAATGCAGATATTGTCAAAGGATTTCATAAGAACCATTTCACTTGTACCCAATCGTAACACTTAAAATACAACAACTGGCAGTGAGTCCAATTAGAAACGATCACTTAATAGGATTAAAAATTTCCGCATTAGAGAACGAATCGTAACTGATAAGGAAACATGCATAAGTGAGTTAAGAGATATTTGTCATGAAAGATGAAATACATAACAACACAAAATATATGATGTGCTTCCATGATCGTAAAGAGTTCTTGATTTCTGTATCAAAAGCTTCCGACTTGGCAAAATAATGGGCAAGTAAGATATGAATAACAGTAATATGATGCAACGTTTAACATGCAATTAATAGAGCAAACACTGCTTGCTAGAGGCGAATAGTACTTTAATACCAAAAGAAATAAAGTATAAATTTGTAAAGCTCAATAAAATAAATTTAGGTATTTTTATGTTAGCCGGGCGCGAGTGGCAAATAGCCAAATACTGTTCCTAACTCCATTGTTCATATTGCATTCATTTCATTTAAAAATATAAACTTTTCAGTCATCTCATTTAAAATAAATGCATTTCCCTCATTTTATTTAATAGAATATGTAACATAGAAATAAATATATAAATAAATAAGAAATAATAACGTAAACAGAAATATTTTATTTGAAAAATCAAATCATTGTTACTAATTTACACATGTGAAAAATGAAAACTGCTATTGGCGAAAAAACAAAATGCTAATGAGGAGATTTGCTCCCGGCTAACATAAAAGTACCAAAATTTAAGTTTTTTTTTATTAATATAGTTTAGAAAAAAAAAATTGAAAAACTTACAAAAAGTAGTGATATCCCAACAAAAAGTTTTCGGTAAAAAAAAGAAAAAAGTGCCAAGTTCTCCTTAATGTTTCGGCCAGAAAAAGTAGTGATATCTGAAGTTCGCACAAGTTAAAAGCCAAACATCCCAAATCTTTCATTGAAAATGGCTTCCTGCGACTTGGCCGTTAATGCCTTCGAGAGGGTTTTTCAAATTTTAATGTATGTACAAATGAGCTACATGCCAACTACATTTTTTCATTATTTTAGGCATTTTGTTGCACAAAGTACAGGAATAAATTACACATTTAAAAAAAGCATTTAAACCACTTCAGTCTATTTAAATACTTAGAAGTTAAGAATAACAAAATACTTGTTTCGGAAGATAATATCTCTAATTGCTAAAACATAATTAGTATCAGCTTTTAACAGTTTATAAATCGAATACCTCTTAATGTATGCAAACAAACTATAATAAATGTTCAAACGAAAAAAATCTCTTTCGTCAATGCACAAGACTTCAATATTATACAATAAAATATTATGTAACATATAGAGATATTTGAAGTAAGTAAATTTTGTTTTATTTCTTGGGTTTTACGTTAATGACTTTAGCTTTAGACCGTGCAAAATGGCAATTAAATCACCAGTGGACTAAATGATCTGTAATCAAAACTAATATTTGTTGAAACTGGATGGTATTTATCAGAAATCTTTTACTTATAATGTCTTTATGTGAATTTGTCTATTTGCATTCTAATATTACTTTTAAAATTTAAATAATTCATAAATGCGAAATTTCTAATCATTAATTTTGAAATGCTGTGGAAGGCATTAACGGCCAAGTCGCAGGAAGCCATTTTCAATGAAAGATTTGGGATGTTTGGCTTTTAACTTGTGCGAACTTCAGATATCACTACTTTTCTGGCCGAAACATTAAGGAGAACTTGGCACTTTTTTCTTTTTTTTACCGAAAACTTTTTGTTGGGATTTTACTTTTCCTCTTCCCTATTAGCCTGCTGAATAAGTATGTTCGCTATTTGTTCTTACATATCTCTATAATAATTGAGAGAAACAATTCTTTATGGCAACTCATTCGCTTCCGCTTTTCCTCAGAAATGAATGCATATCCGGAATTTTTTTTTTCTTCATTTCTAGGAATATGCGGATTAAGAATGATACCTATTTCTTCTTCAATATCGCTATAAGTATTGGGAGAAACACTTCTTTGTGTGAACGGAGGGGCATTCACTTTGCCTGAGAAGTGAATGCACCGCCGCATATTTTTTTTTACATTCCTCTTCACTATTTGTCTGCCACATAACAATGCTTGCTATTTCTTCTGGCGTGAATCTATAATTACTGAAGAAAACAATTCTTTATGTTAACGGAAGGACATTCACTTTGCCTCAGAAATGAAGGCACAGCCGCATATATTTTTTAATTTCCTCTTCCCTGCCAGCATATTTTTTTTTTTTTTTACTTTTTTCTCCTCTAGGAGTATGTTGAATAAGAATGGTACCTATTTCTTCTTCAATAACCCTAAATTATTCAGAGAAAATATTCTTTGTAGAACGTAGAGGCATTCACTTTGCTCAGAAATGAGTGCAACACCGCATATTTTATTACTTTCCTATTCCTTATTACTCTGCTGAATAAAAATTTTCGTTATTTCTCCTGGCATATCTCTATAATGATTGCGAGAAACAATTCCTTATATTAGCGGAGGGGCATTCACTTTGCCTCAGAAATGAATGCACCGCCGCATTTTTTTTTTTTTACTTTCCTCTTTCCTATATCTCTGCTGAATAAGAATTTTCATTTTTTTCTGCCATATCTCTATATACATCGAGAGAAAATATTCTTACATTACGGAATGGCATTCACTTTTAATCAGACATTTATGCTCCACCGCACATTTTTTTTTTTTAGTTTCCTTTTCAGTATGAGTATGGTGATTAAGACCTGTACCTATTTCTTCTTCAATATCTCTATAACTATTGAGAGTAATATTTCTTTATGTCAACGGAGGAGCATTCACTTTACCTCAGAAATGAATACACCGCCACATGTATTTTTTACTTACCTCTTCCCTGTCAGCATTTTTTTTTTTTTACTTTTTTTTCTTCTCTAGGAGTATGCTGTATAAGAATGGTACATATTTCTTCTTCAATATCCCTAAAAATTTTCCGCAAAAATGAATGCGCCGACGCATTTGTTTTTTTTTGCTTTCAACTTCCCTATTAGTCCGCTGGATAAGCATTTTTGCTACTTCTTCTGGCGTATCTCTTTAATTATTGAGAGAAACCATTCTTTATGTCAACGGAGAGGCATTCACTTTGCTTCAGAAATGAATGCACCGCCGTCATATTTTTTTTGTGTGTGTTCCTCTTTCCTATTAGTCTGTTGAATAAGAATGTTCGAAATTTCTTCTGGCATATCTCTATAATGATTGAGAGAAAGAATTCTTTATGTAAACGGAGGGTATTCACTTTGCCTCAGAAATGAAGGCACCGCCGCATTTGTTTTTTTACTTTCCACTTCCCTATTAGTCTTCTTAATAAGCATTTTCTCTATTTCGTCTGATGTATCGCTATAATTATTGAGAGAAACACTTCTTTGTGTGAACGGAGGGTCATTCACTTTGCCTCAGAAACGAATGCACCGCCGCATATTTTTTTTACATTCCTCTTCCCTATATATCTGCCAAATAAGTATGCTTGCTATTTCTTCTGGTGTGTATCAATAATTACTGAAGAAAATAATTCTTTATGTTAACGGAGGTGCAGTCACTTTTCCGCAGAAAGGAATTTACCGCCGCATGTATTTTTCACTTTCCTCTTCCCTATTAGTGTGCTGAATAATTATGTTCGCTATTTGCTCAGTCATATTTCTATTACTATTAAGAGAAACCTTTCTTCGTGTCAACGGAAGGGCATTCACTTTGCGTCAGAAATGAATGCACCGCCGAATAAATTTTTTTTTTGCTTTCCACTTTCCTATTATATTACTGAATAAGAATGCTCGCAATTTCTTCTGGCATATCTCTATAATTACTGAAGAAAACAATTCTTTACGTTAACGGAAGGGCATCCACTTTGCCTTAGAAGTGAATACACAGCCGAAGCCGCATATTTTTTTTTACTTTCTTCATTTCTAGAAATATGCTGATTAAGAATGGTACCTATTTCTTCTTCAATATCTCTATAAGTATTGGGAGAAACCATTCTTTATGTCAACGGAGGGGCATTCACTTTGCGTCAGAAATGAATGCACCGCCGCATATTTTTTCTTTTTTATTTACTTTCATCTTTCCTTTTAATATGCTGAATGAGAATGTTCGCAATTTCTTCTGGCATATCTATCTATATTATAAAGGACAAACATATCTGTGCGTAACGCATACGTCATTTTGCGAATGGCAACACTTTGAAATTTGAAAGGAAATATTGGTTTTGCATTTTCTCTACTGCAAATTTTTAAACTTTTATGCATCACACATTTTAACTTTTTACACCGTCGTATAAGGAAAAAAATTTTCTTTTAAATACTATTTGTTTGAAAGCTGTATCTCAATTTGTTTTTGAGATATTATTTTTTTTGTAGTTTTTGATACAAATTTTGTAATTGTGGCAACTGAAGTACTCCATTTATATTGAAAGTAAAGGGAAAATATTCATGGTTTATTATTTTTATTCATTATATCCTTATTGATGCCATTTTCACATTACAAATAAAAGTGACTTTTTTATAATTTTTGAACAGAAAATGATGTCAGACATTAATTAAAACACGCATTCTTCTTCATAAATCAGCTACATTTTAATATTTTTACATTACGCTGATAAATGAGTTTGAGGCGCTCGGCAAAATGATTCATTGAGTAAAAATGATATATTTAAAACAAAACGATCACTTTTTTTTTGATAAAACTAAATATTTGACCAATACTATAAATGGCGAATACTATGACAAAAAGTCAAATTTCTGAATTTTTTTGCGGGTACTAAGATTACTTAAGGTTTATGCGAATGTTCACATGAAAAGTTGTATCGGACAAACGTGACTTTAACTTTGGAAATGCATTCATTAATAATCTATTCTTTTGCGCGTTAAAATACTTTCAAATTGTGAATTTGAGTGGTGCGTATGTAAATTACGAGAATGTAAAAATAACGTACAGTTTAGATTTTATGTGGGAAAATTTTATGATGTGACAAAGCGAAATCCTTTTTACTGATTTTTCATCCCGTAATAACAAACATAAGAGCTCCATCGATAACTCCATCATAATTACTCATCTTGAATACAGTTTAATTTTTCAATAATTTAAGCAGTTGAAGTTTGTAGAAATAATATTTTAGTAATTTTGGGTTTAAAATATTATTTGTTTTAAGAGTTAGACAACCAATGTAAGATGATTTTTTTGTTGTAATTATTTTTGTAGGTTTATTATAATTTCGATCTGACAGTTCCTTTCAAACATTTTAGTACGTCGAATTTCGACGGGTTGCAACTCGTATCTATAATGATTGAGAGAAAGTATTCTTTATGTTAACGGAGGGGCATTCACTTTGCCGCAGAAATGCATGCACCGCCGCATTTTTTTTTTTTTTTTTTACTTTTTTTTTTTTTTTACTTTTTTCTTCTCCAGGAGTATTTTGATTAAGAATGGTACCTATTTCTTCTTCATTATCTCCATAATTACTCAGAGAAACAATTCTTTGTAGAGAGGAGAGGCATTCACTTTGCCTCAGAAATGAATGAACTGCCGCATTTTTTTTTTTTTTTTTACTTTCCTTTTACTATTAGTCGGCTGAAAAGAATGTTCGCTATTTGTTCTTTCATATCTCAGTAATTATTGAAAGAAATAATTCTTTATGGCAAATCAGGGCCATTCACTTTTTGTCAGAAATGAATGCATCGCCGTATATTTTTTTTACTTTCTTCTTTTCTAGGAGTATGCTGATTAATAATGGCGTCTATTTCTTCTTCAGTATCTCTGTAATTATTGGGAGAAATATTTTTTTATGGCAACGGAGGGGCATTCACTTTGCCCCAGAAATGATTTGCATGCTGCATATATATATTTTTTTTTACTTTTCTCTTCTCTATTAGTAAGGTGAATTGGAATATTCACTATTTGTTCCTGCCTATCTATAATTATTTAGAGAAACATTTCCTAATATCAAGAGACAGGAATACACTTCGTCATAGAAATAAATGCACCACCGCATATATTTTTTAATTTCTTTTCCCTGTTTTTATCCCATAGAGGAATGTCTTCTTTTTTTTCTGGCATAGGGGACACCGGGCCGGAGTTTTGTACTTAAGGTTTGAAGCCAGGTTTTAGGAACCACCGCCGGATACTTTTTTTTTTTTACTTTCCTCTTACCTATTAGTCTACTGATTAAGTATATTCACTAGTATTTGTTCTGGCACATTTCTATAATTATTGAGAAAAACAATTCTTTATGTCAACTGAAAAGCATTCACTTTCCTTCCGAAATTAATGCACCGCCCCATATTTTAAGAAAGAAAATAAAAAGCATCTTGTTAAAGATGCTTTCAGAACAATAAAATGTGTGGTCCGTACTTAAGTGTAACATTTATTTCAATAAAATATTAATTTGCCAGTTTTGTAAACAAATGTTTCATTCTTAAAAAAAAAAACAATATTTTTGAATCATAGTAAATTTATATTTTTAACTCCATTTCCGTTTCTTATAAAAATTGTCTTTATTCGGAGACAAACACTTATTAAACAATTGGTTTTTATTTTCATTTAAAACTGTGTATTCCTGTATACATTCTCTAATATACTTTTATTAAAGAATGTAAAAATATTTTTTGTACTCCATATAATACTATCAATATCAGTTTAAATATGCACCACTGGTCGTTACACCATATGCACCACTGGTCTGATTCTGATGGCGCGTATTAGATAATTTTTTTCTGACTGTATATCAGAATACTTAAATATATTCTAAGTATTAAATACATTGCATAAATATTTAAAAAGCTGTTTATGGTTATGAAAAGAGAATAGGTTCCCAGAAAGTATTTGTACAAAATTTACAACTTTTTTTTTTTTTTTTTTTTTTTGCAAATGCCATTTTCTTTGAATCCCAACTCCCCTATAACAGAGAAGTGCCTAATCCTAGAGAACAGTCTGAGTAACCCTTTAATTCATAGTCTAAAGTTGATACATGATAAAGTATAAGGCAAAGGAAAAAATACTTACCCCTGTTCCCAGCAATATTTTTCCTCTAACGGTGGAATCTAATCATTACATAGACCAGTAAGGCGTGGAGGTAAATTCAAAGGGATGATGCGCGTTTACCGAGATGCGTGAAACCTGATTCACAGGCTTCGGGAACGGTAGCGAATGATGAAGATGAGAAACAGAGCTTACCGGTACCAAAATTCCTTCTCTAAACTAAAATTTATTCTGACTAAAGCTCCTACATATCTGAGAGACATTTTACTACTGACTCTCAAAGAAAATTCATTGTTAGAAATAACTTATCCGATTGTTGTCCCATTGTTGAATTAAATGCGATTGTTATTTTACAGTGTTATAAGAAACAGAAATGTATTCATTCGGAATTCACCTCTGGCGTGCACTTTACTACTGATGGGCAGTAAAATTCATTGTTAGAAAAACCTTTTCGATAGTTGTCGAACTAAACGCCATTGTTATTTTCAAGTGTTATGACAAACAAATATTTATTGTTACATAATCATTTTTGTACTGATAAGGTCGTAAAATCTAAGAAAACTTAACTTATAAAGAATGACATTTTATGTAATGCTAAAGAATTCAGCGCCCCATTTAAAGCTTCTTAAGCAAATACAGAAAAATGCACAAGTAAATCCAGGATTAATTACTAGCCTTCCGCGATTCAAACAAACACAGTTTTAATGAGTACTTAAATGAGACTAAATCTGATTATACATCCACTTAGATCACGTATGTAGTGATTTTATACAGTGTTTCAGCATAATGGCATAAAGCACTGCATAAAATAGTTATTTATTTTTATGCATAAGGATTTTCAAGTTTTATCGGAAAAATGTTTTTGCATATCAATACTCGGCTAAACCTAACGTCGGTAACTTATGAAGTTATTGAAGTTATGAAGAGATTAAAATATGCCCAAGACACCCATAACATTTTTAGTACAAGAAAATTATAATTCTCTGACTAAATTTTAGTTTATAAAAGTTGCTTTTCAAGGCCATTTAACCTGTAACAAATAAAATTTTAGAGAAACATTTTTATGTGAACGGAGAGGAATCCAGTTTTCTTCAGAAATGATTGGACTGCCGAAAATTAAATTTTTACTTTCCTCTTCCCTATTAGTCAGCTGAATAGGAATGTTCACTATTTGTTCTAGAATATCTCAGTAATTATTGGGAGATGCAATTCTTTACATCAATGGAGAGGCATTCACTTTCCCTCAGAAATGAATGTACGGCCGCATATCATTTTTTATTTTTCCCTTCTTTATTATTATGCCGAAAAGAAATATTAGCTGTTGCTCTTGAATAAGTCTATAATTATTTAGAGAAACAATTCTTTATGTTAACGGAGAGCATTCACTTTATCTCTGAAATGCGCCGCATATTTTTTTCCCCTTTTCTTCTCTAGGAGTATGCTGTATAAGAAAGGTACCTCTTTCTTCTTCAATATCCCTAAAATTATTCAGAGAAAATATTCTTTGTAGAACGGTGAGGCATTCACTTTGCCTCAGAACTGAATGCACCACCGCATATTTTATTGCTTTTCTATTCTTTATTACTCTGCTGAATAAAAATGTTCGTTATTTCATCTGGCATATCTCTATAATGATTGAGAAAAATAATTCTTTATGTTAGCGGAGGGGCATTCACTTTGACTCAGAAATTAATGCACCGCCGCGTATTTTTTTTTACTTTCCTCTTCCCTATTGCTCTGCTGAATAAGAATTTTCATTTTTTTTTCTGCCATATCTCTATATACATCGAGATAAAATATTGTTGACATAAACGGAGAGGCATTCATTTTTCATCAGACATTTATGCTCTTTTTTTTTTTTTTTTTTTTTTTTTTTTTTTTTTTTTTTTCAGTTTCCTCTTCTGTAGGAGTATGGTGATTAAGAGTCGTACCTATTTCTTCTTCAATATTTCTGTAGCTATTGAGGGTAATATTTCTTTTTGTCAACGGAGGGGCATTCACTATTCCTCAGAAACGAATGCACCGCCGAATTTTTTTTTTTTTTTTTTTTTTTTTTTTACTTTTCTGTTCCCTATTAGTCTGCTAAATAAGAATGTTAACTATTTCTTCTTTTTTATATATCTATATTTGTTGTGAGAAACAATTCTTTATGTTAACGGAGGGACATTCACTTTGCCTCAGAAATGAATACACCGCCGCATATATTTTTCAGTTTCCTCTTCCCTATTTGTGTGCTGAATAATTATGTTCGCTATTTGCTCAGTCATATTTCTTTTATTATTGAGAGAAACCATTTTTTATGTCAACGGAGGGGCATTCACTTTGTGCCAGAAATGAATACACCGCCGCATATATATATTTTTTTGCTTTCCAGTTTCCTATTAGTCTGCTGAATAAGAATGTTCGCAAATTCTTCTGGCATATCTCTCTAATTACTGAAGAAAACAATTCTTTGTGTTAACAGAAGGGCATCCATTTTGCCTTAGAAATGAATGGACAGCCGCATATATTTTTCTCTTTCCTCTTCCCTATTAGCCTGCTGAATAAGTATGTTCGCTATTTGTTCTTACATATCTCTATAATTATTGAGAGAAACAATTCTTTATGGCAACTCATTAGCTTTCACTTTTCCTCAGAAATGAATGCATAGCCGCATATTTTTTTTTCTTAATTTCTATGAGTATGCTGATTAAGAACGGTTTCTATTTCTTCTTCAATATCACTGTAAGTATTGGAAGAAATTATTCTTTATGGCAACGGAGGGGCGTTCACTTTGCCTCAGAAATGAATGCACCGCCGAATTTGATTTTTTTTCTTTCCACTTCCCCATTAGTTTGTTGGATAAGCATTTTTGCTTCTTCTTCAGGCGTATCTCTTTAATTATTGAGAGCAACCATTCTTTATGTCAAAGGAGTTGCATTCACTTTGTGTCAGAAATGAATGCACCGCCGCATTTGTTTTTTTTCTTTTTACTTCCATATTTGTCTGCCGGATAAGCATTTTTGCTACATCTTCAGGCGTATCTCATTAATTATTGAGACAAACAAATCTTTATGTCAACGGAGGGGCATTCACTTTGCCTCAGAAATGAAGGCACCGCCGCATTTGTTTTTTTACTTTCCATTTCCCTATTAGTCTTCTTAATAAGCATTTTCGCTATTTCGTCCGGCGTTTTTCTATAATTATTGTGAGAAACACTTCTTGGTGTGAACGGAAGGGCATTCACATTGCTTCAGAAATGAATGCACCGCAACATATATTTTTTACTTTTCTCTTCCCTGTCAGCATATTTTTTTTTCCTTTTGCAGCCGTTCGGAGGAAAGCGATTTCAAAAAATTTTGGTATATTTTCATCGATCATGACCCACAGACCCCGAAACCACCCTCCGTTCAAAATTGATATATATATATATATATATATATATATCTGACCTATGTCACACTGTAACTCCCGTAATTATGAACCGATTTCGATGTAATTCGGTGTGTACATAGTACATACCAATGTCTCGACCGAGTTCGTTGGCCAGCTTCATCCGTCGTTTTGTTTCAAAATGGCGGCCATTTAAAAATTTTAAAAAAATGTAAAACTTGAAATGTGGTACCAAAAAATTAAAAATGGAAAAATATTTTTCCCTTATGTATTTGACCTTTATACAAAGATTCCGGAGCAGTTTTTGTTTCGTCTATATCTTAAAAAATGGCTGAGTTATAGCATTTTGAATTTCTAGCGTGGCTGACATTTTGAAACGTCCTGAATTTTGTCACGCGATAAAAGGCGTATTTATGAACCGATTTGGATGTAATTCGGTGTGTACATAGTACATATCAATCTCTCGACCGAGTTCGTTGGCCAGCTTCATCCGCCATTTTGTTTCAAAATGGCGGCCATTTAAAATCTTTTTAAAAATTTAAAATTTGAAATGTGGTACCAAAAAATTGAAAATGGAAAAATATTTTTTTCTTATGTATTTGACCTTTATACAAAGATTTCGAAGCAGTTTTTGTTTCGTCTATATCTTAAAAAATGGCTGAGTTATAGCATTTTGAATTTCTAGCGTGGCTGACATTTTGAAACTTCCTGAATTTTGTCACGCGATAAAAGGCGTATTTATGAACCGATTTGGATGTAACTTCGTTTATACATAGTACATACCAATGTCTCGACCGGGTTCGTTGGCCAGCTTCACCCGCCATCTTGTTTAAAAATGGCGGCCATTTAAATTTCTAAGAAAAATTTAAATTTGAAATGTGGTACCAAAAATTGAAAATTGAAAAAATATTTTCTTCTTATGTGTTTGACCTTGATAAAAAGATTCGGGAGCAGTTTTTGTTTCGTCTATATCTTAAGAAATGGCTGAGTTATAGCATTTTGAATTTCTAGCGTGGCTGACATTTTGAAACGTCCTGATTTTTCTCACGTAATAACAGGCGTATTTATGAACCGACTTGGATGTACCTTGGTGTGTACACAGTACATACAAATATCTCGACCGAGTTCGTTGGCCAGCTTCATCCGCCATCTTGTTTCAAAATGGCGGCCATTTAAAAAAATAAAAAAATTAAAAAAATTAAATAAGATACCAAAGAATTGGAAAATGAAAAAGATTTTTTTGTATGTGTTTGACCTTAATACAAAGATTCCGGAACAGTTTTTCTTTCGTCTATATCTAAAAAAAAATGGCTGAGTAATAGCATTTTGAATTTCTCTTGTGGCTGACATTTTAAAACGACCTGATTTTTGTCACGGGATAACAGGCGTATTTATGAACCTATTTGGATGTAACTTGGTCTGTACATAGTACATACCAAGGTCTCGACCGAGTTCGTTGGCCAGCTTCATTCGCCATCTTGTTTCAAAAGGGTTGCCATTTAAAAAAAATTAAATTTAAAATTCAAAATGAGGTATTAAAAAATTGGAAAATGAAAAAGATTTTTTTTATGTGTTTGGCCTTGATACAAAGATTCCGGAGCATTTTTTGTTTCTGAAAATTTGTTCTTTTGTTGATATCTTAAAAAATGGTTGATTTATAGCACTTTGAATTTCTAGCATGGCTAACATTTTGAAACGATCTTGTATTTGTCACGCGATAACACACGTATTCGCCTATTTCGATGTAAGAAGGCATGTGGATAGTATACATCAACACCTCGACCAAGTTCGCTGGCCAGATTAATCAGCCATCTTGTTTCAAAATGGCTGCCATTAAATTAAAATATATATATATATTTAAAGTGAGGTGCAAAAAAATTAGAAATTGAAAAAGGTTTCTTTCTTAAGTATTTGATCTTGATATAAGGATTCAGGAGCATTTTTTGTTTGTCTTTACCTTAAAAAATGGCTCAGATATAGCAGTTTCAATTTCTATTGTGGGTGACATTTTGAAAAATCTGATTTTTTGCATGCGAGAGCCCTCCTATATATTAACCGATTCCGATGTGAGTGAGCATGTGCACAGAAATTACTAAGGTCTCGACCAAGTTCACTGCTTAGCCTCATCCACCATGTTGTCTTAAAATGACAGGCACTTTAAGAAATTGCCGAATTTGGCAGCCAAATATAAGTTACTTTAAAGAAAAGCAGCTTGGATAAAGCTGACTAATTTCGCGAAATTCTCATTCATTATACTGATAAAAATTAGTATTGTATCTCCTATATTCGGTTTCCACTAAATTGAGCTTCGTGTGTTTGCATTATATAAGTTGGCTTTTTTTAAAATAAGGATTATGAAAGCTACCTCTTCCTCCCGGCACTGGCCGGAAGGACTTTTTTCTTCTCTAGGAGTATGCTGAATAAGAATGGTACCTGTTTCTTCTTCAAAATCCCTTAAATTATTCAAGTAAAATATTCTTTGTAGAACGGAGAGGCATTCACTTTGCCTCATAAATGAATGCACCACCGCATATTTTATTACTTTCCTATTTATGCTCCACAGCACTTTATTTTTTTAGTTTCCTCTTCTGTAGAAGTATGTTGATTAAAAGTTGTACCTATTCCTTCTTCAATATTTCTATAACTATTGGTGATATTTCTTTATGTCAACGGAGGGCACCGCCGTATATATTTTACTTTTCCTCTTCCCTATTAGCCTGCTGAATAAGTATGTTCGCTATTTGTTCTTACATATCTCTATAATAATTGAGAGAAACAATTCATTATGGCAACTCATTGGCTTCCGCTTTTCCTCAGAAATGAATGCATAGCCGCAATTTTTTTTTCTTCATTTCTAGGAACATGCGGATTAAGAACGATACCTATTTCTTCTTCAATATCGCTATAAGTATTGGGAGAAACACTTCTTTGTGTGAACGGAGGGGCATTCACTTTGCCTCAGAAATGAATGCACCGCCGCATATTTTTTTTACATTCCTCTTCACTATTTGTCTGCCACATAACAATGCTTGCTATTTCTTCTGGCGTGAATCTATAATTACTGAAGGAAACAATTCTTTATGTTAACGGAAGGACATTCACTTTGCCTCAGAAATGAATGCACAGCCACATATATTTTTTAATTTCCTCTTCCCCGCCAGCATATTTTTTTTTTACTTTTTTCTTCTCTAGGAGTATGTTGAATAAGAATGGTACCTATTTCTTCTTCAATAACCCTAAATTATTCAGAGAAAATATTCTTTGTAGAACGTAGAGGCATTCACTTTGCCTCAGAAATGAATGCAACGCCGCATATTTTATTACTTTCCTATTCCTTATTACTCTGCTGAATAAAAATATTCGTTATTTCTCCTGGCATATCTCTATAATGATTGAGAGAAACAATTCCTTATATTAGCGGAGGGGCATTCACTGTGACTCAGAAATGAATGCACTGCCGCATTTTTTTTTTTTTTTTACTTTCATTTTTCGTATTGCTCTGCTGAATAAGAATTTTCATATTTTTGTGCCATATCTCTATATACATCGAGAGAAAATATTCTTGACATAAACGGAGTGGCATTCACTTTTAATGAGACATTTATGCTCCACCGCACATTTTTTTTTTAGTTTCCTCTTCAGTATGAGTATGGTGATTAAGACCTGTATCTATTTCTTCTTCAATATCTCTAGAACTATTGAGAGTAATATTTCTTTATGTCAACGGAGGAGCATTCACTTTGCCTCAGAAATGAATGCACCGCCACATGTATTTTTTACTTACCTCTTCCCTGTCAGCATTCTTTTTTTTACTTCTTTTCTTCTCTAGGAGTATGCTGTATAAGAATGGTACATATTTCTTCTTCAATATCCCTAAAATTTTTTAGTGAAAATATTCTTTGTAGAACGGTGAGGCATTCACATTGCCTCAGAAATGAATGCACCGCCGAATTTGTTTTTTTTTTCTTCCCACTTCCCTATTAGTCTTCTTAATAAGCATTTTCGCTATTTCGTCTGGTGTATCTCTATAATTATTGAGAGAAACACTTCTTTGTGTGAACGGAGGGTCATTCACTTTGCCTCAGAAATAAAGGCACTGCCGCATTTGTTTTTTTAATTTCCACTTCCCTATTAGTCTTCTTAATAAGCATATTCGCTATTGCGTCTGGTGTATCTCTGTAATTATTGAAAGAAACATTTCTTTGTGTGAACGGAGGGTCATTCACCATTCTTTATGTCAACGGAGAGGCATTCACTTTGCATCAGAAATGAATGCACCGCCGTCATATTTTTTTTTGTGTTCCTCTTTCCTATTAGTCTGTTGAATAAGAATGTTCGAAATTTCTTCTGGCATATCTCTATAATTATTGAGAGAAAGAATTCTATATGTAAACGGAAGGGCATTCACTTTGCCTCAGAAATGAAGGCACCGCCGCATTTGTTTTTTTAATTTCCACTTCCCTATTAGTCTTCTTAATAAGCATTTTCGCTATTTCGTCTTGTGTATCTCTATAATTATTGAGAGAAACACTTCTTTGTGTGAACGGAGGATCATTCACTTTGCCTCAGAAACGAATGCACCGCCGCATATTTTTTTTACATTCCTCTTCCCTATTTGTCTGCCAAATAAATATGCTTGCTATTTCTTCTGGTATGTATCTATAATTACTGAAGAAAACAATTCTTTATGTTAACGGAAGGGCATTCACTTTGCCTGAGAAATGAATGCACCGCCGCATATATTTTTCACTTTCCTCTTCCCTATTTTTGTGTGCTGAATAATTATGTTCGATATTTGCTCAGTCATATTTCTATTATTATTGAGAGAAACCTTTCTTTATGTCAACGGCTGTGGCATTCACTTTGCCTCAGAAATTAATGCACCGCCGCAGTTATTTTTAAATTTCCTCTTCCCTATTAGTGTGCTGAATAATTATGTTCGATATTTGCTCAGTCATATTTCTATTATTATTGAGAGAAATCATTCTTTATGTCAACGGAGGGGCATTCACTTTGCGTCAGAAATGAATGCACCGCCGCATATTAGGTAGATTTCGTAAGAAATACTACCTATTGCAGTCGTTACCATGGTGCGACTTTTGAAAAATTCCTTCATAACTTTTCATTATAGGACCCCAGGAACCCAAAACCACCCCCACCTAAAAAGTTTATATATATATATATATATATATATATATATGTATGTATGTATGTACTAAATTTTGTCCTCACGATAAAAGTCGCAATTATGCACGGATCGTCTTCAAACTCGCCAACAACTTTAAGATGCCTAATATCTCGGCGGGGATTGAAAATGGGCATAATCGGCCCAAGGGAATGGAAATGGGGAGGGTTCAAAATTTTGAATACCGTCTTAACATGATTCTGATAAAACCAGCTCTTACACAACAATGACAGGAAAAAATAAATATTTTTCGTTATAGCAGTTGCCAACAATTAAAAAAAAGCAATAAAATTCTCACCACAACAATTGCTTTCTATTGCAGGAATTTCACGTGAAAAATTAAATTAACCCTCTGTCTACCAGAAGGGTCCAATGGACCCGACATGTATATTCAAAATATCTATTCAAACCAGAAAATTTCTTCAAAACAAACTAAATGTATAAATCAGACAATAATAAGTTAAATAAACAAATTAAATAGTTTTAAGTAAAAATTCTGGTGTAGAATGTTTTTATAAAACTTGAGTAAAATTTCCGGTAGTTCTAGGGTTAAATAAATAGTTTGACGAATTGAAAACAAATTGAATATTACGTCATAAGTTTTCTAGAGCAAGATTTCCGCATGAAAACTCAAAATGAAATAAATAATTTGACGAATTAAAAAAAATATATATTGCGTCATATTGGAAATAAAATGGACCTCAGCAGGTGAATATGCAACGTCATGTAAGTTTGAAGAAACGTATTAAAACATGATAAAAACCCGACTATGGAAATAATATTTTATTTTAACACTTTGAGGTTCTATGAATTTGCTTTAGCTATTTTTTAAACATATTCCATATACATGCGTGTGTGTATTCGTGTATATTAGAATTTTCACAAAATGTTTAGCTCCCTAGAGCTAATTCTTAGTGAAGGAACTGGGTTTATCTCTAATCTTGATTTAAGTTTTGTTGGTGAATTTAGTACTTAACATCGAAATCTACCTCCGCCTGTAGGCCCGAGCCGGCAGGGATTTTTTTTTTTTTTTTTTTTTTTTTTTTTTTTGCTTCCCATTTTCATATTAGTTTGCTGAATAAGAATGCTCGCAATTTCTTCTGGCATATCTCTATAATTACTGAAGAGAACAATACTTTACGTTAACGGAAGGGCATCCACTTTGCCTTAGAAGTGAATACACAGCCGAATCCGCATATTTTTTTTAACTTTCTTCATTTCTAGAAATATGCTGATTAAGAATGGTACCTATTTCTTCTTCAATATCTCTATAAGTATTGGGAGAAATAATTCTTTATGGCAACGGAGGGGCATTCACTTTGCCTCAGAAATGAATGCACCGCCGCATTTCTTTTTTTTACTTTCCTCTTTTCTATTAGTCTTCTGGATAAGCATTTTCGCTATTTTTTCTGGCGTATATCTATAATTATTGAGTGAAACCATTTTTATGTCAACGGAGGGGCATTCACTTTGCGTCAGAAATGAATGCACCGCCACAGTTTGTTTTTTTACTTTCCTCTTACCTATTAATCTGCTCAATAAGAATGTTTGCAATTTCTTCTGGCATATCTCTATAATGATTGAAAGAAAGTATTCTTTATGTGAACGGAGGGGCATTCACTTTGCCCCAGAAATGAATGCATCGCCGCATTTTTTTTTTTTTTTTACTTTCTTCTTCTCCAGGAGTATTTTGATTAAAAATGGTACCTATTTCTTCTTCATTATCTCCATAATTACTCAGAGAAACAATTCTTTGTAGAGCGGAGAGGCATTCACTTTGCCTCAGAAATAAATGAACTGCCGCATTTTTTTTTTTTTTTTTTTTTTTTACTTTCCTTTTACTATTAGTCGGCTGAAAAGAATGTTCGCTATTTGTTCTGTCATATCTCAGTAATTATTGAAAGAAATAATTCTTTATGGCAAATCAGGGCTATTCACTTTTTGTCAGAAATGAATGCATCGCCGTATATTTTTTTTACTTTCTTCTTTTCTAGGAGTATGCTGATTAATAATGGCGCCTATTTCTTCTTCAGTATCTCTGTAATTATTGGGAGAAATATTTCTTTATGGCAACGGAGGGGCATTCACTTTGCCCCAGAAATGATTTGCATGCTGCATATATATATATATTTTTTACTTTTCTCTTCTCTATTAGTATGGTGAATTGGAATTTTCAATATTTTTTTCCTGCGTATCTGTATAATTATTTAGAGAAATAATTCCTAATATGAACAGACAGGAATACACTTCGTCATAGAAATGAATGCACCACCGCATATATTTTTTAATTTGTTTTCCCTGATTGTATCCCATAGAGGAATGTCTTTTTTTTTCTGGCATAGGGGACACCGGGGCGGAGTTTGGTACTTAAGGTTTGAAGCCAGGTTTTGGGGACCACCGCCAGATACTTTTTTTATTTTTACTTTCCTCTTTCCCATTAGTCTACTGAATAAGTATATTCAGTAGTGTTTGTTCTGGCACATTTCTATAATTATTGAGAAAAACAATTCTTTATGTCAACTGAAAGGCAATCACTTTTCTTCCGAAATTAATGCACCGCCCCATATTTTAAGAAAGAAAATAAAAATCATCTTGTTAAAGATTCTTTCAGAACAATTAAATGAGTAGTCCGTACTTAAGTGTAACATTTATTTCAATAAAATATTAATTTGCCAGTTTTGTAAACAAATGTTTCATTCTTTAAAAAAACAATATTTTTGAATCATAGTAAATTTATATTTTTAACTCCATTTCCGTTTCTTATAAAAATTGTCTTTTATTCGGAGACAAACACTTATCACACAATTGCGTTTTATTTTCATTTAAAACTGTGTATTCCTATATACATTCTCTAATATACTTTTATTAAAGAATGTAAAAATATTTTTTGTACTCCATATAATACTATCAATATCTGCTTAAATATACACCACTGGTCGTTATATAATCATATGTTTTTCTATGTTATATTGAAATATCCATTTTACAGAAAACCTTGGCGCAATTCAAATTTAAGTAATTGCGATTTCTTACCTAATGAGCTTTCAAAATAAAATCGATGAACAATTATGCTTGTTTATGTATGTACTAAAAAATCTGATTCAGATGGCACGTATTAGATAATATTTTTCTGACTGTATATCGGAATACTTAAATATATTCTTTGTATTAAATACATTGCATAAATATTGAAAAAGCTGTTTATGGTTATGAAAAGAGAATACGTTCCCAGAAAGTATGTGTACAAAATTTGCACTTTTGTTTTTTGTTCCAAAGGGCATTTTCTTTGTATCCCAGCTCCTCTATAACAGAGAAGTACCCAATCCTATAGGACAGTCTGAGTAACGCTTTAATTCATAGTCTAAAGTTGATACATGATAAAGTATAAGTCAAAAGAAATAGTACTTACCCCTGTTCCCAGCACTATTTTTCTCTAACGGTAGAATCTAATCATCACATAGACCAGTAAGACGTGAAGTTAAATTCAGAGGGATGATGCGCGTTTACCGAGATGCGTTAAAATCTGGAAAATTTGCAGAAACCTGATTCACAGGCTTCGGGAACGGTAGTAAATCATGAAGATGAGAAGCAGCTTACCGGTACCAAAATTTCTTCTCTAAACTAAATTTTATTCTCACTCAACCTCCTATATATCTGAGAGACATTTTACTACTGACTCGCGAAGAAAATTCATTGTTAGAAATAACTTATCCTATTGTGGTCCCATTGTTGAATTAAATGCGATTGTTACTTTACAGTGGTATAAGAAACAGAAATGTATTCATTCGGAATTCACCTACTAATCTGGCGTGCACTTTACTACTGATGCGTGGCAGTAAAATTCATTGTTAGAAAAACCTTTTTGATATTCGTCTAGTTGCCGAACTAAACGCCTTTGTTATTTTCAAGTATTATGACAAACAAATATTTATTGTTACATAATCATTTTTTACTTATAAAGCCGTAAAATCTAAGAAGACTTAACTTGTATAGAACGGCATTTTTTATAATGCTAACGAATCCATCATCCTGTTTAAATCTTCTCATGCAAAAACAGAAAAGTGCAAAGTAAACCCGGCATGAATTACTAGTCTTTTGAGATTCAAATAAAACAGTTTTAATAAACGCTCAAATGACACTAAATCTGATTATACACCCACGTACATCATGTGTAGATTGATTTTATACAGTGTTTTAGCATAATCGCGTAAAACACTACATAAAATAGTTATTATTATTTTTAATGCACCAGGCTTTTCAAGTTTTATCGGAAACCTTTTTCTGCATATCAATATTCGGTTGAATCTAACGTTGGTCACTTATAAAGTTTTTCCTAAGAGATTAAAATATGCCCAAAGCATTCATAACATTTTTAATACAAGAAAATTATAATTCTCTAAACAAATTTTAGTTTTTCAAAGGTTCTTTTCAAGGCCCTTTAACATCTTATAAAATCTATTTTATTACCTATGAAAAATTTCCTCACAAAATTTTACAGCTACTAGGGGGCTCGGCCCCCTACGAGCTACGCTCGCCAACCCCCGTCCAGACACCGCAGACTCTAAATGCACGCTAATTTGATCGGCTTTAAAAAGACTTCGAAAGATTGAGTTATATTTTAAAAAACAGTGGTTTATCTCCCTATAAACGAAATTCTATTCATTTCTCTTTGATTGGAAAATTTTAACGCCAAATCCGCTGCGGTACTACTTGATTATCCTGTCGACCCATTTCGCCAAATTATATAAATCGCCAAACCACTCGCCAAATTATACAAATTGACATAATTTTTATTTTAAATAACGAAAGAACAAATAAATTAGTACAACATTAATAAAAATACAAATAAAACGTCGAAATAAAAATAACTTGATGGCGTAGACACGTGTAACAAAATTTCAAAATAAGCTAATATAAAAGGAATTAAGTAAACAGAGTCTTTGTCTCCTGGTATTTTTTAACAAAGCGAAAAGAAAGTTCTTTTAAATGAGACATTTTAAATTAATCGTTTTTAATCTGACGTAATTTTGACCAAACTATTCTTTCTCTTTTTAATATTCACGTGAAAATGCTTGTGTTAGAAATGAAATATTATTTGCGCTTTCTAACAAAAATAGTTGAAAAGTATCCTCTCAAAATATCAAATAAATGTCTAGTGCAATTTCTAAATTTAAACCGTTTTGCAATATTATTTTGTGTTCATTTTATGTAATAACTGTAATGTGACGTAAATATGACGTAATTTCTCCTATTTAAGACTTCTAACGCATGTTAATAAATTTATTATTTTACAAATTCCTTTCTCTCTTAAAATTCACGTGTAATTATAGTTTTTATGACGTAATTTTTAATAAGTTCCTGCTTTTTGTACATAATTATTTAATTCTAATTCCAAATGTTTTTTTTTCTGTTTATAATAGTCACGTGTAAATAAATTTTTAATTTATTACACCTATAAATATTTTTTTTTTTTTTGAAGCAAACATTACTGTTTCCGCTGTTTATATAGTTGGCAACAGTTTAAATTAACATCACTTTCTAAAATCTGTAAAAAATATCTCTAGAAATGCTGAAAATTTGAATTTAAAATAGAAATAAAACCTCAAAAAATTAGCCAAATTAAAAAAAGAAATACAATCTGCACTCCGGCAAATTCTAACGCATAAAATGATGTAAAAATGATTACACTGTCATGTATAGTTTTTGCTGCTATAAAACTTTTTTAGTGGAACGATTTTGTCCAACTTTAGCATTAAATATCTCTTAAAATAATTCTTCGATTTGAAAACTGTCTGCACCAGCGTGTTTATCAAACATTTCTGTATAAAACCACCGATTTTCATATTTTTGTATGCATTATTTTTCTTAATATTAACGAAGAAAGACCTCCGGTCACAAAAAATTCAAAACCGGCGGCGGCGGCGGCGGCGGTGACAGCGGTAGTTACTTTTTTTTAGAATAGAGAGATGCGTTAATGTATTAAATTCTTACAAATAAATTACTAGGTGATTGTCTGACCAAGAAACATTATTGTAAAAATATTAGTATAGTTTATATAGGATAAAACTGTATTAATATAGAATGTAATTAAGAAATAGAATGTAATTAGATACAATATATTTTCATGGAATGTAAATAAGAAAAAAAAAATGCAATTTAACAAATTACAACGACCATTTGGAAAATGATTTTCTCAAAGACTAAAATTTAAGACATAAAAAATAGCACGGAGTTGATCATACATTACGTACGTCATGAATTAATCATTACAAAAATCGACTGCGACTCGTCAGATTTCCTGAAACGTATTATCCACCTGAAACTTACGTATTATCCAAGCATTTCATTGGCTGTTCGGGAAAAGGATTTTCCATCGTCAGATTTCCAAGAAATCTGACGGCCCATTTTGAATGAAATTTCATTCTTAAACTTCTAAACATCCAACAATATTACTTTTTACACCGTCGTATAGAGAAAAAAATGTACTTTTAAATGCAATTTGTTTGAAAACTGTATCTCAATTTGTTTCTGAGTTATTTTTTTTTGTAGTTTTTATTACTTTTTTGTCATAGTGGCAACAGAAGTATCCATCTCTGTTGAAAGCAAAGGGAAAGTACAGATTACTGTATAGACCAATCAGAAAACGAATAAAATGCGGATTGAACCAATAAAACGCTTCAGATATGCTTTTGATTCCCTACTCTGACGAGGACAATAACCATTTTTCCAAATGGTTAATAGAATGTAATTAAGAAATAATCACTAAACTCTCACTATTTACCGGCAAACTTCTTAGCAAAGACTTCTAAAGGATGCGGACAAAAGAAAGCAAGTATCCAACCAACGCCACGATATTTTCCAAATTAAATTTTAAAACATCTTATTTTTAGGTAGATTTCGTAAGAAATACTACCTATTGCAGTCGTTACCATGGTGCGACTTTTGAAAAATTCCTTCATAACTTTTCATTATAGGACCCCAGGAATCCAAAACCACCCCCACCTAAAAAGTTTATATATATATTTGATAACGTAATTCAATGTATAAGCTTTTCAATTTTTGTCGGTGTCCGTTTTTTTCTTTTTCTTCCATAATAATTCTTATATTATTTTTTTTTTTTTTTTTAATACTTACAGCTTTAATTCATAATAATTGACGGTGGGAGGTTATGTTTAATTAATGGTTATATATATATGTATATGTATATGTATGTATGTACTAAATTTTGTCCGCACGATAAAAGTCGTAATTATGCACGGATCTTCTTCAAACTCGCCAACAACTTTCACATAGTTAATATCTCGGCGGGGATTGAAAATGGGCAAAATCGGCCCAAGGGAATGGAAATAAGGAGGGTTCAAAATTTTGAATACCGTCTTAACATGATTCTGATAAAACCAGCTCTTACACAACAATGACAGGAAAAAATAAATATTTTTCGTTATAACAGTTGCCAACAATAAAAAAAAACAATAAAATTCTCACCACAACAATTGCTTTTCTATTGCAAGGTTTCACGTGAAAAATTAAATTAAATAAATAGTTTGACGAATTGAAAACAAATTGAATATTACGTTATAAGTTTTTTAGAGCAGGATTTCCGCATGAAAACTGAAAATGAAATAAATAGTTTGACGAATTAAAAAATATATATATTGCGTCATATTGGAAATATAATGGACCTCAGCAGGCGAATATTTAACGTCATGTGAGTTTGAAGAAACGTATTAAAACATGATAAAAACCCGACTATGGAAATATTAACATTAGGTTCTCATTTTGAGGTTCTCTGAATTTGTTTAAGCCATTTTTAAACCTATTCTATATACATCCGTGTGTGTATTCGTGTATATTATAATTTTCACAAAATGTTTAGCTCCCTAGAGCTCATTCTTAGTGAAGG
Source organism: Maratus speciosus (assembly GCA_963932465.1). NCBI lineage: Eukaryota > Metazoa > Arthropoda > Arachnida > Araneae > Salticidae > Maratus > Maratus speciosus. The sequence continues at coordinate 550,752,412 of OZ010790.1, read as the reverse complement.
AACTGGGTTTATCTCTAATCTTGATTTAAGTTTTGTTGGTAAATTTAGTACTTAACTTCGAAATCTACCTCCGTCTGTAGGCCCGAGCCGGCAGGGATTTTTTTTTTCTTTCTTCTTCCCTATTAGTCTACTGAATAAGTATGTTCGCTGTCTGTTCTGGCATATATATGTATAATTACATAAAGAAATATTTATGTTAACGGAGGGGCATTCACTTTGCATCAGAAATAAATGCACCGCCGCATGTATTTTTCACTTTCCTCTTCCCTATTAGTGTGCTGAATGATTATGTTCTCTATTTGCTCAGTCATATTTCTATTATTATTGACAGAAACTATTCTTTATGTCAACGGAGGGGCATTCACTTTGCGTCAGAAATGAATGCACCGCCGCATATTTTTTTTTTAGGTAGATTTCGTAAGAAATACTACCTATTGCAGCCGTTACCATGGTGAGACTTTTTAAAAATTCCTTCATAACTTTTCATTACATGACCCAAGGAACCCAAAACACCCCCACCTAAAAAGTTTATATATATATGTATGTATGTATGTACTAAATTTTGTCCGCACGATAAAAGTCGCAATTATGCACGGAACGTCTTCAAACTCGCCAACAACTTTAAGATGGCTAATTTCTCGTCGGGGATTGAAAATGAGCAAAATCGGTCCAAGGGAATGGGAATTGGGAATGTTAAAAATTTTGAATACCGTCTTAACATGATTCTGATAAAACCAGCTTTTACGCAACAATGGCAGGCAAAAATGAATATTTTTCGTTATAGCTGTTGCCAACAATTAAAAAAAAAGCAACAAAATTCTCACCACAACAACTGCTTTTCTAATGCAATGTTTTCACGTGAAAAATTAAATTAGATAAACAGTTTGACGAATTGAAAACAAATTGAATATTACGTCATAAGTTTTCTAGAGCAAGTTTCTGCATGAAAATTCAAAATAAAATAAATAGTTTGACGAATTGAAAATAAATTGAATATTACGTCATAAGTTTTCTAGAGCAAGATTTCTGCATGAAAATTCAAAATGAAATAAATAGTTTGACGAATTGAAAACAAATTGAATATTATGTCATAAGTTTTCTAGGGCAAGATTTCTGCATGAAAATTCAAAATGAAATAAATAGTTTGACGAATTAAAAAAAAAAAAAAAAAAAAAATATTGCGTCATATTGGAATAATAATGGACCACAGCTGGTGAATATGTAACGTCATGTGAGTTTGAAGAAACGTATTAAAACATGATAAAAACCCGAGTATGGAAATATTAACATATTTTAACACTTTGAGGTTCTCTGAATTTAATTTAGCGATTTTTAAACCTATTCCATATACATGCGTGTGTGTATTTGTGTATATTAGAATTTTCACAAAATGTTTAGTTCCCTAGAGCTCATTCTTAGCGAAGGAACTGGGTTTATCATTAATCTTGATTTAAGTTTTGTTGGTGAATTTAGTACTTAACTTCGAAATCTACTTCCGCCTGTAGGCCCGAGCCGGCAGGGATTTTTTTAACCTACTTCTGTGCAGTATACTTTACTACTAACGCGCGCAAAGCAAATTCATAGTTAGAAGAAGCTATTTTTTCTTCTTGCATGTCTTATTATTATTCAGAGAAAAAATCTTTTAAGTCAATGGAGAGGCATTCACTTTTCTTTAGAAATGAATGCACCGCAGCTTTTTACGTTCCTCTTCTCTATTAGTATGCTGAATAAGAATGTTCGCTATTTCTTCTTGCATATCTCTAGCTATTGTGAGAAACAGTACTTTGTATAAACGGAGAAGCATTCACCTTGCTTCAGAAATGAATGCACCGCCACATATGTTTGTTACTTTCCTCTTCCCTAGGAGTATCATATTAAAAATGTTTGCTATTTCTTCGTGCATATCACTATAATTATTGGGAGAAACTATTCTTTACTAGCCGCGTTTGGCGAGCAGTTTGATCTCTAACCATTGTACCATGTTACTTTTATTGATAATTTAATTTACTTGCCAAATCCTTCGTAAAATCAGAAGATTCTGTTAGAGAAATCTTGAACTCTGTTTTTTATGTTAGCCAGACGCAGGTTATAAATCGGCAAACATTGTTCCTGTCGCATTTTTTCGAATTTCATTTAAAATATAATCCTTTCACCCATTTTATTTAAAATACTTAACTTTGATTTAAAACCAAAACATTTAAAATTCAAGACTTTCACTTATCTCTCTATTCTAAAAAAAGTAACTAACGCTGTCACCACCGCCGCCGACACCCTCCCCGGTTTTGAATTTTTTGTGACCGGAGGTCTTTCTTCGTTAATATTAAGAAAAATAACGCATACAAAAATATGAAAACCGGTGGTATTATAGAGAAATGTTTGATAAACACGCTGATGTAGACAGTTTTCAAATCGAAGAATTATTTTAAGAGATATTTAATGCTAAAGTTGGACAAAATCGTTCCATTAAAAAAGTTTTATAGGAACAAAAACTATACATGGGAATTTAATAATTGCCGAAACGTCAGTGAAGGCTTACTGTGGAGACACGAAAAATTTTGGTTTCTGTTAGTCTGTCTGTTAGTCTGTCTGTCTGTTCCGCGATAACTGCCGCAAAAAGCATCCGATCGGCTTGAAATTCACTGGGCATGTTGATGAGGTACCCGGACTTAGCTGTATAGTTTTTGGTTAAATTTGGTTCATTCGTTCGGGAAATATGGAACATTTTATTTTGCTCTATAATGCTTTTCTATAGCAAGTCAGACGATTTTCAGATTTTCATTTGTTGAAAGAAATGGCTCATATGAAAAATGGATTTAAATGGTAAATTTTTGATGCTGAAATTTTTAAATAAGATTATTAAATTATTCCGATTAGTTTGAAATTTTGTCAATATATTTGCGAGATTTTTTCAATTAGGTTTATAATATTGGGGGGAATTTTATGCATGTTTTCCAATAATATAAAGGATTTTGTTTTATCAATTTGACATAATGCATATTTCATTTTTTCCCTTTTCTTTCATCTGTTGCCTAGCAACGTATTTGGTCCTAATAAAACTACTAAACTCTGTGGCTATACAATCCATTAAGGATCTGGGCCGACAGTGCCCATCTCTGTTTTCTTGACCCTGGGCCCCGAGGTGCTATGCAGCATGCGTCCCGGCCAGGTGGTCAACCTAACGCGAGACCCTCGGTGTTTAGTTCCCAAGCAAGCTTGGTACTCATTTTATCGACCCCAAAGGGATGAAAGGCTGAGTGAACCTTGCCCAGTCGGGAGTCGAACTCTCGACCTGCGGTGCGGCAGACAGGCGTGCTGACCACTACACCACTGGGCTTATTTGGTCCTAATAATATTAGTATAATTGCGTGTATAATGTTTGAGTAAAGCCAACGTCAAAACGGATGAATTAATGCATTTGTATCTTTGCATATAGAAGGATTTTAGCCCAGAAATAAAAATAGGCAATATTTCATTTATTTTATTTATTTTATTCAAATATTTTGCTTAAAAATACAAAAGTTCATTATTTTCATAGAGAATAACGTAACATTTCCAGATAACATTTACCAATATTTCTTTAATTGTTGCCAAGGAAATCAAAACCCGGAATAATATTTTCTCTTAAACAATTTTCAATTGAAATGTTTTGTCGTGAAACAGGAAAATGAAAAATAAAATTAAGAATAGAAAAATTAATATGGCGGCATATTGGAAATAAAAAGAAAACTCTCGAGTATTTCTTAATATAACAAGATGAAAAGTTTTGAGTAAGTACACATAGCAGGTGAATTAGACGTCATTTATCGAAAACAAAGATGCTGGAATAAAAAGACCTTGGGTAAAATAAAATTAACTATTATTCACGGAGGAAAGAGATAGATGGAGATGCAGTATGCCGTAAAAACAGTTTGCAATACGATGTGCGTTATCGCTCAGATTTAAATGCCCTCATTCGGCCCAAACAAAACAAGCACTTGGAACAGGGAAGGGACCGAATTCTTTGACTTCATCCGTGCATTTTTTCTGTAAAATGAAAATGATCTGCTTATATTTAAGCAATAAGCATTCTAAGGTAGCATTTAATTGTATTATGAATTTAAAACTGTATTACTAAAAATGTTATTCTGTTTTTTTTTTTTTTTTTTTTTTTTTTTTTTTTTTTTTTAAGCACGTCGTTGTGTTGTGCCGAATGTAGAGGATTTTAGGGTTACATTTTTGGCGTCACTTCAAGATTTATTGTCTGTGTACGGTTAATATGAATATTTTATTTTAAATTTAAATTTTATTAATTTATAAAAAAAACTTATGCTTATCCTTATAAATCACAGCGGAAAAAAAATCTAAGGTATACTAAAACTATCCGCACAATCAATAAAAAATTACGAATGTAAATTTAGATAGGCTACGGGGGGTTCAGGGGGGCAGAGCCCCCTGAAGAAATGCAATTTTTGATTTAAAAAGTTACCAGAATAAGTAACTCATCAGCATTTCAGAACATCAATGTATAAACACTTGTTTAACACTTTTAATTTCTGAAACTTTACGAAGTATCTTGTATGTTTATAAATATTTATGTAATTTGAAAACTTTAAAAAGCGATTTGTAGGAAGTTGAATATTACGCAATGAGTGTTAAAAAACAATGACTTGCAAAGATGACGTTGAGGCTCCTGATCAGCAGATTTATTAGTTTTTAGATCATTTTATACGTTATAATTTCCCGGTGTGCAGACTGCATTTATTTTTTTAATTTGGCTCATTTTTTTGAGGTTTTATTTCTATTTTAAATTCAGATTTTCAGCATTTTGAGAGATATTTCTTATATATTTTAGAAAATTGTATTAATTTAAACTGTTGCCAACTGTATAAACAGCGCAAACAATAATGTTTGCTTCAAATTAAAAGTTTATTTACACGTGACTATTATAAACAGAAAAAAAACCTTCACATTAGAAATAAATAATTACGTATAAAAAGCAGGACCTTATTGAAAATTACGTCATAATAAAAACTATATTTACACGTGAATTTTAAAAGAGAAAAGATATCGTAAAATAATAAATTCATTAACATGAGTTAGAAGTCTTAAGTAGGAGAAATTACGTCACATTTACGTCACATTACACTTATTACGTAAAATGAACAAAAAATAATATTGCAAAACAATTTACATTTAAAAATTGCGCGAAACATTTATTTGATATTTTGAGATGATATTTTCAACTATTTTTGTTAGGACAGCGCAAATAATATTTCACTTCTAACAAAAGTATTTTCACGTGAATATTAAAAAGAGAAAGAAAAGTTTGGTGAAAATTACATCAGATTAAAAACGATATTTAAAATATCTTATTTAAAAGAACTTTCTTTTCGCTTTGTTAAAAAAATACCGGGAGACAAAGACTCTGTTTACTTAATTCATTTTATATTAGATTATTTTGAAATGTTTAACTGATTTTATTTAATCAAAGACGAAAACAGTCATTCTATCTTTTAACAGCAGCTGATTTGGCCTTAAAATTCCCCAATCAAAGGGAAATGAATAGAAACCCGTTTATAGGGAGAACACCGCTGTTTTTTAAATTATAATTCAATCTTCCGCAATCTTTTTAAAGCCGATCAAATTAGCGTACTTTTAAAGTCTGCGGTGTCTGAACGGGGGTTGGCGAGCGTAGCTCGTAGCGGGCAGAGCCACATAGTTTCTTTAAAAAAAAAAAAAGCCATAAAGTATGACATTTAATTTCAATATCAAAGCTTTATTTTAACTTACCACGCGAAAAATAAAAATACTGGCTGGCGAGTTAAAAAAAAAAAAAAAACATGCTATTGGCGAGATTTGTTCCAGGCTAACATAAAAGTACCAAGAATTCTTTGCGATCATGCGCAAATTTTATGCAGGTTTGTTAAAAAAATAATTTTGATTAAAATGTTCGCCTTGCATATGAAAAGAGAAAGGGTCAGACCGTAATTGTTTATGACAGTCACATGACTTGGACTGTTACAATATAGATGAAATGATGGCTATGGAACAATATTTGGACATTTATCGTCTGCGTCTGGCCAACATTGAAGTACCAAAAAGGCCGCCTGGAATATAAAAAGTAAAGCGGTCAGTCAGCAATTGTTGATGACAGTCACATGACTTGGGTTATTATTATTATAGAGATGTCAACGGATAGGCATGCTCTTTGTCTCAGAAATTAATGCACCGCAGCATTTTTTTTTTTTTTTTTACTTTTTTCTTCTATATTAGTACGCTGAATAAGAATGTTCGATTAATAAATGAAGCTTAGATCTATTTCAACGATTCTAATAAAAAGAAATCCGTTTATTATCATCAAAAAGGAGAAAAAAATCTTGAAACATGTTTCAATGTATCTAAAGAAAGTTTCAGCAAAGGATTTATGATTATCTCTGGCTTTGCATATAACCTTAAATTAAAAATAAAGAAAGTAGAGAGGAATGTTGAGATCAAATCCAAATAAGAAACATATTTTACTCACAATCGTCAAACATGCAATACTATCTCTTTACATCTAGTGTCAAAGTTCTGTTGAATAGCATCAATATAAAGCAAACAGCCACACATCACAATTCATTGTTATTTTCCTGGAAAAATCGAACGAGAAACGGGTATCAGGTCTATACCCTTCACTGATATACCTGCTAAATCTCCTCACAGTATCAACCATGGGTTTTTGCTGTTTTGGTCTTTTAAAATCACTTTATCCAAATGTCGACCTACAACCTTTCATGGAATTTATACAGCTATTCATGTGGAATGGGCCAAAATACCCCTTCCAAAACTATAAAAAGCGTCATTGTCATCGAAATTACGGTGTGGAAAAGTATTTCAGAATAAGGGTTACCAAACTGAACATTTAAAACAGAAATGTTTTATGCAAAATAGTTCTGTAAGTACCATGAAATTCGTCTAAAATATGTGCAAACACCCTCCTATATACCTGCTAAATTAAAATTTTTCTTTAGTCCCTAATAATACTGCTTTCACAGGTTTTACTGTATAAGTTTGTTGTGTTTTTTTAATATAATAAAACTGCTAAGACGGAATTCCAAGGGATGGGAGAAATATTCAGTTTTAAACAGGCTTTCTTAGCAGGCATAATTGTATGGTATTGTAAAGCCTTGTCTGAATCTACTCAATAGCACACTGTCACCTTCAATAGATGGAGATGTTAAACTAAAATATCCCCCTTCTCATACAAACGGATATAGTTGTGTATCATAAAAATCTTTAAGGTACCAATTAAACGTGAAATAAATTCCACTTCAAAACTGACAGTATAAAAGACATAATTTAAGCCAAGAGCTTAACTTTGACAGCATTTTAGACAGCCTGAATATAATAACTTTTATCGTACTTGAGTTGTTTCTTCAAGAGCGGTTATAACAAAGAAATCCATCCCAGATATATACGACTACATTTGGGGCGCCTATCAAGGATTTTTTGCTTGAATCCTGCTAAGAGAAGAGCACTTCCTTTCTGTGCTCTTCTGAAAACACAGGGCTGTCCTGTATATGGAGGGACAGGGAGCGGCAAGAAGTTGAACTTCGCCGGACGGTTTAACTGAGATCCGAAGTTAAATAAAGTTCAGTTTGTAACCGGATCAGACAGTTATGTAGTCGTAAAAAAAACAGAGGGTATACGCTAAAATCTTGAACGTCATGCCTAGAGTATACGCTATAGCTTTATTTAAGAAACAGAGGGTATACGGTGCTACTTAAAAAAATCCAGAGGGTATATGGCGCATACCCGCGTATACCCTCCACTACCCCCCTGGGACCAGACCCACACGCATTATTGAAAAATTCAGCTGATAGAGCTTAAGTTAAGCTCTCTATTCTGTGTATTTTACTTCGATAATAACGTACAGGATTCCATTATAGACACGTAGTGTTTTCATAGAATTTACAGTACTTTTGTGTCCGATTTAGAAGCCACTGTCCTGTTGTTTTTTGGCCCTCTGTCCAGCTTTTTGTGACACCAGATCTGACAATTCCGAACTACTACGAACTTCTCAAGTCAAACCGAAATTCGAGCTCAGCACGCCTTGACCAGTGGCTATTATTTTTTCTAACTCTTAACCAAGATGGAGTGCAAAATTTGCTATGGAATATTCATGTCTATAAAACAAAATATTTCTAATACCTCTGTTTTCTCATTTTAGAGAAAACGTCATGTTTGATTCTGTGAGTTATCTTTTAAACCTTTCCCATTTTCACTTGTCATAACTGTCATGCCACTTTTCCAGAAAGATAAATTAACAATGATATCTAAATAGAGGTGGGATTTGTTTACGTGAGATGCAATAAGATACCGCTATAAAGTAAGTACTGCGTGTTTTGAATAGCATGCCGATTATCAGAATAAAATACGATAAATTTTCTTGTGATTAGTTTTAAGGCTGATACGTTATTGCTTCCAAGATATGTGAAAGACGAATGAACCAACAAAGGAATGAAATAATAATCTATAATAACGAAAATAGATGTTTGTATGCGTGTGTTTTGTGATCTGAAGAGACCTTTACGCGCAAAACTAGGAGATTAAGGAGCAAGGTATCTGTACACGGCCGGCGAAACGTCGCGTGGGGCTTTGGTCAAAACTAAGGTTACTATACGAGTATATATATTTAGTAGCTCTAGGCAAAACACTTATATGGGAAACTTTGTTGGGCTCTACATGCCTACGTCCTTGACTGCAATAATGTAAATCTTGACTAAAAAAAAATTATTTTTCAAATGTGCCACTTATACAAAATATTAACATGCACAAATGTTAACATTTGTGATGATATTTCAAGAAAACATAGGGTTTATCAGGGCTGTAAACAACGAGTAATATTACGAGGAGGCTAACATCTTTTAACAACCCATGTATCTTTTGCAAACTAAATACTGTAAAACCTATTAAAATGGAACTGCCTGTAAGGAAACTCTTTATAACGTAACCTGTCTATAACGGAATTTGTTTTAATGAAGTTCTTAAACAGAAAAATAACTTTGTTATCCGGGCAAAGGAAAAAAAAGTCAAAGTAGGAGCGGTGTACCGGATAAGACGAAAAGCTACCTAAATTTAATTTTTTCTCCGTCCCGTGGGAGTTTGTCTTAACAGGTTTTTGCTGTGTATAATGCAAAACATATATTGCATCCGACACCTCATAGAAAAAATTATTGCATTCAAATTTTGATAAAGAAATTGTATTTCATGCTAGTTAGCATGAATTTTGCAATTCTGAAAGCCTATTAACGTTTTGATTTTACTGGGTGAATTTTGGAAGATGTAGTATGTAAATATACTTCTGATTGCATTCGCAATTGATATAATAAGTAAAAATTATTAATTGGTTTTAAAAGAATTTTTAAACACATGATAACAAATGTAGAATGAAGAAAAATCATATATTGCATCCGACATCTCATAGAAAAAATTATTGCATTCAAATTTTGATAAAGAAATTGTATTTCATACTATTTAGCATGAATTTTCTAATTCCGACAGCCTATTAATGTTTTGACTTTATTGGGTGAATTTTGGAAGATGTAGTATGTAAATATACTTCTGATTACATTCGCAATTGATATAATAAGTACAAATTATTAATTGGTTTTAAAAGAATTTTTAAACACCTGATAACAAATGTAGAATGAAGAAAAATCATATATTGCATCCGACACCTCATAGAAAAATTATTGCATTCAAATTTTGATAAAGAAATTGTATTTCATACTATTTAGCATGAATTTTCTAATTCCGACAGCCTATTAATGTTTTGACTTTATTGGGTGTATTTTGGAAGATGTAGTATGTAAATATACTTCTGATTACATTCGCAATTGATATAATAAGTACAAATTATTAATTGGTTTTAAAAGAATTTTTAAACACCTGATAACAAATGTAGCATGAAGCAAAATCATACATTGAACACTGATTAGGTAGTATACTTTATAATCCGCTTTAATAAAAAGCTACGCGTTGCTGACGACTGGGTTTTTCGTTAATCGTAGCTACAGATTAATCTCTCTATTCTAAAAAAAAGTAACTACCGCTGTCACCGCCGCCGCCGCCGCCGGTTTTGAATTTTTTGTGACCGGGGGTCTTTCTTCGTTAATATTAAGAAAAATAATGCATACAAAAATATGAATATCGGTAGTATTATACAGAAATGTTCAATAAACACGCTGATGCAGACAGTTTTCAAATCGAAGAATTATTTTAAGAGATATTTAATGCTAAAGTTGGACAAAATCCTTCCACTAAAAAAGTTTTATAGGAGCAAAAACTATACATCGGAATTTAATAATTTTTAGATCATTTTATACGTTATAATTTCCCGATGTGCAGAATTCATTTATTTTTTTAATTTGACTCATTTTTCGAGGTATCATTTCTATTTTAAATTCAAATTTTCAGCATTTCGAGAGATATTTTTTACTTATTTTAGAAAAGTGTACTAATTTAACCTGTTGCCAAATGTATAAACAACGGAATAAATAATGTTTGCTTCAAATTAAAAATTTATTTACACGTGACTATTATAAACAGAAAAAATCATTTGGAATTAGAATTAAATAATTATGTACAAAAAGCAAGAACTTATTAAAAATTACGTCATAAAAAGTATACACGTGAATTTTAAAAGAGAAAGGATATTGTAAAATAATAAATTCATTAACATGCGTTAGAAGTCTTAAATAAGGGAAATTACGTCATATTTACGTCACATTACAGTTATTACATAAAATGAACACAAAATATTGCAAAACAGTTTAAATTTAGAAATTGCGCTAGACATTTATTTCATATTTTGAGAGGATCTTTTCAACTATTTTTGTTAGGAAAGCGCAAACAATATTTCATTTCTAACAAAAGTATTTTCACGTGAATATTTAAAAGAGAAAGAATAGCTTGATCAAAATTACGTCAGATTAAAAACGATTAATTTAAAATGTCTCATTTAAAAGAAATTTCTTTTCGCTTTGTTAAAAAATGCCAGGAGACAAAGTCTGTTTACTTAATTCCTTTTATATTAGCTTATTTTGGAATGCTGTTACACGTGTCTACGTCATCAAGTTATTTTTATTTCGACGTTTTATTTGTATTTTTATTAATGTTGCACTAATTTATTTGTTCTTTCGTTATTTAAAATAAAAATTATGTCAATTTTTATAATTTGGCGAGTGGTTTGGCGATTTATATAATTTGGCGAAATTGGTCGACGGGATAATCAAGTAGTACCGCAGCGGATTTGGCGTTAAAATTCCCCAATCAAAGAGAAATGAATAGAAATCCGTTTATAGGAAGATCGCCACTGTTTTTTAAATTATAATTCAATTTTTTGAAGTCTTTTTAAAGCGGATCAAATTAGCCTGCATTTAGAGTCTGCGGTGTCTGGACGGGGGTTGGCGAGCGTAGCTCGTAGGGGGCCGTGCCCCCTAGTCTGAGAAAATGAAACATTTGAAGTTACTGAAAAAATTAATAGCTCAAAAAGTAGGGGAGACTAGGGACGGTTGACACAACCTTCAATTTTCATATTTAAAAAAAATTCAGAGTTTTGCCAATAGGTGTCAACCCATGTTACTGGAATGCTGAAATTATTGTCTTTGTTTCATGCAGATAATTTAAACAGGTGTGGAAAAATCAATTGTGAAGAGTTTTCAATCTAAAAGTTGCGTTTTTTAGAAATATTTTCTAAGCTTATTTCAGATAAAATATATCATAGAAATTTAAGTAAGTAGGTTTTAAGTAATGCAGAAATATCGAGCTTTCATTCCAGGCATAAAGATTGTACAGTGAGTTTGGCTTAACATAAGAATGTGCTTCTTTAAAAAAGATGTGGGGAGGCTTGACCCAGTCAATGTGAGGGAGGTTGACCAGATGCTCAAGGCTCCCTTAATTAAGTGGTTTTAGAAATCCTTTTATTATACACTGTGCATAATGAAAGGTTAATGGTTATATATAAAAAAGAATGTAAATTTATTCTGTAAAGCTACAGCAAAATGAGGTGATGGAAAAGAAAATGTTTAAAACTGATTAAAGAAAGATGTGCAAAATTGGTATAGTATCCACTGCTAGAAAAAATGTAATGAAATATAAATGGGAAAGTTGATAGGAACTTTTTTCCATTTAAATATTACTTACAATAGGTAAATAGAAATAGTGGAAAAGACTAGAAAGGACAAAAATGTATGAAAGCAACAGTCTTAACCCTTTCAAGGGCAGTGGTATGTTTATGAAACCACTTAATTTTAATTCCCAAACGCCACAATGGCACAGGAATTTTACTAAAATCTTTTCCATATAATCTGTATGTGAAATATCACCTTTTTTCTTATTTCCAAATAAATTTGTTCGTAATTCCGGTACCAGTCATTTATTTCAACATTTTAGTACTGAAAGTACTTTATCCCTGAAAGGGTTAACAGATGTTAATGATAAGTTAAGTGCTCATGCGGCTGAAAAGAATATAGCACTGATCGAAAAACTTTAGGAAGGTATGTAGACAAATTTCACCGGGATGAATACAGTGAGATGAAGCCAAACTATGTGACAACTAGAGTTGTCAGGTCGAGTGTCACAAAAAGCAGGACAAGGGGACAAAACAAAAAGCGGGACAGTGGCTCCGAACATAATAATACATGAAACCCTATAAAAACGGAGCCTGTCTCTAACGGAATACTGTCTTAAATGTTAAAATTTAATTTTCACAGCTGCACAATTATACCTGCTCACACAAATTCCTGTTTAAAACAAAATTTTTCTCCTCTGATTTGCGATTGCGTCTAAACAGATTTGTTTAAGCCTCATATTTTCAAAAATATTTTTTTTATAATAATTAAAGCATGTAGCATAAAGTTAATTTGCTATTTTTAAATTGATTTTATTTCTCTTCAGAAATATTTCAATATAAAACAAAGTGGGTCAAGCCTCCAATATAGTGGGTCAACCCTCCCATATGTGGGGAGCCTTGACCCATTATTTTCTCATGATTAAAATCAAGTATTTTTCAAATTTCTTATATATTACACTTATGTAGCAATTTTATTTTGATAACTGATTGTATAACGAATAAAATGATATATAAAACTTTAAATTACGTTCAATATTTAAAAAATTAAAATCATTTTGTAAAAAGTGGGTCAACCCTCCCTAGTCTCCCCTATTTGTTAGAAAATTGTTAGACAAATTGAGTTAGAAACGGTAAAAAATTTTATTTTTCTACCAACAACAGATTACCGATATAAACAAACGAACATTTCAGGAATTGTGATTAATTTTACAAATGTAAACAATGTGTAGTGAGTCATTTATTTTTGAAAATTCATTGATAAAAATTTAAAAATTTTCGCGTATTGAATATTTTAACTCCTGTAGTATTAATATGCATTTGACATCATTCGCCTATGAACCAATGAAAATAAGTTAAATAAGAATTTTTAATTTAAAAGCGAAGTTTTAGAAAATTCAAGTCTATTTTAGGTACTTTTACGTTATCCGGGGACAAATCTTGCCAATAACAGGGTTTTTTTTCGCGTGTGTAATTTAGAAACAATGCTTTAATGTTGAAATAAAATGCTGTAGTATTTATTATTGTTGTCATGCATTTTAAAAGAAATGAGTGGGGCTCTGCGGCTGCGTGGTCAAAGCACCAGTCACAGTCAGCTAATCGCTTGTGTGTAAGAGTTTGTGGGTTCGATTCCCGCTGGTTCCATTGCGCACACACTTTGGGTGGAACTCCCAGGGTGTATTTCTCTTGTGTTGTAATATTTCCTTGTGCTATCTTGTCTCCGACTTATAAGTGGACTCTGATGTCAAGCACACAAGTCGTATGTTTGTTATTCAATAAATAAATAAAGGAAATGAGTGAAAGGCACGTAATTTAATTGTATGCAATATATGTATTTTGAACGTTTGTATTTTAAATAAAAGTTAATGCTTTTTAAATGAAATGGGTTAAAGGTTTATATTTTAAGTGAAATTAATGCAATATGAATAATGTCAATGGGAACAATATTTGGCTATTTATCACATCGCCAAGCTAACATAAAATACTCTGTTTTCTGAGTATTAATGTAATAAACATAGTTGTTTGTTTCAGGTTTGTATGTTTAATTTATTTGGGAAAAATTGATTTGATGAATAATTAATCCTTTTTTTTTTTTTTAACCATTTGGAAAAATGGTTATTGTCCTCGTCAGGGTAGGAAATCAAAAGCATATCTGAAGCTTTTTATTGGTTTAATCCGCATTTTATTCGTTTTCCGATTGGTCTATACCAGGGTTGGCGAACCTATGGTACACGTGCCAGAGTTGGCACGTAAGCTAATTTTTCTGGCATGCGAAAAGTTTAAATTTGGTAATCGTTATACAGATAAAATCGATTTTTTATTTCTGTTATAACCAATACTTTTTTTTTTTTTTTTTTTTTTTTACATGCGGACAGTACACAAATAATGCAATCATTTTTTGCATGAATTAACACATCAGATCAGAATAATTTTCGTTACCTGCCATGCTATGCAGGGTTTTCACCATGCATTTTGCCTTTCTATGCGGATTTAAAAAGTGGTAAATTTCAAATGAATTTCGTTTGACAGCCACTGCAATAAAATGGCAAATGAATTCAATTTAGCTATGTAAATTTCAAAAATAACAAAATATGAACCAGATATAGAGTATTTTCCATCGAACGTACAACAGTAAAAATCTCACCAATACATTAATATCACATTGTTTAATGCAACTTGGAAAGTTATAACCGAGATGTTGCATTAATAATAAGTTAAAAATTAATTAAATAAAAACTGGTATTTTCCCCCTTTATTACAGTACATACCGCATAAATGAATCATATTTACGAATTAAAAATTCATTCATTTAATGGCCGATACAGAAAAATCGCATTTTGATTTTTAATATTTTTAATTATTAATACATGAAAGCAACTGATTTTATAACCAATAATTCGTATAAACATCGTACTCTTCGAAATTATTTTGGGGTAAGTTTGGCACGTTGCATTGTTGATATATATTGATTGTGAATTTTTGGCACGCGCACGTGAAAAGGTTCGCCGAGCCTGGTCTATACAGTAACCTGTATTTTCCTTTACTTTCAACAGAGATGATACTTCTGTTGCCACTATGACAAAAAGGTAATAAAAACTACAAAAAAAAAAAAAATAATAATAACTCAGAAACAAGTTGAGATACAGCTTTCAAACAAATTGCATTTAAAAGTACATTTTTTTCTTTATACGACGGTGTAAAAAGTAACATTGTGGGATGTTTAGAAGTTTAAGAATGAAATTTCATTTAAAATTGGTAGTCAGATTTCTTGGAAATCTGACGATGGAAAAGCGTTTTTCCGAACAGCCAATGAAATGCTTGGATAATACGTAAGTTTCAGGTGGATAATACGTACGAGTCGCAAGCGATTTTTGTCGCTTGCAATTTTTACGTGTAATAACACTATTAATGTTTAATTCATAGCGTACGTAATGTATGACCAGCTCCGTAGAAGTTTAAAAATTTACAGTACCGAAAATTGTAAAACTGAAATTTCTTTTAAAATTGTTCATGATGGGTCCAGGAATGTTAATGTTTAATTCATGACGTACGTAATGTATGATCAACTTCGTGCGATTTTTTATGTCTTAAATTTTAGTCTTCGAAAAAAAATCATTTTCCTAATGGTCGTTGTAATTTGTTAAATTGCTTTTTTTTTTGCCGATTTAATTACTTTTCAACATTACATAATTTTGAATTTTACGCCGTTGAATTGGGAGGGTGTAAGAAGCTGTGCTGTAGCTGCCTTTCGTCTCGCGACCAAACATGATTGTTTATATGCTCATCTTTTCCGACTCCAGATAGTGGATAGGCCTGCCTGCCCCCGCTGCCGCAGTAGCGTGCCGATGACTGCTGATCATCTCTCCAACTATTCAGCGCGCACGAAGAACTGTATTTACTCCCGTTACTGGGAGGCCAGAGACTCTTTACACATCTTAACTTCTTGATTTTACGTGTTTCTCATGTTAATTTTCCTTTACTTTGTTCCTGTGTTTGATGTTATCTTTTTTACACATATTTCTGTTCTTTTTCGTGATCTCTGTTCGGCGTAAGGATAATGTCTGTATCGCTTACTGCATTGAAAAAAAAAAAAAAAAAATGGGAGGGTCTACTTTCAAATGCAAATTGTTTGAAAACTGTACTTCAATTTACTGACTTTTTATGATTTTTAAACCAAACAGCTCGATCGCGGAATAATAATATATAAATAATTTTATCAATTACTTAAAATTTTTAGGTAAAAACGCGATGTCTACCCACTAGGATGGACGTTTCCACTAGTTTGTTATATTATGGGTCATTCCATGACACATGCGGGACATCTTTCCTAATATTACTGCTGTTTGAATAATGCTATTGTATCTTCAAATTAAAACAACTATGTTAAACTGAAAATCTAGGGTTTTTGTTATTTTTTATCTATAGTTTGTATTTAATAACTTATAAGTTAATAGATATAGGGGTAAGTGTGTGCAGGATATTTTGCCCGTTTTTCATGGAATGAATATGCCTTTATGATCGCGCTTAATTTAGGCCATTCAGAAGTAATCTACATTAATAAAAGAAAGTTGTTTGTGTGTCAGTGACGGCTAGGAAAATCTACCACACGTAGATGTCTAAAAATTTGGATGAGGATAGACCAAAGCAGATCCTGATGCACCTGGGGCTCAGATTTTTCATTGTTTGTTAATTACCGATATATTGAATACCAAAATGTCATGAAAAATCACAGCAAGGCAGCCGAAATCCCATTGCGCAGTTTTCAATGTTGGGTTGAGCCGGTAATTGTATTTTTTCCGTCTTTCAGGGCCCGCATCGTCTAGACGAGTGGAGATACTGAAAAGTAAAAATATATATATACGTCGTATTGTCATACTTTTATCTTTCTGAACGTGCAATCCGTTTTAAAAAATTAATATTAACCCTTTCAAAAAGTTATTTTCCAAACGTCGTATCTCTCCCCATTTTTACAGCTCGCAACCACTCGACCATTCAAAATACGAGAATATAAAAAAATACTCGTTTAAAGGGGGTGCTTTCTTCTCAATGACGTCGCAATCCATTAAAAAATATGAATATCAATCCTTTCAAAAAAGTTTCTTTTTCGGATGACGTTCCGGTTTGTTTTGCATTTTTCTCCAATGTTTAAAAACCTGCATCCGCGTTTCGGATCAAAATACGAAAAAAAAAAAATGCACTTATTTATCGTTCATTTTTCTTTCGAATGTTGCAATCCGTTTTAAAAAATGGTAATATTAACCGCTTCAAAAAAATTCTTTTCTGGAAGTCACTTTGGCGGCTTTCATTTTCTCTGCATAGGCTTCAAAAAACAAAATACGAAAATACAAAGCATACATGCTTTTTAAGTATGCATTTAGTTTTAAAATGTCTCTGGTTAAAATAAATATCAAAACTAACCCTTTGAAAAAAGTTTTTACTCGAACTCATTTCCGACTTCTGTTTCTATTGCCCGCAGGATCAACATTAGGCAGATATTGCTAAAAAAAAAAACCTTAATTTTATACAATTGCTCTGAAATTTTAATAAACTTATTTTATAGCATACACACGAAACAAGATATATTTTCGTGTGTATGGAACAAGTGATTTCATGGGTGACTGTATTTTCTGCGCATACGCTGCCAAAAAAGACAATCCTTATTCTGCGAAAATATAATACAACCACAAACGAAAATATACAATAACTTCTTCCGATTTACTCATGATTACGAAATACGTTCTCTATCTTTACAAACCTCAGAAACCAATATATTTTCGAGATTTAAAGAAGCATTTATAAAAACAAAGTTTCGTTTGCTGCCACAAAGTTTCAGAAACACTCCCGAGTAGTAGTTATTAGAATCTATTAATCAGTTTTCTCAATCGAGAATATCGGTTTTTAGGATGCTTTCCAGTGTTGAATTCAGAAGGTGGTCCGAGGGAGACATTTACCCCCCAGAGCAATGAAATGTTCCCTCGAAAGATTTGAGATTTTGTGTTTTCAATGGTCAAAAAGTGCAATTTTCCCTCCCAGAGCTACAATCCCTCCCGCAGAAAAATGTCTGAATTCAACACTGGTGCTTTTCATTCCCAATAGACTCGGGAGGCAATCACCTCAATCACAGACAATCACCTCATCCTGCTTCCAGTTCTCTATGTTTTCATACCTTTGGCTGCAGGAAAACACAATGGTAAACCTACGAGTCTACCGCTAAAATCTGGTTTTCATGTGTTTTCCACCAAGATAGGCCTTCTGCAGACCGATTGCGTTTTAATATGCGAATCGAGTTTTAACTAATTCTGGAATTTCAGCCGTGAACTCGATGAGGTGATTGTCACTGCTGCCGTCTCCCGGTCTACAGGTAAACATTTTCACGTTCAGAAAACATGTTGCATCAGACAAATAGGATAAATTAACAACATTGAAACCAAAATTAATATTATTTTGTTTTTATTGGATGTATGTATTTAATGACGCATCTGGAAATGTTTCCATGAGAATGAACCGAATCCTAAAAACAGATATTTCGAATTCAGAAAACAGATTAATGCACTACAAAAACGAGTGGAAACGTTTCCAAAAATCAGTGGCAGCAGAAAAGAAACTGTATTTTTATAAATGGGTCTTTAAATCGCGAAGATATGTTCATATCTGAGATTGCCTATGATAAAGAACCCTTTTCGGAATCGTGCATAAACTCGAAAGAGGTTATATTTTTGTTCTCGATTACATTATACTATGTTTTCGTAGATTCAAAAACATTTGTCATTTTTTACAGTGTAAGATGGAATACCTCGATACATTTTTTTACCTATGCTGTCTTTAAACATACACTAAGTTGAAGTAAAAAAGTGTATCTTCCATTAGAATTTGGCTTCTAAGCCAAATTATTAAAACGTGATTTAGAATACGAAATAGTCTTTCCAGACATTTCTTCTTTAGAAAATAAAATTCTTATCTTTGTTTACTTTTTTCTTCTTTGAAAATCGTTACAAAAATGTGTGAACAACCCCTGTTTACAGCCTTCGATCCATTGTTTATTTTCCGGCCACATTTTAAATCAAAGGATATTTTTCATGGAGGAAAGAGATAGATGGAGATGCAGTAAGGTGGCTGGGGCTGACGCCAAAAAAGTAACCCTAAAATCAGCTAAAGTCGGAACAAACACAAGCACGTTCTTTCACGAAAAAAAGAAAACTTTTAGTAATATAGTTTTTAATTCATAATACAATGGAATGCTGCTTTAGAATGCTTAAAAATAAGCAGACCACTTTCATTTAGAGAAAAAAAAATGCACGGGTGAATGCCCGGGCACGGGGGGGGTGGTGGTCAAAGAATTCGATCCCTGTTCCAGGTACTTGTTTTGTTTGGGCCTACTGTGGACGTTTAAATCTGAGCGATAAATGGTTTCATATTGCAAACCCTTTTTACGGCATGCTGCATCTCCATCTATTTCTTTCCTCCATGGATATTTTTAATGATGCAGACGATAATTAAACCCACTTCCGAATTGATGCCATACCAGTTTTTTTTATTATTAGCCCCCCGATAAGCTATTTCTTTCACTAAAAAATTACGTTACGTTACATAAGCCAGCAGTAAAACGGAGCAGATGTATCAATGTACGGTTAAATACTGATAATCTGAACTGCAACTAAGCATCGCATATTTTCAATTTTTACACCTTCGTATAGGGGGTGGGGGGGGGGGTACCTTTAACTGCAATTTGTTTGAAAACTGCCTCTCAATTTATTTTTGAGATATTAATTTTTTTGTAGTTTTAATGCCATTTCTGTAATGGTAGCAACTGAAGTACTCCATTTCTGTTGAAAGTCACCGTTGTGGAAAGAGACAGATGGAGATACGGTTAAGGTGGTTCGGGGTGACGCCAAAAAAAGTAACCCTAAAATCAGCTACAGTCGACCCAAACACAAGCACTTCTTTCACGAAAAAAAGAAGCAAACGTTTAGTAATAAAGTTTTTAATTCATAATATAATGGAATGCTGCTTTAGAATGCTTAAAACTAAGCAGATCACTTTCATTTAGAGAAAAAAATACACGGGTAATGTCAAAGAATTCGGCCCCTGTTCCAGTGCTTGTTTTGTTTAGGCCAAGTGAGAGCATTTAAATTTGACCAATAACGCGTATCATATTGTTTTTACGGCATACTGCATCTCCATCTATCTCTTTCCTCCATGGAAAGTCACAGAGTAAAGAGAAAGAATAGAGATAAGAATGGTGGCTAGGCGTGACGCCGAAAATGTAACCCTAAAATCCATTACATTCGGCCCAAACACAACTACGTGTTTTGACGCGCCTGTCAATTCAAACCAGTATTTCTTTGCTTTTGTTTTTATCATTCGAAATTGTTATCGTTTAAAATGCTTAAACATAAGCAGATCATAAAAATAGCAAATAAAGCCTTTGTGCAACAATATTAAAAAGCAGAAAAACCAACGTTTAAAATGCACAAATAGTACATGAAAAGCAGCAAACAGCTGTTTCGAATTTACTAGCGAGATTCTTCTTCAGTGCAAGATAGGGAAAAAGGAACAGCGTGCTAGAAAAAGCAAGGCTGAGCAAAATCATAGCCAGAGACGCGCTGGCTTATATACCCTATGCGGGTAACGAAGGCGCTAAAAACAACCAATGAGAGAGAAGCAGTGGAAACAACTGGGTAGACAAGTAGAGACATCTACCGGAGAAGGAGAGAAAAAGAAACCAAAAAGGGGGAATTAAATTAATGCTTTCCAAATACTTGGAAAATCAGGAGTACTAGATAAGTCATTGACTAAAGAGTGAGAATTTTTAATGATGTGGTAAGCTTCCCAAAAATCAAGATCAAGGTTAGAAGAACATTTTTGGATAATGATGGCTGAGGAAAAATCGAACCTATGTTGAGAAGACCAAGAATGTTGAGCAATAGAAGAACGTTTGAGCTCCTGATTTTTAACATAATCTTCATGCTCTTTTAAACGAAATCTAAGAGCACGTTTAGTCTGGCCAATATAAGAAAGGCCACACTGGCAAGAGATTTGGTAAATACCCCAGTTATCTAGGCGATCAACGGAGTGTTTGAGATTTGAAAAAGTGATTTTATTAACAGGAGAAAAAATAACATTAAAACAAATCTTCTTAGGATTTTAGCAACTTGCTGACAGATTTTAGGAAAAATGGTAACACAACTGAAGTATTACAGTTGGAATTAGAATGCTTTTCAGAATGGACGGATTTCGTCAATTTCTTATAAATAGAATCAATAATATTAGAGGAATAACCACGATCAACAGCAATAGCTTTGAGGTTATTTAAGTTCAGCACTAAGTAACTGAGGAGTGGAACAAATATTGGTAGCCCAAAAAACAAAAGTATTGAAAGTAGCGAATTTCTGGTTAGGGGGATTAGAAGAATACCTGTGAGGTGGGAGACTGACAGCAAAAGGTTTACGAAAGACGGTAGTCTGAAAGCCATTTTCACAACGAATAACAAAGACATCCAGGAAAGAAAGACAGTTATTGGTCTCAATTTCAGAGGTAAATTGAATGCAGGGATCAATGGAATTCATAATAGAGAGAATATGATTAATATTCGAATTCATTTCAACCAGGACATAAACATCATCAACATAACGAACATAGAACGGAAATTTTAAAATTTAAAAAAGTTTGACCTCAAAATAGTGCATATAAATATCGCATAAAAATGGACTAAGAGGATTACCCATAGCCAAACCGTCAATCATACGGAAGAAATTACCATTGAAAACAAAAGTATTTTGCGACAAGCAAGCGCGAGTTAGAAGGATAAGCTCCTCGATTTCAAAATAAGAGAAATGGAATTCACAAAGCCTTTTCTTGAGGCAATCTAAAGCCCCCTCAAAGAGTCTATTAGGCATCTCATTGCCAATACTGTTGATTTCAATTCTAATGTTTATAAGCCCAATCTTAAACATTCTGTTAATGTCTGAAAAATTTGCGTTCTGATCCAAACCTAATTATTACTAAGGCCGACAAAGGTGGTCAGATTGTTCTTCTCGACAAATCTACGTATTTGGAAAAATCCCATAAATTAATTAATGATGGCCCGTATGTGGATATCCGCAAAGACCCTTCTACTAGTGAAATTAACTCTATTAAGTCAGCCATCAAGTCTTCTTCCATTATTCCTGCTAACTTTAAGAAGTCTCTTATTCCGTCTATTGCGCATTGTGCCAGGTTTTATGCTTTACCTAAGGTCCATAAACCTGACATTCCTTTTAGACCTATTGTCTGTAGTATCGGTACAGCTTCTTGTAAGCTTGCCAAATACTTAGTTTCTGTTTTTTCCCCACTTTTGAGCAATAACTCTTTCACTGTTAAGAATTCTTTTGATTTTGTTAAAAAACTTCATAATTTTAAGCCGCAGGGTCACATGATGGTTTCTTTTGATGTTAAATCATTATTTACAAACGCTCCGGTTGAGTGGACTTTAGATTGCCTCAAGAAAAGGCTTTGTGAATTCCATTTCTCTTATTTTGAAATCGAGGAGCTTATCCTTCTAACTCGCACTTGCTTGTCGCAAAATACTTTTGTTTTCAATGGTAATTTCTTCCGTATGATTGACGCTTTGGCTATGGGTAATCCTCTTAGTCCAATTTTATGCGATATTTATATGCACTATTTTGAGGTCAAACTTTTTCAAATTTTAAAATTTCTGTTCTATGTTCGTTATGTTGATGATGTTTATGTCCTGGTTGAAATGAATTCGGATATTAATCATATTCTCTCTATTATGAATTCCATTGATCCCTGCATTCAATTTACCTCTGAAATTGAGACCAATAACTGTCTTTCTCTCCTGGATGTCCTTGTTATTCCGTTGTAAAAATTGCTTTCAGACTACCGTCTTTCGTAAACCTTTTGCTATCAGTCTCCCACCTCACAGGTATTCTTCTCATCCCCCTAACCAGAAATTCGCTGCTTTCAATACTTTTGTTTTTCGGGCTACCAATATTTGTTCCACTCCTCAGTTACTTAGTGCTGAACTTAAATAACCTCAAAGCTATTGCTGTTGATTGTGGTTATTCCTCTAATATTATTGATTCTATTTATAAGAAATTGACGAAATTCGTCCATTCTGAAAAGCATTCCAATTCCAACTCTAATACTTCAGTTGTGTTGCCATTTTTTCCTAAAATCAGTCAGCAAGTTGCTAAAATCCTAAGAAGGTTTGATTTTAATGTTATTTTTTCTTCTGTTAATAAAATCACTTTTTCAAATCTCAAACACCCCGTTGATCGCCTAGATAACTGGGGTATTTACCAAATCTCTTGCCAGTGTGGCCTTTCTTATATTGGCCAGACTAAACGTGCTCTTAGATTTCGTTTAAAAGAGCATGAAGGCTATGTTAAAAATGAGGAGCTCAAACGTTTTTCTATTGCTCAACATTCTTGGTCTTCTCAACATAGGTTCGATTTTTCCTCAGCCATCATTATCCAAAAATGTTCTTCTGACCTTGATCTTGATTTTTGGGAAGCTTACCACATCATTAAAATTTCTCACTCTTTAGTCAATGACTTATCTAGTACTCCTGATTTTCTAAGTATTTGGAAAGCAGATCACTTTTTCATTTAGACATTTAGAGTAATGCACGGGTAATGTTAAAAAATTCGGTTTCTGTTCCACGAGCTTGTTTTGCTTGGACTGGATGAGGGCCTTCAAATTTGAGCGATAACCGGCTTCGTATCGCAAACCGTTTTTACGGCGTACTGTACCTCTATTCTTTCTCTTTAGTCTGTGGTAGAAAGTAAAGGGTTTTTATTTTTATTGAACACATGCATCAGACTTGTGTGCTTGACCCCAAGGCCCGCTTACAAGTCATCGTCGATATAGAGGGACGAGAGTGCACAATGAAATTTACAACACAAAGAATTTTTACATCCGGGAGCTCCACAAAGAGTGTGCAACGGAGCCAGTGGGAGTCGAACCCGCAAGCCTCTACGCTCTCAGCGATTAGCAGCGTGGTGTCTTATCCACTCGGCTACGGATGCCCCCCTACGTAAAGGGAAAATAGTTGGAAAATAATAGATTACTATATCTTTTTGTTGTCATTTTCTCATAACAACTGAAAAAAAATGTGATTAAAATACGTGCTATTTTGAAAAAATACAAAAGAATGATTTCTGATAAAACATGGAGCTATTGTAAAGTATATTTGATTTTAAGTATCCACATTAATGTTACAAATAAATGAAGGCATATGAATCATTAGATAGCCAATTTTATTTTGTCGAGTTTACGACGTCGCTTTTTGCTGGGTTTGTGTATTATTCCGCGATAGTGACGTCATATGCATATTTTTTTATAGATTTTGTTTAAGACTGGATTGTAGACGTGAAGTTCTTCAGCGGATGCAAATGACGTCATTTTATATAAAATAAAAGCTTGTATTTTAAGTCTTAAAACTGAAATATGTTTTGTAGAAGTGCATCATTTTTACTCAGCGGCTTTGAAATTCTTCATAGGCGGAAATACTTCACTTTTGAAAAGAACGCAATTGAAATAAGGTCTAAAATAATATTTGTTTGAGATTTATACTAACCAATATAAGATGCATTTTTTATTGTAACTAATTTTGTTGGTTTATTATAAATTAATGAAACAATACTTCGCATCATTTTTACTCCAGCGGCTTTGAAATTCTTCACAGGCGAAAATACTTCACTTTTGAAAAGATGCATTTTTTTTTTTTTTTTTTTTTTTGTAACCAATTTTGTTGGTTTCTTATAAATAATGAAACAATTCCTTCTTAAATATATTCTTTCGTCGAAATTCTACAGTTCCACCTCGTGATAGTGATAACAGTATTTTTTCCCCCCTCATCGGGAGCGACACTAAATTCTGAAAAATCTGCTTTCCTGCTTTCTGCTTGTTTTTTTTTTATTGTTATTATTATTCATTTATTAATTATTATTTCATAATTTAAATTTAATTAAATTATAGAGAAAGGCAAAATCGTTACAAAAATTAATTTATTTAATTTTATTAATATTTTATTTCTCGCTGACCATTCGCAATAGAAAATAAGATTTTTCAAGAATTTAATTTTAAATTCTGCATATGATTATATCCTTTCAAATTTGAATCAATTATTATAAATATATATATTAATTACATATTTTCAAGACATACCTGGATTTAATAATTTTTCTGGAAAAACTATTATAATTCTAATTATCATATTCTTCAATACTTTTATCTGGGGGAGAGGGGGGGGTGTTTGAGAAGGCTATAGCGTACGTTTTATATGTGTTTCCTGAAATTTGATGGTCCTATCTCATTTCGGAAAAGGAGCATAGTGGTTAAGTTTCGATAAGCAGCACATTTCCGTAACAAACTTACTGTTTTCAATAAATGTAAGTGACTATTTATTATTACGCGTTTCCTCTATTTGTACGTGTCTCAAAAAATATTCTTCTCTTCCTCAACAACAGGAATATTCCTGAAACATTCAAGAACTAATTTTCTTTCCTACTTATCTAAAAATTTCAGGTTCTCACATTCATACGCCTAAGAATCGAACAACGTTCTCTGTTTTCCAATAAATTTCATATCTTGAGTTATTGCTAATTGCTACCCGACAATTATTTCTCAAATGTGTGAAAAAGTAGCGGATTTAAACATGAAAACATTTAAATACAATATCCACTATTTACATGAAGAGATTTTTGTCATAAACCTTAAACTTAACATTATTTCTTTTTAGCTTAATGTTTACTTATTACAAGATAAATTGAAAAAAAAAAAACATGTTTCACTAAATAATGAAATCTAAAGATAAAAATTAGATAAAAGGGTTCAAAAGCGAAAAAGAACATGCATCTCCCCCGTTTTTGTAATATACCGGTTGTTTCAAAAGTTCGCTGCGAATGTAAAACGCGATAAAAAAAAAAAGAAAAAAAGATCAATGGATCGTATAGACATGCGTTTTTGCAGATAAATATTCAGCGTGGAACTAGATTTTGCATGAATCCAACAACAACAACAACAAAAATTAGTTCAAAATCTGGACAATAGAGGGCGCTACAGCAGATAATTCCATATTGCTCACAAACGCAAGATTTGCATATAAAAACACTACAGAATACTCTATGTAGACTTTTTGTATCCAAATCTTGCGTTATGTGAGCAAAATGGGATTATTCTATGCAATTATCTGCAATAGTGCCCTCTATTGTCCAGATTTTGAACTAATTTTTTTGTTGGTGTCATTCAAAATCCCCTACCACTCTGAATATTTATCTGCAAACCGCATGTCTCTCCGACCCATAGATCTTTTTTTATCGCATTTTACTTTCGCACCGAACTTTTAAAACACCCGGTACTACTGCCGACACCCATGGCTAGAAACAATAAATGGTGTTCAAAGAATGTTTTTTCTTGTTCCATTTGTATAAATTGACAATCTTTTTCTTTCGTAATTTCCTTCTGACGTATTATTAACTAAATTAACTAACAAGGGGACCACCAAACATGATGTCCACCGATTTTGATGAATTTAAAGTATATTGTAGAGTTTTTACCCCTAATTATTCTGGTGAAAAGATTTCTTCAGGTAGGCCCACTGAGCTCAACAATAGAACGGAAGGCTAACTCCGTATTCTGATACATTGCATCATGAACATAGAATAGAGATGTTAGTTTAAAAATTTAATAAAATATAAATTTTCATGAAGGAAAAATCGTAAACGTAATTCTATATATTATATTCAAGGCTGGAGTAGCACAGTTGACGTTTATTCCAACAGAGCGAAAAATGTCCAGACCAGGAATCGAACCTGGATACTTGGCGTGCCGTGCCAATGCCTGGCACGGCACGGCATTGGCACGGCACGCCAAGTATCCAGGTTCGATTCCTGGTCTGGACATTTTTCGCTCTGTTGGAATAAATGTCAACTGTGCTACTCCAGCCTTGAATATGATTTAATCCAGTTAGAAAAAATATTCGTTCCCTTCATTATGACGTAATTCTATATTTTTTGGAAAATATAAAATATTTCAAAGTTGCAGCAATTCATAACCATGTTTAAAAGTTATAAAGTGCCAAAAGATAAGATTTATTAAAAGGAAAATAAACAGTCAAGGGGTAGCATCGAACACGGAACCTCCGGCCGACAGGCGAGTACTCTGCGTGCACTCTACAAAGTACACGGGGAAATTAGCAAACTAATGGGTATTTGAAACGCATACTGAAATTTGACCCCCCACCCCCCTCTCAACTTCTCAAAATCTAAGGCCCATTTGAAGAAATCCTTTCACCAGAATAATTAAGGATAAACAGCTTAAATTTATCAAAATCGGTGAGCACCATGCTTGGTGGTCCCCATGTAAGTCCACTAATGCTGCGTTTACACTATGTGGCCTGTCAGGTCTGTTGGGTCTTTCAGGTCCAAGAATCGAAAAAATTGCGTTTACACTACGGCATAAGAACTTGGCTTGCGCATGCGTATATTTGCAGGTTGGGGGAAGGGAGGGACCAAAGCGATATAAGTAAGCGTCCTATCTTAAATGGGAGAAGTAACCGCAAGATTAAAAGCGAGGTCACATCAATCAAGGTCATGCGCCACGTAGCGGATGGAGTGTAAACTACAGGTAGATACCTAACTGTTTTCTTACTCACACCACGAAAATTATAAAGTTTTTTTCACCTTCATTAATAACTAAAGTGCGTTAGCTAAGGGGAATAAAACTTCGTAATGTCAAGTGCACCCGAATGCTCCTCTCGCTACGCCATTATTTTGCAATAAGTATGGCAAACAAAATTTACTTCCATGAGAGACTAAAGATTTAGGAAATACGCGCCGCACGCGTATGTGAATTTTCACTCCATCCACAAGGTGGCGCTACTGTGTTAATTTACGCCTGATTCCAGCATTAAGTTTGCTCGCTTACTTATAACGCTTTGGGGAGGGACAGTCGTCTTTGTTTGTTTACGTTCGTATTCGTATCGAAATGAACGTGTCAGAATTGTTTGCGCCGTAATTTCTTTTGCACAGACATTAATTACGTGTAAATTAATAAAAATTACGCGTTTTTCTAAGCTCATTGCCCACAAGGGAAGCAAGAAAATGCAATTGCCCCCTAATTTTCTTTTTCTCTGACTGAAAAAACAAAATTTATTCTTTTCAAACAGTTTAAAATAATGAAACACAGAGAGAAAATGAATCTAATTTTTTTTTGTTGTTGTTGTCTGGGGAAGGGGTACGATCCCTCCTTTCCACAAAATAAAATTTACATTTATTTTTCCTTTTGATTTAAGGGGGCAGTTTACCTTAAAATTGGTCAAAAAATTGATTTTTCTTTTTTAATATTAAATGAAAGCCTGTTTAATTGTGAATATTTTTACACCTCATTTTTATCCATACCGTAAATATATCGCGAGGTATTGTAAATTTTGTTAAAACACTCAGCGCAATTACCCACACAAATTAAAACTTTAAATGACTTTTTCTCCATTTTCATAATTTCTTCACTTTTATGTTTTAAGGCTTTTTCTGTATTTGAGATAGAGATTTAATCTTTTTTGTGCATGTTCTGTATTATATATGTGATAAATCTGTGCATGGAATTAGCCTTTAGGTTTTTTGTTATTTAAAAAAAAAATGAAAGTATATGAAGATGTGTTAGATTTCATCGTTTTGCACTATATATATATATATATCAGTAAAAAAATCATAATAAATGTAATATTAGATATGTCTAAAAATCCATGTGCAAGTTTGTGTAGTACACATTTAAAAATCTAAAATTGGGCAAAAATATCAATTTTTTTTTTTTTTAAGTAGTAAAGATTTAAAAAAAATTCAAATTTTTAAAAAACCTTTTAAAAAATTTTAATTAAATACACAATTTCTTTTTTTTTCAAAATGTACTTTTAGTTGAACATTGAAATTCAGTGAGTTCACCATTTGAATCATATTTAAAATTTAAAATAAAGAAAATTGTTGAAAAGGGAAACTGTCCCTTAAGTGTTCAGAAATTACCTTAAACAGGGGTCCAGGAGGGTAAGGACGATTTTTCTTTTTGATTTAAGTGTTCAAAAATTACTTTAAACAGGGTCCAGGAGGGCAGGGACGACCACTGACAAGAGATAACTGCTTCAATTCTTCATTTTAAAAATGGCAGTAGGAGCTTACTTTTGTTTTCTTAATTGTTATATGTATGATTTGGCTTTAATGTTGCTACAGTGCGAAATGAATACCAACACTGATGGAAAACCTAATCGAAGACATCACCAGTAATCAGGTTACCACTCATTTCACATTGCAGCAGAGCATATGATGTTGCTATGGCAACACCACTCTCTGGTGCAACAGTTAACTGCCTGTCTCATTTATATTATTGTCATCTGTGACACTACCTTCTGAGCAATAAATCTTTAAAACGACAATGAGGAAAAAATTAATTACTTTGACACAATAATAGTAAATTCCCGCTGTTTTATAAGGGAGAATACAGAATTTCTTTGGCACATGTAACAAAAAATATTTCCTTTCCCTGACAATACTGGAAAAAAAGGAACTAAATGCAACATTTCGTGAAATTTTACTTTTGGACATTTTGAAAATAAAGCTTTTACTTTATAGATAATGGACACTAATTTCAGAAGAGCAAGTGTCCTCACCTGATGATAAAACAATATTTTTAAATGGAAACTTACATTATCGCTTGTGAAAATTAAATCTACAATGATTACATGAAAATGACGCCATTTTCTATATACTTTTAGTCGTGATGTTACATTTAAATAAAGGTACTATGGTAACACTTATAGTAAAGGCTTAAAAATTTATATGTGAAAAATGATGCCATTTTTGCATATGAAAATACAGTGAGTCTGATTTTTAATTGATTTATAAAAATAATGCTCATACCCATTTTTTTTTTTTTTTTTTTTTTTTTTTGTGGCAATATGAAAGAAAAAGTTGCATTAGAAAATTAAATAACATTTTTTTTTAAAATTATAAACTATAGCAGATGGTTGGAAATAGGGCTGAGAAATCTGACAATTGTTTTAAATTTGCAATAATTTTACTCCCATTCTAAAACTATTGTATGGTGTTGTACATATATAATGTTATCAACATTTAGGTAATTTTAGTCCCCAAGCCATCACATACAATATCATACATTATCATTCCTCGACCCCCCCCCCCCCCCACACACACACACACACACCTTAATGAAATCATCATCAATGTTTAAAACCCCTTTTTATTTTTATATGTTTGCATTTGAATAATATATGTTTTTACATTTAAACAACTGTATATCAATTAACATCTAAAAGGGGCACTTACTATTTAAAAAGGTATAAGACTGTTTTGATGTAAAGAAAAAATTAAAACACTAAAACAAAAAATATCGTTTGGATTAAAAAAAAAAAAAAAAAAAAAAAAAAAAAAAAAAAAAAAAAAAACTTTCCCCAAAAATATCTTATGACAATCAAACGTCAGTTTCCTTCCCCCCCCCCCTTCTCATTAAAATGATAATTTTATATATGCACAGCCCTTATATTAAGTTTCATGCAAATCGGTCAAAAAATGTAGATTTGTATAAACACTGCAGCATCAAAAGAAGGCGACATTTCAAAATTCCTCCCACAGTATTTAAAAAACTAATAAGTTGTATTGAAAATACCTTATATTAAGATAAAAATGTGTAAAAATCAAAGAAAAGCATAAGCAGCATAAAATGTTTATCGTTTGTTTCAAGGTTTTATAAAAGGAACCTCTATTTCAATGCAAATTTAATGAAAGCAAAAGTTAAGAGCAATATGGCTAATATGAGGAGTAATTATCAGTGTGTTATTAATGTGTAAGGGTAATGTGCTAAGTTCTACATATATATTACAGCTATTTTTCTTTCCCACTCTCTTCTTTTTTTTCCCTTTGAAGATTAAAGAAGCTTTTCTATGAAACCTTTAAACATATAAATGCTAAACTTATTATGTTTGTTTTTGCTTTTCATTACATTGGTTTTTATTTATCACATATTGTATCACACAAGGAGTAATAATTCTCCAAAACCCATTACAAATAAGGATACTGGCTGCACCACTGGTATAAGGAATATAGACAAATTATGAAAAATTAGGCATAGATTATGAAACACTCTCCAAGTAGCTATTAAGAAATTTAATATTTTCATACAATGAAATGAAATATCTAAATGTGCCATTTAAAAAAACGTAACTCAGTAAAAATGCATTTTCAGCACTTGTTGTCCCCATAACACTTTTTGATGCATTATATTTATTGAATTTCACATTTAAATAGCACCCTCTATAGCGAACATCATTAGCATTTAATAATTACAATGCAATCCCAGTATATTTACAAGTGTGGACAAACTGAATTCATAAACACTTTTCAACCATGTTGAAAGTATTTTTCTCATTTTATATCTTAGCCATTTTTTTTTTTATAAAAAATAGATAATTAAAAACAATTCTTAAATCAAGGTTTACATGATATGATAGACAAAACAAGTAAATATCTGAAATACCATTTATAATATAAATATATAGTCAAAAGATAACAAATTTTTAATAAATTTCTTTTATTTGAAAGTACAAGTTACAGAAACAAAATAAAATTTCTTTATATTATAAATATTATTACCTAACAAAATTTATTATTGAGTGTAATGATTACTACGTATAATAAATGAAACAATATTAATATGTATCATAATGGTCTATGATGATGACAATGTTTTGCAGAAAACTTTATTGATCTGAAGAAACAGGTATTTATATTTCAATCTGAAACGAAGATAAAGCATTAGTAAAAATTGAGTAAAAATAAACTGTGTAACTAGCTAAATTGTGAACTATTAAGACAGTTTTTTGGAAAGAAGCGAGATAATCATTTAATAACTTTCAGTTGGTATAATAATTAAGAAGTAATAAATAGTGCATCAAAACCAAAAAGCATGTTCTTGACATACCTAAAAACAAAAGAAAGAAAGAAAATTTCAGTCCATTAATTGAAATAAAGAATACATAAATTAGTAAATAATATTTAGTGAGACAAAAAGAAATAAGTCTAATTCAAACTGCTAAGAATATTAGTAGATTGAAGACATACAAAATGCAAGTGATCCTATTAAAAGGGAAACCTTTATTGTTTACACATCAAAATTTCTAAAAATATTACAAGAATGTATATAGAGTATTGTATATTTACTTCTCATAAATAAGAGAAACTTATTGTGTGGCTGACAGAACTGCTTTCAGGGAAGTCAAAACTCATACTAAATTTAAACAAGTTAGAAATTGTACGGCAAATGAGACGTGTGTTCATACTATAACTAGTTTTATAAATATTGAGATCTTGGTGCAATAGCTGTTGCAGTTTTATGCAAAAATGCATGAATACAAAATTTATTATGATTCTATATATTAAATTCAGTAATACGGAAATAATAGGATTCCATCTTAAATATGACGTAATCAACATGGCAACCTAGAATCATTACATGTCATGGGATATCATTGAATTAATTATGTATGATAGGATTTAATAGAATGAAGAAAACTTTTATTAATATCTTTTTAAGTTTTGATTTGATTTTCTTAAAATTTAAAATGACTTGACAAAATTCTGCAACGATTATATTTATATTAAATTTCAAACCATTTGGTTGGGTATTTTTTGCGCTGTTATATGCAGACAGATGGACGAACCAGATGATGACTATAGGTGCTATGTATTTATATAGTTACAAACATCTAAAAAGAGCTTAAAAAACGCTATTTCTGTTTCCCTTTCATTCTGATAAAAATAACATTAAAATGGAATAAGTAATTTTTAAGGGGAAAAAAGTTATTTTATTTTTTCTGTATGAGAATAAATAAAGTTGTTAATTTCAGAATGAATGAGTTCAGGTCTACCCGAGCTCGAAGAATGGTACAAAAATGTAGCCCAAGCCCATATCTCTCATCTCTAGTAGTAACACGAGAACACTGAAACTAAATGTTAAACCAACGGCAATGTTCTTTTCAAAATTCTTATTTGCATTTCAATACTTTAGTTTTATTATTATTATTTTTATTTTTTTATTTTTTTTTTTTTTGGCTTGGGTAACCTGAACTTGATGTCTAACCAAATATGTTTACTTTTTATTTCTTTGGTTGCAGTTTTTTTTTTCTTCTGAGGACACTTAATTTTGAAACTAGTTCAGAAACTGAAATTTTCCTCTGAAAAACTGCACCTGAAATCAAGGGCAAAAAGATACCCAATTAGACATGTCCTATGCAAAACAGAAAAAATTATTTAAAAATATTTAAAAGCAAACGAGAAATTTGTAAAGTTGCCATTGGTTTAATATTAGTTTGCAAGCATCTTCCCATGAGAGTTAACATAGTATAATTAATAAATAAACTTAAAATTTCGAACCCGAAATCAAAATAACATTAATTATTAATAACATTAAAACTCTTCATTTCACGATTTGCATAGCAATATAAAAAATAATTTTAAAATATGGTACTTTTCTGTTAGTCGACACAGGCGATAAATCAACAAATATTTTTCCTTTGTCAGTCGCATTGCATTCACTTAATTTTAAATATAAACCATTCACTCATTTCATTCTAATACATATGTCACATTTAAATACATGCCTTTCACTCATTTCGATTCAATTGCAGAAAAAAAATATATTATCAAAATATTGTTTCTAATTTTCATGTGTTTAAAAAAAAAAAGCTATTTTTGGACAGATTTCTACACGAGTAACATAAAAGTACCAAAAATACTCAGAAGTTAAATATAAGTATTAAATAGCTTAACCAGCATGAGTAATAGTCAGTGTAGAGTAATTTAAATAGAAAAAATAAGAGAATATGCTTTCCACATGTGGAAGAATTCAATAAAACACACCTATTTATATTACACACTATACATAAAGGTTATTTTTCCAAAAAAAGCAGGGCGGGGACAACCAAACGCGGCTAATGCACAATATGTTTTACTAATAAACATCATTACTTTCCATATGTTATATTTATAAACTGCATTAATTACAACTAAATAAAATAACCAAACCATACGAGTGATAAATTTTATACCTATGGTCATTTAAATTTCTCAAAACGCTTTTGAACTAAATTCTGATTCAGCAGTAGCTATGAATATTATCATTAACATCTCAAAACTAATCTTTTGAGCTAAAAAAAAAAAATAAAAAAACTTGCTATGCTCACAATTTCTTAGTTAATTCATATTTAAAATAAAGTATGAAGCTGCAACTTACTTACAAAATATATTATACGAAAAATGTAAATTTTGTGAGCAAAATCTAAAAGCGTAAAAATCATAAAAGCATGGCTTCAGATTTTTTGTTGTTGTTGTTGTTTAATGAACTTTGACCCAAAAATTTAGAAGCCTTATTTCAAATTATAGCATTTTATGGAATCGGATACGTATTAATTCCAATTTTGATTGTCGTTGAATACTAAGGTCATTCCATGGTAACTTACGTTATAATTTAAAACAATTTACAGCGGTAATTTCAGTAGTATAACACCAAAAAATTTTCAAATGTAAAGTTGACACGATTTGTTAATTAAACCTATCCAAAGGCCAATTTGGATAAAAATTACCTAGAAAATGAAAATTATATTTTTTATGGCAACTTACGTTACTTTTTCAGTAATGTCAGTTACCATAATAAATATAACTGGCAGAGTTCAAGAAAAAACACTAAAATTAGGCCATTATCATCTAAATTTATCTTTGAATAGGTTTAATTAACAAATCATGTCAACTTTGCATTGTATTTTTTTTTTTTTTTTTTGGTCTTTTATTAGTAAAATTACTGAAGTAAACTGTTCTAAATGTAACGTAAGTTACCATCGAATGACGCAGTGAATTATAAACATTGATTGGGCGAAACAAACAATATCACTTATTTTATTTTCCAGCTCAGAGCTTTATAAAAATTAATTACAATGTTGACACATTTTAATTAAATTCTAAAATACACCATATGCTCCTGATAATTTCAATAACTTATACTAATGAAATAAATAATTCATATCACTTCAAAGAATTGTAAATAAACAACCCAAATCACAACAAAAAACAACATTGATAATAATAGTAATACATTTTAGATTAGTTCAACATTAACAAATATTAAATCAAATACATTAGATTATTACATATGCAGCTTAATAATTATTAAACAAATAAAAAACATGATACTATCATAGATAATGCATTTTATATTATTTCAATAATAATATTAAATAAAATGTATGCAGTTTAATAATTATTAAGCTGATATTAAATTAAAATTATCCAGGTGTACCATTTAAAATTTTTTTTAGAAATGGAAGAGGTATCATTTGATTATACTTCACAGCTACGAAGCAATATACATAACCATATTCTCAAATATATAGATTATTACTAATTAATTACCGTGCTTAAATTGCTTATTTAACACTGTGATCTTATTTTAGACAAATCTGATAAGTTATTCTAGCTTTCGTTTAATTTCTGAATTTTTTTATGCCTGAGCGACACATTTTTTGCAATATCAAATCCTTAAAAAGTGTGTATAGGGAGGGAGGGAGAGGTTAACTGCTTCCCGCTAACAGAATACTCATATACTCGATGTTTATATAAAACATAGTTTACATCTTTACATAAACTACATTTTTAAATTGATTATTTAACGCCATTTTGAATTAAAAAAACTAATGTGAAGAAAACATTCATTAAAGAATAAAATGAATTAAATAGGATATTGTATTGAGAATAAAATTTTCTTAGATACAGGTTGATTTTGTGAGAAAAATGACGTTATATATAAAAGATAAAACAATGATAAATAAAATAATAAAATACAGAACATGTACTTTTGAGAAAAATGACTTACTTACAATCATCATACACGAATATTATTGAAGATTTCTATCTTAAAAAAAAGCATGCAAATCTCATGTAAAAGTCGGGTGAACAGGCAATCGACAAGCATTCACATAACTGTTGAAAATGTCCCATTGAAAACATCCTGCAATGTAAATAAATAGAAAAAAAAGACTAAAATAAACTAATAAAAACAATGTAGAATGCATTTCAAAATCCCTCGTTCTAAGCAACAGAAAATAAATATATAAAAAAACTACATACTTACAGTCAGTCATACAAGTTAGTAATACGTTATTTATACAACAGTTCCTGATTGGTGAATTTTAAGGGAAAACAACAAAACAGCACATAGTCCAAGAGCATCAGACAATCCACTTTCTTGCAGAAGATCACAAATGGTAGTCACTTATTATAGAAGACTACACACCTGCGATATCCTGAGAGCAAACTTGGTAAAATATGCATTTATCTTGGCACCAGCAGATTCTAATCTCTACTTCTAGTATAACTTTTATAGGTTTGAAAGTTTTTCAAATTCTTTCTGAAAAAAAAAATAATTTACGAACTTTTCAATCGTAAATCATCTCTTGTGGGGAAGTGGAGAGAAAAAATTAATGTTCTAGATTTTACAGTTTTAATATACTACTACTGATTAATTATTAAAGAAAACTTCAGAAAGATAAACATATAAGATAAAATTTTAAAAAGAATAAGGGATGGTTTATAAATTATTAATAATAATAATTACAAGTAAAAACTTTATTTAAAAACAAGTTTGTTCAATTTAAAAAAAGTTAAATTTTATGTGTCATTAGAATTTTTTTAGGCGGAGGATAAGAAGCTAAATACAATTCAAAGTCTTCATGTTACTTTAGATAGTACCGTATCATTGTAAAAATTAACACATTTAAAACTGATTAATAATAATGTAAATCATGTATGCAGAGTTTGCTATTGATCAGTCAATTATATAAAAATAATAGCGAAAACTTTGGAGTTAAAATTAACCATTAAAATTTAGAAAAATGTGTTTTTAGTAAATAGTTTGAAGACTGTTTGCCTATTGCTTCACTAATTACCTATAAATTTGAACAACATATGTCTCCGTTCACCCTATCGCTTTTTAAAAGTCTCTAATAACAGGATTCAAAAGGTGTACCAAAGCAGGGGCGCGCCAGCAGTATCCAGCGCCTGTGTGCAGAATTTCAGTTGGCGCCCTATAACCTCCCCCTCCCCTCTCCAAATATAAAACAACGGGAGGTGCTGGGTTCGATCCCAATCGCGCCCGTCGGCCTAATAGTTCGGCGTTTTCGTGGTTTTCTTCGAGCCGTGGATCTTCCATGCGTTAATACAGATTAGGTTCCCTTAGAAAGACCCCCACGGAGGGCACTCCCCCCGGGCCTAAATCCCTCGTGTAGATAATTGGCCGTCAAAAATCAACCCAACCCAAATATAAAACATTATAAAAAAAATTCTATGAGTATCTATAAATGCATATCTACCGTCCTGCTGTAGTTTTATCCCAGATCAAATAAAGTTTTTTGAACCAGAATATTATTTAATAAAATACGTCTTGTTTCTATATGGGTTCCTGTTTTATTTCATATATTAAACAAAATTTCTGGTTCCAAACATTTAAATTACTTGAAAAATAAGGAAGATTCGCATCTATGTAAATAAAATTCGAATTACAATAAAGCCTGTGAAAATAAAACCTTTCTGTATCAGAATCTTGAATTAAAGGTAAAATTTCATTATCCCACAAAATAATACAATACAATAATAATAGATTTCATCCATACTAATAAAATAAAGTGGTTTGTCATCTCTAATTTGCATATTGATATTAATAAAAGAAAGACGTTTGCCTTTACTCTGCTTGTATTAGCGATGGCTAAGAAAATCTACCGAACATAGAGGTCTGAAAATCTGGATAAGGATAGACGATGGCAGCTCCAAATGCGCCTGAGGCTCAGATTTTTCCTTTTTTGATAATTAGCCGAAATATAATTAAAAGCCATAATGATAATCGCAAAATGACGATTCCCATCTTCAAAGCAATCATGCCTCTGCATTTCTTCAGACGTTAAGCGGTTCTTCACGCTGACGAAAGCGTAATGTTCGATTTTTACTGCATTTTGAAATTGCGATGGCCGGATCCCCATAGAGTTTAAACAAAGAAAGAAAGACAATCGTGTTATCTTTCTGATTCCAATCGTATCTTTCGTTACTCTTTAAAAAACCTTTTTATTTGGCCGTGATTCGCGTCCTTTTTAAAGTTTTTCCGAAGTTTCAAAATTTAAAATAAATAAATAAATAAATAAACTATTAATATATCCTTATTATTTTTCCAAATCTAACGATGTCTCTGGTGTAAAAAATATTAATATTTACTATTTAAAAAAAAATCTTTAGGTCATTTCAAGGATTTGCCAGAGTTGTTTTTCCTCTCAGTGCAAGGTTCCTCAAGATATCGTTTCCCGTCTCAGCGATACGTATGCTTGTGCTTTGAATATCATTTCGCGTTTTAAAAAAGTGAGGGGATGGTGCGCATTTTATATTATTTATGTTTTTTCACGAAGTTTTTGTCAGAATTGAAAATTTTAGATATTTAAATGCCAGAAATTAAATACAAATTCGAGGTTCGCTTGAAAAATCAGGCCGGAGCGTGGATATCATACCCGGTGTACGCTGCAGAAGGCAGTGGGGCCCTCAACTCGAGCTACGTTTGAATAAATTTTCATTTAAAAATGAAAAACAATACAAATCCGAGCTTCTACCCTGCCAAAGGCAGTGCTGCTGACAATATTAAGCACGTTTGGAAAGATTTTCGTTTAAAAATATAGAATCAAAACAAACCGGACAGTGCGTTGCACGTCCGGTGTATATATGCTGCTGAAGACATTGCGTCCCCTCTCCATCTCCGGGTTCGTTTGTAAAAAATTTCTTTTAAAAATATAAAATAATTCAACAGTTGATTTTAGACTTTTTAAGGTTATTATAATGTGCAATGCCGCGGGCAGGTCTGTTAGTAAGGCATAAGCACGTGAATTTAAAACTCTTTTTTTATAAATCTGTAATTTTCCGTTCATAATACAGTGATCATTGTAGCTCCTATCTTATTTATGTCTAAATTGGACTTTTTTATCATTCTAGTCTCTGAAGCATGTAAGGTTATATGTAAAGCTAATAATTGCTCATAAACTTTCAAATTCATGCTCTGTATTAAAATGAACAAATCACAGTTCTCATCATTCAAAATCATCGCAGTCTTTTGTTCAGTATGTGATTAGACATGAGCTTACGAAGGGTGTGCAGGGAAAGGCCGCTTCTCTCAAACTTTGAAAAGTAAGAATTTATGACCAAATTCAGCCGATTTTCACCATACCCTCCCCATTAACAAAAATTCTATTTCCGCCATGATGACAGATCCAGAGTACAAGATAAGTATTGATAAAAAGTATTTTTTCTGCTCGGAGATTTATGGTCCGAAAAAAACCCTCACAATTTTTGAAAAAAGACAAGTTTCTACAGAAGTGATCATTTGTAGAGCGCTGAAAAAGTATTGCTTCGACCGCCTAAAGTAGACTCAACTCTAGGAGCGCAAAACTCACAGTGTTAAACCTACGACACGGAATGCTAAAACTTTCACAAACGGCTGATGCTTCATTTTACAAATTAAAATTTGCTCCGAAGCCGATGTCAGTCTCTGCAATCTAAAATCTCTACATTGTTCTGGTTTTATATTGTTTCTCTATTCAGGGTAGAGGTCTACTC
This sequence comes from Maratus speciosus, assembly GCA_963932465.1. Taxonomy (NCBI): domain Eukaryota; kingdom Metazoa; phylum Arthropoda; class Arachnida; order Araneae; family Salticidae; genus Maratus; species Maratus speciosus. Next base: position 550,712,620 of record OZ010790.1, on the reverse strand, counting down.
GGCCCGGAAAAATGAAGGCAAACTTTCAAATGAGTCGAGCCGAGCTAGCAGAATAAAGCCAATTTTTTTAACGGCCGGGTCGATAAAAAAAAATAAACGGACCGGGCTGGTAAAAAAATTAAACCGACAAGCCGAGCCGACAGAACAATTAAGCGGGCCGACCGGCCCGATAGAAAATTTAAACGAAGCCGATAAAATATGATTTTTCTGAATGGCTATGACTATGAATAAGTATAATAATGCTGCACCGGTCGATGCAATTTGACATAACATATCCAGCGTAGAGATCGACATCGGACAGCTACATCGTACCTGACACCGGGCTTAATTTCTTCAGCAGATTTGGGCAGGGCCGGGTCCGGGTTAAGGCTTACACTTTTCTTCTACATAGTTAAGATGGGCCTGAATTGGACTTAATTGTTCAAAGAAGGTGTCGGGCAGGCAATATATTTCGTAAAAATAGTAATAGCGATAATGTACTTCTGTTAACGGAATCATTGCAATCTAATCTTAATAAATTACAGAGAAATATTTTCAAAAATCTACTTTTTATAATACAGCTTCAAAGTTATGATGTTTTTAACCCTCTTCTTTTCCTTTATTCTAAACAACATTAATTTTTTCAATGAATCTTTATTTGAATGTTGAAAAGTCTAAGAGTCTAAGTAATCATTAATGTTGCTATTGTGTAATTTCTCTCTTAGGAACACATAGCAATCTAACATTTCTTTGTAAATCTGTATGCAATATTCTTTAAAAGAATTTTAATTGTATGTTAAGAAAAATCGGAATATTTGTAGAAATAGTATTTTTTGTAGAATTTGTAGAAATTGGCCGGGCATGGCCTAATTTAATTTATTTTTGAACGGACTGGGCCGGGCCTGTTTTCACTGATTTCTGTACCGGCGGGGTCGCGAACTTTCGAAAATATAAACGGGCCGGGCCCTGACCAGAGTTGGGCAAATTTGTAATCTCAATTATCCGCGATGAAATTACAAATTAATTGCATGTAATTGATTATAGTTATACACATTCAAATGCAGAAATTCCGTCGAATTTCTGCATTTGAATGGGGGTGGTTCAGGTTACAGTGTTGCAAGAATTTGTTACGACATATAACTTGAACTATAATTAATTACACGCAATTAAAATGCAATTACATTGCAGATAATTGCAATTACAAATTTGCCCAAGTCTGGGCCCTGGCCTGGAAATTCCGGTCTCTAATTCAAGGCTGTCCAACGTGTCTCCCGCAGGCGCTATAGTGGTGCCCTTTGAAGGTTTTCTTGGCGCCCATTCGAATCTTTCTTCTTAGTGTAGCTATTTTATAAATTAGAAATACACTTTAAAGTATGCTTTCTTTAAAATCAATAATATTTGAATGGGGTTCTTTTAATTGTTACCAATGACCGTTATTTATTGTTAATATTATTAATTTGTTATTTAGTGCTTAAGGTTTATAGCCCCTTCACTTACAAAATTTTTGAGATAGGCTGGCCTTCTGAAAAATGTTATTTTAAATTTACTGTGCTTTATATTATTTCTACAAATTATTGTTAAATATAGTTTCTAAGTCGTAGAGGACTTTTGGCTATTACCGTAAGGTGTATATGCATCATATAAGATGCCTGTGACGTGTAAGTCTACCATTATTCGTGGCCTGATTATCGCAGGGGACATTTTTACCAGTATTTCCGAATAGTAATTGTCATCTTATTTATGACAGGTAATTCTGCAATAAGGAGAAGATTGCTATTTAAAAATGGAAAAGAAGCCAATGGAATTTACCCCCTGTGGTAAAAAAAACCGTATTATGCTTTACCACTACAGTGAGATACATGTCTATGTCTAAATCAGTTATTACAAGACTCGAAAGCAGAATAAAACGAAATAAATAAATAATAAAAAAAAAAGAATTAAGTATCTATAAAAAAAAGTTTGTCTCTGGTAAATCTACAAAACATAATTAAGATGTCAAGAAAATTTAATACATTTTAGTTTCATTAAATTAAGGATTTTTTTTAAGTATTTTCTTCTCAACTGAAATCTTTGGCGCCTTTACTTCTTCGGCGCCTGTGTACGCCGCACACTTTGCACACTGGGTCGGCGCGCCCCTGTACCAAAGCTCCAAAACATGTGGTGACCGGTTTATATATCTGGACTTAATATTTTCAGAAGGGATTTTTCCTACATTGTACCTCAAGATAATATAATACAACTAATATACATAGATACAGAAAAAACTGTAGCAATATTTAGAGATCGACTGAAAATTCGGTTTCGTTTTCGGCCCAAAATCAGAGTTTCGCCGAAAATGCTGTCGAAAATTCGGCTGGAACGAAACTATCTGTATTCCAAAAATCTCGTCATTTCTTTCGGAAATTTTTAACATTACTTATTGATTTGAACTGTATCGGCTCCAATGAGACACTCTTTATTTATTGCTATGAACTTCACTGTTTAGAATTATCAGTCATGACTGACTCAAGACGTGAGTGCAAATTATAAAGCAAGCAATGCATATAGGACTAAAATTTGAAGACGCTTTTCACATGCTCATTAAAGGTTACAGACTTAACAGTAATAGGAAAAATTTACTTCGAAACCGCAGAAGTGTTTAAAATTCTCTTTGAGAAAGTTCTAGTATAACAGATGACCATTATAAAAGATGAATCGAGGTAGGTATATCTAAAACATTTTTTAGTTAGATGAAATTCGTGTAATTAGAAAATGATTTCGTGTTGTTGATGAATTAATTACAATTTATTTTATCTGAAAAAAAAAAAACAATTTTCGTCAGAGACACAGACAGCCAACTTGGGCTACACGTACAATTAATTAAGAATTAATTATGTATATCACAAGTAATTAATTATGTATATTTATGTATGTGTTAATTAATTAAAATTTTTTTGGACATTTTCGTTTTCGGCCGAAAATAGGAAGACTACCAAACTTCGGTTTCGTTTTCGGTCTTAAAAACCTGTTTCGGTCGTTCCTTACTAATATGCTTTTAAATAGAATTTTTTTGGAATATTCCGTTGCATTCAAGGAAGTTAAAACATCTAAAATATTTTTCTTCTAAACATAGTTTTTTTTAGATTAGTTAAAATATACTTTTTTTTAAAGAAATAAAAAATAGTGAAATGATTAGAGGGGGCTCTAGAGTAAGCTAGGGGGGCCCCAGCCAACTCAGCCCCCAACTGGTTACGAGCCTGCTTCTACTCTACTTTAAAATATTCTTGAGGCAAAAATAAACAGTAGGCAAGAATGAAAGCTTCTATATGTAAAATATACACTATCTATAATATCAAATAATTTAAAATTTTTAAGAGCTGTTCTTCATGTTCAAAGTTGTAATGAAAACATTGCATTTCCCTCTTAGAATTTTTCATATTTAGTATTTTTTTCATTACGAAATAAAACGGCAAGAATGAAAGTTTCTACATTTAAAATATATTATTTTATCTATAACGTCAAATAATTTTAAAATTTGAAGGCCTTTCCTTCATGTTCAAACAAATAATATAAATATTGCATTTTCCCCTCAAAAGTTTTCATTATTTATGTATTTTTTCGACAATTACTAATATGCCAATCTTTTACTTATTTTTCAGTCTTTAGTATAAATATTAATATTTTTTGATATAGTCTTTCCATTCCTAAGACTAATAATCAAAATTGAAATCTCAAGCATGTAGACAAAAACTCGACTTTGTATCAACTTTTAATACTTAAATAAACTATCTTGATTCCTGAAATCTATTATTTTACGTTTACTCATAAATACATATGATCTACTTATGCATATTCATTAAAATTTTCTATTTTTAAAATAATTTAATAAATAATGTCTTTTAAAAATAATTTAAAACTGATTTTCATTAAAATCGATGAAATATCAGACACAGTTAATTTAATGGCGATTCAAGTGAAAGAAAGATATAACGTCTCCCTTCGGGAAAATCCCATGTAAGCACATTGCATTACATGTATTTTTAATTTGTTCGGAATTATTATTATTATTTTTTTTTTTTCATAGTTACAGATTTCATCTGATATTTATGTTCTGTGTTACATGGCATTAGCTAAAGCATTAGCTAAAGCTTTAGCATTAGCTAAAGAGACACTGAAGGGAGGGACAATTTTCCTGTACCCAGGAAGACCGCGCAAAAGTACTTGAAGATCGGATTTGACATTTGACATTTGAAGTCCACCGAGGTGGAGAATGCTTCGGGGCCTATAGCTACAATGGCTGTCGCCTCGAATGATCCTTATTATAGATAGAAACAACAACAAGTCACAAAATTTTTCTTTTTTTTCCATTACATATATTATATAACTACAATGGGACATTCACAATTACATCCATGTCTTACCCAGGGACTCGAACCCGGGCCCTGTGGCAGCAGTCTCCGCTTACTGACCTCGCCACCGGGTGACTGAAGATCGGATCGCGAAATTCTAAAATGGAGGGCCAAAATCACAGTCAGGTGAAATCCGAGCACCTCATTGGTCATTGAGTCGCGTCCTTTTCAGAGAGCAATCTCTAGCGCTAGGGGAGACGTCGAATACTCCCTTTTCCGAGAAAAAAATCATGTATTGAAGCGAATTTTTTCTGTTTCATTTAAAATAAGCCATCGAAATTAACTCAAGATATTTTGATGACTTTTTATAAAATGTGAATGAAAGATTTCGATTTTAAGCTCTAAAAAATTTTAAATAATATGGAAGTACTTTTTTTGTTAAGGAAAATTAAAAAAGAAACTTGCATTTTTTTCCCCTTATGTTACTTTTAAAATCCAAAATAAAACAAATATTCGCACTTTTCTATAGAAAAATTTAATAACTAACTTAGAATACTAAAAACTTTCAAAAATTTTTGCTTAATGTAAAACAATTTTAAAATATGATGTCAGTTTTAAAACCGATTTTAATCATTCAGTGTAAACAGAACAAAAAATATTACATGAACAATTTTGTAATAGTATGTACACTAAGTTATTTTGTTTCCTGGTTCATATATTTCAATCTGGAGTTTTTAAATCGATTTTTCCCTCACTTCCTGGTAAGCTAAGGTTATAAAAATTATGAAAGCAGGTGTGTTTTCGATGACAATATAACATTTTAATATTTTGAGAATTTAATTATAAATTAATAATATGTTTCCCTAAGGAGGGTCCAAGTGATAAATTGCTAAATATTGTTTATGGTTATAATTGTATAAGAGTTACAAGAAGAATGGAATTAATTATGTGCCAAATCATGCACGCTAAAATATGCCAATTAGCTGTGAAACTGCAACAATGAAATATTTTAAATATTAAAATGTAAAAAATAAAATATAAAGAATATAATATATATTTTTAAATGAACTTTTATCATTAATTAATTTATTTATGATTTTATGTTTCAAAAAACGATTTAGAAATCTTGAAAGGTTGTTTAAACTATGCTTTTATCACTTTTGCATATGTTAAAAAAAAAGAAAAACAGAGAGAAAATTGTGATTTTTGAAATAAATGCACTTGCACAAGTTCATGCTTTTCTAATCGTAAATTAAATGAAGGAAATTTCCATAATCGGGGTCCACGCCAAATTAACACATTGTAGTGGACTTGAATAGCAGTCGTGAAACTAGGCTTGATTTTTAAGATAAACATTGAATATCTATAAAAGAATGTTTACCTTTTATGTCCCAAATTATGAATTTATGAAAATTTCATCTCTAAAGCATATTTTGTGAATTTTTGAAACTACATTAGAAGATTTACACAATCATTTAATAAATTTTAGAAGGATTTTGCCAAAATTAATTAATTAAATTGAATTTATAGGGATTTTGTGCAATATTTGTAACTCCCCTCAAATCTTTTATTTAAAATTTTTTTTTTAGTATTCTGTAGAATTACAAAATATACAAACATAACTTCTTACAATAGCAATATTTCCGAACCGAAACTTTCGCCTACCCCCCCCCCCCCCCAATCTGACAACGTCAAGAAAACCGGAAAAGATGCAAAAGCAAAAGAAATTATTGTTTTTTTTTTAATTTTCTTTTGTGCAATCAATAATGTTTTTTGGAACAAGATAAAGTAAAATATCTATAATTCATTCTAAATAGTATAACTACTAATCGATGGATTAAATTAGTTTTATAACAAGTTATTTTAATGGCACTTTAATATACCGTCGGACATAAAAGGTTAATAACAGAAAAAAATTTTTATTTCCATATTTATTTTATGGACAGAGAGCCTGGAGCGACTTTAAAAAAAGTTTTTGGAATTATTTTTAAGTTTTTTTTTTTTTCATTTAATGCTAAAACATTAAATTCTGTATTTTTAAAATTATTTGTGCAATTTTTTTTATATAATTTTGTTAATTTAAAGTTTCCATTTTAAAGTCTAGAAAAAGGTTTTTTTTTTTATATAGTTGTTGACTGTTTCTAGAATAATATTAATTTTTTGTGATATTATGGATTTAAATGGCGGGGTGGGGGTAGAGAAGAAAATTTATTGAGATTTTTACCATACGGAATTTATAGATAATTTTTAAATGATATTAAAAGTATTTTTTCAATAAAAACTAAATTTTTATTAAAGCATATTTGTGATGTCATATCATTTAAAAATTGTTGCAACTTATAATCTAAATTATTCACTCTCGTTGTATAAAATGTTATCAAAATATCTTAATTGAGTTATTTCTATTGTTTATTATAAATAAAAGCGAACAAAATAATAAGGTAAGTAATGCATGACTGTAAATGAGGTAACAATGGCTTCAAAATTACTTTTCCCCTCACTCCTTTCAAAATTCAAATGGAGAAACAACTTGGTGATCCTCGCCCTTATCTCTCTTAAAACCACGCGACCACACGACCAATGAGGTGGCTGTATTTCACCTGACTGTGATTTTGGCCCTCCATTTTAGAATTACGCGATCGGATCGACAAAAAAATTACAACATACAAACTACGGAGTCAACCATGTAATGCTGCGTTTACACTATGTGGCCTGTCAGGTCTGTTGGGTCTTTCAGGTCCAAGAATCGAAAAAATTGCGTCCACACTACGGCATAAGAACTTGGCTTGCGCATGCGTATATTTGCAGGTTGGGGGAAGGGAGGGACAGTCGTGTTTGTTTGTTTACGTTCGTATTCGTATCGAAATGAACGTGTCAGAATTGTTTGCGCCGTAATTTCTTTTGCACAGACATTAATTACGTGTAAATTAATAAAAATTACGCGTTTTTCTGAGCTCATTGCCCACAAGGGAAGCAAGAAAATGCAATTGCCCCCTAATTTTCTTTTTCTCTGACTCTGAAAAAAATAAAATTTATTCTTTTCAAACAGTTTAAAATAATGAAACACAGAGAGAAAATGAATCTTTTTTTTTTGTTGTTGTCTGGGAAAGGGGTACGATCCCTCCTTTCCACAAAATAAAATTTACATTTATTTTTCCCTTTGATTTAAGGGGGCAGTTTACCTTAAAATTGGTCAAAAAATTGATTTTTCTTTTTTAATATTAAATGAAAGCCTGTTTAATTGTGAATATTTTGATACCTCATTTTTATCCATACCGTAAATATATCGCGAGGTATTGTAAATTTTGTTAAAACACTCAGCGCAATTACCACACAAATTAAAACTTTAAATGCTTTTTCTCCATTTTCATATTTTCTTCACTTTCATGTTTTAAGGCTTTTTCTGTATTTGAGATAGAGATTTTTAACCTTTTTTTTTTTGTGCATGTTCTTTATTACATATGTGATAAATCTGCGCATGGAATTAGCATTTAGGTTTTTTGTTATTTTAAAAAAAAAAAAAAAGTATATGAAGATATGTTAGATTTCATCGTTTTGCACTATATATATATCAGTAAAAAAAATCATAATAAATGTAATATTAGATATGTCTAAAAATCCATGTGCAAGTTTGTGTAGTACACATTTGAAAATCTAAAAAAGGGCAAAAATATCAATTTTTTAAAAAAGTAGTAGAGATTTAAAAAAATTCAAATTTTTATAAAATTTTTTCAAAATGTACTTTTAGTTGAACATTGAAATTCAGTGAGTTCACCATTTGAATCATATTTAAAATAAAGAAAATTGTTGAAAAGGGAAACTGCCCCTTAAGTGTTCAGAAATTACCTTAAACAGGGGTCCAGGAGGGCAGGGACGACCCCCCTGACAAAAGAGATAACTGCTTCAATTCTTCATTTAAAAAATGACAGTAGGAGCTTACTTTTGTTTTCTTAATTGTTATATGTATGGTTTGGCTTTAATGTTGACATTATGTTGCTACAATGTGAAATGAATGCCAACACTGATGGAAAACCTAATCGAAGACATCACCAGTAATCAGGTTACCACTCATTTCACATTGCAGCAGAGCGTATGATGTTGCTACGGCAACACCACTCTCTGGTGCAACAGTTAACTGCCTGTCTCATTATTTATATTATTATCATCTGTGACACTACCTTCTGAGCAATAAATCTTTAAAATGACAATGAGGAAAAAATTAATTACTTTGACACAATAATAGTAAATTCCCGCTGTTTTATAAGGGAGAATACAGAATTTCTTTGGCACATGTAACTGGAAAAAAAAGGAACTAAATGTAACATTTCATGAAATTTTACTTTTGGACAGTTTGAAAATAAAGCTTTTACTTTATAGATAATGGACATTAATTTCAGAAGAGAAATTATTGTCCTCACCTGATGATAAAACAATATTTTTAAATGGAAACTTACATTATCGCTTGTGAAAATTAAATCTACAATGATTACATGAAAATGACGCCATTTTCTATATACTTTTAGTCGTGATGTTACATTTAAATAAAGGTACTATAGTAACACTTATAGTAAAGGCTTAAAAATTTATATATGAAAAATATGCATTATCTGTTCAAAATGATGCCATTTTTGCATGTGAAAATACAGTGAGTCTGATTTTTAATTGATTTATAAAAATAATGCTCATACCCATTTTCTTTTTGTGGCAATATAAAAGAAAAAGTTGCATTAGAAAATTAAATAACATTTTTTAAAAATTATAAACTATAGCAGATGGTTGAAAATAGGGCTGAGAAATCTGAGAATTGTTTTAAATTTGCAATAATTTTACTCCCGTTCTAAAACTATTGTATGGTGTTGTACATATATAATGTTATCAACATTTAGGTAATTATAGTCCCCACCCCATCACTTACAATATCATACGTTATCATTCCTCGACACCCCCCCCCCCATACACACACACACACACACACACCTTAATGAAATCATCATCAATGTTTAAAAATCCTTTTTATTTTTATATGTTTGTGTTTGCATAAAGATATGATTTTACATTTAAACAACTGTATATCAATTAACATCTAACTACACTTACTATTTAAAAAGGTATAAGACTATTTTGATGTAAAGAAAAAATTAAAGCACTAAAACAAAAAATATCATTTGGATTAAAAAAAAAAAAACTTTCCCCAAAAATATCTTATGACAATCAAACGTCAGGTCCCCCTCCCACACACATTAAAATGATAATTTTATATATGCACAGCCCTTAATTTGTATAAACACTGCAGCAGCAAAAGAAGGTGACATTTCAAAATTCCTCCCACAGTATTTAAAAAACTAATAAGTTGTATTGAAAATACCTTATATTATAAAGAAGCTTTTCTATGAAACCTTTAAACACATAAATGCTAAACTTATTATGTTTCCTTTTCATTACATTGGTTTTTATTTGTCACATATTGTATCCCACAAGGAGTAATAATTCTCCAAAACCCCTTACAAATAAGGATACTGGCTGCACCACTGGTATAAGGAATATACACAAATTATGAAAAATTAGGCATAGATTATGAAATACTCTCCAACAGTAGCTATTAAGAAATTTAATATTTTCATACAATGAAATGAAGTATCTAAATGTGCCATTTAAAAACACGTAACTCAGTAAAAATGCATTTTCAGCACTTGTTGCCCCCATAACACTTTTTGATGCATTATATTTATTGAATTTCACATTTAAATAGCACCCTCTATAGCGAACATCATTAGCATTTAATAATTACAATGCAATCACAGTATATTTACAAGTGTGACAAGCTGAATTCATAAATACTTTTCAACCATGTTGAAAGTGTTTTTCTCATTTTATATCTTAGCCATTTTTTTTTTTTATAAAAAATAAATAGATAATTAAAAACAATTCTTAAATCAAGGTTTACATGATAGACAAAACAAGCAAATACCTGAAATACCATTTATAATAAAAATATATAGTCAAATAAAAGACAACAAATCTTTAATAAATTTCTTTTATTTGAAAGTACAAGTTACAGAAACAAAATAAAATTTCTTTATATTATAAATATTATTGAATATAATGATTACTACGTATAATAAATGAAACAATATTAATATGTATCATAATGGTCTATGATGATGACAATGTTTTGCAGAAAACTTTATTGATCTGAAGAAAAAGGTATTTATATTTCAATCTGAAAGGAAGATAATGCATTAGTAAAAATTGAGTAAAAATAAACTGTAACTAGCTAAATTGTGAACTATTAAGACAGTTTTTTGGAAAGAAGCGAGATAATCATTTAATAACTTTCAGTTGGTATAATAATTAAGAAGTAATAAATAGTGCATCAAAACCAAAAAGCATGTTCTTGACATACCTAAAAAAAAGGAGGTAATATGGAAATAATAGGATTCCATCTTAAATATGACGTAATCAACATGGCAACCTAGAATCATTACATGTCATGGGATATCACTGAATTAATTATGTACGATAGGATTTAATAGAATGAAGAAAACTTTTATTAATATATTTTTAAGTTTTGATTTGATTTTCTTAAAATTTGAAATGACTTGACAAAATTCTGCAACAATTATATATATATATTAAATTTCAAACCATTTGGTTGGGTATTTTTTGCGCTGTTATATGCGGACAGATGGACAAACCAGATGAAGACTATAGGTGCTTCATATTTATACAGTTACAAACACATCTAAAAAGAGCTTAAAAAACACTATTTCTGTTTCCCTTTCATTCTGATAAAAATAACATTAAAATGACTTGAAATGGAATAAGTAATTTTAAAGGGAAAAAAGTTGTTTTATTTTTTTCTGTACGAGAATAAATAAAATTGTTAATTTCAGAATGAATGAGTTCGGGCCCACCCGAGCTCGAAGAATGGTACAAAAATCGAGCCCAAGGCCATATCTCTCATCTCTAGTAGTAACACAAGAACACTGAAACTAAATGTTAAACCAACGGCAATGTTCTTTTCAAAATTCTTATTTGCATTTCAATACTTTGTTTGTTTGTTTTTTTTTGGCCTAGGCAACCTGAACCTGATGTCTAACCAAATATGTTTACTTTTTATTTCTTTGGTTGCAGTTTTTTTTTTCTTCTGAGGGCACTTTTAATTTTGAAACAAGTTCTGAAACTGAAATTTTCCTCTGAAAAACTGCGCCTGAAATCAAGGACAAAAAGATACCCAATTAGACATGTCCCACGCAAAACAGAAAAAATTATTTAAAAATATTCAAAAGCAAATGATAAATTTGTAAAGTTACCATTGGTTTAATATTAGTAGTTTGCAAGCATCTTTCCATGAGAGTTAACATAGTATAATTAATAAATAAACTTAAAATTTCGAACCCAGAATCAAAATAACATTAATTATTAATAACATTAAAACTCTTCATTTCACGATTTGCATAGTAATATAAAAAATAATTTAAAAATATGGTACTTTTCTGTTAGTCGGCACAGGCGATAAATCAACAAATATTTTTCCTTTGTCATCATTTGCATTGCATTCACTTAATTTTAAATATAAACCATTCACTCATTTCATTCTAATACATATGTCGCATTTAAATACATGCCTTTCACTCATTTTAATTCAATTGCAGAAAAAAAATATATCATCAAAATATTGTTTCTAATTTTCATGTGTGTAAAAAAAAAAAAAAGTGTTATTGGAAAGATTTGTACACGAGTGACATAAAAGTACCAAAAATACTCAGAAGTTAAATATAAGTATTAAATAGCTTAACCAGCATGAGTAATAGTCAGTGTAGAATAATTTAAATAGAAAAAATAAGAGAATATGCTTTCCACACGTAGAAGAATTCAATAAAACACACTTATTTATATTACGCACTATACATAAAGGTTATTTTTCCAAAAAAAGCAGGGGGGGGGGGACAACCAAACGCAGCTAATGCGCAATATGTTTTACTAATAAACATCATTACTTTCCATATGTTATATTTATAAACTGCATTAATTACAACTAAATAAAATAACCAAACCATACAAGTGATAAATTTTATACCTATGGTCATTTAAATTTCTCAAAACGCTTTTGAACTAAATTCTGATTCAGCAGCTATGAATATTATCATTAACATCTCAAAACTAATCTTTTGAGCTAAAAAAAAAAACATTTAAAAAACTTTTACTTGCTATGCTCACAATTTCTTAGTTAATTCATATTTAAAATAAAGTATGAAGCTGCAGCTTACTTACAAAATATGTTATAGGAAAAATGTAAATTTTGTGAGCGAAATCTAAAAGCGTAAAAATCATAAAAGCATGGCTTCATATATATATATATATATATATTTTTTTTGTTTAATAAATTTTGACCCAAAAATTTAGAAGACTTATTTCAAATTATAGCATTTTATGACACCGGATACGTATTAATTCCAATTTTGATTGTCGTTGAATACTAAGGTCATTCCATGGTAACTTACGTTATAATTTAAAACAATTTACAGCAGTAATTTCAGTAATATAACACCAAAAAATTTTCAAATGTTAAGTTGACATGATTTGTTAATTAAACCTATCCAAAGGCCAATTTGGATAAAAATTACCTAGAAAATGAAAATTACATTTTTTATGGCAACTTACGTTACTTTTTCAGTAATGTCAGTTACCATAATAAATATAACTGGCAGAGTTCAAGAAAAAACACTAAAATTAGGCCATTATCATCTATCTTTGAATAGGTTTAATTAACAAATGTCAACTATGCATTGTTAATATATTTTTTTTTCTTTTGTCTTTTATTACTAAAATTACTGAAGTAAACTGTTCTAAATGTAACGTAAGTTACCATCGAATGACCCAGTGAATTATAAACATTGATTGAGCGAAACAAACAATATCACTTATTTTATTTTGAAGCTCAGAGCTTTATAAAAATTAATTACAATGTTGACACATTTTAATTAAATTCTAAAATACACCATATGCTCCTGATAATTTCAATAACTTATACTAATGAAATAAATAATTCATATCACTTCAAAGAATTGTAAATAAACAACCCAAATCACAACAACAAAAAAACAAAACAAAACAAACAACAACATTAATAATAATACATTTTAGATTAGTTCAACATTAACAAATATTAAATCAAATACATTAGATTATTACATATGCAGCTTAATAATTGTTAAACAAATAAAAACCATGATACTATCACAGATAATACATTTTATATTATTTCAATATTAAATAAAATATATTAATAATTAATAGTATATTAATAATTAATAATTATTAAGCTGATATTAAATTAAAATTATCCAGGTGTACCAAATGGAAGAAAAAGGAATTAGAAATGGAAGAGATATCATTTGATCATAGTTCACAGCTACGAAGCAATATACATAACCATATTCTCAAATATATACATTATTACTAATTAATTACTGTGCTTAAATTGCTTATTTAACACTGTGATCTTATTTTAGACAAATCTGATAAGTTATTCTAGCTTTCGTGTAATTTCAGAATTTTTTTAAGTCTGAGCGACACATTTTTTGCAATATCAAATCCTTGAAAAGTGTGTATAGGGAGGGAGGGAGGTAGAGGTTAACTGCTTCCCACTAACAGAATACTGATATACTCGATGTTTATATAAAGCATAGTTTACATATTTACATAAACTACATTTTTTTAATTGATCATTTAATGCCTTTTTATAAATTAAAAAAACTAATGCGAAGAAAACATTGATTAAAGAATAAAAGGAATTAAATAATAAATATTGTATTGAGAATAAAGTTTTCTTAGATACAGATTGATTTTGTGAGAAAAATGACGTTATATATAAAAGATAAAACAATGATAAATAAAATACAGAACATGTACTTTTGAGAAAAATGACTTACTTACAATCATCATACACGAATATTATTGAAGATTCATATCTTCAAAAAAAGCATGCAAATCTCATGTAAAAGTCGGGTCAACAGGCAGTCGACAAACATTCACATAACTGTTGAAAATCTCCCATTGAAAACATCCTGCAATGTAAATGAATAGAAAAAAAAGTATAATAAACTAATAAAAACAACAAAAACAATGAAGAATGCATTTCAAAATCTCTCGTTCTAAGCAACAGAAAATAAATATATAAAAAAACTACATACTTACAGTCAGTCATACAAGTTAGTAATACTTTATTTATACGAGAGTTCCTGATTGATGAATTTTAAGTAGAAAACAACAAAACAGCACATAGTCCAAGAGCATCAGACAATCCACTTTCTTGCAGAAGATCACAAATGGTAGTCACTTATTATAGAAGACTACACACCTGCGATATCCTGAGAGCAAACTTGGTAAAATATGTATTTATCTTGGCACCAGCAGACTCTAATCTCTACTTCAAGTATAACTTTTATAGGTTTGAAAGTTTTTAAAACTCTTTCTGATAAAAAAAAAAAATAATTTACGAACTTTTCAATCGTAAATCATCTCTTGTGGGGAAGTGGAGAGAAAAAATTCATGTTCTAGATTTTACAGTTTTAATATACTACTACTGATTAATTATTAAAGAAAACTTAAGAAAGATAAACATATAAGATAAAATTTTAAAAAGAATAAGGGATGGTTTATAAATTATTAATAATAATTACAAGTAAAAACTTTATTTAAAAACAAGTTTGTTCAATTTAAAAAAAGTTAAATTTTATATGTCATTAGAATTTTTTTAGGGGGAGGATAAGAAGCTAAATACAATTCAAAGTCTTCATATTACTTTTTAGATAGTACCGTATCATTGTAAAAATTAACACATTTAAAACTGATTAATAATAATGTAAATCATGTATGCAGAGTTTGCTATGATCAGTCAATTATATAAAAATAATAGAGAAAACTTTGGAGTTAATTCAAAATTAATTCTATGGTTAAAAATTTGTTGCTAGTTTTAGGATAAATTAAAAAATTGTCAGTACTAAAAATGCATTGAAATAGAATATCAAATAAATTCCTGAAGGAAATGAAACTATTTATTCACAAAAAAGGGATTACCGTACATTATAATAGAATGACGACCGTATTATATTAATTTGTATTCATATACTATCAAATTTGTTTTAAATTCATGCATATGCAACCAGGTTAATTTTAAAGAATTTGGAAATGAGGAACATAATTATCTATTAACAAATGCATAGGCAGCGTTGTATGTAAATACAGGAAGATGCAAATTAAAGAATTTACGGGTAATTCGCAATATACTCTCCTTCGCCAATCTCCTTCGATAACTGCGCCAATGTGGTAATCGGGCTGCTCCTCGGACACGTCACAAAATATGGCAACCCTAAGATTTCTCTGGAGAGAGTTGATGGTTAAACTCCTTGTTTTCTAAGCTGCTTTCTAATTGGACCGAATTGGAAGCTTATTTTTTTTGTAAGAGGCTTTCTTATTGGACAAAGAAGAGAATCAAGGAACATTTTGAATTTGTTTAGAAAAACGTTGATATTGCTGCAGTGGATTTTCCGTTGAAGAGTTGTCACTTTGTGTCGCAGTCGCGTGTTTTTATTATTTGTTTTCTCAATCTTGTATATTTTGAAACAAGTACTTATCTGGATAAATGATTGATAGGTGAGAATAAATATTCGATCAGTTATTTTTCTTTTATTTTTACCTGTATTTTTGAGCATTGATTGAATTATGTACGAAAGAAAGGTTGATTGTTCCAAGCTATGAATGACTAAAAGTGACAGATTGAGTGATGCTTTTGAATGACATCCTAGAGCACAAGGTAAAATTATGAATAAAAAAACGGGGGGTTCAGGGGGGCGGTAGCCCCCCTGATTAAAAAAAAAAAAGGGGCCCCTCTGATAAAAGAAAAACATTGTTTTGCTCCCATTACTGTTAACAAACGCTCTTTTTAATAATTTGGGTAAGTGAAAGTTTTGTTTTTAGGTATATTTTATAAAATGTATTTTAAAAAATATGAAATGTATTTTTTTTTAAATGTATTTCGAAAAAAATTGAAATTTTATGTATTATTTTTACTCAAAAATACAGGTTAAAATAAGAGAAAAATGACTGATCGAATATCTATTTTCACATTTTAAGCATTTGTCTAGATAGGTACTTGTTTCAAAACATACGAGATACGAGAAGAGAAAACAAATAATAATTTTGCGTGTACTCTCCCGGATGTTGCAGCGCTCCGGGAGTTAGTACGCGAAAATGCGCCAATTTGGCGATTTTTGAAAATTGCGCCAAGAAGGAGAGTAAACTGCGATCGCACCGCGTAGTATGTAAATACATGAAAATAGTAACTTACGATTGTATAGCTTTATAAAAGAAACTTCTACAGTTATGAAACAATGTAAAGAAATGTTAAAAAACATCTGAAAAACCATTGCGTACCTTTAATTTGTAAATCCCTTATTAATTTCAAATAATCTTTAAAATCATAAGCTGTCGTCTGCTTCTTCAATCTTTTAAAATGGCGGAATACAGAAAAATGAAGCACGCTGATTGGTTGGGTCTAGTATTTTAAAGCCAAGGCCTAGACCACAGAGACCAAGCCTCGCAGACCACGCAGACCCTCCTAAACCAGGCTAAACCCACGCCTGGCAGACCTCGCAGACTTTGTAGACCTGATAAGCCATAGTGTAAACGCAGCATAACAAACAAACAAAACCGAGCAAAACAAAATAATCGAGATACATACGCTCTTTTCTCTAACAACCAATCGATCAACCAACCGACAAAAACAAACATTTTCTGTTTATTTTCAACGAACCACCCAGCCAATCAACCTTAAATTTTAGCATGTATTGTTGTTTACGGTTGGCTGATTTCAAAACATTATTTATTATATACTATTTTGCTGAATGAAGAAAAAAAGAAAAGAATAAATAAACATGGGTGGGAGCTGTCAAGGGCAGGTATTTAGCTTTTTTGAGAAAAAGTGCTTGAAAATTAAATATTATTTTTGATTCGACTTCTTGTTTAGTACTCTATCTTTTTAAGACAAATTTTAATTAATATACAATAACAATAATAAAAATAATTTGTCGCGTGTTCAATATCATAAATTGAAAATTAATATCTATGGCATTCCATAAATGATACTGTAAATTATTGAATTTTAACTGTTTCTCGATTCTTTTTCAGCGTTTTCTCCCAATTCACAGTTAAAAGAAAAAAATTTTCTCATTTATAAAAAACTTTATGTATGCATTCCGAAAGGTATTGTTTTAAAGTATTAAGCGAAAACAAAATTAATCCCAGAGAAAGTTTTTTTAAAGATGATTTTGGTCTTTTGTATAGTCAACAGAAACTGTTTTAACATATAAAGGTATATATGTATAATTTATATGTTGTAGGGAGACTTAAACTTAAGGAGTTTAAATCTTATATTAATCTATGAACTTCATTTAATTAAAGTGTTTTATTAAAACTGTTTCATATCGATTGTGAGAAATTTATTAAAAATATAAAATTTTAAACTTTGAGCATTTAGTACTTGTTCACATTGTTTTAAGCATACTATTTATAAATAATTTACCGTTTAAATCTGAATCCATCTTTTCACTACTATCATTCAGTCAAAATTTCATATTTTTTGTTGAAAATTGATAATTTGTTCATTAATAATAATCTGTTTATCTCTAATAATGATTTTTTTCATGGGGAAATATATATAGGTAAGCTGTTGCTGCGGTTGCAAGCCATGTCGACTGTGCTGTCACTTTTTCCCTCCAATTAAAGAGTCTACTTCAACTCGATTAATGTACACCCTGTTCCTGTTATTGGGAACCCTTTTAATGTGTGTTATGTTAACACCTGAAGTTCAAGATCAGATAATTGAAAAGGTAACTTAAAGTAATTTTTTATTTAATAATTTGGTACAGATGTCAGAGATGCTTTTGGTGCTAAAATGGCAATTTTTTGCCTAGTATGGAAACTGGTATTATACCAGATTGTCTGTATTAATCGAAGCACTCCAGTAATAATAGCTAGTTGAGCCAGTTGTATTGTTGATATTGTGTGCGTTTTAATATTAAATTAAAAGTTGTGTGCTTTATAGTAAATTAAATTTACAGTAGAAGATCTTTATAATACAAACCTAACGCAAGTTTGTGCATTATATAGAATTTTGTGTTATATGGATCACATTTCACACATCATTAAATTTACCTTGTAAACATGGCCAAATATGTCTGAAACTAAAGTCAAAGTACATTAGAGTATCTTTATACTGCATTTCTTGTCACCAGGAGTTATCCAGATTATAAATTTTTGCATTGTGTAGATCCCCTCACATTGTTAAATTTGCTTTATAAACATGGTTCGTCAGTTCGTCTATACCTGGACCAAATAATTCATTATATTACTCATTTTCAAAAATCTTTATTGTAATAATAACAATTTTTTCCTTCAAAAGAATTAAGGAGATAAACTTGAACTACTGTATCAAATTTAGTTTTCTAGAGGGTAGCAATTTCTTAAGTGGGAATTCAGGTTCTTCTTATTTGCAAAATTCATTGTTTATGCCTGAGAAGTTGTGCATTATATGGGGAATTGATTTATAAAGATCTACTACAATAAAATAAATGTATTTAATATTTATAATAACATTATGTGTGTTTTTATAATAAAATAGTTTCATAATAAAATAAAACTAACATGCTATTTTCATATGGTAGGTCTAACAGGTAATATCAAAAACAAGATTTTCTCATCAAAATGATGCAAAAGAAAATTGTGCCAACCCCAACGTGTCTGTGACATCTGTTCTGATAATTTATATCTCTATATTTTTGTTGAAATATTTATTTATTTATTCTGTATTTTAGTTTCCACAATATAATATAACTTGCATCACCCTAAAAGCTGGTGAAAACTGTGATTTGTTAGTGGGCTATATGGCTGTTTACAGGGTATCATTTGCCATGGCTGCATTCTTTTTTATTATGGCTTTTCTCACTATTGGAGTTTCATCTAGCAATAGTTGTAGGGCTGGTTTACACAATGGGTAAGTTCTGAGAAATTATATTTATGTTTCGGTTAATCTATCATGTATTAAGTTTTCATTTAATTTTTAAATGCTTTGTTTTTAACTTTTTATACAATCTAGATAAAATTAAATAAATGATTCTGAAATTAAATTTACTAGCCGCCCTTGGCGACCAGATTGATCTCTTAAAATTTATGTTTGGGAAAGCATGCTAAGCATTATATCATGTTACCTTTATTCCTAATTTAATTTACTTGGACTCTCTTAAATATAATTTATAATCCCTTAAGCTAATATTACTTTTTATCGCATTAAAATGTCTCAATTTGTTAATTTTCTGCAAGCAAGTAAACCCTATTGGTTTAAGATGGAAGTCTATCGTAATTTGGCAAAATATTAGAGATATCGCCAAGGCGTCACTTTTGACAACTAATTTTGGTCACCAAATTTGGTGATATGTTGACAAACTTGGCAGCATTTGGCGACAGAACTGGATCCCTCCTATGGTAAACCCCTTTATAGGTATGGAGATGCATTAGATGCTGTTCAATAACCAATGAGATGTGTTTCATTTGGACATTGCCATTAAATAATTAACAAATAATCATGATTTCTGTGCCACATACGATAGCATAATATATATATGTATATATAGATACTCATTATCTGCACATATTGTTATGACTTGTATATTTCAAACAAGAAGAGTATGTTTGTCATAGCATACTCTCATGAGGCACATTTTTATCACTATAAAGAGTTTTCCCCAGGTTTAAAAAAAGGGGAGGGTGCTGCTGGTTAGAAAAGAACTTTTTAGATTCTTAAGATCATTTGTTTTATTTTTAAAGACGCTTTTAATATATAAAAACTTGGCCACTATTTTCAAGACATGGCAATAAGTCTGTAAAGGTGCTCTTTTTTTATTGTCTGGGGGCAAAAAAAGCACTATTTGTACCAAATGGCAAACAGAATGTGACACTCTGGGGGAAGCTCTGTTATCAATATTGCATATTTTTTATCATTATTATTTGTATTTTACGTAGAAATTGTATGTCATTTTGCAACAATAATGCAAGTTGTATGTTCGATAAAATGACTTTGTTTAATCATTTAAAATTGTGGATATGTGTCTATCATCTCTGTAAAATCATTCATTAACAATTTATCTTTTCAATTCCTATAATAAAATTGTTTTTTTACATGTTCAGTGCTTGAATGAAATTAGAATGTAGAATTATGTGCAATTATTTCTTATCTGATTATATTTGATTTAAATAACTTTACAATTCTGTAGGTAGGTGTTTGTACTAAGGTTACAGATTTCAATAACTAAAATCTAGGATGCCTCTGGAACAGCAATACTCAACCTTTTTTTCTCATGACCCGCAAACATAGATTTGTGACATTAGGCAGGCCACAAGACACTTATAAATTGGTAAAAAAAAAAAGAACAATTAAAATAATAAGAGAACATAAGCAGTAGAATAAATTTAATATTATCAGTAGAATATTTGTCGTGAAAGAAATTTTACCAAAAAAATTTAACACTTCTATTCCCAAACAATAAACTTTGTGGTACATTTGTATTGCAAATGCTGTAGTAATGGGCCACAAAGTTTGTTGTTTGAAACTAGTTCTGTAAATTTTTTTGGTGCCAATTTTCTTTGCGACATATGTTCAACACCAAAAAAGTTGTATTAGTTATACAGTAGACTCCCTTAAATCTGCACTGTTTGGGACCAGAGGTTGTGCGGATTTTAGAATTTTACAGATTTCTGGTCATTGCTTTATTTACATTTTTTAAACAGTAATTGGAATGTAATAATGCAATCAAAATGATAATGAATGCTTACAGTATATTCGAATATTAAAATAATTAAGTAAAGCAATAAAAATTAAGATGAATTTAAAAATGATAATTTAATAAGTAAATGCAAATAATTAATAATGTATAATTAAATATGTAACATAAAAATACATTTTACTTGAATATTTGATAAAAAGATTGTGATTACTAAAGATATCCGCAATATCTTAAATTTTTTCAGAAATAAATTTATACTTCCTTCATGAAAAAGCATGAGTTGAGTCATATTAATGAGAATTACGTTTAAAAAATGCCCAAAATAATATAAAAATTTTAAAAAGTCTGTAATTTTGACCCTATATCTGAACTGAAAGTTTCATTGTTTACATCTATTATGGTGTGCAGATTTTAAGGTTGTGGATTTCAGGGAGTCTACTGTATTTATATAATAGGTTTATAAAACGTAATATATAAAAATGCAGAATTCCAAAGCTCTAAAGAAATGTAAATTCTATTAATGTGGAATAATGTTTGATTAGTGTTGAAGATTAAAAAATTTTTATGTCACTGTAAGCATAAATAGGACTACTTGTAAAAAGTACTTTTGACTTAAAAAACAGTACTTAAGATGCTTCAGCGTTTGAAATCCTTGGTGGTCCACTGGTCCAAGATGACCAAAAATTCAATTGGACGACTAATTTGAAAAGTTTAGTGGTCCGCAAGATCGGTAACTTTTTTTCCGTTTCTGACAGGCAAATATAAATTTTCCTGGACCCAAGAAAACCACAACCAGACACAAATTTTATTTTATTTAAAAATATAAAATTAAATAAATAAACAACCAAAAGAATATTTGCACTGAACCTTACAGTCAGTTAAAATGAATAATTGGAAATAAAATATCTAATTAATAATTTTATATTTCTAACTTATGTATACTGTTGTTTATTTAATTTTTACCAAATTATAACTTTAGTTTTTATTATGAGGAAAATTTTGGATAACTACAAAGTAAGTTTGGTTTATATTCTAGGTGTGTGTATGTGTGTGGGTCTCACTCAAAGGCCTGAAATGATTTGATGGAATTTTATATCGTGGGCCAGTGATGATGCCTGTGGACCAGTAAAATTCTTTTGGTCACTAGTCCTTGGGACTAGTGACTCTTTTTTTTATTCTAACGCTGTGCTTTAACATAATTTTAAATTAATTATAAATAACAGGACAGATTTAGTTTTCCCACAAATGTGTATAAAACAACTGTGAATGTGTTAAATACTTTTTATGTAGATCTCAATTAATTTTATAAATATGAATTGATGATTATGTCTCTTGGGCTGCACATAAAAGTTTGTTGGGCCACATGTGATCTGCAGGCCACAGGTTGAGTATGGCTGTGTCTAGAGAATATCTTTTTATTTTAGAAATGCAAAATCAAAGTCTTGTACCCTGTAGCAGAAATTTCTGTGTCAATCTGCTGCAAACCAAAATTTATCTGCAACCAAGAAACATGTTAAACTGACTCTACTACCATAACAAATAATAGTAAGCCATAAAATAATCATGTAAATTTTGTATCTGCAAACAAATTATCATAAGAATACAACAAGTACAATCTAACATAAAGTCAAATTTAGCAATTTTAGTTAGCTTGAAAATTTCTTTTTAAGCTGTTAATTTAATCTACAAGGTCTGGAAATATCTGCAGCACTTGCTACCATGCTGCATGCTGCACTGTTTCTGCTACTGGAGTCTGGCACTGAATTATGATGCTGCATTCTTATACTGTACATTTATATTTTATGCTAATCATTAGTGTTCTATAATCAAGTCTACATTGTCAAACATTTGCAGTGTTGCCAATAGTATGGTTAAATTAAATGTGGATGCATTAAAAGGTTTCTGCAACAATGTGCTTTGTTGTGCTGAATGACTCATAAAAATACACCAGTCTGATTTTAGAAGAGTAGCTTTAAATAAAAATCACCAGTTTATATCTTTCTTTGTAAATTTATTTTCTTGTACAGTAGAAGATCTTTATAACGCAAACCTAAAAACGCAAGGTTGTGCGTTATATAGAATTTTGCATTACATGGATCACATCATTAAATTTACCTTATAGACAGGGCCCAAATAAGTCTGAAACATATCAAAATACATTAGAATAGCTTTATACTGCATTCCTTGTTATCAAGAGTTATCCAAATTATAAATTTTTGCATAATATAGGTCAGACATTGTTAACTTTACTTTATAAACATGATCCAAATATAACTGACACAACCATCCCTTATATTATACATTTTCAAAAATGTTTATTATGATAATAGCATTTTTTTCAGTAAAAAGGTCTTAAATTAGAAGATAAAGTTGAACTAATGTATCAAATTTAGTCCTAGAGAGTAGCAATATTTTACTATGTGAAAATGCAGGTGCTTTTTAACTGCAAAATTAATTGTTCACATCTGAGAAGTTGTGCGTTATATGGAGAATTGCGTTATATGGAGAATTGCGTTATATGGAGAATTGCGTTATATGGAGAATTGCGTTATATAGAATTGCGTTATATAGAATTGCGTTATAAAGATCCTCTACTGTATTTATTTAAACATTTTCTGTGCACTTACTAAAGTCATGAGCATATTATTACGAAGAAATTAGTGGATTTCAGTTACTTCCTTTGAGGATAATATATCACATAAATAATCATGTCTTGGTTAGGATTTAAACCTTACCCCAGCCAACTATTGCAGTTGGTAGTATATTAGATGGACACCTTGTCAGGTAGTAAAGGTTACTAATAATTTTAGTTATTTTATATATATTAATTGATGCTGGATTAATTTCAACCAGAGGTGTAGTGGAGGGTATACCGAGGTATACGCCGTATACTTTCTGGATTTTTTTAAGATGCTCCATATACCCTCTGTTTCTCAAATAAAACAATAGCGTATACTCTAGCCATGAACTTTCATGACTGTAGCGTATACCCTCGTGTTTTTTCTTTACGACTACAACGCTGATTTCAACTCATGTTTGCCGCAGGGTTGTGGTTTATGAAGTTATCCCATCTTGTACTGCAGATGCAGCCTTACCAACATGTAAGAGTGAAAGGTGCCAGGCTAGGTGTGACGTTCACGTAGCACAGTTGACAGAGCGGTGGTGTGCTGAACCAAAGATCCAGGTTCGAACCCTAGCCTTGAACCACTCTCTTACGCCACCTTACACCGTTTACCACTGGTTTTGCACCTTGTTAGAATGTGAATAGAAATTCATGTAATTAAATTCAGATTTAAGGTTACGAACTTTTTACAGAAATGAATGCTTTTTAACGTTATTTCAAATTTTTTTTAGCTATTACTTTGAATCACTGATGGCCAAAAAAAAAAAAAAAAAAAAAAAAAATTGAGGATGTAAATAAAATACTATTTTAAACAAATACATATTTTTATCATTGGTTCCAAATTTTGTTAGCATTATTCTGTATCTGCATTTAAAGTTCTCACTATTATGTTACTTCATACAGAACTAAATTCCTATTTTTTAAATATGCAACTCAAAAAACATTAAATATCCTTTGGAAAGGTAGAATATATTATCTTATTTGTAAATATAAAAATTTAATTTTTCAAAAGTATATTTTGACAAAACATTGCATATTTTGATATTTAAAATTACAAAATTGGTTTAAATTTTAATAAGAACTTTTTTCTTGGTTATATATCTTGAATTAGTTAGTTTTCATGGTTGGGTTTCATTTTCTCCCTGCTGTATTTTGTTTTTTCTATTTCTTGTTTGTTATCTTAATGTTTTACTTTTATTGCAGAATTTGGTGTTTGAAGCTCTTAGCATTATGCTTAATATGTGCTGGAATATTTCTCATTCCAACCGATTATGTTAATAGCTTTGGTCAAGGTAAATATTTGTGATTTTGAATAAATTACTTTATAACTTGCATTTTGAATAAAATATTTTTAATCATTCTTACTTGTTCTTGATCAGGCTTTGGTGCTATATATTCGATATTTCTTTTCACATTATCATGATGTTTGATACTTTTGATATTTTCATATATTTCATATTTATTTTCAAATTGTAATTGTGTATTGCATTTTTGATATTTTCAGTCAAAACAAATGTAAATGAATTGAATGTTACAACTTCTACTGATTATGTCATTCTGTAGATAAAAAACTTTTGCCTCTGGCAGTGACTTTTTATGCCCCTTGAAAGAAAAACTGCTTAACTTTGTTAATCAGTTATTTAAGGCTTCATTATAAATAATCTTTTCTGGTTTTGGTTTAGCCCAGTTTAAACTATACAACAGATTAGAAAATTTAAAAGCAGACAAACTAACATTTATGTTAAAAAATTTGCAGTTAAAAAATTATTTTATTGTTAAAATGTAAAATTTTCATGATACTTGATACTGAATCATATATTTTGTTTTCTGATAAGTGTATAAAGCAGATTGTTTCTGTTTTAATTTCGTTGATCTTCTATTTTGTCGCACATGAAAAGAAAAAAGAAAAAAAAAGACATTTAGACTGCTATTTTATTGTTTTCATGCTAAGTGCAATATGTTTTAGTTTCTAATTTATATTAAGTCTGAAAATATTTATAGTCAACAGTAAGTTGGCTATTTTGAAAATATTATATATGAGGATGAGAGTTTCAAAACTTGCCTTATCCAGGAAATATTCGATAAAACTAATTTTGTTGAAGATTGTTGTGTTTTTTCAGTGCAAATTTACTAACAGAATAGATAAATAGAGAAAGCATGATTTTTTTCCCCTTCTCTTTGGATAAAGGGAGTTTTGAAATTCCCCTCCTCATATTAAAAATATCCGAGATCTCTCAAAATATCGATATTTTTTATATTTTCTAAAATATCATTATATTTATGAATGCTGTTCTTGCTATTATACTGTCATTTAAGTAATCTGAATATAATGATACAGGGTTTGCATTTACTGGCATTTTATGTGTTACTCTCAGAAAATTAGTGAATCATAACTCTCAGATTTTGCAACAGCGAGTCAAAAAATTATTCACAAATTGAGATCCTACTCCCCCTCCCCTTAAAAATTTGAAATACTCTTTTTCAAATATCCTAGCTATCATTTACTTTCCTGAACCCTATTCCTGATTTTTCCTCATTTATCATCAATAAATGCAGTTGAGAAATGGCGAACCATTTTTAGTTACTAAGTTAGAAGAGAAAAAGAATTCCAAAAATCTAATTGCAACCTGTATTTATAAAAATATTGACTTTGTTTCAGCTTTTGTATTTTCAAAAATTAATCATACCCTCTACAGCTTATTGGAAAAATTTCTTGGTGTTGATGCCTTTGAGTGTGTATGACAAAACTGCCATCAGCTTCCCATATCTAAAACATTAAGGATTTTGAGAGAATGAAACATCAACAAAATTAATTATCACTTTACAGCACCTATCAGTATGTGTGCAACATATCATTGTTCTAATAAGTATAATTTAGCGAACAGCAGCTGTCAATATGGCCTGATACTGGATATACAGCATAATATGCATTCGGCATCCAGCCGCTGTGTGTTTCAATCTCTCCCTTTTTATTTTTATTTATTTTTAAAGAAATTAGGCATGGGTTTATATTAGGCAGCTAATACTGTATATTTTCTTTTTTATCTTATTTTTGTATTTTCTATTAACAATTATTTTTAGGATTATTTTAGTTTCAGTACCAATATTATGCCATTTTAAATAAATCATTATTTATAACAACATCAGCTAATTAATTTAGTAATAGTAAATTATTTTAGTGAGTAAAAAGAGTAAATGAATATATTTGAGGAAAAATATTTAGTTCTTTTATTGTCTCTTTTTTCTTTAACAGAGTATATTCAGCTTTTAAACTCTCCTCAGTACATTACCTCTTATAGCTTTGTCACTTAAAAACAAGTTTCGTGTTGTATTACAGAAAACTTATTCTCGATAATTTCTCAAAAATCTTTGTAGGGAGTATCTTTTAAAATGAATTTTTATTTAAAATAATTAAAAAACTAGTGATAGGAAACATTTGCATGGGAGTCAAAAGACCCTCCAAAGGGTGCCATGGTGTCTGTGTGTGCGGTGTTGAACAGCTCTGGTATAAGATAATTCCTGTCAAACTGTTTTCAGCAATAGATGTCCTTTTACTGTAAAATGAAAAGGTTGCATTGAATTTCATAATTTACTTTCTACAGTTATTTTATGAGAATGTGAATAAAATCTACTACAATTCCTGAAAAATTATTTTGAATTACTCCCAGTTCTCATTCTTTTTTCTATCTAGAAAAATGAAAAATAAATAAAATAAATCTATGTTTTACAGTAGAACTTCAAAAATCCGGCATCATCGGGACTAGAGATGGGAATGCTCGGAAAAAAACCGGAAAAGTTAGGAAAAAAACCGTTTTTTTTTTTCAGTTTTTTTCCGAAGGGCTATTTTTCAATTTTTCCAAATTGGAAAAATTGAAATTTTATTTATAAAATAATATAGTCAAAATTTTATAATTGCTACATTCTGTTACTTTTATTTATATTTTTTTCATGTTAGTGTCCCTCATGAAAACCTTAACATGGAAAATCTTATCTGTAAGCAGGGATCTCTTTAGAAAGAATTTGAGCTTCTTAAAGGATCCTTCACAGTTTTTTCTCCTTAAAACATATGACCTTTAACAAAATTCTTTCTCTTAAAAATAGACATTTCAGAATTTTTTTACAATATCCAAATTAAATCCTTTACAAATGCAATGATTTTAGAATTAAAAAAAAAAGAAAAGCTGTTGTATAATAGCTGCAATAACCAATGAATCTATTATCCAGCTATTTATATGTACAAAAGACCATCTCAATAATGTCTAAATAAGAACTTAATTATGATAATTTCTAATTTACAAAATTCTGGTTACATTTTTTACATTTCATTCACAGTTTTTCCAAGTTCACAGAATTTCGCAAAAACATGATTGTGTGAAAAAAAAAAAAAAAAAAATCCAAGCAAATCCCTGGTAAGATAATTAAATGTGGCTTCTCTCGTTAAAAATGAAAATTCATGTGCAAAAGTATTTCAATATTATACCAATAAATGAAAATGGTAAAATGGAAAATTTAATGTAAAATTTGAAACATGCATTTATTTTTAATCGCATGGCTGTAATTTTTCACTATTGTTAGAAAAATTTCTTTTGATAATAACACGCAGTTGAAATTATGTATCATTTTTTTCTTTTCTTGAAATATAGATTCTTAGAGTTGTCTAAATGTATTTTCAAAAAATATAAATACATACAAACTTTGCAAAGAAAATGTAAGCAAATCTCTGTGAAAAATCTAGTTGAGAACAACTTTTAAACATATGAAAAAAACCACCTGTTTTAAAAGTTTCATTAAAAAAAAAAAATATGGTTTTCAATATAAGGATCTAAATCTTGCTAAAACATAGTTTGGGTTTAGTCTGGAAAGCTGTGCCAAAACTACATACACAGGAAATGAAAATTGTAACTGTAAGGGGGGGGGGGGGTAATATTGTAAAATAATACTAATTTTTAAACAATGGAAGATTTGAAAATGATAATAGAATTTATAATAATATCAAAACTACTATAATTCGTTTCTTTTACACTGGCATCCTCTATGTATTTGAAAATGAGTACTATGTAGATGAGATGTACAATACAGTTTAAAACTGTTTTAAAACAACAGTGATATTGGTTGAAAGTAAAGATTTTTTTGTTGTTGTTTTTTAAATTAGTTCTACTGATATAATTAAACAAGTGCTACAGAAAAATCATTTCAACGAACAAATGATATATTACAAACACTGGTTTATATATATTACAAGCACATTAAGCAAAAAAAGCTACTGTCAGAATTCTGAGACTGAAAGGATAAACTTTTAAAGGCTGGCTTTTTTTTTCTCTCTCTCTTTTTTAATAACATATTCACATGTAAAGGGAAAATAAATTTTTTTTTTGTGTGCATAAATATTGAAAAAGTTTATTATTGTATACTTTTAAGAAAATATATCTTATTTTTGAGAAACATTTATAGGAAATCAATTTTTCCAACTTTTCCAGTTTTTCCAGAAAAAAAACTGGAAAAAACCGGTTTTTTCCGCCACTTCAACTTTTCCGGAAAATTTACATCTCTAATCGGGACTGAGACTATGCCAGATTTTTGAAGGAATGTCAAAAGTAGTAACCAGGAATATCAAAAGTATCAAAAGTGCCTTTAGCCATAATTTAATTCATTATTAAGTGATAATTATGCAAGAAAAAAAAGAAAATTAAATATAAAAAATAAACATTAATTGATATTTTCTATGCTACAGAAAAAAAATCTAATAAAGAGTGAAATTATTTCTTCTCGTGTAATTTTGGAAGCATCGATGTCAATTTTGTTTGCTGGCTGTTCTTTAACAAGTTTTTCTTGTATTTTATACAAATGAGAATCTCTATTTTGGAAATACAGTCTTGTCCTCTAAAGCAGATATTAATTCTCCAGTCAAATTTATGCATTTTTCATGATACCTTTTCTTAATCCTCGTCTTCGGAGCTGTTACTAGCGTTATCGGTGTTTCTATTTAGCACAGTGTCAGAAGAGAGACTCCAAAGAACTTGTGTACTAGTCTCCACACATTATAATTTACTGTTGCTGTGCAACAGTGTAGCCCCCAGAAAATTTGTTCAGAAAATAATCGGCTCTGACAAATAAAAAAAAAATGTCAAATATTATTTCTTTGCATATTTACTTTCTATCTCAAAGTTTTTAATGTATAAACAATTGCTATTTTTCTTCTACCATAACTTGAAAGTGTGAAAGAAAAAGGAAGAGCAAAAGTTGGTTTTGATGCCTGATTTTTGAAGTTGCCGGATTTCTGAATGCCGTATTTTTGAAGTCACACTGTATTTTTTTTTTTTGTCCTAAAGGTTTTATATCAAGCAGTTTGCCTTGCTCTTGTTCTTGTATAATAGGCGATAATAAATAATAATGATAACTCCACTTCTACCCCATAAGAAATATTTTGTTATTTCGCTTGGAAAAAAATGTACTGTAATTTTTAAACTTATTTATTGTTTCATCTCTCTATTTATTTGCTAGTTTGGATGTATATTTCAATGGCAGGAGCTGCTGTTTTCATCATCATTCAGTTGATGTTAATTGTTGACTTTGCTCATGCCTGGACTAATAATTGGTAAGCATGAAAAATATAAAAGTTTTATAGAAAAGTATATTTTATTTGTGAATTAAATGTAGTATGAATATCTATTCAGAGTCCTTATCAGTGGACTAGTATCGTCTAATCCCTGCCCTCCCCCTTTTAAATTTTTATAAAAATTTATACAATTAGTTACAATATTTCTTTAATTATAGTATTTTAGGAAAATATATTTTTAAATCTTAAAATGTTTTCTGATGAAAGAATTTCAATATTCTGCCTTTAAGATGTAACTTTATAGTTTCTTTCAAAATTCCATTGTCATGATAATATTTTTATAGAAATAAAAGATAATATTGATAATTTTATACTGCTTAAAGTTTATATGTATACTCACTGTAGAGTGGTCTTTATTTTTCACTGTTGATATTTTTGAGGTTACACTACATAACTTTTTTTTTTTTTTTTTTTTAACTAACCTAAAACCGTGATCAGAAAAATATTTTGTCATTCACAAAATTCTAACTGGTGCTGGAGTTTCTGAATGTTTTCATCTATATACAAAATTACAATGTTTTTGACAAATATAAGAAAAATATTTAAATAGCACTTTTGCAACGGGAAAAATAATAATATGATACATACAGTAGGAAAGCGTCATTGACATTTAATAGTGACAACATGGGACAAAATGAATGTTGAATATCAGAAGTGCCCTTTGAACTGAACCATAGTCAGTACAGTAGAACCCTGCTAACCAGAAATTCCGGTTAATCTGAACCAATTTTATTTTTGAAAATTACTGGATTTGAAGCATGCCAGATTACGAAATTTTTCAGATTATAGGATGGATGCAGGGAAAAACTTGTAGAAGTTAGCATTAAACAAAAAATGACAGTAAAGCATGATTTTTATTCTTTAAACAGCTTGAATAAAATAAAAAAATACTCAATAATGTAAAAGTACAACATATGTATGCGAATATAAAATGAAAACGTGCACTGTAGGTATACTTGTAGAAGCCATTTAAAAAAAAATCTCGAATATCAGTTTGTTTGCCAGTCACTATAAAATTATTTTCTAAAATGTGAAAAGCATTTAATTCAGATGATAAAAATTTATTTTTCTTTTCAACAGTTTGATTTTGCAAATTATCTACAGAAATGTTCTTTTTCTTTCCCCCTAGTCGACGTGGTGACTGAGCTATTTATAGATTCGCGATTTTGAACCATTTGTAATGAATTGTTACATAATTCCTCATTCTGAAGTTCCATTGCATTGTTTTAAACATCAGGAGTGATTAAACAAGGAATAGTATTTTTTTCCCTAAAGTCGTGCCAGATTATCCAGCGCACCGGATTACAGAACTTTTACTGTACTACTGAGTACTTATAACTTACATTTTTTTTAGCACACATCTTTTTCTTTTCTAATTTTATCTGAATTTCAGGTAATCTGAATTTTTTGTAATCCGAACAGGCAACAGTCCCAATTAGTTCGGATTAGCGGGATTCTACTGTATTTCATCGTCATGCACCCGAAATGATTGAGATGACTTCAGGCTCTTTTTTCAGAGCCAAGCTCCAAGTTTGTCTCCTGTTATTGTTATTCAGTAGTTAATTTTAATTTCTAAACTGTTAGTTTTAGAGATATAGTACCATTGCAAAAATGCTTCAAATGTTGTTCATCATATCACAAAATCATTTATGCTAAAATAGTTAAGTTTTTATACGGTTGCTGTAAGTTACATTTTGGAAAACTTTCTTCATGCTCTAACAAGTAAAATAGTAAAAATTTCATTCTTCTATGACCAATACTTACCGTGTTATGATACTTTGAATTTTATGAATTTTGAGCATTTTCTGGCATTAAAAAAGAAAAATGCATTTTTAGAGTCAGAGAAAGGTGAAAATTTATCAAATTAAAGACATTGTAACTCAATAAATTTTGGCTATAGAAGAATGACATTGTTATTGTTTTACTTGTTAAAGGATGTAAAAAGTTTTTTAAATATAACGTTCTTTCTAATTATAACTAATTATAACTTATAACAAGATCACACGAAATTAATAATTCTGTAACTTGGGAAAAAAACAAGCAAATCATTTTGACATAAATCTGGCTTTTGATATGAAGAAGAACAACATCTGAAACAATGTTGTAATTGAAACCATATCTCTAAAGCTTATGATTTAGTTATTAGCTAATGGATAATGTTAAGAAGGGACACCCTGTATATACCTATATGTGGGATAATAAATATCCTCAACAATGCAACTTAACAAACTCAAGGGTCGAATTAATAGATACATAATATCATATGCAAAAAAAAAAAAAAAAAAAAAAACACGTAACATGAGAAGCAAGGAAAAATCGCAAGATGATTGTGGAGCAATCTTCTCAAGAAGGGTAAATTTAAAAAAGAAAGTGAGAGAAATGTTTTGTTCCATAGTTTTTATTTCAACATCAGTGCTGTAGTTGGAAAAAAACATTTGTGGGAACTCACCTTTTCATAGAGTAGATGTTGATGCTACCAGATTTTCGCTAAGCCAAAACTCAATTTAAAACATTTAGCTAAAAGCAGGCTTTTTTTAATTAACAGTTATAATTACTATATTATAGTTTTTATGGTATTGTATTTGTATAGCATTTATCTAAAATCAATATTTAATCAATCTCATAGTAATATTTTCCATTATGAATCAAAATTTAATTGAAATAACAGAAATAAATCTCTATATTACTTACTGACACATCTATCCTAGAAGTTTTCATAAGGAACGATAATGAGAGGTATTTTCTGTGCTCTCTGATTTATGACAAGCTGACTCATCTGCTAATCTTCTTCCTCATAGCAACCAAGATTTCACATATGGTCCAGGACAAAATTCTTTTAAGGGAGGTCTTAGATGGCTTATGAATATAAGTGAACTGGCTCTTCCAATAAGGTGTGAATTTCTCTCATGAGGCATGTTATTCATACAGCTGAATGCTCTTTTGCATTCAGATGTTGAAACGGGTTTAGTTTTTACAGTCTGGAGAAGAGGATTTAGCTATCTAGGATGATTTCTAGGCTAGGTTAATTTTACTTGAAAAAAAAAAGGGTTGTGCTTGTACGTGATATATATATATATATATATATTTATTTTACAGTAACAAACCAAATATTTCTGAAAATGGCATTCCCACCCAACTACAGCACTGCTAAACATGAAGGTTGAAGATCCATTAAATGCCAAATAACAGATTTGAGCAAGAATTCTCGGTGATTTCCAGTATTTATGTTTGCAAATGTATTGTATTATTGATGTGGTTGAAATGCTGTGATCTACTAAGCATATTATTTGTTCAAGTGAATAATAAATGCTGTATAAAATTGAAAACTTAATAGATGCATTTATTTATAGTTATAAGCCAAGTGAATTTTTAAGTAGTTAGAAGACAAAATCCGACATGTATGTATCTTTAAAGAAGTGTTTTTTTTATTTTACAGAGGTTTGCTCTTGAAATGTACAATTACAAGACACATTACTTTTTTGCACAGTAGAAGACCCAAAATTTGCATAGTTTAGGACCAGACCTTGCATGGATAGAATTTTGCAGATTTCAGATCATAAAAAGAAATTTACTTGATTTTCGACAAATAAATCAAAGAAAAAAGAAATAATGTAAACATTGTTAATAGGCTCATTCAAAACAAAAGTAAAAATACATGTAATGTTTAATTTTTTACTTGTGAACAACAAAAACAAGGGTTTTGTGTTAAGAGGAAACAAAAGAAATTGGGGCATATAAAAAGTTATTTTTTAAATAATTTATTTTAACATTTTGAGATGTTGTAATTTAGTTTTTTCCACATATTGCAACAAGATTCTGTCGGCCCATTGTTCTAACAAGATGTATGCTCTCATTATATTTCTGGTGTGTTATACAGTTTTGCTGCTCTAAAAATGTGAGTTATTTGTTCAAAAGCCAAACTTCGTCAAAAAATATTTTGTCATTGTCATATGCATCATTAGAGTTGTCTTCAGAGTTAGAATTTTGTGGCTTTAAAACACTGTCAATAATTTCATCATCAGTTATTTGATATTTATCAGAGTTTACATAATTAAAAGCATTGTTTACTTTAAGTAACTTTATTTTCAATCATGTGCTAAGCATAAAGTAGCAACTTTTACTCTGTAACCTCCCAGTAGCAGAATGTTCTATGTCAATGCAGCAAATCTAAATTAGTCTGCGATCCAATAATGGTTACTATCAAAAGAAGCCTATCAATACTGTCTATTATCAAAAGAAGCCTATCAATACTGTCTATTATCAAAAGAAGCCTATCAAAATACTGCCTATTATCAAAATAAGCCTATAAATACTGCCTACTATCAAACTAAGCCTACTATAAGACAAAATAATAGTAATCCATAATAAAATCAAAATTTGCATTTACAAAGAAAATATAAATAAAACCATACAATAAACCTAGGTACTTAAAATAAATTTTAGCAATTTTTTTAAGCCCAGTATTTCTCTTTAAGATGTTAGATGATTAATCTGCTAGATCTGAAATAATCTGCAGTGCCTATTTCCATGCTGCACTGTTTCTGCTACTAGGTTTAATTTTAGCTTTAATTGGATCACCTTGAATACCAGAAAATTCAATATGATCCTCTGTTTTTATAAATAAAGAAGATGACTAACATAAGCATTCAATTAACAGGTTGAATTTGGAAATGTAATTCCAGGATCCACTTAAGGGTTTAGCAACACTTCTGAAATTCCTTGGAAAACAATTGATATTGAAGTACCCTTCTCTCAAGAACTATTAAAATTATTTCAATAATTTGTTTTCAATAATATTGTCAGTAGCTAAATTATAAAGTAAATGATACGGCACAAGATAAAAGGAAAAACATTAGTTGCATGTTTATAATTTAGGTCTTTTTAAAGTTAGCATTACTAAAAACGAATCAGTTTTTCAGAAAAACAAGGTAATCAAAATAACGCTAATTACGATACAAATAAATAAATAGAATGAGCTCTGCAGTTTTGTGGTCATAGGACTCAGTTGAGTTGTTGTTCTCTAGCTGTCATTGTGGCACATTGGTTATTTTAGTGGGTCTTATCCCCAATTATTCTTTTTGTGTTATAGCGGGAATATTCCCCGTATTATGTTTTACGAATGTCAATTAATCTAATAGCAGGTTGTTACCTCAAAGTCATCAAATGTCTTCATGTCTTTATTAGTGTTTTGTGATTGTTAAACTTGTGTGCTGTGTGATATAAAATATATGGCTAGAAAATAGGAATTCTGCTTTTTCAGAATTTAGTTTCACCCCTGATGAAAAAAAAAAAATGTATATAAATATAGATAATACAAAACATATTTCAGTTTTAAGAGTTAAAACACACACTTTTATTTTATATAAAATCTAAAATGACGTCTTTCGCATCCTCTGAAGAATTCCTCATTTACGATCCAGTCTTAAACAACATCTACAGTAAAGTAATCATATGACGTCACTATTGCTGAATAATACACAAATCCAAAAAAACAGATGTCACTTAAGAAACTCAAAAGAAAAAAAAAACAAAAACATCGGCCATCTAATGATTCATATGCCTTCATTTGTTTGTAATATAAATAATTAAATTAAATATAGTTTATAATGTTTTATCAGAAATCATTCATTTATATTTTTTCAAAATAGTATATATTTTAATTACTTTTTTTTTCAGTAGTTATGAGAAAATCGCCACAAAAAGATATAACTACTATTTTCCAACTATTTTTCTCTTTACTTTCTACAGAAATGGAGTGCTTGAGTTGTAAAAATTAAACAAATGGCACTAAAAACTACAAAAAAATTAATATCTCAAAAATAAATTGAGATGCAGTTTTCGAACAAATTGCATTAAAAAGTACCTTTTTCCCCCAATAAGACGGTATAAAAATTGAAAATGTGCGATGCTTAGAAGTTTAAAAATTGCTGTAGACTATTTATCAGTACAATGATACAGCTGCTTTGTTTTACGGCTGGCTTATGCAATGGAACGTTATTTTTTGGAGACAACACTTTAATCGCCGGGAGAAAGAAATAGCATATCAGGGGCTAAAAATCCACTTCAGTAGTTTCCAAGAAAAGGACACATCAATATCAGCTGTTTTTCATAGGATTTCACAACTGTTGTTGCCCCCTTAATAAATAAATGCAATGTTAGATAGTAAAATTTTGTTTGTACTCCTCAAGTTTAAAATAAGGCGATACTTAAAACATCAAGATTTCTGACGAACAGCATGTTTATAAACTGTCGTTTTGAAAAACTATTGGTGGCAGACTTGACTTCACTATTTACATTAGAAACTGTACAGATTTTAGACACTTGTAGGTTTTGAGTGGGCAAATTTTGTCTTCTACTGTATTACTTTTAGACCTTTTGGATAGATATTTATAAAAAAAAAAAAAAAAAAAAAAAAAAAAAAAAAAATTAATGTTGTTTTGTTCTTAAACATCCTTTTTATGCTTAATTTTTTTTTCTAGGCTTCAGCGAATGTCTGATGGTGGTAGCAGATGTTGGTTTGTAGGTATTGTGCTTTTTTATATTAATGGAAAAAAGCTGAAACAAACAGTGTTCAAATTTATTAAAAATGATAGTAGTTCTTTATATTGGCAGTTAATGGTACTTTTGAATTTGTACTTCATATTTTGTCCTAATTAAGTGGTGTCCCAAATAACCAGAATCTTATGTGTCATATATATGTCTTATGCACTTGTGATATTATATATCCTCCTGAGACCTGGCATCCATTTAAATGGATGTTTTGCTTTCTCCTTCTATTGCGTTAAATTTCATTGTAGCAATCTAAAACCAGTTTGGCATGGTAATGTATGAATCAAAAATCAACACTCAGCTTTTTGATTTTGGCAACGATAACTACTTTGTTTACAAAATGGCATAATAAATGAGTCAAGTTGGAATTCTACGTTCTGCTGGTAAGTTTCGTTTTTATGTTATTTTAATTTGTTTAAACTATTTTTTTTTTTTGCAATTTTAATAGTAGATGTTAATACTTGCCTTATGTTCTTTATAATAAATTCTATTCTTTCCCATACTTTTAGCATTTTTAAAATTATTTTAAAGCGAGTTATGGCCTGAACATCCATTTAGATGGATGTGCTGTAAAACAAAATTAAAAAATTGGAATTTATTAATTTCTTTAAAAACATCATTTTTGATGCCTATTTGTTGAAAAAAACTCATATTAAAAAATATATATGCATTATATTTTGCTTGGGTTTCAGGAGGATATATACTTCATATATGACTATAACCTGGTCATACTTGTCACATAATTTCGTGAAACATATCGGTTGCTTGGCGACTAATCTTCAGTGTTCGCTATAACAAGGAAGTAGTGAAGTGATTAAATGTGTATTTTTATATTCTTTAACATATTTATAATTTCTTGTATTATTGCTAATTTTGTGACATTATTATTATTTTTTATACTATATGAAATATTATGAATAGAAAATTAATGATAATATTTAATCTTTTGAATTATTAAGCTGTAATATATTTAATATGTTTTTCATTTATTTCTAGCCATGGTATTTTGCGCATTAGTCATATACACTGCTGTTGTGGTTGGAGTTGTGCTAATTGCCCAAAATTACACACGCATTGAAGGTTGTCGCACAAATAAAATTTTCATTGGTGTCAATGCAGGATTGTGCCTTTTGTGTTCATTTATATCAATCATGCCTTGTGTAGAAAAAAGTAAGTTTATTGAAAGATGTATTTTTATATGTATAGATGTATAAAATTAGTCACATTAAAATAGCTAATGTTCAAGTTATAATATTTGTAATATTGAAGCATACACCTTGGGGCTAGAAGTTATGTGGATTATAGGCTTTTGTATAGTATAGATTATTTCACACATTGTTAACCCTTTGTAACTCAACAACTGTAATTTGAAAAATGCTTACTCAGATGATAAAATATATAATTTTAAGCATGTAAAAAATTAAGAAAAAAATTCCGAACATAAAAATAAAAATTTATCTTGAAAAATGAGTTTGTTGCATTTCTGCAACATCTTGCAAAATAGCGCAAAAATTCAAGATATTTATGATTTTAATTTACATGGAAATTTTTGAAACAATTGTTAGTTTTGTTGTAACAGAGTCACACTCCTCATTTCTTATAAATAGTTTGTATTAAATACAGATAAGTGATATTTCTTTAAGTTATGTTTCTAAAGTTTATTTTATTTATTGTTTTTACCTTTTTAAGTTGTTAATAAATATTAATGTTTTTTTTAAAAAACTAGTGTTCTTTTCTCCTATCACACATTTAATTTGCTTCTTTTATTTAGTTATTGATATATTTAATCATTTCATAGAAATTCAATAGTTTAATGAATGTTTAAGGTTTATAAACAGGGTTATAAAATCAGCTCTATGTTTCCAACTGTTTTTATGCATTCTCTGCTCTTTTTAATTCAACCCCATTAACATTACATTTGTAATGTTAACAAAATTTACCTTGTAAACATGGTCCAAATGTATCTTTACCAAATTATTATATAAATACTTTTAAACAGTCAGTTTTTGTACAATTGACTTTAAGATATAAAAATATACAATTTAATAGCGTTAATTATTCACAAAAATAAATAATATTTGAATAAATTTACAGAAAACACATTAGTACAGTACTTAAAATTGTTTCTTATATAATTTTAGAGGTTAATAATAATCTTGATAATCTTAAATAAGTTAGGAGAAATGATTTTGCTTGAAATGACCCCCAGGTACTATTATTGTTATCTCATTTCTCATTACTTACTGCTAACTTATTACACATTTCTATTTCCAAAATAATTTTGCTGTAATAATAGTAATTTTTTATATAAAAGAGGCTTAAAATAAAATTAAAGTAGATTAGGGAGATAAACATGAAATTATGTCTCAAACTCAGATTGCTAGAGTAGAAGACAGCAATATTTCTACAGTAAAGAATGCAGGTGTTTCTTAACTGCTAAATTCTTCACTGTTTATATTTGAGAGGATGTGCAGTTTATAGACAACTGTGTATTATAGATATGGGTTACAAAAAGATCTTCTGCTGTTTTTATTAGAGTAAATATTCTTTGATTTGAATAATGCACTTTTCCTCCTTGATATGTTCACTGTATATTGATTTAAGTATGCAATTTTTAAAAAATTCTTTTTAAACATATAATTCAAAATTAATTTTTTAAAATATAGTCATAGGCTGACATTGTGATAAGTTTATTTTTTAGTTTGTGTAATGATATATATATTATATAATGATTTGAAATCTTGAAAATATATTTTTAATTCTTTGTCTAAAATCTCACTGGATTTCATTGTTATTTGATATAATTTTCTACCTATGTATTTTATTATGCAAAATAATATATTTGATAATAAAATTTTATTAAAAGATTATATTTAGGCATTATTATGTAAATTACTAGATGTTATTCAGTCTGAAAGTTTTTTTAGATATTCAAAATGTCAATTTTCAATGGATGCGTTATATTTATATTAAACAAGAAAGAACAATCATTCATCACACATAGATTATGAAACACTTTCTAACACTATCAGAATATTGTTATAAATCTTCATTTTTTTCATTTAATGAAAGGATATACAGCGGGTGATTGGTTCACAAACACTTTTGAAAGAGATTTTTATGTTCAGATAATGAACACTTATTCATTTAACGAACATCTCACAAAACAAAGCGAAGAAAAAGCAATGTTGTGTTTCAGATTTGCAGAGCTGTTTTTCATTTCATCTCTTATCGACTTAGAGAACATTTTAACAGTTGTATACTTATGGCCTAATTAATTCATGGGCTACCTGGGATTCAGGCTCTACATTTTAGGGTCTTTAAATTAGAATGAACAGATTAAAAACATTAATTTTTATATTTTGTGTCCCTTTTTAAAGAAATATTTTAAATTAAAAATTAATTATTTTAATTGAAATTTAGCTCTTAAATTATTAACAGGCTCTAAGATTTATTGGGCCCTGCAGTAAACAAGATCTTTTAGAAAACTAATGATAGTTGAACGTGATAAATTGATATGATTTGATGCTGTAGTCAATGAATGTGATCCTAAAAGCTTTTACAAAGGGCATACCATTTATTTTTTTAAGTATGGCACAATATGGACAAAGCCATGAAAATACGATCTATCTGTATTGAATAGTAACATATATTGGCCCAATTAAAAAGGAAAGATTGAAAACTCCAGAAAGGAAAAATAAGCTTTTGTCAAAAATAAACACTTTCTTCAAAACAGAACTTAATTAAACTCTCCTTTGCACCCCCACTATCTGTGGCAAGGAGAGCTGTCACACGTGCTCTGTGTATTTTGGCATTTTTCCAAGAGTGATGAAAATGGTTAGTTGCGTGTGTTTTAGTTTTAAGACAAAGAATTCGCATCTTCAAAATACAGTATTACTACTGTGCTTTTATTGTGTTTTTAAGAAGTTTTGTGCTTTATCAGTTAATAGTTTTGGATCCAGAAAATTATGTTTTTCTGCCTTGTTTCACTTTCATATTTCTTGTGATTGTTTAAATCACTAAAACTGTAAATAAATAAATAAATAAATAAAATAAAAAATATATTTATTAAATTTCTTTCAGATACTGGTGATTCTCGAGCAGGATTACTTCAGTCAGCTATTATATCTGCTTACGTTCTTTATCTGACTTGGTCAGCATTGTCTAGTGAACCAACTGCTGAAGGTATTTACTACCACAGTGAATTTTGTTTTCTTTTAGATACTGGCTTTTTTTAAACTTCTAAAGCTTTTTCGAAAGTTCTAAATGTAGTATGATGTAATGTTGTAGTTAAATTTAAAAACTGAGATTTTTTTTTCACTCTTTTATTATTTAACTCAACCTGGTTTTTAGCTCACAGGCTAGCAAAGCCTAAAAGCTAATGTGCCCATAGGTTCTGTATGCAGGTATGTACGTAATGTGATAACTTTTGATAGAAATATCCGATTGCTTCAATTTTTTTTTCTAGGTTCATCCTGATAAGGCACTTTCCTGATTAGTTTTGGGGTTCATTGGTTGAGTATAAAGGGGGGATAGGAGGCTAATCCCCCCTTAACTTAGATAAATGGGTTTTTCATGCAGACATCAGATTTACTTCAAATTTGGTATACCGGTTAATTCTGATAAGGCGCTTTCCTGATTAGATTTGGTGGTTCATTTTTTAAATATAAAGGGGGGGGAACAGGGGGGAGGGGGATACCCGCTTAATTTAGATAAATGGGTTTTTCTATCAGATTTGTTTCAAATTAGGTAAACTAGTTTATTCTGATAAGATTAGATTTGGAGGTTCATTGGTTAAGTATAAAGGGGGAGAACAGGGGCTAATACCCCTTAATTTAGATAAATGTGTTTTTCTATCCGAGTTGCTTCAAATTTGGTATATTGGTATATTCTGTTAAGGCGTTTCCCTGATGAGATTTGGAGGCTCATTGGTTAAGTATAAAGAGGGGAAGGGGGGGAAGGATAATGTCCTCCTTAATTTATTTTTCGATGGGCATTATTCTTTGAAATAATAATATAATATACAGTTAGTGTGAATAGCCTGTGAGCTCAATGCCATCAGTTTAACGGGGCACTTTTCTTTTTATTGTATGTAAAGAAGAAATTTTGCAATCCATTTTTAACCCACTTTTTGATATGATAGAATTATAAAAATTATGTACAAAAGTGTGTTTCCGATAAAAATACAACATTTTAATATTTTTACAATTTAATTGTGAAATAATACATTGATTTGAAGGCATTTTTCAATTAGTCCACCACAAGCGATGCTCAATATTCTCTGTAACTCGTATAATTGTATGAGAGTTGAAAAAAACAATGGGTTTAATGATGCACCAATAGATGCTCACCAAAATATGCCAAATTGTTGTGAAACTGCAACAGTCAAACATTTTGAAGTCTAAAAAGTAGAAAAAAAAATTATAAATAAAAATTGAAGAGTGTAACATTTTTTTAAATTATACTTTTATCGGTTAATAGTTTAAAATAAATAAATGTACAATTATATCTTGAGAAATCAGTATAGAAATCTGAAAAATATAGTTTAAATAATGTTTCATTTTTTTTTTCCCTGTTGCCCTATCTTAAAAGAGGAACAGAGCAAAAATTATATATATTTTAATAAAATCAGTTGCTAGTGCTTTTTACCAAGTGTAAAAAAATCAGTATATTTTTTGTAATCGACTTTAGCACCCACACCAAATTAATGTATTGTACTAGAAATTTTTGGGAAAAAACATGAATTGCAGTCAAAAAATTAAATGTGGTTTTCAAGATGAACATTGAATGCTTATAAAAAAGTTTTTTTTTTTTTTTTTTTTTTTTTTAACTATTTTTACTTTTATATTGTATTGAGTAATTAATAGTTTTTATTTTAATATGCATCACATTTCTTAAAACATTCTATAGGTACTGGTGTTGGTACTCAAAGACTTAGCAATTTGGTGGATGAAGAATTCTGTGGTCCTTCAGATATGTCTTTTTTGTCAAATAAGGATATTATTTCTTATGGTGGAGTAATCATAACATTTCTGATGGTTACAAGTTCAACGTAAGTGTTTTCTATGTATGAGGTTAATGATTAAAAATTCATTTGACTAAAAGATTGAATAAGTTTTCCGTACGTTGAAATAATTTGCAACATTTTTAGAATCTTATAGTACTTTTGTTTAATGTTTTTTTTTTCTTAATTAATACTTATATTCTTGATTGAGATTATAGATTTAAAATTTTCAGAAATTTTTTGGAAAAATCCTTTTTATAAAAATTGGAAATATTTGCAAAATTGATTTAAATTTTTTTTTTTTTTAACTGCAATATTTGTAATATAGTATCATTAAACTTTTTAAATGATCATGTCAGTTGCATTTTCTATTTTAAATTATTATTAAAAAATTAAAAATATACATAAGTTTCACCCAATATTTGCTGGAAGTTATGTTTATTTAGGTATTGAAAAACTGAGTATGCCAAAAGAGTGCAGGGGTCTGTCTTGACTTTTCTCTCAGGGAATGATGAATGTTTTTCTATATTTGTGAAAAATCTAGTCACAATTTTTCGAATCTTGAAAAAAGCATTAACTTTAGGTTTCCTGTTTATACAATTGAATTTTAACAAGGACCTGTTTTAATCAACAAATATATATATGTATATGCATTAAGCTTAGATTAATAAATTTATAAATATACATATTTACCCTATATATGTTAGTCATATAAAAAGTTTACTTTGCAATATTCATTTAATTTATTCTAAATTTCCGGCATATTCATTATTTCCCTATTTCTTAATAATATCTATTATTTATTCCTTGCTAATTTCCTTTAAATTTAAAACGTGTGTGTTATTAATTACCTTATTCGAAATCTTAATCTAATACTTTTAATCCCTTCATAAACTTTTATCAACCACCAAAACCATAATATTCTGAGAGAAGTTATTTTTTATTTTTGAATGTTATTAAAAGCATTTTGCTATTTTTTATTTCTAATCTTAAATTCCACAAATCTGTTTCCCACGCCTTTCAGATGCTAGACTTTTCACCCTGAAATTCCTACATTACAAGGCCTGGGATTCATTCTGCTAAAGCACTTCTTC
Source organism: Maratus speciosus (assembly GCA_963932465.1). Taxonomy (NCBI): domain Eukaryota; kingdom Metazoa; phylum Arthropoda; class Arachnida; order Araneae; family Salticidae; genus Maratus; species Maratus speciosus. The sequence goes on along the minus strand of OZ010790.1, from coordinate 550,668,586 downwards.
TCCTCACATTGGTTTTGCTCCCACTGCTTGACGTTCACCGTCCACCAATGTGGGAACTGTTTACGCTTTCATGTTTGGATGAATAAACATTTTAGAAAGACATTGGGCTCTGTTTTTATGGAGAAACTACTGGATTTCTCAATCCTTTGTCTTGCTACACGTATGACCTGACCATCGGAATATAATACGGCTCCTAAATGAATCTTGGTTTTTTGATTGGACTTAGCCAATCTCAACTATTACCAACAAATTAATGTAGGTTTTAGATTTGTCAACTGCAAAATTAATACAACCTGTCAATATTCTACGAATTTAATGTATCCAGCTACGATCTTTCACTAGTTTGATAAGAATTTTATACAACATAACATATATATAGGTGGACAATAGGTTCTTTGTTGATTTCAGCTATTTTGTGACAGGTTCAATTTTGTTTTAAGATGATTAAATTTGTGAAGAGTATTTTTTGAGTTTAAATTTTTTTTTAAATCTTTCCTTTTTAAAACAAAAAGTTTTGAGAAGGAGTTCTTTAAGAGACCAAAATTCTTCCTAAACAGGTCCCTGGAGTGTTTGCCTCCTAGCAGTGTAAGATCTATAAAATCCGACTCTGATTGAGAATGAAGATAGTCATGAAAATAAAATATAAATTTTGTTCAAAATTAATTGAAAATCTGAGAAGCTGGAAACTAATGAACTATGGAGCTAGGCAAATTTTTAGGTAAACAGAGTTAGAGTTGTAGTCGCTAAAAACGTGCCAACTATGACCAATTTTGTTGGACAGTTTGAAGTGAAATTAAACCAATTATACTTCATTTTAAATTTATAAACTGAATAGTTATTTGTATTTTTGGAGTATATCTATCTACCTATTTATATTACAAAGCAAAAATTTGACCATCTGTAACACCGAAGTCATATCGACAGTGGTAACAGTTTTATACTGTTAAATTAGGAGGGAAAATGTACTTTCAAATGCCATTTGTTTGACTAGTATATCTCAATTTACTGATATTTTATAATTTTTAAAATAATTTTTAAGAATGATTTTTTTAAAAATCTATTTTATTTGCATGCAGCCTGATTATGGAAGATTAATCCATTTGCACTTAAAACACTTCAGCATTTATTTTCAGGTGATCTTATAAAATTTCAACAATTAATGAATAACTAAAATTAAACACAAGTTTAACAGATATGTATGTAATCGAATAATCAAACTTTCTGCTTAAGCACTGAATTAATCATAATCAAAAAGGTTGCTATAAATAGTGAAATATTTGGCAATTTCTTTGGCTATTAACTGCATGCATGCAGTCTGGTGTCCCGCTGCTGATCATCATTATGCCAAATCGTGACAAAATGTTCCATTTGGCGGGAAAATGAAAGATTGAAATTGCCAAAATGCGATTTTTTTTTTCTTTCAACAATATTTTCAATGATGTTTTGAGTATCTGGAGTGTTTTTGATATGAATATCGTTTATCAAAGTAGATTATCTATATATATAAAACCATTGTAAACAATCATTAGATTACAAATATTTAGTTACTCAAACAAAACAAATTATGTGGGAGGAAATTTCTCATCGTATAACTCAGGTTGGTTAAGATTTCATATTTAATTCTAGCCTAAGTATTGAGGAAAAAAAAAAAAAAGAAGATTGTATTTTATTTTGTATAAGTAATAAATCTATCCCAGAATTTTGGACAACAGTAATTACAGTATATACTCGCGTATAAGTCGACACCCTAACTTTTTACTTCAATTTTGCACAAAATCAAATCAAAGATTTCACTTGCCAATGCAAAAAGGTAGTAAGTAAACAAAAACAAATCATTGAAATTTTTTTAAATGATAAATTATTGTTATTTGTATATTTTATGTATTATTTTTTTATTCATAGACATAAAAGCCATAATTTTGCAGTATTTGAAGTTTTTGGTTTTTCTTTTTTAACTGACTCATGTATAAGTTGACCCCCCAAATTTGCTTACCGAAAATTGTCAGAAATTCCCCCACTTATACGCGAGTATATACGGTATAAAAACTAAATGGCTTCATAACGGCTATAACGGCTAACTATAGCGACTTCATGTGATAAAAACTAAAAAAAAAAAAAATAGAGAGGCAATAAGATGCTTGATTAGAAATTAAGTATTGATTCTGAGAGTGCAATTTTCACAATAATCATAATTTGTAACATTGTCTAGGTTTCCCTGCTGTACAAAAGTTTCTAACATTCTAGGGTTAAAAAATGGACGTTGGCATTAAGAAAAATATATTTACCTATAGGGTTTAATGCATATACCTTTCAAAGTGGTTTCCTTTAGACTGTTCATAGTTTTTCCATTGATCTTCCTATTTAAAAATAAAAACGATTTCTTTAAGCCCTTCGTTAATTTAAAGTGCAGCTAATTTGTTTTTTTTTTACACTCTGTTTTCTTTAGACCTTTTCAGTAGCATTTTCAATTTTTACTGCAGTCATGTCAGGAGAATATGAAAGGTAACATAACTCAAGCGTGTGATATTTTTGCCAAGAAATTTGCTATGAAGGATAGGCAGGTGCATTGTTATGATGTATTTCCAAGTTTTATTTATGCTGAAAAATATTGAAGTGTTAATGCATAATATTTAAATTGCGTTCTTTAGTAGTTTATTTTCATTTTCTGGTGTGTAATCATGATTTAGATTTTGTAGCACTTATGTGTTGCCTTTTTGGTTGTTAAGATGGCAAATGTTTCCAGTGTTAAGAGTGACATTTGGTTTCTGGGTCATAGCCATGCACCCATATTTCATCCCCTTCAATCACAAGCTTAAGAAAGCTCTGGTTACTTTTTACAGTTTAACATGTCCTTAAAAACTCAACTGGAAGTGTTTTTACCACATCATTAACAGCTTTGTACAAATTTTTGTGGACACTTTTTTCAGAACCAGCTTTTTGTTCTAAGGGGAATGTATTGAATCAACATTTATTATAGCTTCTGCTGCAAGATTGATCTTCCATAATCAAAGTTTCTACTTGGTAACAATTTTCATTATTATGACTTGTTGAGTGCCTTACAAAACTGGGTTTTCTTTCCACTAACTGGTAGCTATGTATGATAAAATTACACCCTTCCTTAAGTCACATGAGACTCATATCATTGTTTCCAAAAGCTTATTAAATTTTATAAATAGTGTCAGCTTGCATATCACCAAGACTTCATTCAAATTTAATATAGTACCACCCTCAAAAGTTTCTGTAATTTTAAAACCTGAAACATCAAACAATCGAACAGTGCAGTGACTTTCTTATAAGCTAACATTTAGTGATTTAATTTGATTTGCAAAGACAGTTAGTACATGCATCAAGGCTCCAGTGCATTCTAGCTCTCAAGGTCAACTAATTTTATTATGCTTTAAGACTTGATGACTTTAATGACTTGATTTTTTTGATTGGAAAAAAATAAAAATTGTTTAAAGTGTTTGGTATGATAACAGAGAAGAAATGTTTAGCAAGGTAACAAATTTCCACAAACAGGGATGTAGTGGAGGGTATACGGCGGTATACGCCGTATACCTTATGATTTTTTAAAGGAACACCGTATACTCTCTGTTTCTCATGAAAGCTATACTATATGTTGCGTTGTCCTTCAGACTGCAGGTTCGGTAAATTCAAATTATTTCATAGTGCTTCGAAGAATAAAAACGTCTTCATAACTTAGTTCTAATATATTGTAAATAAAATTCGTAACTTGAATAAGTAAACACACTCTACAGTTCAAATTAAACTTCTTTCTTAAAAAACAACTATGTACATTTTATTTACAAATATATAGGTATATTAATATTATTATTACTCTCATTTGAGAGTTCCATTATTACCGTCAGACCGGTTCAAAACAAACTTTACATCTACACTGAAAAGAAAATCGGAAAACAATAAAAAGGGGGTTGCCACAATGCCGACTAACAGAAAATGGCAAGCATCGCCAAGTTGGCATTCTCAACATCCTGCCCCGGGCTGAACACTTAGTTCAGCATCTATATTAAACAATTTAATAAACATGAGAATATACTTACATACATGACAAATTTTCAGATACATACTTACATACAGCTACAGATATAAAAGCAAAAATAATAAGAATGCTGCAATCTACGAAAGAAAATAAAACACATGAATTGTATGAAAATTAAACAATAATAAGGGTAAATATGAGTAACAAAACAAATTAAATGTTCGATAATAGTTCATATTTTTAGTGTAAGAGTTTTAGTGTCTTTTAGTCCACTAAGTCCAATTCAAGATTATATAGCAATTGCACAGGTCGTTTAAGATCGCCTTTTGCAGTCTGTAATACACATGATCTGGTTTTAGAGTCACGACCAAATATGAGTTCTTTAACACGACCACACTTCCACATATGTTTTGGGAGCTTTTCATCATGAATTATCACTATATCGTTAACTTTGAACTGAGGCGATGAATTTATGTTTTTCACTTGAAAAGCAGATCTAAGTTCTAACAAATATTCGTTTCTCCACCTTTTCCAAAAGTGGTCAGTAATTTGTTGCTTATATTTATATTTTCTCGTCAACAAAATCTTATTGGATTTCTCTTGCGTACAGACTGGTAATCCATAAGAAGGTAAGGACATTAATCGTTTACCAACTAAAAAATGAGATGGCGTTAAAGGTGATGGTTCGGCAAAATCGACACCAGAGGTTTCAAAAACTGGTGTTTTGATGATTCTATCTTTCGGTAAAGGTGCTATTTCCACCTTTCCAGGAATAGCATTAAGTTTTCGACATATCATACACGATCTTAAGACGGATTTTACAAATCTTCTTCCCTTTAATATAAAATACCTTTCACGAAGGTGAGCTAAAGTGACAGCTACACCAAAATGGTACATTCTTTCATGAGCATCCTTAATTAGTAATTTTACAAAATAAGATTTATTAGGAAGTATCCACGGATGTTTTTCCTGCTCTGTAACTTCAGAAAACTGAAGTCTTCCGGATAAAACAAGTAAGTCATTTTCATCGAATTGTGGATTAAGGTTGTACAAAGAAGAATCTTTATTAAGTGGTTTTTTTTGTTTAAGTGCTTCTATTTCAACTTTAAATGAAGTTTCCTGAGTTTGTTTAATCCAGTATTTTTCTGCTGTTTCTATTTCTGAGGTAGTTAAAGGTCCTAAAATTTTAGGGTTTTTCGAATTGGCATTATGAATAAAACGCATTATCCAAGCAGTAATATTATACACGCGATTTAAACTACTGAACCTTGTCATATCAAATACTGGCTTAGGGATAGAGTTTGATTCGTTACACAATAATGTTAAATTTGGTTTTGCTTTCATTTCATTAAAAGCTTCGGGAACCATTTCTATAGCCCTTTTTGAAGGCCACAAATCTTCTGATAGTGATAACCAAGGTGGGCCGCACCACCATACATTATTACCCATTAACTTCGATAAGTTTTCCCCTCGCGTAAGCAGATCTGCAGGGTTTTCTTTTCCGGGACAATAATTCCAGTCCTTTGGATCTGTCAATGACTGAATTTCGGTTACACGATTGGAAATAAAGGGTTTCCAGTTTGTAGTAGAACCCTTAATCCAACAGATAGTTATCTCTGAGTCCGACCATAACTTTATATTTAAATTCGAAATATGTAATTTTTGTTTTAAATATTTCCACATTCTAGCGGCAACTACTGCACTGATCAATTCCAGCCGTGGAATAGTTAACTTCTTGAGGGGGGCTATTCTACATTTACTCCAAACAAAACTAGTTTGAATTTCGCCAGTTAATGAAATGGAACGCAAATAAGCAACTGCTCCATACCCTTTGGGACTAGCATCACAGAATATGTGAATTTGTGAATTTTCAGAAATGTTTATCATATTAGGAAAATATTTTCGGGTTATTTCAAATGTGCGTAAATGTACAACTTCTGAACACCAAGTGTTCCACTCGCATTTCAAATCTTCAGGTAATTTATTGTCCCACTCTAAACCTCTTTGCCATGTTTCTTGCAACAAGGCTTTAATACGTATTACAAATGGATTCAAAAATCCTAATGGATCATAAATTTTCAGTAACATTTTAAGAACTGTTCGCTTCGTGGGATCATCGATGTAATATTCTTCAAAGGGCTGCGTATCTAACATCAAAATATCAGATTCAGTATTCCATATCAGTCCAAGCACTTTTAAGATACTACCTGTGTTTTCCTCACTTATACCTAAGTTACCTGATTCCCACATTTCCCTAAGTTTAATAGAATTTGTTTTTAATTTCCTCAAATTCATCCCAGCTTCTTTAAGAATTTCAGAAGCTGTAACTGATAAATAATAAGCTTCGTTATCTAAATCCGATCCGGAAATTAAATCATCGACATAGAGGGAATTATCTAACATATATACAACATTTGGATGTTGATCTCGATATTTCTTTATATGATGTTTAATTGTGGCAGCCAAAATAAATGGTGAGCATGTAACACCAAATGGTACACGTCTAAATCTTAAAATTTTGAAAAAGTTGTTTGCGTCATTATCGAACCAAAGAAATTTAAGGTAATCTCGGTCTTCTTCAGCTACAGAAATTTGAAGAAAGGCCTTTTCAATATCTGCACAAAACGCAGTATTGAATTTTCTGAAATTAATAATAATTTCTAATAAATCGGGGTTCAAATTTGGGCCACCGTACAAACAATCATTTAATGATTTGCTATTTTCTTTTGAGGAAGCATCAAATACCATTCTAACTTTAGTTGTGGGTTTATCATCTCGCAAGACAGGTCGGTGGGGCATAAAATAACCGCTATCTACAGTTTTATTAGAACATGCTTCCACTATGTTATTTAATTCCTGTTCAATCACAATTTCTTTATATTTCTGCAATAATTCCTTATCTTTAAGCAATTTTCGATTTAAATTAATAAATCGGTTTCTAGCATTGTTATAATTACTTCCTAAATCTCTTCTATCATCTTTCCATAACAATTTAGCTTCGTATCGGTGCTCAAGAAAATGCAAATTGTTTTCGAATTTTTCGATTATCTCTTTATCTAATTCAGAAATATTTTCTTCAGTGTTCATCCCTAAAGTTTCTAACTCCCACAATGTTTTCAAATCATTTTGAATAGGTTTCATAACCTGAGTGGACAAGACCCCAGCTTGCTTACTCTCACTATTTTTATTTACGTCAATTGTCCCGCAGAGGGAATGCCCAAATAAATTTTCACAGACGAACAATGATTTATTTATGGGGTATGTTTTGTCATTAATTTGATATAGATAATCAGCTCCTATTAATATATCAACATCACTATTTTCCAAATGTTCCCACGTGTCAAGACGAAATTTGGAAAGTTTTCTCTTAATTTTGATTGGAAGAGGAGGAATTTGTATCAGAGAATTAGTTATTAGCGGTGTGACTAATGCTTCAATTATTATACTACGTTTTCTATTCGTCAAGTGAATTAGCTTTAGCTTAACGACATCATAACATCGTTCTTCAGATTTTCTCGAACCGAAAGTATAGACAATTAATTTTTCCTTTCTAATGACCTCAGGTTTTAATTTTGAAACTAAATTTTCTGTAATAAAAGTTCGATGACTAGCAGAGTCAAATAAACAAAGAGCAGTTTCTGAATTTTCACCCGCTTCCACTTTTACATGAATTGTTTGCAATATTACTTCTCTACTGATATTATTTATATTACTTTTACAATGAGATACGGAGGAAATAATGCTACCTGAATTTTTTGATACTTCTGTTTTTTTATTAGAATTACAAAGTATAGTATGATGATATGTTTTACCACACACTTTGCAATTTTCATTCGAAATTTTACAAAAATTCGCGATGTGAAATTTACGGAAGCATTTAAAGCACCTTCCTTCCCTTTTTAATTTTTCTCGCATTTCCGGAATGGTGAAAGACTTACACTTTTCAGTATCGTGATAGTTTGATTACAAAATATGCAGTTATTTTTAATATTTGTGGTTAAGGCAGAAGCTGATGGAATGAATTTTTTATAATTTTTCTTATAATTTTCCTGCTTCTCAGGGATTTTTTCAAAATGGTTTAATTGGACAGTGGTCTCGCGAGATTCAATTTCATCTTTAATGAAATTTATCAGCTCATTAACATCCCAGTCAGTGTTTTTAATTCGTTTTCTATTAAATTCTAGTGCAATATCTGATGGAATAAGTTTCAGAAGAATCGGACATAATAAGTGCCCATATGAACCTGATACAACACCTAAAGAATTAAGATTTCTTATTTGAATTTCGCATTCATCATACAAATCTCTAAAAGCCTTAATGTTACTAGAATTTCGTACTGGTTTCAAATTTAGCAGTTTAGTCATGTGACTATTTATTACCAGGTCATTACGACCAAAACGATTTTTCAATAATTCTATAGCATGAGCATAATTTTCCTTAGTCAGCGAAAAGCCTGCTATAGTATTTGCAGCACTTCCGCCCAAAAGTGACTTTAAGTAGGAAAATTTATCAATCGGAGTTAAATGTTCATTATTGTCAATCGCATTCGAAAACTGACTCCAAAATTCGAGCCATAAACACGAATCACCATAATATTTAGATATATTAAGTTTAGGAAGTTTAATCAAATTTTGATTCAGAATTTTCTGACTTTTTAGTAGAGAACTATTGTTGCTACTACTATCACTTTCAATGTCTGAAGAATCTTGTTTAGTTTCAGGAGTAACTGTGTTATCATTTAAAAATTTGGAAATTTTATATTTCCATTCAATAATATTCTCATTATAAGATTCCGATTTCTCGATTTCTTTTTCAAATTCAGTACTTGGAACCAGTGGTTCAATTTCAGAATTTAATGATTTTAAAGTTTTCATTTTGTCATTCAATTGCTGTTTCAAAAGATCCAGCTGTGATTTTCTATTCTCAAGCTCTAATTCTTGTGTATTATCTAATAAATCCCTTATTTTATCAAATATTTTTGTTGTTTGACTACGAATCGTAGCTCTTTTTTTTTTCAATGTTTCGAAATCCATCATAAAATAAAGAATTCAATTTATTCAATACAGTTCAGTTAATAAATATATTCATAATTCTATCTATTCAATATAATTTAATTTGAGGTACTTACCTCAATCGATGATGAAATCCAGACATCCTGGAGCTTTGACGCCAGATAAATGTTGCGTTGTCCTTCAGACTGCAGGTTCGGTAAATTCAAATTATTTCATAGTGCTTCGAAGAATAAAAACGTCTTCATAACTTAGTTCTAATATATTGTAAATAAAATTCGTAACTTGAATAAGTAAACACACTCTACAGTTCAAATTAAACTTCTTTCTTAAAAAACAACTATGTACATTTTATTTACAAATATATAGGTATATTAATATTATTATTACTCTCATTTGAGAGTTCCATTATTACCGTCAGACCGGTTCAAAACAAACTTTACATCTACACTGAAAAGAAAATCGGAAAACAATAAAAAGGGGGTTGCCACAATGCCGACTAACAGAAAATGGCAAGCATCGCCAAGTTGGCATTCTCAACACTATATACACTCTATGCCTTGACCCTCTGCTTAGAGCATATACCCTCTGTCTTTTTTACGACTACACCACTGTACACAAAATACCAAACAATAGGTTGATGTTTTAAATTATTAGTAGTTTTGTCTTAGGAAATGCTGCATGTTTATTTGTTGCTTTTTAATTTTCTTTGTATTAATTGAATTCTCTCTGTTTATTTTTTTTTCTTTTGAAATGGTTTAGCATTTGTTTGCATTATCCTGGTCCTCGGTACCCTCCTTTAAAATATTTATTTTTATCAGTAGTACTATATTATTTAATGCTTTATAATGATTAGTTATTATTCTTTTAATGATCATTTTTGCTTTTCCCATAGATTGCGGACATCCCATTTTTCCTATAAATTAGGCATTAGAACTCCTGATCCAACAGTAATGTATATTTTTGAGTTTTAGCTATGTTAAATGAGGGGCTCGGCAGTAAATAATGGTAAGCACCAAAGTTATAGAATTAACTTTTTTTGTTGCTACAAAATTAGTACACTTACTACACAAATTAGTAAAAAGTTCTGCATTCTCTCAAAACATGGCAGTGTACTCTAGCAGTAACTCTGTCTAAGGCGGAATCGATCGGGACTGAGAAAATTTTCCGTGGTAGACAATATTCCGGCTTATGCAACCCAAAAAAAAAAAAAAAAATAATAATAATAAATAAATAAATAAAACCCTCGAATTTGAAGATTTTTTATTGATTTTCCTGACTTGAAAATCGGTTGAAAACTGAAATTCGGAAAGATCTTTTGTCTTTATAGATAAATGAGAAACGCTATTCAATTTCTTAATACTGCTGTAATACATCCGAATTGGAAGTTTACACACACACAAAAAAAAAAACTAACTAACCCCCCCCCCCCCTCATAAACTTCGAGAATGAGACAGAACGCTATTACTTTGAATTTGAGTACATCCTTAAAGTATAATATATTGCACTTTCGAAAATATATATTTTGATAAATGTTCATTCTACTAGAAATATTAACTTTTAAATATAATTTTGCATATGAAAAAGTGGCACAAGCATAAATTCCTTAAAATTTAAACAGTTTCTGTCCTTTTGAATTAACTTTTTCAAAGTGTTACAGAATTTAACTAACATGCACGACATTGAGTATTTGACTTATCAGTTTTAAAGTTTAATAAACAAAATGCTTTTCATTTTTAAAGTATCCTTTTTTCCACCTTATGCAAAATTTTGGTTTTGGTGGGACCTTAGAATGCTTTCCGTTTCTGTGTTTGACAGATTCCGCCTTATGCAGCATGAATTAATGTAATTTTCTATGAGTTTGCCGGGACTTGAAAAATTTTCCCCGGTAGACAGATTTCCGGCTTATACAGAGTCCGCCTTAGACAGAATTTACTTTACTATCTGTGGTTACTCGTAGTGCCATTTGTATCCAAATGCATGTAAATAAAACCTTGTTTTCTTAATATCCCCAAAAGTGACAAACGTTACTTACCGTTATTTACTGCCGAGCCCCTCAAATCATTTACCAACATTTATATATTTAAGTTTCATTTTGTATTTTTTTAGAATTTTTTCCTATAATTATTTTTTTTCTTTTTAAACAGGATTGTTGCACATGTTGTGAAAAATCTTCCCCTCGAAAAAGTAAGTTCTTTCTTTAATTGTGATCCAAAATACTTATTTAACTTGATTTAAAAATTTCTCTTATTGTAAGTAATTTTTTTAATGCATAGCATCTAGTCGAGTTGATGAATCTGGTGGGCAAAGAGTGCTTAAAAATGAAGTAGAAGGTGTCATTTACAGCTATGCCTTCTTTCATGTGATGTTCTTCCTTGCATCATTATATATTATGATGCAACTAACTCACTGGTTTAGGTGAGTATTTCTTTTTGTTTATAAAACAATCAATTGGTTGCTTCTTTTTCAATTACTACTATTAGTTCACACTCTCCCTATATTTATTTATTTACATATTTATTTATTTATTTATATATTTATCTTGTTCAATTCCTACTATTAGTTCACACTCTCCCTATATTTATTTATTTATATATATTTATTTATTTATCTTGTTCAAATTTTCAATCGTTAATAAAATACTCATTATTCATCCTATCAAGTTGAAATAAATTTTTTTGAACTTGTACTGGATGACAATTGATGTTAATACAGTTTTTTCAAATATTAATTCATTAATTAAATTTTAATTCATTAATTTTAGTTTTGCATGGGAAACAAAATGGCGGCCATTGGTTATCGAAGGTCAATGAAAGTATTTTCAATAAGGAGTTACCATAGAGGGGACCCTGTTCTGTCGCCAAATACCGCCAAGTTTGTCGCCAACTTGGCGATATATTGCCAAATTTGGCATCCAAAATAAGTTGCCAAAAGTGACGCCAACTTGGCGATATTTCTAATATTTTGCCAAATTCCCATAGAATTCCATTGTAAGCTTACTTGCTTATAGAAACTCAACAAATTGAGATATTTTAATGCAACAAAAACTAATATTAGCTTAAGGGATTATATTAAATTTTTCTTTGGTGACCTAAGTAGGAATTGACTTTAAAAACAAAATTTTTATATTACTTGTTTAAATTATAGACTCAATGTTATTTATATGCAACCCAAACTGATATATATTTTCTAAAATCATTTAAAAGTAAATGTCATTTGGTTTATGTTTCAAACATAGCTCAGTTTTTTGGTAGAGAATATTAAAGCATACAAATTAAAAAAGACAGGTCTTTAATTAGCCTCTTTTATATTTAATATTTTTTATTTTGTAGATAATTATTTTCTGTACATAGATTTATATAAACAGATTTTAACATTTTACCATTATCTTATCTATTACTTTGCATTTTATAAAAATCGGTCTTAAAACATGCAGTTTCAATATATTCAAGTTAATCAGATTTCATTAAAACCGAAAAACATCCTACTTTTATGATTATGTTAGTATAGAAATAGAATAGTTTTTATCAAGTAAATATCATAGTTTATCTAGAAGATATGAATTTTGTTTTGAAAATGTCTAGTTTGAATAAATCTATTTTGCCATGGTTATTTTCTTGTAATGCAAAGTCTCATGCTGATTGTGTCACATTAGCACTTGCATAAAAAAGGGGGGAGACAAGAGATGGGGCATTGTCCCTCCGTAGATTTTTGAAATGAATTAAATTTTATCTTTCTCTGGTGGTTAAAAAAAAAAAAATAATTCTTATGTGACATAAAATAATTGAATACTGTGAGAAAAGGAACTAAGGATTTTTGTCAAGGTGCAACTTTCTCCACTTGAAAGACAATTTTTATTTTATTTATTTATTTTTTATGTTTATGTGTTTTAAAATTAAAAATTATCTTAACTGGGGAATTTAGGTAGGAGAGGACGCATGGAGCTCTGCTTATGAAAAGAGAATGAACTGTTCCATTTTGAAAAAAATGCAGTAGAAGCTTACTTTTGAAATTTGATCATTTATTATTTGTTGCATTTTTATATTTCTTTTTATCTTGGCATATTTAAAATTTATCTTGCATGGGGAGTTCTGACAAAAAATTCTTAGTTTAACTTATTTCATGCACTACTTTCATACACTACTCATTTCATTCACTACTTTGTTACTATTGCATTTGCAGATGTAAATTTACCTCCTTTAATTAAAAGTAGGAAATTAAGTTATTAATTATAATGCAGTGTTTAATTTTAATCTTATAATATCTATACATGGAATAATAATAATAATAAAAAGTGGCCTTGACAGTGGGTTGCAGGTAATATCTGTTCTGGAATTTGTTCTGCTGGTTTCCATGTTATACCATGTCAAATGAAAATGAGACAGATATAAGTAACCATTTTTGATCGAATAATGATATAGCAAAGTTTTTTTTTTTTTTCATTTTTAAAATTAAATCATAAACTAGTCATAAAATGAATTTTTATTTGAATTTGAATGCCCCATTATGTTTTTTCATCATTCCTAAATTAATTACATTGGATTTCTTATTTTGTCGCTTTTATGTTTTAATTGAGAATTTAGTATTTAAATATGTTATTTGATGAATTAAAAGGGAATGACTGAAATTAGTAAATGAATGCCATTAATGAATTTATTATATTATGCCACAAAGTCAAATAGAAACATCACTAAAGGAACAATATTCTTTTATCTGTGGCATATATCCTTCTCGGTTCATTTGTATCATATGTGATACAATATTTTTAAGATTTTGAGAAAATTGGCATCAGTTTGGCTGTCAATAGATAATGTTTTTAAAGCAAAAATATCAAGCTGTGAAAAATTTAAGTAAAATAACTAAGAATTCAAATAGTTTAGTTTTTACAAGAAAAAGGATACATGTCTATATATAGTGGACCCCCAGAACTGAAGAGAACATACAAGTAATTCATGGAGGAAAAACTAGATTTATGGATTAAAACGTCTGTTACAGCATCAGATTTTTCATTTTTGAAAGTTTATTTTTGTAATGATCACCTCATCTTTTTTTTTTTTCCTTCAAACTTATTCTAGTTACTGTTTTAAATCCTCTTTGAACCATTTCCTTATATTTATTTAATTCTTGAATTCTTTTTGTGAAAACTATATCAAATACTGCTGGTAATTTAAATGCAAATGCAGTCAAACTTGGATAAAATGAAGATGAAGTTCTTGTGCTTTTTTTTTTTTTTTTTTTTTTTTTTTGCTATAATGAAGTCCTCCCAGCAAGCAAGTTCAAGCTCTCTCCATCCTTTCTCCATGGTCTTAAGATAATACATGAAAGTTTAATTAAATCAATAAAAATAGCTAAATTATTACACTTGTAGAGGTAAATTTATCCTTTAATTAAAAGCAGGAAATTAAATTATTAATTATAATGCAGTGTTTAATTTTATCCTTATAATATTTTGATTGAAATGATAATAATAATAATAATAAAATGTACAATGAAAGAAGAAAAAGAAATCCCTCATATTATGTAATTATTTTTTGAAATTGAAAAAAAAACACACCTTATTCTAAGCTTTTTTAGAATTTATTCTTCACATACTCTTATTTTTCATCAAATTAAGCTCATATAATGAAAAAATACTCTCACTTGTACCTTTTGCTTCTAAGAAGCTTTCGAAATTCATGCAACAATAAAAAGCAACTGCATATGTCTGAGGAGAAGCTGGTTTTTCAAAGTTATCTTTCTCGTCTTTATCATTTTCAGCAGTAGTATAGATGTATTACAAAATGATATGTTTTCTTTAAGGAGAATGGAAATTATTTTTAGTAAGTTTGCTCATTATATCTGTGGTTTACTTATAGTAACCAACAGTGGTGCCAACTTATAAAAAATATTCGGTGGGATTAACCATTTTAGGGTAAAATGGCAGGGCCATTTTGTTTTCTTTGAAGATAAGGAGATGGATGGGAAAGTTACCATAGTGAAGTTAGATTTTTTTTTTTTTTTTTATGAATATAAAGTTGTGATTATATTAAATTATATTCTCATATGAAGTCTTCATTTTACTGATCCTAATATTTATGGTTATACTATGAATATGACTATACAATATGCAAACTAAAACTCAATGGACTAAAAAATGACGCATGCAAAAATCATTTGAAAAGTCTTTAACAGCGTGTTCTGAAAAATCGTTTAACCTTGTAAAAAAAAAGGGAAAACTATTTGATTCTTAGTTTCTGAATACCTGCATTTTTGTGCATTTAGGATGAAAAATAAATTCGCAAATGTGCTAGAAAATAGCCTATCTCTATTTGAAAACAGCCTAGTATTGCTTTTTTTGTATGCCTTTATTTTCTAATTTTGTCTATAACACATAAAAAGAATGAATCTGAATGCATTCACAGAGGATTTCTTTGCAAAGTGCATCTATAAATTGTAACCATTAATTACCATCTCTATCATATAAGAAGGCTGTTCTCAAATTCAAAAGGGCAACTTTATGACATAAGTTTTAGTTTATTTTTGTTCAGAAATGCATGACACTAGCAGGTGTTGTTCAGAAACTATGTAATCGAAATATTTTTTCTGTTTTTTTTTTTTTTGTAAACACAATAGATCTTTCTGAAAATAGTGTCAAAGTGGGTGTTTTGAACCGAATTTCCATGCGAAAGAAGAATAACTACTTAAGAAAGGGTGAAAAACGTCTTTGTTATGTGATGAAAATCGCTTATAACTTAATAGGTAATTTATTTATAAAAAATAGAAAACACAGTTTGATTACAAATCGCTTCCATAATCAGGCCTTCCAATTTTATATCTTCCCGTTAAAAAATGAATTTGTAAACATGTCAAAACGTTTTACACTTGTTGAGCAGAGCAGTTGAGAACAGCCTTAAATGGGTTTGGTTAGGGTCCTGTGTTTTTGAACAAAACGATTTTCAATGGAAGAATTATTCTTTCAGCAATTGAAAAATAAACAAAATCGAATAATGGAAATAGAGTGGACTAAGAGCAAATTATTGGGTGGGCTCAGGCCCCATGGGTCCATATAAGTTGGCACCACTGGTAACCAAGTTTCTTGCATTGTATTTTTATACTGGACCATCCATTTGTTCACCGATTTTACTTTAAAACTGAGTTCTTGTTACATCGAAGCTTACTATAACTGAGTTTGATGACATTTCCTTTTTTGTTGCCAAATTTTCCCAATATACGTTGAAAGAAGAATATAATAACTGTACAATTACTTATTTTCATACATTTTTGCCTTCTAGACCCGAGAAAGCGAATTTACTGACATTTGAAAGAAACTGGGCATCTGTGTGGGTTAAAATGATATCCTCATGGACTTGTATTGGTATATACCTACTGACTCTTTTTACACCAGAATTGTGTCCTGGACGACTGGATCGTAGTAGAGTTGCACGAACTGAAGATTTTGAAATGGCTTAACACTCACTGCTGTTAATATTTTAAAAATTACATTGCATTAGTACTTTTTGTTCAAAGAGTTTATTTTAGAGTAAGGTACATTTTGATTGAAAAATAATGTATGTTTTATGTTAATTGTGTGTGTTAATAATATAAGTTTATTAGCATGTCATATTTTCATTTTATTTTATTTTTTTATTTTTTTTTTTTTTAAATCTTGTGACTGTATGCAGTGGAGCGCTGTTTATAAGTTTCTCATTTATGCATTTCTTCATTAGTGTATTATTTAGGCTAATATTATTTATATATATGTATTTTTTTTATAATGGATTGTTTCATTCATTGAAAGAACAAGTTCTTAGTTTTATTTATGTTTTTTTTCAACAAAAGAAGTCAACTTTGAGGATTGTTCCAAAGTAATAATTTTCATTATTGTTATTCTGTAAGTACCATTTATTTTGATCATATTTTCAAATATTTGTTCATTATAAAGTTCTAAACAAGTTGTTATTTAATGGTAAGACTTAAATTTTTAATCAAGATACATTTAACGAAAATTTGCTTTGGAAATAGAAATAAGTATTTAAAAATATATGTATATTATGACTATGTTCTTAATACATATATATATATATATATATGTAGCTGCAATAAAACCTTGCTGCTATTTTTTTAAACTGTTATTTGTTTATTTACATTTTAAATGTAATTATAAATAATCTTAATTGTATTGAAAAAAATGTAATTAATATAATATAATATTAGAATTGTATGAAATGAATTTTCAACTGTAAGCTTTTTTGGTTATGTATAAATGTATTGACAGTGCTCCATTCTACTGTTAAATTTGAGTTTTTGTTTGTTAATCATATTCATTTTTTTATGAAAAATATTAATTCTCTGATAAAATGTTGCTCAAATGCTTAACATTTTTATTGAAGGTGTTATTTTGCAGATCTGATTAATAAATTTATTGCTTAGTTTACTCTATTTTTAAAACACAGTAGTACCCTACTAATCTGAACTATTTGGGACCGGTGTCTGTTCGGATTTTTAAAAAATTTGGATTATCCGGAATTCTGATAAAAATAGAAAAGAAAAAGATGCTTGCTAAAAAAATGTAAGTTATAAGTACTCAGTAGTAGTAAACATCCTCTAATCCGGCACGACTTTCGGAAAAAAATAGTATTTCTTGTTTAATCACTCCTGATGTTTTTAATAATCCATTGGAACTTCAGAATGAGGAATTGCATAACAACCCATTACAAACGGTTCAATTCAAAATCGCGAATCTAAAAATAGCTCAGTCACCGCATCGACGAGGAAGGAAGGAAAAACATTTGTGTAGATAATTTGCAAAATTGTTGAAATCAAACTGTTGAAAGAAAAAATAAATGTTTATCATCTGAATTAAATACTTTTTGCATTTTAGAAAAGAATTTTACAATGACTGGCATACAAACTGATATTCAAGATTTTGTTAAAAGTGAGATTTTTTTAAGGTGCCTTCTATGAATATGCCTACAGTGCACGTTTTCATTTTATATTCGTGTACATATGCTGTACACGAATATATTATGTTGTCACATTATTGAGTATTTTTTTTTTATTCTATTCCATTTTATTCTATTCACTTAATCTGTTCAAGTGTCATTTTCGAAAATAAAATTGGTTCGGATTAACCGGAATTTCGGATTAGCAGGGTTCTACTGTATCTGGATGTGTTTAATCTTGTTTAATTTTGACTAATTTAAAGTTTTTAATGTCAATTATACACAAGTTATTGGTTGTCTTTCTTTATAATGTTTATCATGATTGATTTCATTATTTATTTCTAAAGACTCCTTAATGTAAAATTTAATTGGAAAAAATTATATATACATAAAAGCAAGGCAGTATTATGACTGATCTATCCAATCTGATCCACTGATTATAAATGTATTTAAATGAGTTTGAAACATCTGTAATCTTTGATGTACAGTAGAGTGCCGATTATCTGGACTGGTCGGGACTGAGACTGATACAGATAATATAAAATCTTTATAATTGGATAACTTTAAAACACGACTATGGCAATTTTTTTAGGTAACTTTCCTTCACACTTTTTCCAGGCTTAGGACTGGCAATTGTAGTAGTGTGCATTTTAGCATATTACAAATGGCATGTTTAGAAGCTATTTTTTAACTTTAAAAAAAAAATTATTTTCTACAAAATTGGTATAAAGTTATACATAGAAGCACACATAGAAATTATTAGATGTATATATACATACATTTAAAAAAAAAATAATAATTGTGATAGGGAAAAGAAATTTTTGATAGTTTTCTGCTGCATTAAAGGACATTCTTTTTTCAGCAGCCATATCCCTTAATCTTTTTTAAATACAGGAATCGAACAGAATTGACTGAATCTTGCCATTGTAGCCATTCCATCGCAACTTCAAGTGCATTAAATACATCTATGTCTATTAGCCCTCTAGATTCTTCAGTTTCATCTGCTTCGTCGTCCTCACATTGTGCTTCAGTATTCATCAGGGTTTGCCCAAGTGGGCCCAGCTCGAAAAAACCTGCCCGGGTTTTCTCGGGCGAGTCCACCTGAAAAACTCATTGTGGGTGTTTGCAAGTTTTCTCATGTTTTCACAACTGTAACATTATTCAATCTAAGGTATCAGAAGAATGCAAAAACTAAAAATAAAAGTAGGAAATCAAAATATGAAATTAAATATTTTAACAATTATTTTCATCTGAAGCCATATTAAACAAATGTTTAACAAATTTACAAATATATATATATATGATAAATGCCAATTTAAGTATATTTCAAAAGAACCAGATTTAAAGAAATTTCTATGCAGAGATGAAATGACCAAAAAAGAAATTAGCTGAAAATAAAAAAGATTTTCATGTTTGTAATCTAAAATACATCCTAATGCTTTAAATGCATGCCTAAAGATGGCACTACCTCATTTCTATGATAATCTGATATTTAACATTTAATACGGTCAGGGATATAGTGGAGGGTATACGCTGTATACCTTCTGTTTTTTTTTTAAAAGAAACACCATATACCCTCTGTTTCTCAAAAACGCTATAGTATATACACTGTAGGGTATACCCTCTGTCTTGAGCGTATACCCTCTGCTTAGAGCGTATGCCCTCTGCTTTTTTTATGACTACCCCACTGAATACGATTGCAATATATATGTAGCAAAGGTTACTAAAATTCAAAAATATTATGAATTGCATTTTTTCAAATGTTGTCTTCAATTGATTTCTGATTGAAGTGAATGAAAGAAACTGTATAAATTTAGCCTGTTCAACTTAAGATAAGAATTATATAAAGAAATCCAGTTGTAGTTGACTTAATATATCCTTAGTGCAGCAAACTAGTCCCATGAGATACAAATTTACCTTTTATATTAACTTGATTTTTTTTTCTTTTTATATATTTATTCTTAATTCATACTTAATTCAAAATTATACCCAGATTTCACTGATAAATGAAGAAAAGTTAGGCATTATGCATAGGAAAATTAAAAGTTTAAAGAGTTCTCTAAAAGAACTTAATAAAACCTGGAAAAACCCGCGTTTTTGACTAGTGGGCCCAGTGGGCTGAATTTTTTTGAAAAAAACCTGTGATTTTCCAAACCCTGTTATTTGTATCCTGAATGATCAATATTATTTCTTCGTTGTTCAAAATTTGGAAACCGGGATTGTTCTTGATGCTTTCAATCCATTGTTGGAAGTCTGCATTGAATCCAAAATATTCCAAGTTTTCTGTAAAGCTTTCACTGTGAATTTCTTCATTGCTTTCTTGCATGGATGTCCTATTTAAAATCTTCTTCCAAGAGCTTTTTAATGTGGGAGTTTTTACAAGATTCCAAGCATCTGCAACCCTCATGCAACATTCTTTCAAGTCAATAAGCATTGTGGTAGGGTGGTCAACTTCATCTAATAAAAGCTTGTTGTACAGCCTTTTAACTGTTTCTATTACACTTAGATCCGTGGGTTGTAAAATATAAGATACATTTGGTGGCAAAAAAATACTTTAAAAATTCCATTTTCGCATTTGAGTACATCTGCATTTGGATGAGAAGATGCATTATCTGAGACCAGTAGAACTTTTCCCGATATTTTTATTTCTTTTTTATGTTTTTTTACTTCAGGAATAAAGTTTTTTTCATGCCATTTGACGAATATTTGTCAGATCATTCAGGCTTTAGGCTGATTTGTATGGACAATAGGCAGCGTTTTCATATTTTTGAAGCACCGAGCCATTTTTTGAGTGTCCGATGTCTAACAAAGGCAGTCTATGATTTCCAGTTACATTAATGCATAGTAGCATTGTAATTCTCTCTTTGCTTACTTTAGTTCTCGGGGCAGATTTCTCATTTGCAGATGCTAAAGTTTTCAACGACAAAGAACACTAGTTGAGGCCACTTTCGTCAGCATTATAGATGAACTCCTTATCATAATTTTCAGATTTGATCAAATTTTTAAATTCTGAAATGAATTTCTTTTCGTTTTCACTCAGTGCCGACAGTTTTTCTCCTTGGACTTCATTTTCTTTAATTATGTAATGCAGTTTAAAGTTTTTGAGCCAGTCAGAGCTTGCGTTAAATGACGCTTCTCCATTTAGACTTTCACTGAAAAGCAGGGCTTTTTTTGGACAACAGTGGGCCAGAAATGGGTTATCTTTGTGAAAGTTTTTGCAAGAACCAAACATATAATGCTTTATCTTCATCTTCGAAATTAAACTTTTTCATCCTTTTCCGTTTTTCTTCTTTGTCCAAAACTGATACAAAGTCTGAAATCAAATCGCTGTTTTTTTAATATCCGATACTGTTGATGTGCCAATGCCATATTCAATTGGTATGTTTTTCGCTTTCCTTTAATCTTATTACAATCTCAATTTTTTTACATAACGATAGCATGACTTATTAGAAAAATAGCAGGTGTACTGTAGCATGCGTTTCAAAAACAAATGAAACTGGAAAGACATTCCTCCCTTCTCTAATTCTTGGAAAAAGAAGAATCTTAATTTTATTCAGCCCTTTCTACTCCCCACCCTCATTGAAACTGGGCAGAACAAACGCGAGTGGGGGGGAGGGGCTGTGTGTCCCTCTTTTCGAGGATACGTAGGGACAAAAGAAACAATTTTTCGACCCCCTTCAGAGAATTTGAAGATAAAAAAGGATTTTCGTGGGAAAACAAAATATGCATGGAACTTTCACACATTAGAAGTAAAACTTCTTAGACTCTAAAAACATTAGATTTTATGCATTGCTCTCCTTGCATTTGTTGGTAATTTTATTATTTCAGGATTAGGAAACGGTTATTTAACAATTAACTTTTGTGACATCCAGCCAAATTTACCCAACCACGCATAAAGGAGTTTCACTTCAAAAATTTTGGAGAATAGAGGAAAAAAAGTATGGTCCTTGATCGATCTGGTTAATTGGACAATCCATTAATCGGCGTCCGGATAATTGGCTCTCTGCTGTATATATTATAAGAACTTCAATGGGTATTCTAAGAAACTAAGTCCTAATTAGGTCACTGAAATTTTTACTAAAATTTAAATATGTCATTATATTGTAGATAAACTGCAGAAATTCAATCCTGAGTTTAATGGAAATAAATATTAAGCAAAAGGTGCCCCCTTTTTTAAGCTAAAAAATTAATTAAATCTTTTGTGTTTAAGATACTTAATTTTGTAACAAAATTAAATATAATTGAGGAAATTTTGGTAATTAAAATTTTATTATCGATATGTTTATAAATCATAGAGTAAAATTTAAATTATAATTAAAGATAATTTTGAATACAGACTTTATATTTTTTAAATCCCAAGTGATTATTTGTTGCTAAATGTTGTTGTCTGGAATTTTAAACCATTTATTCGTTTGTATGTGGAAAAGATGTTTTATCTGCTGTTGTTTCTTTTAAAGAAATACTGATTTATTTTTATATGTGAACATTTTCTTTTTCATTATAGACAAAGTAATCATTATAATCATTATTGTTTTCATTTTATTTAGAGTGTATGATAGTTATGATAATTATTTATGTATATGAATATTTAATGAGTGTTGAATGGCTCTTTTCTTTTTCATTCAGATTTTAAATCAAAACGTTTTTTATGTGGTAAAGTTTATTAAATATGGTGTTTTTGATATTGAATATTTTATTAAAATTGAGGATACATTTGAAATATGTCTCATAAATGGACCAAAGATGAATATCTCAGGTTTGTAACAGTGTTTTTTGTAAGTATATTTTTATAAAAATATTTTATTTTAGATCAAACTCTTGTATTAAAGACTGTGTTGTATCAGAGTTTATGAAAAATGTGTTTTTAATGCAGTTTGATATACATTAGAAATTTGCCCATTCAAAAACTATTTTACCTTTTTGTAATACAGTAAACTCCCTGTAAGGCAGACTCTGTGTAAGACTGAAATCTGTCTAACTCGGAAAGATTTTCAAGTTCCTGCAAATCCATAGACATAGAGTTAAATTTGTCTAATGCAGAATTTCGTCTACTACGGAAAATTTTCTCAGTCTCGATCAATTCAACCTTAGACAGAGTTTACTGTACTTTTATTAGTGAATTTGTCAGAAGTTTCAGACTTTTGATACTAAATTTACATTGTGCAATGATTGTCTGATATTATTTAACTATCTACAGCATTACAGTTTTTGTGTTCTTAATTATTAAAAAAAAAAAAAAAAAAAAAAAAAAAATTAAGAAAAATGCATCTTTTTAACGCAGTACTTCAATTAATTTGTTGATTGAACACATGAATATTAGGATACGAAAATTTCTAAAATGAACTCTTGAATTAGATGGACCTATATTTAAAATATAATACAAGATTATTTCAACACATTTAAGAAAGGTAAATGCTTCAGTGATGCCACTGTACTTGAAAAAACCTGGGTCCTCGGGACCCAGGATTTCCAAACATCTGGGTCCCTTTTTTACAAAAGCAGGTCCCCATCAATAATAATTTATATTTTAAAGGAATAAATGAAACTTGTTTATTTGGAAAATATAAATGAAATGCATTAATTATTGTTTTAATAATAATTAAATAATGAATTAAAACCAGTATTATTTACACTCAAATAAGATATTTAAAAAATATATTAAGAGAAATTGTCTTTACTTTTTTAAAAGTAAAAATTCAAAATACAATTTTAATTGTAAAATAATGTTTATTTGAGAGTAGAAGATACCAAGTTCCACTATAACAAGTATCACTAATGTTCACATTTCTTTTAAAAAGGGGCAAAGACAGGTTTATTGAAAAGGATATTTTTGCTGAAAAAAAGAATACTTATGTTAAGTAAAGGTGTACTTTTTGTTGAATGAATGGGTGCTTTCATTATACTTCCCATTAAATTATTTGTCAGCATAGATTTGTGTTGGAATCAGATATTTTTCTTGGAAGGGAAATTTACATCTGAATCATTAATAAACATCAAATCCTAAATGTTCTGAAGGTGGGAGACATTTCAATGCAGTAACAAGAAGGTGGGGGGGGGGGGGGGGGAGGATTTTTCACTGGTCCACCTACTGAATACATTATCAAAGTACACTGAAATCATTCTGTATTTTTAAGAATCTCATAAAAAAATTAAATCCCATTTTATGAATTTTCTGCCTATAAGTTTAGTTTGCACATCTTTTTTGGTGCTTTGTCTAAATTCACGGTTTTTCCGCGTTATTTTGACAAAATTCGCGTTTTTTCCGCGATCCTTTTGTCGAAATTCGCTATTTTTTCGCGAGCCTGTCACGAAAATAGTGTTTTTTCCGCGATACTTTAACAAAATTCCGCTTTATTCCGCGATTTTTTGACGAAATTCGCTATTTTTTCGCGATCTTTTGACGAAACACTGTTTTGTCTCAGCCCTTTTACGGAAATAGCGTTTTTTTTCGCGATATTTTGATGAAATTTGTGTTTTTTTCGCGATCCTTTGACGAAAATCGTTTTTTACGCTATTTTTTGACGACATTCGCTATTTTTGGAGGATCCTGTGACGAAATACGCTATTTTTTCGCGGTCCTTTGACGAAAATCGGCTTTTGTCCGCGATATTTTGATGAAATTTGCACATTTTTCGCGATCCTTTGGCAAAATTCGGCTTTTTTCCGCGATTTTTTGACGAAATTCGCTATTTTCTCGCGATCTTTTAACGAAATACGCAAATTTGTCGAGACCCTTTTACGAAAATCACGTTTTTTCGCTATATTTTGATGAAATTTGCGCTTATTTCCGCGATATTTTGATGAGATTTTAGCTTATTTCTGCGATATTTTGATGAGATTTTAGCTTATTTCTGCGATATTTTGATGAAATTTGAGCTTATGTCCGCGACCCTTTGACGAAATACGCTATTTGTCAGGACCCTTTTACGAAAATCGCGTTTTTTCGCAATATTTTGATGAAATTTGCGCTTATTTCCGCGATTTTTTGACGAAATTCGCTTTTTTTTTCAATCCTTTGACGAAATACACTATTTTTTCGCGGCTCTTTTACGAAAATCGCTGTTTTTGCGCGATATTTTGATGAGATGTGCGCTTTTTTCGCGATTCTTTGACGAAAATCGGCTTTTTTTCCGCGATTTTTTGACGAAATTACACGTCCCACGGGACGCGTAAGAGCTATTTTTTTGCGTCCCGTCTCCGATTTTTCGCGTAATTTACGCGCTATAGCGCGTCCGCGGCATCCCTGTCTTACTTAAACAATATTTTGAGTGAAAGGTGTCTCAATTTTATATCATGCATGATAATTTTTTATTTATTATTTTTTTCTGAAAATGCTGTCAAGTAAGAGAAAAAAATAAAACAGAACTGAAAGACGTTTCTATTTCTATTTCACAAAGCTATTTTAGAATGTATTAGATTATTTTAAGGTTAATATTACTGTTTAAAACAATTAGTGAACCAATTGCTTTATATAATAATATTAGATTTTTATGATTTTTTTAAATGATTTATTGCCGTAAATGGCAAATAAGAAATGTTGAATAAGCAATTTATTCTCTGTATTAAAAGCAGATTTTGATGTATTTTTTAATCGCTTAATTCCTGATAGGTAAATTTTTAAATTAATTTATGTACCTAATATATGTACTATATTAGTTCTACTATTTTCCCTTTCATATACAAAATTATTTTTTATTGAAGTTTGTTACAAAAATATTTCTTATTTCTTTAGCAATTGAAAAAATATTATAACTCAAAAGTATTTATAATATAATGTTAAACATTTTTCTACTCTGTTTTTCTAAATGCCTTTTATTAAGATAATTTGTGTTCATAACCAAAAAAAAAAAAAAAAAAAAAAAAAAAAAAAAAAAAAAAAAAATAATGATAATAATTTTATGAAGTGCACTAATACTTCAGAAATGTAGAACTTGTGTATAACAGAGTCATCATGCCGTAAATAAAAATTTTTGTGGTTCTGCTGAAAAGAATACAATGCATTTATAACAGAAATTGTATTTTTCCTAGACAGATGTCTGTCTAAAAAATTAATTTTTTAAAAATCTCCCATGATTCCATTTTGTCCACAGGTTTCACTGTAATACGTAAAAATGTGCCTCTTTAAAGCACTTATATGATAATATGAGATATATGTTATAGAATGGGGTTCCCAAACTTTTTTATAGATAATATCTCTGAATATTATTAACTACAACTTAAATTTACTCCAAAATTTTTTTTCTTTCTAAAAGAAGGCTTTTGAATAAAATGTTGACTTAGTTTTAAAACGTTTGATATGTGATGAAACTGTTTAAAAATTTAGTGTTATCTTTGTATTATAAAAATCTGTAGAAAAGACAATAAAATTATTCTGCACAATATTTGTGCTGGGAAAAAAATAAGGTGAGATTTTCAAATTTTAAGTGGGATATTAAAAAACTGGAGTTATTTTAAGTGAGATTCTTAAAAATATTGTAATCACCCATTTCCATGCACTAGATCAACTCTGCATAAACTAAGCGTGCATAAACTAAACATTTTACTAATTCATTAAGGCTGTTTTCAAATCCAAAAGGGCAACTTTATGACATAAGTTTTAATTTATTTTTGTACGGAAAGGCATGAAACTAGCAAATGTTGTTGTTCAGAAACTATGTAATCAAGCTGTTTTTTTTGGTTTTTGCAAATGCAATAGATCTTTCAGAAAATTGTGTCAAAGTGGGCATTTTGAACCAAATATCCGCTCAAAAGAAGAATATCCACTCAAGAAAGGGGGAAAAATGTGTCTGTTATGTGATCAAAATCGTTTATAACTCAATAGGTTATTTATCAAAAAAGAGAAAACACAGTTCAATTCCAAATCGCTTCCATGGTCAGGCTTTCCAATTTTATATCTTTCTGTTAAAAAATGAATTTGTAAATGCGTCAAAATGTTTTGTGATGAGCAGAGCAGTTGAGAACAGCCTTAAGATGATGTGTGTAAGTTTTGTTCAAAAATAAATATGCATAAATCTGATAATTAATCTGTTATGACTGCTTATTTTTAGTGAGGATTCTGGCTACATATGTTTTAAAATTTAATGCCTGTATAGTTTAAGATAATTTTCTGATTTTCAGTTAAACCATTTGTAATTTTAAATGGAGTCAAGCTCTTAATTCATGTGAAAAACAACTGTTTTTATGGTCCTCAATATTTAACCCATGGTCACATACTGTACTTAAGTATCTTACGTATCGTCATAGGTGTGTACACCATAATAAAGACAAAAATTTTCTTAATAGCACCATAAAAATAAGATGGCATTATTAAGAAGTTGTTGCCTTCATTTGTGTATCACACTAGTTTTTCAATGTTTTATAATGTGAACCATAGTTTGTGAAATCTTGCATTCTATCATGTATATTTACTGAAATACACAATATCAGTATACTTCATGTTTAGATTGATTGGGTAACATTTTGGTAAAGTAAAGAAAAAAAAAGGTTATTAAAATATTTATTGCAAACTTGTAACTCGTTTTTTTTTCTTTTTCTTTTCTTTCTGTGAACGATTTGCATAAGATACATTTTTGTTGTTTAGAAGGCAGCGATTGTATTATTTTAGAGAATTTTGAAACATTAAATTCTTCTGTAAATTTATAAAAGAAAAAGAAAAAAAAATCTTTATTCTTCATTATGTAACATTTTTCTAAATTAAAGAAAAAAAAAAAAGGAGAAAATTAAATGTCATAAAAATATGCATTACAAACTTTTAACTAGTTTTCTCCACCATCTTTCTTTTTTTCCTTGAATGATTCAGATAAAAAATATGCTTTTTGTTGGAATGTTAGTTTTGTGATTTAAAAGGCTGATATCCTTTTTTTCTATATTTCTATGTTTAGATGCCTTTTAAGAACTCTGGCTGGCCAGTATAAACTTAAAATATGAATATTTAATAAAATATGAATATATTTTATTAGAATGTACATATAAATATTTATTTTGCTGGTACTTGTCTACTACTTTCTATAAAAAAAAAAATAACTGTCACCAAACAATATGATTTTACGCCAATAATACAAAAGAGTGATGCAATGTTTGGTTTCAAATGTAGCACTGGCACACAATGCACATATTCCATTTTTAGGCGCCTTCGTAATTATATAAATACGTAGCACCTATACCTATAGTCGTCGTTCGGTTCGTCTGTCTGTCCGTCCGCATATAACAGAGCAAAAACTACTCAACCGAATGGTCTGAAATTTTAAATATATAATTGTTACAAAATTTTGTCGAGTCATTTCAAATTTTATGAAAATCGAATGCATACTTTAATGACAGGGACAGTCAAAAGTTTTCCGTTACATTCCGGCCAATAGGAAAAAAAAATACTTCAAGTGCATTTTAATGATGTTACAGCTTTTCGAACAGCATGAAATTGATATGCACTTATGAAGTGCACTAAAATTATACAATCAGTACAATATGCGGTGCAAAAAATATTTATAAAACTAGTTATAGTATGAACACACCTCATTTGCCACGTTTGATGTGCAATTTTCCAACTTGTTGTTTATTTTGTCAATTATTCCGATAAAGTATACAAGTTAACTGCTATTTCTCTGTTTTCTCTCAAACTTTGAAATAAATAAATAAATAAAGATATGAGATCTTCTCATCTACAGAACTTGATGCGATAAACTGTTTTCAAGATTATTGGATTCTGCCATCAAAAGATGTTTGTGTTAATGGGTATGATACGAGACTTTATCTGCAAATAAACAAACAATGGCAATGTAGTGTTAAAAAATGTGATAAGCAAATATCTTATAAAAGGAACATGGTTCAAAGCTTTGAAATTCTTTTGGCTTATAATTTCAAATTATATCTAATTTTTATGTACATTTTATGTGTTATATCTGTTATTTCTGTTTGTTGTATATGTTATATCTGTTTACGTTTTCTGACTAAATAAAAAAAAAAATCTGTTTCTTCTAATCTTCCATTATTATGGCATTTATTACATCACTAAAAAAAAAATTACTGTAACAGTGGTATGCAAAACCATAAACAAGGATTTTTGATGCAAACAGCTTTATCATACGACTTTTAGGATGGGAGTCATGCTTAATATTTAATTTTTTTTAATGAATATCTTCTTGGCAATATTCCATAGTTGGGATACACAAGCAAGTCATTCGGACAGGGTTAATAGCTGAAAATTCTGAGCGTGTAACGAATGTGATGTCAAGGGAATGTCGATGCATTTTTGGAATTAAATCTCATTGTTTGGCGACAGCTATTTTTTTATAGAGTGTGGTTGACGGGAAAATAGGCAAGTACCATTTTGCCTGTTGATGCTGATATTTATTGATTCTATCATATCTAATTTCACTTTCATATGAACAAAATTTTATTTTAAAGTACAAATAATATAAAACTTTGCTTCTGTATTATGTGACGAAACATTATTTATTGCTAATTGTTAGAAATTAAGTATTTTTCTCTTTAATCGTTATTTCATAGTTTTATGCTTTTCACAACTGTTATTCATTACTAGCAGTGTGTTTATATAGCAGAGTGCATGTATTAGATATATACCGTAATTTCCGGTGTATAACCCGCGGATCAAACAATCGTGTTTCGACCCAGAAATTTTAAAAAATAAAATGTAAACTTTTAGATCACGGTAAATATTAGTCTTCAAATACTGAATAAAATTTCTGGGTCCAAACTGAATTGTTTGATCTGCGGGCTATACACCGGAAATTACGGTATTAGAAAATAACAATTTTGAAATGTGAAGAAAATAAGTGCTACATATTCAAAATATCCATACTTTGTTTAAAATACAAATACAAAATTATTAGTATGCTATACATAACTGCTTTAATATTTATTGGTGTTGAACATTATCGATATCCCATAAATGACTTTTGCAGGTAAATAATGTTTTTTTTTTTTATTAAAACAAAATATACCATATTTACTTGCATATTTTGCATCCCTTTTCTTCTTCTCTCCGCTCTCCCCCCCACCATTCACTTTCTAGCAAAAAAAAAAAAAGTGTAGAAGGTATGTAGGTTTTTAAAAAAAGCATCATTAATACTTGTGTTCTTTTGGCTGTGGGCTTATATCAATGGAAAAAATTAATCTGTGCATTATATTGTAATTAAAAACAAATTGTTAAAGCAGTAATAAGTCGAGAATTATATATAAAAAAAAACCTTCTTTCGATTTCATAAAATTATAGATAACTTGAGATTAGTTTTTAAAGTGATTAATTAACAATTTTCTTCCCCAAGTGCTAAGCATATTGAATGCTTGTAAAAAGGTGCTTTTTTAAAAAAACTACTTTTATTTTTATACTTATTAACATTTGCAATTTGTCTTTTGCAAAAGAAGTGTGTAAATGTGGATTGTATTATACGAAATGGTGGTGTATTTGCCCCATCATATTTTTTATAACTGAGCTCTAAGCACTTGTATTTTAATTATAGCCACTCTGTACTTTGATTTTCAACGTAAATGTCTGTTGCATTATACAACCAATCATCTGCAGAGATCTGTTTAGGAAGAAATTGGGTCCTTTAAAGGACTCTTCATAAATTTTTTCATTTCAAAACAGGACCCCTCGCAAAATATTTCATCTCAAAACAGGACCCTTCACAAAATTCTTTGTCTTAAAAATATGTCTTTCACAAAAATTTTGTATGTCCAAAATGAATATCTCACAAATTCAATCATTTAAAAGTAAAATCTGATCTTTCACATGTATAAAGTACATAGTATCTGTATTTTACATGCATGTATCTTCTTAAAAATGTATAAACAAGAACTTGAATATAATGATCATTCCAAATTCACAAAATTATGACTAGATTTTTCACAAACGTGAAAAGCTTTTTACAATTTCACAAAAACAGGACCCTGGAAAAAAAAGTCTGGACAGGCCCCTGATCAGTAATTAGTATCTGCATAATTGTAAAAAAAAAAAAAAAAATGCAGATAAAGATTATTGAAATTTTATTCCTTTTCTACAGGATGATCATAAAAGAATGTCCCAGTTATAAATTTTAATAGCATCAACTGTAAGCATTGTAGAATATTAGTTGAAGGTCACAAATAAAGAGTTACTTAAGCAGTTTTAGATAAGCACATTCACAAGTACTGCTTTGTTATTGACTCGCTTGCAGTGCCACATACGCAAAATGGAAACTCCTGAGCATAAAGAGTTTCTGCTGGGCTGAAGATTAAAAACCGATTAGAGCCAGGCGATTTTTTCCTTTGGGACTTTATAAAAGATCGTGTCTACATTCCGCTGCTACCTAATGATTTGCCAGAGTTGAGACACAGAATTAAAGAGGCTATTGCTTCTATGATTCCAGACTTGTTAACCGAAGTGTGGGAAGAATTGGACTTTAGGTTGGAAGTATGCCGTATAACTAAAAGTATACCTATTGAACATTTGTAAGAAAAACTAGGTTAGTTTACCTTCCATTTGATGTATGATTTGTTGTAAATAGTCTAAGTTAAACTGTTGTAATGTACCATTGAAACTGGGACATTCTTTTATGGGTATTTATAAAACTAAAACTTGATTATAAAGTGAAAATTGACTGGTGTTACGTGGTTAAATTGATGATGTATTTAGTGTTTTCAGTATAAATTTATATCACATTTTCCAAGCACAAAATCTTTTTATGCAAAATATGTTTGAAAATTATTTTGAAGAGGATATAAATATGCAGTAGAAAAATTTACAAAAATAAGTATGCAATATAGTGTAGGGAAATTATGAATTTATTTTCATATTTTTTACTGTATTTCATTATTTATAATACAGTCAACTTTGTGAAATCTGCCGATGTATAATCTGCAAATGTCTGTTATCCGCACTGCATGTTAGAATGTAAACAATGAAAATTTTCATTGAAAGTTCAACTCAAACACTAAATTTGGTACTTTTTTTTTTGTTATCAATTTTCCAGTGAATAAATATTTAAATATAAATTGGATATAAATATTTAAATTGCCTTGAGTAACAAAATTTTATCTTGGATCAAAAAGTAATGAATGCTCATAGACTACAGAAAAAAATTATTGACAACAAACCAAAACTACCATTGTGTTGTGTCAATGTTTAAAATAATAAATAATCAGTAACAATTGTATATAATTTAACTTTTCTTTAATCTTAATTATTAAATTTATTAAGCCAATGTTACATTATGTTTTTCTTGTCCATTGTAATTGTAATTTTTGTACAGTTGTTCCTAATTTATAGTCAAGCTTTAAAAAATAAAATGCAAACAAAGGGGAGATCTATAATCCACTAAAATGTATAATCCACAAAACCCTCGGTCCCTAAGTGTGCGAATTTCACAGAGTTGACTGTACTCCAATTACCATTTAATGTGTGTCGTATGTAAATAGCATCAGCAGTAATTCAAGTAAATTAATTTAAGTAAATTTATGCAAGTTAGAAAGATAATACAGTAGACTCCTGCAAATCCATACTGCTTGGGAACAAAAGTACAAGTGATTGTGTGCAAAACTTATGGATTTCTGGTCATTGATTTGTTTACATTTCTTTAACTTAATTTGAATGTAATAATGCAATCAAAATTATAATGAATCTTACATTATAGTAGAATATTAAAATAATTAAGTAAAGTAATAAACTAAAAAAATAAATATTAAGATGATTTTAAAGATGATTAAATTATTATAAGTAAATGTCAAGTAAATAATTAATAATGTATGATTAAATATGCACTATAAAGATACATTTTTTTTTTAATCTTTCGATGCAACTCACCTCAAAAAGGAACCCTACTAATTCACATCAAAGTCATAAAATGAAGTTTTATTTCAGGTTTAGCCTGACTTAATAACCAAACAAGTGTGATTAATACATAAATGTATTTGGTGAAAAGATTGTGGATTACCAAAGATATCATCAATATCTTGAATTTTTTCAGAAATAAATTTATATTTCCTTCATGAAAAAGCACGAGTTCAGTCATATTAATGAGAATTAAGTTTAAAATATGTACAGAATGATATAAAAATAAAAAAGTCTGTAATTTTGATCTTGCATCTGAACTGAAAGTTTTCTTGTTTGCATCTGTGATGATGTGCAGATTTTAGGCATTTGCGGATTTGTGGGAGTCTACTGTATTGTTAAACTTCTATATGTTGCTTATTAACCCCTTAATTCTCGTTCCCGTCAATATCACGGGTGTCATTCGTTATTTCTCATGCCGTCATATTTCCGGGCTGGAGATTTATTGCTGGAAAAAACTTCTGAAACCAGTGAAATTTAACTGGCATTTCCGTGTAAAGTTTTTGAATATTAGCGTTTGGGTTTGGTTTTTGGCGCTGATTGTGATGTTGGACTTTGTATTGCATGTTTCGAAATATATTACACTCAAAAAAATTATTAATAATCAAAATTTATAGTATGTTATATTATTTCAAATATTATTTGTAAAAATTTGTTTGATGATGATAAATAAAGATCTAAGATGTGAAAAATAAAGGTCTTATTCGCATTAATTTGTATGGTGTAAAACAAACATTAAAACAGAGAATTCTCGCTTGATGGCTTTTCCACAAATGTGAATTTATTCTATAACATCTTTTTTTTCGCCTTAAAAAAAAAAAAAAAAAAACTAATTGCATATTCATTATGGAAACCATATAATTATTCAATTTCTGTAATAAAAAAATAGGTACTTTTTTTATGGTTTTTCCGAATATTAAGCGACCGTTAAGGGGTTAAGTATGCATACTTTGAAATATATATTTAAAGAATTTTGTAACTTTTCATTCATCCATTTTTCCTAAAGATTAGTTAAGATGTTTGTTCTGATATATTACATATTTATTTTGTATTGAAACTAATATATTGACTTTTTCTAATTTCCTAAAATAATAAGGTGTGGATTTTTGAAGTAGCACATAAAATGTAATGAAGATATTTCCCTAATAAGCAGTATTAATTGTAACGAGTGATATATTTTTTTTCTAATTTTGCTACTAAAAAATTTTAAGGTTGGAATGTTTTCAATGAAAAAAAAAAAAAAAAAAAAAAAAAAAAAAAAAAAAAAGTACTAATTTTTAATATAACACAAGGGCTTATAACAGTTTTTCCTGAATGGATTGTGCATTTAAAAGTTTTATGTTTGATATTTTATATTAATATATGCATTTTAAGAAAATAAAGTTTACTTATAAAAATAATTTTTTTCTGTCATAGTGAATATGATACTTCAACCACCACATCATCACTTCCATTATTACAAATTATACTGTGGGGTGCCGTGCCCTATACTTTGACTAACTGTATTTTCAAACAATGATCATTATGGTAGATATCTATTGTAAATGGTACAGAAATCTATCACGAAGATTACTGTTTGAAAATAGTGGTAGCCAAAATATAGAATGCTGCAACCCTTATACCTGTCAAATAACACAGACGCATACACAAAAAATATTCGTACTTGAACCCAGCGATTTGGTTATAACTTTTTAACCGACTTCCAAAAGAAGGAGGTTATCAATTCGACCTGTATGTATGTTTTGCCCATGTTCACGCATAACTTCTGAAAATATGAACCGATTTTGATAATTCTTTTTTTGTTTGAAAGTGTAAGTCACCCATTTGGTCCCATTCCAATTTCATCAAAATCTGATGATTAGAACATTAAAAAAAAAAAAAAAACTTTAAAATTCAAATCCTTTTTGAAGCAGTCGCCCATAAGCGATCATTTTTCATGATGTTACTCTTACAGAGATACGTGATCTTTTCAAGTGCGAAAACTTAGCTGGACAAGGATCGAGATCCAGATAGATTTTTCGCTGTTACCAAAACGACATTGACCAATAAGAAGTTTGCAGTTTTGCGAACTTTTCGCTGTTTGATAAAATGCAGGTTTCTACTTGGTCGATCTCGTTTCGCTAAGAGCGAAAAATCTATCTGGATCCGATCAAGTTCTGTCATCCACCAAACCGGAAGGACCACATAGATACAAACCGATATCGGAAGCAGGTGTCGAAAAGTTGAAAATCAACCTTTAAATTTCCTAATATCTCAGAGCACAAATACAGCGCCTAGAATAAATAGTATGGAAATCTACTATCGAAACAGCGCTAAAAAATTGTATCCCTTAAATGTGCAATGATGCTGAAATTCAATGTGCCGATCACAGCGACATCTGCGTTATATTTTCAAATTTCTATGTAAACATTGTATTAAAACAGCGTCTAGACCAAATGGTCTTGGAGTTTTAGAAAATATCCTCAGATGTCGCTGCGATCGACTCTTTGGATTTCAACATCGTTTGACATTTAAAGGACACAATATTTTAGCACTTTCTAAGTACTACTGCTATAGCGCCTAGAATATATAGTGTTGAAATTGGCTATCCCTGTAATACTTAAAAAAGTGCTAAAATATTGTATCCCTTAAATGTGCAACGATGCTGCTGAAATATGCAGATCGCAGCGACATCTGCAGGATATTTTCTACATCTGCAAGATATTGCTAGTCTATACAATGTAATACGAAAATCCCGCAGATGTCGCTGCAATCGACACTTGGGATTTTAGCAGTATCGTCGCACATTTAAGGGATACAAATATTTAGCGTTGTTTGAATAGGATATTTCCACACTAGGTATTTTAGACTCTGTACTATTGCGATAGCCGATTTCCACACTGCTAGACGCTTTAGCATAAGTGCCTGAATAGGGTGCCTATTGTTTCGAAGTCACAAAGCGCCTTCATATCTCAATACATAGTAGAGTGCATTGCTACAGTGTCTAGAATACCTAGTGTGGAAATATGCTATCCAAACAGTGCTAAAAATTTTTATCCCTTACATGTGCGACGATACTGCTAAAATGCCAAGTGTCGATCGCAGCGTCATCTTCGGGATTTTCGTATTACTAGTATTACATTGTATAGACTAGCAATACCTTGCAGTTGGGGAAAATATCCTGCAGATGTCGCTGCGATCTGCATATTGCAGCAGCATCGTTGCATATTTAAGGAATACAATATGTTAGCACTGTTTTAAGTATTACAGAGATAGCCGATTTCCACACTATGTATTCTAGTCGTTATAGCATTGCTATGTGTAGCGACACTGTCTTTAGATTCAGATTCGGTTATCGAATTAGATATCAGAATGATTTCAGATTTTCTTCAGGTAGGAAAGTGCAGTCATACGGAGATATTCTATTGGTTGAGACGAATCTAGACAAAAGCTGTTTTTTAACCGACTTCAAAGAGAAGGAGGTTATCAATTCGACCTGTATGTATGTTTTGTCCATGTTCACGCATAACTTTCTTAAATATGAACCGATTTTGATAATTTTTTTTTGTTTGAAAGTGTAAGTCATCCATTTGGACCCATTCCAATTTCATCAAAGTCTGATGATTAGAACATTTTATAAAAAATAAAAACTTTAAAATTCAAATCCTTTTTGAAGCAGTCGCCCAATTATAAGCGCTCATCTTTCATACTGTTACTCTTACAGAGATACGAGATCTTTCAATGTGCGAAAACTTAGCTGGACAACGGCCGAGATCGAGATAGATTTTTCGCTGGTAGTGAAACGAGATTGACCAATCAAAAGCCTGCAGTTTTGCGAACTTTTCGCTGTTTGCAAAAATGCAGCCTTCTTATTGGTCGATCTCGTTTCGCTAAGAGCGAAAAATGTATCTGGATCTCGGCCATTCTGTCATCCACCTAAACCGGAAGGCCCACAAAGACACAAAACGATATGGGAAGTCGGTGTCGAAAAGTTCAAAATCAACCTTTAAAGTTTCTCATGTATCAGAGCACAAGTACAACGCCTAGAATAAATAGTGTGGAAATCTGCTATTTAAACAGCATTAAAAAAATGTATCCCTTAAATGGGCAATGATGCTGTAATCCAATGAGCCGATCGCAGCGACATTTGAGTTACATTTTCAAATTTCAGTGTAAACATTGTATTACAACAGCGTCTAGACTATAGTGCCTAGAATATATAGTGTGGAAATCGGCTATCCCTGTAATGCTTAAAAAATCGCTAAAATATTGTATCCCTTAAATGTGCAATGATACTGCTGCGATATGCAGATCGCAGCCGCATCTGCAGGATATTTTGCACAACTCCAAGAAATTGCTAGTCTATAAAATGTAATACTAGTAATACGAAAATCCCGCAGATGTCACTGCGATCGACACTTGAAATTTTATCAGTATCGTCGCACATTTAAGGAATACAAATTTTTAGCACTGTTTGGATAGCATATTTCCACACTAGGTATTCTAGGCGCTGTAGTGGTAGTCTAGACTAAATTGTTTTGGAGTTTTAGAAAATACCTTCAGATGTCGCTCCGATCGACTCTTTGGATTTCAGCATTGTTTTTCCTTTAAGGGATATAATATTTTAGTACTTTCTAAGTACTACTGCTACAGAGTCTAGAATATATAGTGAGGAAATCGGATATCCCAGTAATACTTAAAAAAGTGCTAAAATATTGGATCCCTTAAATGTCAAACGATGTTCAAATCCAATCTGCAGGATATTTTCTATAACTTCAAGGCGATTGGTCTAGACGTTGTAATAATACAATGATGTTTACTTTGAATTTTGAAAATATATCTCTGATGTCGCTGCGATTGGCTATCTGGATTTGAGCATCATTGCACATTTAAACAATACAATTTTCAGCGCTGTTTGAAAAGCAGATTTCCACACTATGTATTCTAGACGCTATACTACTGCGATAGTCAGTCAGTAATGTTCTGGACATCTGAATCTGGGGAACCAATGAGAACTGTTCAGGATCTTAACCCACACTGCTAAAAATATCGCGAAAAATTACCTCTGTTTTTCAAGGATATCTATTTTCTGACCAACAAGAGCACTTCATAGGTGTTAATGTAGCGTTCTCATTCGTCAGAAAATAGAGAACCTTTAAAAACAGAAGTAATTTTTCACGATATTTTTAACAGTGCAGTAAGTATTGTGAACATGCTTACAGCATCTACAGTCTACAGCTGGACCAAATAACAGAGTCTAGAATACATAGCGTGGAAAGCTGCAATCCAAACAGCGCTAAAAAGTTCTATTCCTTAAATGTGCAATGACGCTGAAATCAAGGGTGCCGATGGCAGCGACATCTGCGATATATTTTCAGATTTCAAAGTAACCATCGTATCATTACAGCGTCTAGACCAAATCATCTTGGAGTTTTAGAAAATATCCTGCAGATGTCGCTGTGATCGACTCATTGGATTTCAGCATCGTTTGACATTTAAGGGATGCAATATTTTAGCACTTTTTTAAGTATTACTGAGATAGCCGATTTCCACACTATATATTCTAGACGCTGTAGTTATGTAATAGAAAATGTCTAGGTTTGCTATAGTTTGGACATAAGTTTCTCTCAAAGCACTTTGCCGCGCTCTGATGTGTAAACTTTATTGATGGATTGTCAGCTTTTGCACACCCAATTCCGCATGTCCGTACGTATCGATGTGGGCCTTATAGTTTAGTGGATGCGGTAACTTTCCGAAGTGCGAGATCTTGTCTAGAAAAGATGCCGCATTCAGAAAAACCCAAAAGTCTAAAACGTTGCTAACCGACATCGGAAATGGATATCAAAAAGCTTACAATTCAATAGCAAAGTGGCCGTCTACATCAGAGTTCAGCAAAGTGTCTCCATTAGTCGGCACTGCAAAGTGCATCCATATACAGTGCACATAAAAGTGACTTCTTAAGTGTAGCAGCACTGTCTTCGGTTATCAGATTCAGACTAAACACCTAATCATTGAAGCTCATTTCTGATGTCTTTACTGCCTAAGGATGGTGAGTATTGGTATGAGAATGGTGACGTATGGAAAAAAAAATATTGATTGATAGATTCTGAACAAAAGCTATCGCCATGAATCTTGAAGAGCTTGCCATTATTGCCAAACTAATGCTTGTTAAAATGTACGCCACTCGTATAATCAAACTTGTCCAAGCGAGTATCGCCAAATTCTGGAATAGAAAATGTCTAGTTTTGCCGTAGTGTAGGCAAACACGCATGTATAAACAGAGTCTGAGCATTGTATGTCACCATTCTCAAATAGAGGCACCTTACATGAGGAAACAATTGATGGAGATTATCGGAAAAAAATAATGTAGAATTATGGACCACATGATCGGTTTATTGAATACATATATCCTACCTGTGTGCTTGCCGTCAGGTGCCCGCTTATAAGTCATCGTCAATATACAGGAACGAGATAGCACAAGGAAATTTACAGCGCCACAGAACTACATCCGGGAGCTCCACAAAGAGTGTGCAACGGAGCCAGCGAGATTCGAACCCGCATCCACCTACACTCCCAAATGATTAGCGGCGTGATGCCTTGACCACTCAGCCACGGTGGGCCCTGGACCACATTTTCAAACCTGACAAGTCTACAGCTTTTTGGATGTCAATATTTTAGTACAGAAAAGTTTGTTTTATTTGATAGAAGAATTTTTGAAATTTAAAAGGACACACTCTATAAAAATTAAAAGTTCGCAAAAAGGCAGGCTTCTGATTGGTCAATCTCATTTCGCTAACAGCGAAAACCACATCTGGGTCCTGGTCAATATACTTGGAGAGTCAATATAAATATTACTACATAGTCTGCATTTTGCTTCTTGACAACGGAGTCCTATAAAAAAATAATTCTTGAATGTAGATCGTGGCTGAATGTTTAAGGCATCTCACCACTAATCCCTTAAGAGCGTAGTTGGGCTGCGGGTTCAACTCCCGCTGGCGTTGCACACTCTTTGTGGAGCTCCCAGATGTAATTCTCTGGTGGGGTAAATTTCCTTGTGCTATCTAGAACCACCCCCTCCTTCAAAGCTCAAAGTCCTTGTGCTATTTCGTCTTTGTATATTAACGATGACTTATAAGCGGGCCCTTTATGTCAATCACACAAGTCAGGTGTATGTTATCAATAAATAAATGGATGTAGACTGTTGTGAATACAATGTACTTGTTTAAAAGAATATCATAAGTATTAAATGCTAATAAAATCAATACTTCTATTGAAATTATAAAGAATTTATTAAAAACTATTTGTTTAATAAATAATTTTTGTAAATTATAATTTATTTAACAACTAATTTACTTACTCAGTGCTGGGCAACATATAACTGTGATATGTTCCCGCACCATGTTGGTTAAATCAAAGTAAAATTGCGTAATTTGTTATTTCTGTTTGTATAAATATTTTTTATAAAATATAATTATGAGTGTAAAATTATAATGTTTATATATTTAAGTAAAATAGGAGTGTAAGTTCATACAAAAATTATTAAGTTGATTTTAAATATTAAATATATATTTTTAAAAAATTGTTGTATTGTAAAATGAATGTATAATGTTGAATAGAGTTCGGATCTCAGACAACAACAATAGCCAGACGCCATGGTGTCGTTTTATGACAAGCCAATGGAAAGTGGTGTATAATTAAAAATCGTAAAATAATAAAAACGTTGGAATAAATTTATGGCCTCAATAAAAGTGTTGGGATAAATTTATGGCTTTTCAGACCACCCAAACTTTAAGGCAGATAATAATATTAAAGTATATGTAAGGGGCCATTTGCAGACTGTTAGCTAATAGGCCTATCGAAGAATAATGCAAAATCTTCTCACATCCAATAACAGTGGACTAGACAAGAATAGTTCCACCCACTGCAGGAGTTGGTGTGCAAGAAGAATAAGGTTTGAAAAAGAGAGTCTGAAAAAAGATGTAGAGGACGCAGGAGCTCTCCTGAAAGCCCGTGCAATGAATCCTGAAAGCCCTAGTAATGCCCAGGCGAGATGGACATATCGGAGCGAGCCTAATCAAGCCTAATTGAGGATGTCTTCCTGATGTACATATCGGAGTGAGCCTAAGCAAGCCTAATTGAGGATGTCTTCCTGATGTACATATCGGAGTGAGCCTAAGCAAGCCAAATTGAGGATGTCTTCCTGATGTTAAAATAAAGAGGATTGTTCTACAGAGGTCCGTAGCTATGCATCCTGCCATCCCGATGTTGCCGCTCTGATACGAAGCGAATTCCTGATGACATATGAATATGATCCTAAGCAACGCGACAACTCTGAATTTGATGAATAAAGGCCACCATCCCGTATATTAAAAAAGGTACTACTTTAAACTTTTTCTTTTACCACTTAAAATGATATGAAAAATTATAAATATACTTTTCTGATATTTTATGGTAGAGAGTAATCTGAGATCTGACAAAACCAATAATTAAATAAAATTAAGGTAATTTAAAAATGAAAGAGAATTATTCTTTTAGCAAAAAGAAAAAAATATAATAATTAGAGTAAATGAAAATATTGTCTTTTTTTTAAAGATTAAATATACTTAAAATAATGAGAAGCAAACAAAGGTGTTGCTTTCTTTTTTTTTGAAATAATATTATCTATTTCTGTATATAGTTGTGTTCAATGTAAATAAAATATTTAATCAAGTTTTAAAAAGTTTCTGTAATTATTTAATTGATAATGTTTAAGGTGTGTCAATTTATTTTTACAGCTTAAATTTTAGTTTAATTCATAAGTGGACGAGTTCGTCTAAATAATTCACAACGCAAACTCTTAATTTTATTCGTAATTATTCAAATTTAATAATTACATTTTGACGCGAATTATAATTTTAATTTTATTAATGCTTCGCGTTGCTCTTCTACTAGAATTTAAGTAATTACGATCACTTATGTTATTTGAATTTATCTAAGGTATATAAAATTATATACCAATTTGCTATGAGGATGCTTGGATGATTTGGACCAATTAACAATTTTGGATATAAATTAAATAGAAAATAAACGGGTGTAATTATCTGTCCAGCACTCAGCAGATGTTGAAATCCGGATAATTATGTGTTACGGTATGAATAACTAAAAAGTAGGAAATAAAATATTTTCAAAAAAAAAAAAAAAAAAAAAAAAAAAAAAAAAAAAAATATATTAACCGACTTCAAAAAAGCAGTAAAAAGAATTAAATAATTCTTTAAACTTCTCTAATGACGAAACGTTATCTATTAACTGCACATCGGATATCATGTATCGGCATAAAAACGTTAAATTTAATATGTAGAATTTAATATCTACCAAACATGGATTTTCTAAGTCGGTTAATATTTTTTTTTTGAAAAGATTATTTTATCATCAATTATATTGGCTATTAAGAGTGCTGGCTTTAGGCTATGAGTGCGCTTATGGAATATAATCCCAAGGCTACTTTTTAATTCTGAGATTTTGTGATAGTACTGAATTTGGAATTTCTCTAATATATTTTGATTCTTTTTTCAGTAACGAAATGCTCTAACCTTTATAGAAATAATAATTAGTACAATGTAGTTTAATTACCAAATGAAAATATTTTTTCTTTTAAAAATGTTACATAAAATAAAACCATAACTTTTTATGACTTATAAAAAAATTAAACAAAAACAATCTGAAGAACAAATTAAAAAAACAAAATTTATTTCCTACATTGTTTAAGCCCGAGAAGGGGCAGATATTAAGTTATTTCATTCAATTAATTCTACATTTAATGTTAAATTTTTGTAACAAATTAGTTAAGCCAATTGAAGATTAAAAAATAAAAGTAAAATTCATACAATATAATACTTAAAACACCATAAAAAAATAGATTTCGTTCAAATGAAATCGAAATAAATTTTAGACTTCTTCCATTTTTTATTGAAAATATTTGTATTGCAGATTTTGTATTATGTTTATGACAATTGTGCATAAAATGATAAGATGCATGCAAAATACAAAACTTAAAAAAATGTCTAAGATTTATTTCGATTTCATTTGAACAGAATCTATTTTTTTTAGGGTGTTTTAAGTATCATATTGTATGAATTTTATTTTTATTTTTTAATCTTCAATTGGCTTAACTAATTTGTAACGATTGTTTAAAGTTAATCAACTACATTGATGTGTAATGAAAATGTGATCGCAGAAATATAGAA
The DNA here is from genome assembly GCA_963932465.1 of Maratus speciosus. Classification (NCBI taxonomy): domain Eukaryota; kingdom Metazoa; phylum Arthropoda; class Arachnida; order Araneae; family Salticidae; genus Maratus; species Maratus speciosus. Next base: position 550,625,627 of record OZ010790.1, on the reverse strand, counting down.
ACATTCATGGATCATATCAGAAAATATACAAATTGTCTGAAAATGACAGACAGAAGACAAAAGTAGTGTCCAGGTAAAATACAGTAGACGAACTGTCGGTCTCTGAGTGATAGTCAGCTGAGAAAATCCCCTCACTCCAACCCACTCCTAGAAACCTGCATCGGGTCATGTAACCCGATTAAAGAAGAAAAAAAAAAAATTAGAATATTTTTTTCATGATTCAGTTCTGGTTTGAGTATTTCGTCGGTTTCGGTTTGAAATGTGACGGATTTTTTTCTTTTTTGCCGTGTTCGGGTTGATTTTAAATGGGATATTCGGGTTTGGGTCGGGTACAACCCAATTCGAGCAGCGCAATACTCTTTGGCGAATATATTTTACAGATATAACTGTCTAGATTTTCGGGTACTACTTGGTTATGCCGTCGACCAAAAATCTATCGCCAAACTATAAGATTAAATGCCAATAATGGTTGATCGTAAATGTCACATTCACTTGACTTTAAGCAAGTTACACGTGTTTACGTCATCAAGTGATTTTTATTTCGACATTTTATTTGTATTTTTATTAATGTTGTACTAATTTATTTGTTCTTTAGTTATTCAAAATAAAAATTATGTCAATTTGTATAATTTGGCGATTTATATAATTTGGCGAAATTGGTCGACGGGATAACTAAGTAGTACCGATTTTCGTACAAATCGGCCGACGTATTGTTATTTAATCCTTTTAAAATCATTTTGCGACCGATTCTATAGGAAAAATCTTCAAGGAAATATGACAGAATATAAGGAATATGCATTGCAGCTATATAATCAAATTTTAGTGGCTCAGAGGTAACATTTCCAATTTCAAAATGGAGTGTCCGGTGTATGAATCCTGCTGATTCTATTGTGTAAGCAAGTTATCTGAATCTCAGAAAGTCGAAAATGTTCGGAACGTCGAGTGGAGTCATTTCAATTTTTATTGTTTTTATTTTAATGCTTTATTCTGTGTATATGTGGATTTTTGTTAATTAGTTTCGGTTTCTTCTTTTGCTTATAATTTTTTTTTTCCCATTTTTGCGTGCAAAAAGGGAAAATTGAAAACAATCTGCTTCATCGAATAATATTTACAGATTTTGAAAATACGTCTCACTGAAATAACCTAATTCTCTTTTCGTTAGCGCTAACTTAATATTTTCGGTCCTTATAACTCTTTTGGCTTAATTATGGTGCAGATTGAGATATATCTAACGACACCTTCCGATCGTCTGGATATTTAGTCTTTAATGTGTGTGTGTGGAGGGGGGGGGTATAACTTATAACGTTGTCAGCCGTATTAATTTTCTTATGACATTTTTGTGTTTAGGATGTTAAAAGAAATACTTTGGTGCAAAGTGGTGATGTATTTCGATTTGCATTTATCACATTTTGTAAAAGTATGGATGGGGAGGGGGGGGGGGGACAATTAAACTTCCTTATAATTTTTTGATGTTTAGTGCGCAAAACCTAATATTTTGGCTCAAAAGGCAATGTATGGGATGGAAATGGACATTAATTTCCCCTTCCCCGCATTTAATTTCCTTACAACTTTTTTGGATTTAGGTAAAACTCAGTACTTTGGTACAAACTATTGATTTAGAATCGCATTTTCAAAAGTGAGAGTGAGGCAGTTTAATGAAAATAAGAATAATGCACCGTGTGAATTATTCTTATTTTCACTGAAGAAACGGCACGAAAAAGTGATATAATACTAAGTCGGCTTTTTATTCTTCATTACAATTCAATCTTCGGTTGATATAAAATATAATCTTGTTGCAGAAAAAATATCTAATTGATCCATGTTATCTAGAGGTGGTCGTATAAAATTTTTAAAAAATGTAACTTTTTGAGAATTAATGGGAGCGCTATTTTTTATTAACATAACCTTATTTCAAAAATTTTGGCAAAACATTGCCAACTTATCTCAAAGACGTAAAGCATTAAAGCGTGTTTCAACTTTTTGGAACACCCTGTTTATGACGCATAATTATCTTTTCCTTTATGGAAAATCTGATTTGTTGATGGTGAGTTGACTAACATATAATTTACGCATTTCCATCATACCTCAATACTTTGTTCCCTTTCAGGGGCAGCGTTGGCATTTGCCAACGCTATGTTCTATTTTCTTTTCTTTTCTTTTTTTTTTTTTATTTGGCTAAACGGCCAAGTGTTGTTTAAGGGAACGTCCATTCATTAGGGGAGAGTGTTGTACCTTGGGACATTGACAATTTCTAATAAACTATTGGCAACAGTTATCTTTTGTGTAGTTCTAATAGTGACCTAAAACCAACAGATCTCATCATAATAACAGACAACATCAGAAGCATCGAATTTTAACAGCTAGGTGAAAAAAATAAGTTTCATTAGTCCAAAGTAAATATTTTCCTAGATTCTAACTTCATTTTTTTCCTATGTATTTCTAGAACAAGTCAACTGCAATTTATTTTTTTATAAAAGAGAAGATTTTTAAATGTTTTGGGTATGAGAAAACAATGCTAGTTCTTCTAGATTTACCGCCATTTTGATTTTATTTAAACCGTGTGGTGATTGTACTTCGGGACAGTAAAATATGTTGTACTTTGGGACATGTCCAATGGTACAAGAAATACGTGGTTCGTAATAATTTGGATAAATAAAAGTATTTTTATTACTTATTTTACAGAAAAATTCACAAATCATATGAAATGCAATAAATAAAACAACTCAACTTTATTTTGGATCTTGAACTTGAGTTTCATTCTCTATTTCCTTGAAAAAAAAAAAGGTTTTGTTTGTTGGCATAAAATTAGTTATTGTTATTGTACAAAATATTGTATTAGTTATTGTACAAAATTATTGATGAGTTATATGCCTAATCCCTGAATTATGCAGTATGTCCCAAGGTACAACAAGATGTTGTACCTCGGGACAGTTTGCCTTCCCTACTTTAAATGAATGGCATTTTTTTATTTTCAAATTGTCTGAATTTCTAAAATTATATTATAGAGAAATATGTTGGCGTATTGAAATGTTGCCTTTAAATTTTAAATCTGATTATAATCATAGAAGTAAAAAATTAAAATGTGAAAATTGTCCCAAGGTACAACACTCTCCCCTACTCTTGTGACAATTAGAGCAATTTTTCACAAATACTTGCGATTATTTCATTATAAAATATATTTAAGATAAAAATTGACATAACCAATTAAATATCATTGTGTTCCACTCTCGTAATATATATCTAATTGGCAACAAAAAGTATTTTATTTGTTTATATATTAAATCAAAATTTTGTTACTCTTGTGACACTGTGGTCACAAGAGTAACAAAATTTTTATTTATTATATAGACAAGCAAAGTGCTTTTCATTTCAAATTAGATGTATATTAAATGAGTGGAGCACAGTATTATTTCACTGGTTATATCACTTTTATCTTAACTATATTTTATGATAAAATAATTGGAAGTATTTGTAAAAAACCACTCGAATGGTATCAGTGGCGTACGCAGGATTTTATTTCGGGGGGGGGGGGGGGCTGACTTAAATTTTCATAATGTTCTAAATCTTGCGAAACACGTTGAATTTTGTTATAAACAGAAATCATTTTTGTCAATAAGGCCGTAGTCAGAGGTGGGGGGGGGGGGGGGAGGAGGAAGGAGAGGATCAGGGGAGACTTTGTTCCGAATTTTTCGAAAATTTGAAAAATTCGGTCATCAGTCCGAAAATTCGGACTTAAAAAAATGACGCGATTTTTGACAAATGGTCGCCGAAAAAAATCAATTTCGTCAATCGTTCGCAAAAAAAAAATCTCTAAGATCACGGAAAAAACCGGAATTTTGTCATAGGGCACGGATAAAATGCGAAGTTTGTCAAAGGATCGCGAAAAAAAAGTCAAATTTCGTCAAATTATCCCAGAGGAAACGCTAATTTCGTCAAATGAGCACAGAAAAAACCCGAATGTCGTCAGAAGGCCGCAGAAATAACGCGAATTTCATCAAAAAGTCGCGGAAAAAACGCGAATTTCGAAAAAAAGATCGCTAAAAAGATGCATTCCGTCAAAGGGCTGCGAAAAAGAAGCTAATTTCGTAAAGGATCGCAAAATACGCGAATTTCGTCGAAGAGACACGGAAAAACGGGAATTTCGTTAAAAGGCCCCAGAAAAACGCAAATTTCATCAAAAAGGCGAGAAAAGCGCAAATTTCGTTAAAAAGCCACGGAAAAACTCAAATTTCGAAGATGGATTGCGAAAAAAAACGTGAATTTCGTCAAATGACCAGAGAAAAAACGCGAATTTCATCAAAGGGCCACAGAAAAAACGCAAATTTCGAAAAAGTATCGCTAAAAAAACACGTATTCCGTCAAAGGGAAACGGAAAAAACGTGAATTTTGTCAAAGGGGCACAGAAAAACGTGAATTTCGTCAAAAGGCCGCAAAAAAAGCAAATTTCATCAAAAAAGACAAGAAAAGGACGCAAATTTCGTCAAAAAGCCGGGGTCAAAACGCAAATTTCGACAAAGGATTGCATAAAAAACGCAAATTTCGGCAAATGACCACATAAAAAACGCGAATTTCGACAAAGGATCGCTAAACATACACGCATTCCATCAAAGAGAAGCGGAAAAAACGCAAATTTCGTTAAAGGATCACAAAAAAAGAAAGAGCAGGGTCAAAAAGAAGGCTCACAGAAAAACGTGAATTTCGTCAAAAGGCTGCGGAAAAAAGCGCATTTCGTCAAAAAGCCGCAAAAAAAAGCCACTAATTTCGTCAAAAACCCCCGGAATAAAGAAAATTTTGACAAAGGATCTCCAAAAAACGCGAATTTCTTCAAAGGGCCGCAGAAAAAAATGCGAATTTCATTAAAAGGCCGCGGAAAAACGCGGCGAAAAAAGATCGCTAAAAACACGCATATTCCGTCAAAGGGCTGCGATAAAAAGGCTAATTTCGAAAAGGATCGCAAAGAAATGCAAATTTCGTCAAAGGGACAGGGAAAAAAGTGAATTTCGTTAAATGCCGCAGAAAACGCAAATTTCATCAAAAAAAAAAACAGAAAAAAACACGAATTTCGTCAAAAATCGGCGGAAAAAACGCAAATTTTGACGAAGGATTGCGTAAAAAACGCGAATTTTTGCAAATAACAACAGAAAAAACGCAAATTTCCTCAAAGGGCCGCAGAAAAAACGCAAATTTTGACAAAGGATTGCTCAAAAACACGCATTCCGTCAAAGGGAAGCGGAAAAAACGCGCATTTCGTTAAAGGATCGCAAAAAAAGAAAAAGAAAGATCACAAAGAAGGGCCACAGAAAAACGCGAATTTCGGCAAAAGACTGCGGAAAGATGCGAATTTCGTCAAACAGCAGCGAAAAGACAAAAAAACGCGACCATTTTTGTCAAAGTGCCAACGCGAATTTCATCAAAAAGACGAGAAAAAAAGGGAATTTTGTCAAAAAGCAGCGGAAAAAATCTCGAATTTCATCAAAAACTCTCGGAAAAACGCAAATTTCGTCAAAAAGCTGCGGAAAAAACACGAATTTCGACAAAGGATCACGAAGAAAACGCGAATTTCGTCAAAGGGTCGCAGATAAATGCTAATTTCGTCAAAAGATCGCTGGAAAATGCAAATTTCGTCAAAGCGTCGTGATAAAAACCTGAATTTCATCAAAGGATCGCGTTAAAACACATACAAATATCTGTGTTTATTATTATATGTATAGTTTTTAAACTGAAATAATATACTGAACTAACTTTTTAGAAATCTGGTTAACCCGAACCCAACTTGCAGGAATCTACACTCAGCCTGAAATTGATCTGAAATGAAAACAGACTTAACCCAAACTACAACAAAAATAATTAGCAGCAGGAAGTGATTTCCCCTCCTTCCCCCCTCTGCTGTAACCTTTCAGAAAATTTGCTGTGAATTTCAGAATTTTTTTTTTACTCAGAATCAAATCTGGTAGGAAAGGGAGAGGGCACGGGTCGGATCCTCAGACCGTCCCACATCGAAATATGTTAAAAAGTGTTGCTGGGGGGGGTTTATATACTTTCATTTAAAAGAAAGTCGTTATAACTTAAAATCTATAAAATTGTTCTTCCAACCCCCGAAACTAATTTCTGGCTACGGTTCTTGTTTAACAATAAATTAAAATTGTAAAAAACACAAAATATTTTTTGTATACACAAAATATTTTTATACACATATATAAAATAAAGACTTTGTTTATTATTTGTCCATTGCACAAGTAATAATAAGGACTTTAAACCGTTCCAGATGAAAAATACTGGCTGCAAAGTTAAGACAAAATAGGAAGATAAATTGGGGGGGCGGGGGGGGGACGTTACCCAACTCCAAAGATGTCTTTGCAGTCAAACAATAAGTCACTGTGTATCTTACAGATACGAGGAAGTAATCGAATGTTAAAAACAAAAGTTAATGAATATCATTCACAGTCAGCTCTTCCGCGCATATACATAGCCAAAATTCTGAAAAGATTAGCTAAGGTGTCACTATGCACAAATATGGGACTAACAAGAAAGACAAGTTCGATGCATGACAAATATATGTATAATTGAATTGATCTAAAAAGTGAGAGGTAAATTTTTTTTACCATTTAACTCCGACCATTTTGGCAGGTAAAAGAGGTTTAGTCCCTTCAACCCGCCGCACCCCCATATTTCGGTGTGGCATGGAGATGCGACTGAAAAATGAAAGTTAATAAGCTAATTTTACAGTCAACTCTTCCGCAGCGGATTTCCGATTTAGCCGAAATCGACTTCAGATTAGCTGTGGCGTTACTGTGCATTAACATACTTCCGCATTGACAATCTTGGCGCCCGCCGACTATGAGAGAAATTAAAAAAATCCTTAAATTAAACTGCTTTTAGATTTGTCGAATTTATTTGTAGGTCTCTTGAACTGAGCATATATGTTTTCATTTATCGAGTAAAACAGGGATGGAGTTATTTTCCAGTCATTTGAAAATGGATTTTGTGGTCTCAAGTAAATTTGGTCGCAGGACTCAGGAGGATATTGGATTAACGAGAAAAACAAATTCTTGGCATGCCAGAAAATAAAACAAATTTATCTGAAAAAGAAGGAATATCAGCCCTTTTTTCATTTCACTGCGATCTCTTCAGAGATGGAAAGGAGCTGTAACTTCATAAGCCCCGTCCCCATAGACTCTTTTGGTTTATGCTGGGGCATCACTGTGCACTAATATATAAGACTAACCAGAATAGCTGCGTCGCAGAAGAAAAAATTAAAAATTAATCTCAAAAGAAAGAAAAAAAAACAGGAGGTTTTTTTTTTTTCATTTCATTTTTGATTATTTCGAAAGGGGACCTGTAACCCCATCAGCCCCTCCCCCTCATTGGGTATATTGTGGTGTAACTGTGCGCGGATATGAGACTAGCTAGAACGTCTAGTTCGTTGTATTGCAGAAAACAATTGCATTACAAATTTATCTCAAACAAAAAGAAAAATATTAGCACTTTTTTCATTTGATTTTCGACTATTTTGGGAGGGGGCTGTAACCCCATCACCCCCTTTCTACTTCTTTGGGTATAATGTGGTGTCACTGTGCACTAATACGGAACTAAAGAGAAGAGAGCGGCTAGTCTGTTGAATGATAGGAGAAAAAAAATAAATTTATCTCAAACAGAAAGAAAAAGAGCAATATTTTTAAATTTCACTTTCGACTATTTCGGGAGGAGGGGGCTCTAATTCCATAAGCCCCCTCCCCATCTTTGGGTATGCTGTGATGTCAATGTGGACTAATATGCTGTTAACGAGAATGGCTATTTCGCTGTATGGTAGAAGAAAAATTACAAATTTATCTCAAACAAGAAGAAAAAAAAATCAACCTTTTTCTCATTTCATTTTCTACTATTTAGGAAGGGTGCACCCCATTAGCCCCTTTCACCTCTTTGGGTATAATGTGGTGTCACTGTGCACTAGTATGGAAACAAAGAGAAGAGAGCGGCTAGTCTGTTGAATGATAGGAGAAAAAAAAATACAAATTTATCTCATACAGAAAGAAAAATATCAACACTTTTTCATTTCATGTTCGATTTTTTGGGAAAGGGCTGCAACTGCATTAGCCCCCTTCTACCTTTTTGGGTATAATGTTGTGTCACTGTACACTAATATGGAACTCCAGCAAAAGGAGCGGCTAGTCTGTTAAATGATAGGGGAGAAAATGTAAATTTATCTCAAATAGACAGAAAAAAATCAGCGCTATTTTTTCATTTCATTTTCGACTATTTCGAGAGGAGGGGGCTTCCATCAGTCCCCTCCCCATCTTTGGGTATGCTGTGATATCAATGTGGACTAATATGGTGTTAACGAGAATGGCTATTTTGCTGTATGACAGAAGAAAAAATTACAGATTTATCTTAAAAAAGTAAGGAAAAAACACTTTTTCATTTAATTTTTCGACCGACTATTTCTGGTTGAGGGGGGGGGGGGGCTGTAACCTCATCAACCCCCTTTCTCTTCTTTGGTGTCAATATGGACTAATATGGAACTAAAGAGAAGGAAGCGCATAGTCTGTTGAACAATAGGGGAAAAATGCAATTTTATTTTAAACAGAGAGAAAAAATTTAGCACTATTTTTTCATTTCATTTTCGACCATTTCGAGAGGAGGGGGCTGAAATTCCATCAGCCCCCTAACTAATATAACCTCGACTAATATGGTGTTAATGAGTTTGGCTATTCTGCTGTATGGCAGAAGAAAAAAATACAGATTTATCTTAAAAAGTAAGGAAAAAACACTTTTTTAATCAATTTTTCGACTATTTCGGGAGGAGGAGGGGGGGGGGGGGCTATAACCCCGCCAGCTCCCTTTCTCTTCTTTGTTGTCAATGTGGACTAATATGACACTAATGAGAATGGCTATCCCACTGTATGATTGAAAAAAATTAAAAAAATTTCCAAAAAAGAAAGACGAAAAATCAGCATTTTTTCATATCATTTTCGAAAATTTCGGGGTGGGGGCTGTAGCCCCATCAGCCCCCCCCCCCCGCCTTGGGTACGCCCATGAATGGTATGGTCACAAGAGTAACAGTGGACGTTTTCTTAATTGCAAATACCGTTTATTATTATTCATTTTACTTCCATTTACTAATAAAAGATGGCAGCACTATAATAAATGGACATTTAACTGAGAATAAAACATGGAAAATTCACCATTTTTAATCCATTTAAAAATTTTGCAAAATAAAATCGAAAACATACTTCTTTTACTAATAGCCTACGTATTATTTTTCTTCATGCATATGATGCTCCAGGTATGCAATTACAACCCAATAATGAGTAATTAAAATAATAAAACTTTGTAAAAAATCACCATAAAATTAAAACAAAACACAGGACGCGTTTCGAGCTAAAAACATAACAGCTCGTCATCAGCTAAGCAACGCGTCCTTCGAAACGCGTCCTGTGTTTTGTTTTAATTTTATGGTGATTTTTTACAAAGTTTTATTATTTTAATTGCTTCATATCGCCAGTTTTCGGTGCTGTTTCGCCAATAAGGAGTATTTATGTACTCCATTTTAGTATTTTTTCGAGTAGTTATTGCTTTGCCAACACCGCCCACTAGATCCTTACACTGAAACGAATGCAGTAATTTTGCACTTCATTTTGGGGAAGTTCATTGCTCCTTGAGGCTTGCAACTGTGTTTTGTTTACATAGCAAGAGAAAAAAGGGATGGCTAAATACTTTTGAATTATTAAAATTATTATTGAATATTATAATTATTGTTGAATTACTAGCTAACTCGCCCGGCGTTACCCGGGTACGTCAAAAACAGCCCGAATTGCAAAAAAGCTCTGAAAATCACAATAAGATATCACAAAAAAATTTTAAATGGCTGCACAGATTTCAAAAAGAGAGAGAGAAAAAAAAATATATATATTGTGTTCGAAGACTGAAAGTTGGTTCCTTTCACTAATGTGGAAAAATGGTAGGAAATAGCTAAAATGCACTAAAAATCACATATAAAATTCCCGAAAAATTCGAAAATTACTATACGAAATCCGAATAAACTTTATTGAAATGAGGGCAGAAATTACTTTAGTATTATAGGTCAAAAATGGAATGTCAAAAAATTGCACCAGATGGCGATGAAACGTAAAAATCGAGTTAAAAATCGCAAAAAGTTCAAAAATCACGAAAGTCAAAATTTACTACAGGGTGGCTACTAAATACTGTTACAAATATTCAGTCATTTTATTTTACAAATATATAATAGAAAATGAGAACTACACTAATATGATGAACATCAGAGATGAAAGTTTACAGGGAAAAAATTTTACTCCAATTGATCGCCATCTTTATCGATTACCATATATAATCTCTTAAGCCATTGTCAGACTGCGGCACGAATCATTTTAAGAGGTAGCCGTTACCATTCACGCAATATGGAAGCTTTGTGAGAGTCCAAACTTCTGTGTTTGTTGCTGTTTACTTTAGCCTCTAAAATCCCCCAGACGCAATAATCTAAAGGATCTAGATCCGGTGAAGAAGGTGGCCAATCTCCTTGCATGATGAAGTTTGGATAATTGACAGGGAGCCAAGCCCATGTTGATTTAGCTCGGTGCTCTTGCTGAAATGCCCAATTCTGTTTGGGATACAACCTTTCAACTTGTGGGAATAAATGTGTAGCCAATATATCCTGTTTGTAATATTAGCATTGATTTTTATCCCTTTATCGATGAACTTCAAAGGCAATTTTCCATTGTTTGACACTGCAGCCCAAACCATAACAGAATTCTTGTTCTGAAAGCGTTTAACAGTTCGAAAGGTTTCAGGTATATCCCCGAGGGTTGCTGAATATACGATATCATTTTTAGCATTAACACTGTTTAGTGCAAAATAGCTTCCCATCTGAAAATTTTATTCTGTCAACACTTTTCCTACCGTGCCGCTTCATCAGTTTCTTCCTCCTTTGTAATGTTTTTATTCTTTGTGCAGCAGTCAAACCTTGAATTTTTCTTTTGCGATAAGGGACATAACCCGGATCTTCATTTATAATAACTTGCATAGTTCTGCGACACGCGTTCTCTTCTGCAGCCATTTTATTTGCAGAACGTTGTGGATTTCTTCACACCTTTTCACGAATTTTTTTGATGCGCTCTATTGTGCGAACTGAGTGTAGACTTCCAGGTCTAGGTCGATCTTTACCTAGCTATTAGTATCCAATAATCAATTATAGTTCTATATATAAATGTTCCATTAAAATCAAGGCATTTTAATTGCTTAAAGTTTTCACTAGCGGAAAATCTGCGATCAAAGAGCGTTTAATCATCATTCTTTTGGCTTCCATCATTAAAATAATTTTAAATATTTGCTTTATAACAAAATTCGTCTGCACTAATAGAAGATTGCCGAACGTTAAAATAGAGAAATAAATTGTTTTACCAAACGATTAAAATTAATTAGTATTTTTTGGAGTGTCACAGTATTTAGTAGCCACCCTGTATAATTCGATAAAAGTTTTAAATCTAATTCCTTTGGCCTGCGGGCTCTCTTACAATTTATGTGTGGGAAAGCATGCTAAGCATTGTACACTATATGGCCAAAGGTGACCGGTCACTTGCGATTTTAGACGTTTTCTTAAATATCTAGATAAATATATGAGGAATTATCTTGAAACTCCAGGTGTGTAAACAGAATAGTACAGGTCATATATTTCAGTTAAGATTTTTTCCCGAAACCCCATAGGAAACCGTCAACAAATTGAAAAAGAACGAATATCTTTTGGATAACCCTGTAAAAACTAACGTAACAAAATAATTCAACACAGTAGCTTATGATTAAGTGTCTTATTGCAATAAACTGTGTTCATTTTTATGAAAATAGCATGTATATTCGCAGAGAAAAAGTTTTTATAAAAAAGAGTAAAAAATTTTGCCAAGTTTTTTGCTTATAATTTGTAGAGTTCTTAATATAAAAAAAAAGTTCTTTTCTGAAAATATGACAAACAATATTGTACACAATACCCTGCAATCAGAATTAAAAAATAATGAAAATTGGATGAAAAATGTGCAGGTTTACTAAAACATGTCTCACTGCGCATGCGCGAATGTAATCAAAATATAATGTGCATAATGTATTAGCTACGTGTATAGAGCAACTTTTTTGACAGTCTCAAAATCATAGCTTGAAAATTCTGAAAATATTCGTTGATAGAATAAGCTCGAAATCCGTTGTTCCCAAGAGGAAGGAAGCAAAAAGATGAGGGATTGTATCCAAATGCAGTAGTACGTGCAATGTTGTATATGCTATATTGGCACTAATTAATGGATATGTGGATACAACCCCTCATCTTTTTGCTTCATTTTGGGAACAACGGATTTCGAGCTTATTCTATCAACGAATATTTTCAGAATTTTCAAGCTATGATTTTGAGACTTTCACAAAAGTTGCTCTATACACTTAGCTAATACATTATGCACATTATATTTTGATTGCATTCGCGCATGCGCAGTGAAGCCTTTTTTAGTAAACCTGCTCATTTTTCATCCAATTTTTATTATTTTTTAGTTCTGATTGCAGGGTATTGTGTACAATGTTGTTTGTCATATTTTCTGAAAAGAACTTTTTTTTACATTAAGAACTCTACAAATTATAAGCAAAAACTTGAGCAAATTTTGGGACTCTTTTTATAAAAACTTTAATTTCTCTACGAATATACATGCTATTCTCATAAAAATGAACACAGTTTATTGCAATAAGGCACTTAATCATAATCTACTATGTTGAACGCTTTTGCTACGTTAGTTTTTACAGGGTTATCCAAAAGATATATTCGTTCTTTTTTAATTTGTTGTCCGTCCCCTATGGGGGTTTCGGGAAAAAATCTTAACGGAAATATATGACCTGTACTATTCTGCTTATACACCTGGAGTTTCAAGATAATTCCCTATGTATTTTTCTAGATATTCAAGAAAACGTCTAAAATCGCAAGAGACCGGTCACCTTTGGCCATATAGTGTATCATGTTACTTTGATTCGTAATTTAGTTTACTTGGATTCCCTTAAATATAATTAATATTACCCCTTAAGTTAATATTAGTTTTTATTGTATTAAAATATTTCAATTTGTTGATTTTCTGTAAGCAAGTAATCCCTAGTTTACAATGGAAGTCTATGGGAATTTGGCGAAATATTAGAGATATCACCAAGTTGGTGTCACTTTTAGCGACTAATTTTGGTCGCCAAATTTGGCGATATATAGCCAAGATGGCGACAAACCTGGCGATATTTGGCGACAGAATTGTGTCCCCCTACGGTAACCCCCTTATTGGTATGGAGATGCATTAAATGCTGTTCAATAATCGCATAAAAATTCGCTAAAATATCAAAAATCGCTGTACGAATTTCGAAATTTTTTTTTTTTTGAAAAGAGAATAAAATTTACTATATTGGGTTAAGAGAAAGAAGCCGTATTCTTCTCACTAATGTGAAAAAATCGCCTCGAAGCTTAAAAAAGTGCTAAAATCGCATAAGAGATTAAATAAAAAAAAAATCTAATAAAAAAAATCGAAAATTGGGCTTCGAGAAGCAAAACTTCATATATAGATGTACCTTTTCTCCAAATTTTGTAGCTCTACGTGCAGCGGTCTCTTCAGAACACCGCCGACACACTCACAAACTCACACACAAACTTCTTTCCTTATTATTATAGAAGATTTGAATTGTTAAAAAACTGAAATATCCAATTTCTGATGAAACCCATTTGAAAAATGCCGATCATTTTCTAGTAAAATGTAAACCAAGATGATGAGCATTTTGCAGCACAAAAGTTAAGCCGCATTTTACAAGAATAATGTGCCAGATATGCAATGTTGGACTGTGTCTGAGGAAAAATAATTCCAAATGTTTTGAAAATTTTCATTCAAAATAACTTAAACGAATTCGTACAGTTTCTACATTTTTATATTCATTTTCTGTTTCTAAATATTGATATTTATGATCTTCAATTTAATTATTTTTATGTGTGTGTGTTCGTGTGAAATTTTTTCTTAAAATATGTAACGAAATTTCATCTATAATTAGTATTTGTATTGATAGTAGATGTGATTAGTAACAGTAGTGATTCTCCATATTATTTTATAGCATTAGAATTCCGCGTCTATTGTAATAGTGTCCACTTATTATTATTATTATTATTATTTGCTTTGAAATGCATATTTTTATCATATAAGTGCTATTTCCTTTTCTTTATCCAAAAAATAAATAATTAATATAATAAATATGCTTAAGTGCTATTTTATATTCTTTATCCACAAAATCTCATAGATAACACAGGGCTGCGATGAAAAAAATACAAGAGAATTGATAGAAGAACTTAATGTATTTTTTGGTGCTAAATTTTTAAAAAAAATAATGAAAAAATTCTATCACGTCACGTTTTTTTGAAAAATTCAATTTTACTTGGATTTTTATGAAAATTTCATCGGACATGTTCCTCATGCTTAAAGTACCAATGTTTCATTTGCGAGTGGGACAGACGTGATCAGACTGAACGTTTGGTCAAAAAAGAATGGCCTGAAGGACAAAATCATTAAACAGGCCCAAAGAACATGATTCCTAACGGCTTAGTTAAGCCAAAAATTGTATTGTTCCAAAAGATTGTTTCAAATACCTGTGCAAAAAATTTCCAGGTTTATCCGAAGCCAAATTGCAAGAGAAAATTTTTGTTGGTCCAGATATCCGAAAGCTTGTGAAGGATAAAGAATTTGAGAGTAGAAGGACAACAAAAGAAAAAGAAGCTACAGTTGCCTTCAAAGATGTCGTCAGTAAATTTCTGTGCAATTACGAGTATTCTGACTATAAACCAATTGTAATGAATATGCTGGAAATTTTTCAAGCGTTGGGTTGCTCCATGAGTGTCAAAATACATTGCTTTCACTCACATGTGGACTTTACCGCGAAAATTTAGGATCAGTCAGCGAAGAAGAGGGTGAAAAGTTCCATCAAGACATCGAATATTTGGAACGCAAATATCAAGGAAGACGGGACAAGAATTTTCTAGACGACTACTGTTGGATAGTAACACGAGATAGGCCTGATATTGAACATAAAAGAAGAACGTCAAAAAGAAGTTTCAAAGAAAAAAAGTACGTACTTAAAAATATTTTTTTTTTTTCTTTGCTTAGTATAAAATTTGTTTGAAACTTTCATGTACACATACGTAATATTTGCTTCTCTTAGTTAATCGTATATTTTATGTACGTTACCTTAATAAAAACAAATTAAAATTGTATGTTGATGATTTTTTTTTCTAGAAACTGCACCATAATTTGACGTAAATAGTTTAAACTCAAGGGAACTTTTTGTTTTTCTCTCGACCAGAAGCGGCTCGTGCCGTCTGACAAAAGTGATTTTCATACGTATAAAAAATAATCGCTTGTTGAAAAATCAATTACCCTTTCCAAGAATCTATTATTTTACATAGATTTAAATGGATATAAACCACTGTTGCCAGATAGTATATGCAAAATTGTTCGAGAGAATTCCTTTTCAAATAAGATTTTAGCAAGTATATTGATATCGATTTTACAAAAAATTCTGACGTGATGGGAAAAAATGGAGGTCATTTTTGAAATCAGCACACCAAATAATATAAAAATCAGCGAAAACTTTTCTTTTGTATTTTTCAAAAACTTCAATTTCGTAGACCTGTGTAATTAGTATAATAAAAATGCTGGATAATCAAAAAATTAAAAATTTCTTAGAAAAAATATTAATTTTTGAATGCATAGCATATTTAATTATTCTTACAGTCTTTTTCTGTTTATTTCCAACATTTTGTATGTTTTTAATACTTAGAATAAATGTCTTCTTTTAAATATGATCTTGGGCTCTAGAGGGGCAGTGTTGGCAAATCCCAACAGCACCCGCACAAATATGTGATGCCTACAAATTTTTCTTCAATGCATAATGTATGTTATTAGACTGCTAAGACTACATAAAGACCATTTTTATGTAAAATGTTGATACACTTAATATAGCGCCCCTCAAAGGGTTTTAAAGGTACAGTTGGCCAAGAAAAAAGAAGAGAGAATAGTCCATATATGTTCTAATCACCAAATTGCAGAAGAAGAAAGGAAAATAGCAAGTTGATTGGAAATTATGTCTTCTTTCAATTTATGTTTGAATAAAAAAGAAAAGTGCCCAGTTAAACGGATGGCATTGAGCTCTCAGGATATTCACACTAATTGTATATTATACTCTTATTTCAAAGAATAATGCCCCTCAAAAAATAAATGAAAGGGGATTAGCCCCGTTTCCCCCTTTATACTTAACCAATGAACCTCCAAATCTAATCAGGGAAGCTCCTTAACATAATAAATCGGTATACCAAATTGGAGCAAATCGAATAATTCTGCATGAAAAACCCATTTATCTAAATTAAGGGGGGTGGAATAGCCCCCCTTTCCCACCTTTATCCTTAATCAATGAACCCCCAAAACTAATCAGATAAGCTCCTTAACATAATAAACCGATATACCAAATTTGGAGCAAGTAGAATAATTCTGCATGAAAAACCCATTTATCTAAATTAAGGGGGGTGGACTAACCCCCTTTTCCCCCCTTTATCCTTAACAAATGAACACCCAAAACTAATAGCACTTTATCAGAATGAACCTAGAAAATTTTTTTGAAGCAAATCCGATGTTTCTATCAAGAGTTATCGCGTTACGCACGTACATACGTTCATATGTACATACGTACATACAGATCCGGCGGGCACATTAGCTCTCAGGCCTGTGAGCTAAAAAAGGTTTGGGGGGGGGGTGATCATAGAGAAATTATAACAAACTTTGAAATTTTTAATACGAACACCAATTTCGACATCATTTGAATTTTCTTTTATAAAAATGTCCCCTAGTATACGAAACGCGAAGTCATTCGGTGAAGTAGTTCTGGAATTATGCAGATTTAAAACTTCGAACTTCGAATGTTAAATTCAGTTTTAATAGTTCTAAAGCAAGTTGCAATGCGTGTAGCTTTTTAAGCATAATTCAAAAACTACTTGGTGGAATGAGCTATAATTTTGAATTTATATATTTGAAGCTACTAGAAATCGATTTCAATTAAAAATTTTATAGGTTAATACAATTCTCTTTCGAATATTAAATAACAAATATTCAAAATAGGAAATTAAATATTTTAAAAAGTTTTGTAACCTATAAAATTTTTTTAAAGAAATCCTTTTTTAAAAGCTTCAAATAGGTGATTCCAAAATTACAGTTCATTCCACCAAGAACTTTTTGAGTTATGCATAAACACGCATTGCAGTTTGTTTTGCAACTGTTAAAAATGAATTTAACATTAGTAATTCTGGGTTTCAAGTGCTACGCAGAAATACAATTGCTGCGCATATCTGATCAGAAGTGACGTTTTCCCTTAAATTTACTCCAAACCTGCGCTAAAACGTACTTCAGGCATGAGATTCTTCCGCGGATCCGCGATTTTCCGCTTTTTTGCCGTTTCTCGCAAGGATGATTTGTTCCGAAATTTAAAAAAAAATGGGTTATCAATCTGAAAATTCGGAAAAAAAAAATATATATATAACGAATTTCGACAAATGGTAACGAAAAAACAGTTTCATATATCGTTCGCACAAAAAATAGCTAATTTCCCAAAGGAGGAAAAAACGCGACTTTCGTCAAAAGGCTGCGGAAAAATAGAAACTTTCATCAACGGATAGCGAATTTACTTAAAAGGACGCTGAAAAATGCGAGTTTTTGTCAAGAGATCTTGGAAAACAAGTGGGTAAGTGTGATCAAAGATCGCACAGAGGGTTTCGTTTAATATTCCTTTTAAAACGCTTTATCCTTTTGCAAAATCTATTAGCTCCACATAAACCAGGGGGCGCACTCTATTCTAAACAAACCTCTATCCGATCGATACTCCGTTTTACAAACTATCCGTAGATATATTAGTCGAGGGAATCGGGCCCATAGCACCCGAGATAGGTAGGCGCCTCCTGGCGGTAAAAATTAGAACTAAAACATGTACGGCTGAGCTGCATAATATGAAAGAGTGGTCAAAGGAGTGTCGGTAAAAGTTAAAAAAAATGTACCCGGATGAAAAGGGTGGAAGTTAAAAAAATTGCTAAAAATACAGAAGTTAGAGCCAGGAGGGGTAAATAATGTAACACTTTTAGAAAATTTTATGATTTTTCGTGTGATCACAAGTGTTCTGCTATAAGTATGCAAAATTTCACATCTTCAACTTAATTAGGGGCTGAGTTAGAAAAATTGCTTAAAGTACACAAATTAGAGTCCAGAGGGGGTAAATATAAGACTTTTTCAAAATTTTACGATTTGTCTATGTGAGGTGTTCAGCTATAACAATCCAAAATTTCAAGTCTCTAACATATATAGTTTCTGAGAACGGGCTTTGTGACAGACAGACAGAGGAGTGAGACGAATAGGGTTTCGTCAGATGAATGAAACCCTAAATAGCAAATTTCTTCAACAAAGGATCACGAAAATAATTTTGTCAACGGATGGCGGGAAAAAATGCGATTTTCTTTAAAAATTTTCGGAAAAACCGCAAATTTCGTTAAAATATTGCAGAATAAACGCGAATTTTGTCAAAAAATTTCGGAAAAAACACGAACTTCGTCAAAAGATTGTGAAAAAAAAAATTCGAATTTTATCAAAATAACGCGATTTCTGTCAAAGGATCACGTAAAAGGGCGAATTCGATCAAAGGATCGAGCAAAAAATGCGCATTTCGACAAAGGGTCGAGGAAAAAAAGCGAATTTCGGCAAAATATTGAGGAAAGAACGCAAATTCTGTCAAATCACAAAAAAATGCGAATTCTGTCAAAGGATCGTAGACAAAATGCGAATTTCGTTAAAGGATCGCAGGAAAACGCGAAATTCGTTACAGGGGTGCAAAGGAAAACGCGAATTTCGTCATATGATCACAGAAAAAATGCGAATTTTGTCAAGAGATCTCGGGAAAAACGCAAATTTCTTCAATAAAGGATTACGAAAAGAATTTTGTCAACGAATGGCGGAAAAATGCGAATTTCTTCAAAAGATCAGAAGCTAAACGTAAATTGTCCAAAGATTTCGGGAAAAACGCGAATTTCGTCAAAAGATTGCGAAAAAACGTCATTTTTTCCAAATATCGCGGAAAAAACGATCATTCTCTCAAGGGATCGCCAAAAAGTCAAATTTTGTCAAAGAATCTCGGGAAAATGTAAATTCTGTCAAAAGATCGCCGAAAAATCCCAATTTCGTCAAAGAATCACGGAAAAACGCAAATTTCATCAACAAAGGATCACGAAAAGAATTTCGCCATCAGATGGCGCGAAAAAATGCGAATTTCTTCAAAAGATCTGGGAAAACCCGCAAATTTCGTCAAAATAACGCGAATTCTATCAAAGGATCGCGGGGGGAAAATGTGAATTTGGTCAAAAAATCGCGAGAAAACGCGAATTTTTCAAAATATTGCGGGAAAACGTGAAGTGCACTTTCATCCCTGGTTATTTAAAACTTTAAATCTGCAAGGATTTCTCGTTTGGTATCTTGGGGTAAAAATTTCTGAAAAATCCAAATATGATGGTGAAATTGGGGCCTGGTATTGAAAATTTGTCTATGAAAACGGCCCCTAAGCCTTTTTTCACGTATAAATGAAAAGAAGGCATAATTTCCGATCGAATATGGCTATTTTCATTTTTTTTTTTGCAATAATTTTGTTCTTTAGAGTGTGTATGTGAGTGTCTTTCTATGTGAGTGTTCTCTCTTTTTTTTTTTTTTTTTTGTTCGACTGTACATTTAAGTGGACCAAAAAGCGATTTTTTTAATTTATTAATGTTAAAATTTAATTAATTCGTAATATTTAAAAAATAGAATCTCATTCAAAATTTTTGCATTAGAGCGAAATTTGTCATAAAAATTAACTTCAATCATTGCACCATACGGTATTAAGATGAGGAATGTTTATTTTTAAAGTTAGTCGATTTAAAACGGCTATTTTAGTTATTTATACGCACTATTTCGAAGAACTGGGCAAACCAGTTTTTCATTAAATTTAGCAGTTTCTTCCTATTCTTAAAAAAAAAAAAAAAAGTAACTAATATTGTCACCGCTGCTGCTGCAAATTAATTTTTTGTAATCTGAGGTCTTTCTTCGCTAATATTAACAGAACTGCATGCAAAAATATGTGGTAGTATTATAGAGAAATGCTTGATAAACACGCTGAAAGAGACAGTTTTTAAATCGAAGAATTATTTTAGGAGATATTTAACCGTAAAGTTTGTCAGAATCTTTCCATTAAAAAAGTTTTATGGGAGCAAAATCTATATATAGGTACAGGGTAACTATATTCAGGGTAACTTTGAACCATGGGGTGTAACTTTGCACCACCTCCTAATTTTCAATATTTTTGACTCCAAAAGACTAAATAAACTCCAGAACTGTGCTCTGTAGGCAAGGTTCTAAACTGGGATTTCTACTCTTTATTTTAGAAAATAAATTAGCAACATTATGCGCAATTAATTGCATCATCTAACTATTTTTGTGAAGTACTGTTTTCAAGTTAATTTCAAATGCTGTTTTGAAGTTGTTGTAATCCAATTAAATTTTCATATTAACACTAGATTGCCCAAGGAAGTCATTTTGACTGCTTTTTAATTTCAATTAGAAAAACAATTATACATATAATGACACAATTTCTTAGAATTTTGTGACTTTTTGTAGAACATATAAATGCGTGTATTAATAATTGTAGTTATCTCCCCCTCCTTCATTTCCGGTATATATATACGTGTTATACCTATATTGCCCAAAAGCAGTCATTTTGACTGCTTGGGAAATTTTTAATAATCAAACGATTCTTATTATTGAATTGAGTAAATTTCTTATATGACCAGTTCGGCTGTGTATTGAAATAGCAGTTGTCATTTTTTTTCGATTACCATCACATGATAAATTATCGATGTGGGCGTATACTTGATAAGTGTCAGTTGCTCAGTAAGGTAAAGTAGTACTTGTTATTCGGGTCTTTATGCAATGATACTTTTTCTAACAAGTTGTTTGATTCTTCTTTTGCGCCCTAAATTCATGAAAGAAATGTCGAATAGAAGTGAGTTATTCTAAAAGCTAACGATCGTAAGTGAAGAGGGCTCCGATATAGAATCAGATGCAACAAATTCTGAACTATCATCTGAAGATGAAGCTGATTACATTCAAAGTGAAACATCTGACACTGAAGATAGCGATAGAGAGTCGATCACCAATGATGAAAATGAAAATGTCATCAATATGCCCAGGAAAAGGTGAAGGGTGGTGAGTAGTTCAGACTCTAATGGAGAAACTGAAAACACCTTTCAGGAGACCGAAACAGCTGCCGATGGTACTGTGTGGTCAAAATTTGACAAAGGTGGTATTCCTGGAAGATTACCATCTACTTGTATTTTCAAAGGTGTGAAAGGGCCAACAGGCTACGCAAAAAGGAACAATATGGCATTTAATCCCATCAGTGCATTCTCGTTGATAATAGATAACTATATTATCAAACATATAAAAAAGTGCACAGAAGAAGAAGTCCGCCGAATTTTGAGGAACAATTGGATAACAGCATTACCGGAAATACGTGCATTTATTGTGGTTTTATATGCTCGTGGAGCCTACGAGGCAAAAAATTTAAAACTGGGTTATTTATGGTCAGCAAAGTGGGGTCCCGAATTTTTTAGAAAAACTATGGTCAGAGTGGCTATGGCTCGTCCAAGCAAATCCTACGGTTTATTCGTTTTGACAAAAGAACCGAAAGACGTAGGCCTCTACAAAAAAAATTAATTTGCCTTTGTTTCGGAAATATAGGACGAGTTTATTGAAAATAGTCAAGCTTGCTATCAACCAGGGCAAAATATAACAGTTGACGAGCAATTATTTCCGTCAAAAGTCAGATGCAGGTTTACACAGTATATGCCTAACAAACCCAACAAATTTGGCATCAAATTCTGGCTTGCATCAGATGTTAGTAGCAAATATATTTTGAATGGTTTTCCTTATTTGAGAAAAGATGAATAACGACCATCGTCAATGCTTCTCAGTGAACACGTTGTTCTGAAACTTGTCGAGCCATATACAAGCTGTGGAAGAAATATCACGGGCGATAACTTTTTCACTAGCATGTCACTCGCGACAAAATTATTGGCCATGCAAACAACTCTAGTTGGAACTATTAGGGGAAACAAAAGAGAACAACCCACAACAGCTAAACAAACGAAGGATAACATGCGTCGTTTTTCCACTCTGCTTTATAAATCAGAGAATTGTGTTTTTACAACATATAAAAGCAAACCAAATAAAAGATTAGCTGTTCTATGTTCTAAGCATAAACTTGTGAAAATTGATAAAAGTAATAAAAACAATGTTACCGAAATCTATGCAATTTTATAACAGCACAAAATTTAGAGTTGATATGGCGGACCAAATGGCCGGAAAATATACAGTAAAAGCTAGTTCTCGTAGATGACCCCTCCAAATATTTTTCAATATTTTAGATTTGGCTGCTATAAATGCTTCGATCATTTACAAAGAAACGACAGAAATACAAATACAACGAAAAGATTTCTTGTTTCAATTAGCAGAAGAGCTTTCCACCGAATACAGAGCTGCAAGACAGAAAAATTCATCAGAACATGAAGACCCACAAAGATCAACTACAACATCATCAAATGCAACCTACTCTAACAAATGTAAAATTTGTCAAGTACGACTTTGTCACAACAACAAAACAAATAACATATGTGAAAAATGTCAAAAGTATGTTTGCGGAAGATGTACACATAAAAAGATTTCCACTTTCATTTTCATAAAATGTACAAATAATAATGCATAGATTATTTTATTGTTAATACTTACTAATAACTTGTTATATAACTGTAAGTAATATAAAAAATATAAAAAATTAATTTTAAGCAAATTTCTTTACACATTAGTTATTCTTTCACAATGCAGTCATTTTGACTGCTTTTGGGCAATATAGGTATATACTAAGTTTCAGTCTTTCTAGTGTTAAGTAACAATGTACTCATTTATCAGACATATTATTATCTAAATGTTGTAAATGTGTTAATATTTTGTGATTTTTAATTTATTAATAGTTAATAAAATGTAAAATAAGAAGGCACTAACATTTTACCACATTTTCAGGGTAACTTTGAGCCGGCTCAAAGTTATACTGATGTTTATAATTTATTGATTATAGGTGCTACTGTCAAAAATTTCCCATATTTGCACGTATATTTTATATAAATGCCGAAAGTGTGCATTAAATATAACATGTACATATTTTCACAAATATGTGTAAAATACATAAAATTCAATTAAAGGCGTATTTCGGGGCGGAGCTACTCAAATTTGACATTTCATGCATTCGACATTTTTTATCATTGTTTGAATAATACTAGTACTAGTATGTATTACTGTAACTATGGGCATTTTTATGTTTTATATGAACAATAAACAGTTTCTTTTTATTTTTAAATATTCATGGTTCTCTTCTTCCACTTTTCTTATGCCCTAATATTTGTTTTAATATCATAAATTATACAAACCTGGTATGTTGGGAAATGTAAATTTGGAGTCTTTACATATCTGAAAACATTTTTTGGTGTTCAAAGTTGTCCTAACTATAATATATATATTTTTTATAATGAATTATTTTAGATAATATTTGTCATATGGTGCAAAGTTACCCTAAATGGCTGGGTAACTTTGAACCAGGTTAAAAATTCATTTTTTATTGCTTTTATCATTATTATTCCTTAATTTTTGATAGTCATACAATAATTCAGGATCATTTCTTCTCTTTTATGTCCTTAGTTGCACCAATATTCTTAAAATAAGAATGTGGCATATGAAAATAGAGAAAATGCGGACCAAAGTTACCCTGAATGACTGTATTTAATTTTTTTTTTCTAAGGATATACATTAGAAGCTCGCGATGTGCAGACTGCATTTATTTTTTTAATTTGCCTCATTTTTGAGGGTTTTTTTTCAATTTTCTATTCAAATTTTGAGCATTTCGAGCGATATATTTTACATATTTTAGAAAATGTTATTGTTTTAAATTGCTGCCAATTGTGAAAACAGCACAAAGAATAATATCTAATCAAAAACAACTCGTTGTAAACGATCCCGCCAAGCCACAAAGCTAAAGCGTCAGTCATAAAAAGAAGTGATATCACATAAAAAGAAATGATATATAGAAGTGCATATTCCCAGTGCCGTGTAAAAATCTATCACTACTATTATAATGTTTCCAAAGGACTCGGAGTGAGGTACAGTATGCGAAAACTGCTTGGCGACTTGCAGGCTTTTATAATGTTTGTTCTTCTCGCACTTACATATTATTGTTTGTTTAACATTTTTTTTTCTTATTTTACTGATCCCATTAAACTGTGAAAAATTGAAACTTTTGGTGTTTACATGCCCATTCTTATTTAACATCATGGGAACGATTTGTTGATTTTATTTACCATTATTTGAACAAGAAAGACCACTTTTATGAGGGGGATTTTATAAGTAAACATCTAATAAACATTTTGAGTTTGTAAAATAATAATAAAAAATAATGATCATATGAATATTACTAACAATGCACCTAATAATAGACGTTAACTAAACTAAGATATATTCAGAACTCGATTACTGTTGTTTAGGGCCCAAGGCCTAGCCCTTTTTTTTTTGGCCCCACTTCATCCTTCAAACCAAAATAGTTGTCAGATTTTTTTTTAAATATTCTAATTTTTTCTTACACTTAATAAAAATGCTTTTGAAGCTCAGGTTAACTTAAATTTTCTTTTAGTGTGTGATGCTACACCTTAATTGTATCTTCATCTTAAGCATTTCTTAAATAAGTTAAATAAAGAAAATTTTGTCTCCAGCATGCCTAATATATATACGCTTTTTTTTTTCAGAGAATGGCTTATAGAGATGATATCGATGTTTGAAATTAAATTTTGTTTCTAGGAGATTTTATCTAATTTTGCATTTACTTTAACAGATTATATATCAACTTAACCATAAATATTGACATGTGACAAAATACCATTGAAAGAAGTTAATGCATAATAGAAATGTTAAACGTCTGTTTTCATAAAGACATAAAAATTAAGCTTTATATACAACTATTTTTTCAGTTTTAACCAAATATTATATGCCCTTCAATGCTTAATTAAATAATTTTAAGAATTAAATCAATGCAGAAAAAAAATTGTATATGTTCTGAATAATCGCATCAAAGAATTCTACTGCCTGTAGACAACTGTTAACAGCATTAGCTCCTACAAGATTCAGCTAAATGTGAAGAACATGACACACAATCTGCTAAAGGCGATGCTTCTTTAATTCTGTCTTGTAATCCAGAATATTGCCCAGCCATATTACTGGCATTATCATCCTGAAGTTTTCAAGCACATCAAAAACACAAGTTGACAATGAATATGATTTGTAGTTATTTAGACGCAAAAAACTTGATGAAACTTTCCTTCGTTTTCACCATCTTCATTCAGATATCTTAACACAACAGAAAATTTGTCTATATGGGTTATTAGGTTGAGCAAAAAGTTCTGGGAAATTTTTAATCTAATAGTTACCAGAATTTCTACCGTACTAGTGGTATATCTATGGGCGTTCAGGAATTTCGGCTACAAAATGCTTTCACAAATTTCCCAGAACATTTTGCTCAACCTAGTATATTTGGAGATGAGTATACAATTAATCCAAAATATTTTGCTTTTCTTACTTCACATAAAATACGCTGCAATACTTTTCCTGACATCAGTAGTAAAAGTTCTACCACAATAGTAGAATAGAGATAATTTGTTTGTCCCTTTCCAGGATTACCTCTAAGTGGTCAGCAAAAAACTAATCAAATTTTTCATCAAATCAAATTCCAGGAATCCTAGAAATTTTCCATTTCTTACAGATCCTATGGTTTCATTTTCACCGAAAAGTGTTTGTCCTCTCTCTGCCAAATGTTATATTGTTGTCGCAACCCTTCTTACTCTTTCAAGAACCTCTCGCCAGTACTTGCATTCACTCTGATATCCACTGACTATTTGCTTATAAATTCGATTACAAGAAACAACAAATTCGATTACAAAATTCGATTACAAAAAGCTTAGATAATGCTCAAACACTGGATCTGTGTGTTTAGGAATTTTCATTTTCTTCCCAGTCTTCCAGCTATGTTCTATAGTCTGCAAATCCCTCATCACAAAGTTTGACGGCTTGATAAATAAATCTTACAGACATAACAAAATACAGCTGCTTTCGATGGGGAATAAATTAGTCAATCCCCCTTAAATTTTTCATTACTATGAGCATGCCTATAAAAACTGTATTCGGTTAAAACACTACTTTTATTGGTACAAATTTTTCTTGATTTTCAATTTAGTCAATATTTTGATTAGGTTTTCTTTCAGTAAAATAATTCCGCATATCTTTAGTAATTATAGAAAGACAAAGAGCAGGATCTTCCGAATATGTTGAAAATTAATTGTTTTCATTATTTAAAGATATTTCATTTTCACTGGCTGATATTTTTTCAGTCATGGATGTGCGAAATGTATTGTGCATATCACTTGCATCATTTGCATGCTTTCCGTTTAAAGATCAGAATCCGATTTTTCAGTAGATAAAGTTTTTTCAGAGCACACATTTTCTGAATCGCTGAATTGAATACTTCCACCAGCAACATTAACACTTTCAGTTACAATACTGTTGACTTCAGTACTTTGACTAACATCAGAAAATAGAAAATCATACATACCTTTTTTCATTTTTTTTCTTTTTTTTTTATTGTGTGTGTGTGTGTCATTCTTTATTTTTCCTTTTAAGTCGTTGAAGTGGCTTTTTCTGTTACGATCTCGGAGGATAGAATTAGAATATTTTATCCGCCTAGGTTGCAATGTATTTCTAAATGTCATTCTAAATGTCAGGAAATCCAACGTTCCTCCGATAAGTGCGGCAGAAACTCTTCTAAGCTTAGATTATCTGATTAAGTTTTTTTTTTTTCTTTTTAAATGTTTTCATAGGCTCTAACACTTACTGGATTTTCTGAATTTCCAATGCATGTACTTTCTAAATTCCTAATTGTTTTTTACTTGACTAACAAGACATACTAAGTCGTATGCTTTCCAAGTATTTTCACATATATTTCAGATAATTCATATGACAAATTATAACTCATTTCAATAAAAGATCAGAATTCGATATTTCATCGCTATGTGAAATGATTTTCCCTAATTTCGATCATATTTGTAAATTTTTAAGTAGCATTATTATGTGATTAAAAATAAACTAAAAGCTATTTATGGCATATTGATAGCATTCTTTAATTACCAAATCCAAAATAACAGAGTCGATTAGTTTAATAAATCCTCTTATCAATCTTTTTAAATTAAAAGAAAAACGAAAAAATTCCAATAAAACTGCCAAAAATTTATTTGATATATAAGGACTGTAAAAAAAATTACAAAAAATTATGTAATAAAAAACCAGACTGACTGTATTACCTTTGTAAAATAGTTTAAATTGCAAAGTTGGAATGATGAAAAAATTTTTGAGCATATGTGCGTTTTAGTATAAAAGCAATACAGAAGAGAACATTTTCTCGCTTATTTCAGTATGATAAAAAGTAATCCTAAAGTTCTGTCGAATTGTTTTCATGTCTATAAGTAAGTACTCTGCGATTCACTAAAGTGCTTACATTATCTTTCTGGGCATTTTCTGTGGTTTCTCCGTAGTCAGTGTTTACCTAGAATATTTTCATAATCGAGGTTCACTGGCACGTTTCTATAAGCTAGTTTCTCTTCAAATATCAGCAGGACATTCCGCGATGATTATTGTGCGTAGAACTTTCGTCAAAAATCATTCCGATTTCGTGCAAAATAAAATTTCATTTAATTGCTATCTAAATTTTGTGTGCAAAAATACTCATAGTATTGGAATTTTAAAAGGGTGTGTGCTGAAATCTAGAAGCATCTTTAATAAAGTGGATAATAGATCTTTCATAAAGTAGAAACCTCGATCGTCGAGCTTTTAGATGAACAAATTGAATTCATATTCAACTTTCAAGGAACATGATAAAATTTTCTAGAGATTGAAATAGTATAAATTCATTAAAATACATGCCACTCAGTAAATATCCATCGGTTGTAATGTAATCAAAATCTTTTAAGTGGCCTTGTAAACGAACCGTAAATGCTTCAATGCCGCCTTACAATAGAGAGCTTAACTAGGTCGAATGCAGTAACATATCTACCCTATTAAAATCCGTGCGCGTATCTATCTATGTAACCTCGGAAACCACAGGGTGCAGGGCTACGAAATTTGGCACCCGGGTTGCTTGTAGGGGCTCATGAACGATTGGGGCCAAAAATTCGAAAATTTTGAATAGTTTTTTTTTTATTTTATGTTTTTGACTTTTTTATGTTCAACCTGTAATCGCGCGAATTCTAACAAGTTCTAAATGTTGACTGCAATGTGAGATATACATATTACGTACGCCACGCTGCAATACTAAGAAGATAGCGGGTATTACGATAATTCTCTAAGCTCACATGCAAATATCAGTAGAGATATACATATTACGTACGCCACGCTGCAATATAGGCATCAATTACTTTAAAATGGTATAAATAAAAAACTAATTAATATTTTTGCATGAAACTTTCAAAGGTTTGAATTACTCATAAAAGCAATTCAAATGCCGTAAACCGCGTAAAAATCCAATAATTACACATTACTGTAGCCCTGTCAACAGATTTTGGTCTGAACAAGAATTTCAAAAGTGCAAAAATCAGCACCTTTAAAATCGCATTTACTAAAAACCTATTGGCCGGATTCCACTTGGTTTTTCCACTTGGTAATTTTGTTTTCTTTGTCATGTGGCATGTCCCATTCCATAGAAACAAGAATTTTGCTTCTATCATAAATAGAACCGGAGATATAGAGGTGTCAAAATCCCGCTTTGGTCAGTCCGGAAAATATAAACTAGACAGAGTACTAAAAAAATTTTTGGAAAATCGTTTGGCATTTGGAGGAAATTTCTTTCATTTACGATTCATTGCACTGTTGTTTCTTTTGCTTGGCGAGAAACTCTGTCGAGTTTCTATGATTTCCTTTAAATTAAAAATTTATTTACATGTGACTATTATAATCAGAAAAAAACTTTCATTTCAAGAGATATTTTTTTCATATTTAAAAATATATATATTATTTTAAATTGCTGCCAATTATAAAGACAATTTCCTTTCAATTAAAAATTTATTTACACGCGACAGTTAAAAACAGAAAAAAAAACTTTAAAATTATAATTATATGATTACGTGTTAAAAGCTTGAAAATATTGAAAATGACGTCATAAAAATTGTATTTACACGTGAATATTAAGAGAGAAAGAAATCTTTAAAATAATAAATCCATTAATCGTGTTAGGAGCAGTAAATGGGAGAAATTACGTCATATTTAAAATCGCCAAATTATAATATTGCCGAATGGTTTAAATTTAACTAGTCTGATGTGCCAATCCCAAAACGTTCTTCTATCTCATGCATGTTAATACTTAAAATTTCGCTATCACAGTGCCAAAATTAAATGACAATCACGAGGATTGAAAAGGCATAAGTTCGTTGAATTAAAAAAAGAGACAGAAATCATCACATTTTTCAAACAAATCATTGAATTTAGACAGCTATCCTCTTAGATATCTGTAATCAAAATTTCCAACCCAAAGAGTATAAAATTGACACCTTTGGACAGTATAAACCCAAAGCCTAATAAGTGTCTATTTATGTGGAAGCTTAACATAATATGAAGTTTGATTAAATTCGTGCATTAGTTTAGCTTACAGGCTATCAAAGCCTGAGAGCTAATGTTCCCGCCGCCGGTTCTGTATGTATGTACGTACGTATATATGCATGTACGTAACGCGATAACTCTTGATAGAAACATCCGATTTGCTTCAATTTTTTTTCTAGATTCATTCTGATAAGGCGCTTCCATTGATTAGTTTTGGGGGCTCATTGGTTAAGTATAAAGGGAAGAAAATGGGGGAAAAGGGGCTAGTCCCCCCCTTTAATTTAGATAAATGGGTTTTTCATGCAGAATTATTCGATTTGCTACAAATTTGATATACCGGTTTATTCCGATATCTTCCTTCATTAGATTTGGAGGTCATTGGTTAAGTATAAAGGGGGGAAGGGCTAATCCCCCTTCATTTATTTTTTGAGGGTCATTATGAGTATAATATACAATTAGTGTGAATAGCCTGTGAACTAAATGCCATCAGTTTAACTGGGCACTTTTCTTTTTATTGAGATATTGCTATCGCGAAAATCGTAAAAAGTCAACACAGTAGCGCCACCTGCTACATGATGTTATTTTTAGGGGGGGGGGGGAGCGTGCACTACATGACCTGGATAGAATTAAGTCTAAGCTCTGCTAGAGTATGTAGAAGAAAATGTAAGCGTGAACCCGGCCTAACCCGAGTCTGCTGAAAAAAAAAATGAAGCCCAGGCTCAGACACGATTTGACTGTCGATTCAAATCCCTACACTGGACATGTTAAATTTCTGTATTGATGTTGTCAAACTGTCACCGGTTCATGTAGTACATTTATGAATAAATCTCATTTAACTCAGCCCAGCCAGGGGCATTTAAAATTATTCCTATTTTGTTGGCTTAGTTCGACCCTTTTAAATTTGTTATATCCGGCCGGTCGCTCCACTTAATTTTTTTAATCGATCCGGCTGGCCTATTTAATTTTTTTTTACCGGCCCGGCCGGTCCATTTACTTTTTTAATCGCCCGGACCATCAAATAATTGTTTTTATTCTGCCGACCCATTTGAAAATTTGCCTTCATTTAGCCGGTCGGGCCTATGCAGATATCTATCGAGTCTTTAGTAATCGGACTAGGCGCATTGCCGCGGTGTATGTAGGCGTCCATTAAAATTTTTCTGGTGGTATCTTCCTTAGTCGAGCTACCTTCACAACAGTCTTCAGCAATCCGGCTAGGCATTGTTCCGGTGTTTATAAGCGTTGTTCATTATTCGAAATGAGAGGAATAATTTAGTAATGAAATTTAATTATAGGTATTTATATTTCTACATTTTATTTTTTTTATTACAATTTTATTATTATTTTTTTTAATGTGGCATTCTCTTAAGATTTACTTTCATCTTTGATATGATAAGTTATCTAGATTTCATAGAGATAAGTTAAATGTTTCAGTTACGAACCCCTCCATATTGTAAATTATCCGTGTGTTCTTCTGAACGCAGTACATCAATTTTCCGATAAATATGTGCCTATTAATAACAAAAGTAATATATATTAAATATATTTAATTTCTTATAAGATAAAATAAAAAAAATTGGGGTTGTTTATATATTCTTTTTAAGTTTTGTAAAAGTAGGTATAATATTTTATACGACTTTAAAACCTTCGATAATTTTGGTATTTCAAAGGTACCTGACTATTCGTTGCTAGCCGATCGCGAAATCCCATGGTGACATTTGGGGAAATTTAACCCTCTCAAAATGTGTGAAAAGAATCAGACTTCTCTAATTTGTCCTCCCATCAGCTTTTAGTGATGTCAAAAAACTAATGAGATTCACAGTTGAAGAACTCATGACTCCCGAAAGAGTTGAGATTGATTGTAGAGTTGGTTTTGCAAATTAATGTAAAGCACTATTAATTTTACCTGTGTAATAATTTTTACATAAATTGCATAATGATATTAATGCGGTTTTTTTTAACACTTTCCAACATAGTTGTAAAGTTTTTATGAATTGGATTTGTCCGTCTGTCTGTCTGTGCGAGCTCTAACTCGTGTAAGTATATTCGGATTGCCATATACACTATATGGCCATTAATGACCGGCAACTTTCAATTTTAGACATTTTGTCGAATATTTAGATATATACTTGACAGATTCTTCTGGAATTTCAGGATTAAAAAGAACTGCTATGACCTCATATTTAGCAATGTCGATTTGATAAGGGGGACAATTAGGGGGCCAACAAAAAATTAAAGAAAAAATAATACTTGGGATCACCCTGTAAAATAAAATGCACGAAATGATCTATCGCTACAGAATATAAATAAACAGACATTGTGCTATATGTGTGTTCATTTGTGTAAGAATAGCACGTTTACTAATAGAGTCATAGCAATTTATTTAAAAAAAAAATAAAAAAATCTTGCATTTTTTTTGTTTTGTTTATAACATGCTGGGTTTTCAACCAAATTTAACGTCGGTTTCAGAAAAATTGACAAAATATAGTAGAAACAATATAGTGCAATTGGAATATAAATATATTAAATATTTTAGGAAATATGAGCAGTTGTATTAAATAATTTTTATCTGCGCATGCGCGAACGATAACAAGGATCATTTTACATAATTTAATAGTCAACTCTATGGCGCAACTTATTAAAAAAATCCAGTCAAATATCGTAAAATTTCAGAAAGACATCGGCGTTAGAGTGAGCAAATTTTTAGTTTTAGCTGAATGATAAGGGGTTTTCCACAAATTGTCATTTTTTATTAACTGACTTTCAGAAAAAAGTTAGTATTTAGTGACTATCAACGAGTAGATTTGGAAAAAATGCTTCTATTTTGATATTTCTTTTTATCATGGTATAGGCTCGTTCTGGTGGTTATCCAAAAAGAACTAAAGCATCAATAAAAAATGAAAAAAAAAATTAAAATTAAAATTGACAACTTGTGGACAATCCTTTATCATTCAGCTTAGTTTTAGCGAGCAACTAAAAATTAGCTCGCTTTAACACCGATATCTTTCTGAATTTTTACGATATTTGACTGGATTTTTTTAATAAGTTGCTCCATAGAGTTGACTGTTAAATTATGTAAAAATATTCTTGTTATAGTTCGCGCATGCGCAGATAAAAATTATTTCATACAACTGCTCATATTTCCTAAAATATTTAATATATTGATATTCCCGTTCACTATATTGTGTCTACTACATTTTGTCAATTTTTCTGAAACTGGCGTTAAATTTGGTTGAAAACCCTACATGTTATACGCAAAAAACATGCAAGATTTTTTTTTTTTTAAATCGCTATATCTCTATTAATATACGTGCTATTCTTACACAAATGAATACACATATTGCACAATGTCTGTTTATTTATATTCCGTAGCGATAGATCATTTCGTGTATTTAATTTTTCAGGGTAAACCCAAGTATTTTTTTTCTTTGATTTTTTGTTAGCCCCCTAATTATCCCTCTTTTCAAATCGACATTGATAAATATGAGGTCATACCTGTTCTTTTGAATCCTGAAATTCCGGAAGAATCTGACAAGTATACAGTCGAACCTCTATTTAACGAAGTCGCTAAATCACAGAAATGTTCGTTATATGGAAAATTCGTTAAATAGAGATTCACCTTTTAAAATACTTTAAACTACATAAAACAGATTTCAAATTCATAAACACTAAGTATTTTTACTAAAAGTAACTAATCACATTTTTTTTAATAAATTATATCGATTTGTTTTATTTATTTTACACATCAATTCATTTTTTCTATGTATTTAAATCTTTGAAAGCTGCAAGGAAAACAAAACATTGTTCAGGAATACACTGTATTTTCTGTTTAAAGTAAATAGTTTTACCATTAAAATTAACGAATTTTAATGACATTATCGTATTTATTATTATTATAACAAATAATTTTAACCATACATTAACATATGCGTTCTTAAATTTAGTTTCTGAAAAACTCTGTTAATTTTGTCTGAGATTTTTCTTTTAAAAAGTGCTTTCTCTCATAATACGTCTCGCATCTTTGCAATGCACCAAAAACACCTTCATGCGTATTTTCTTCTAACCATAATTCGCGTCGGATTGTTTCAAATGATTTTAGCATTTCATCATACGAAGTTTCGTTAATTCCTGCATCATGATCATTTCCATCATCATCATATTCGTCTCATCGCAATTCATTGCTGTATTGTTTTTATTTTTCACACTGTCGAAAATATCCAATTAGGATAGTATTTCCGAGGTCTCAATTTCAGAATTAAGTGAAATAGAATCGTCAATCAGCACATCATGGTTTATTTCTTCTTTTTTTCTCATTTGTATCCACATTTTTTTAAAGTTACTCTAAGGGATTATCATCTTCGTCCTCCGTACTTACCGAATTTTCACTGCTGACAAAGAAGGTACCTGGTAAAACCAGTTCAAGGCCATTGAACATCATAAAATGTGTTTAAAGAAAGAATAAGATTGAAATGTCCAGAAATAATTTTGAGAAATGAGGAGAAAAAAAAAATTAGACCACAAGAAAAAGTTCGTTAAATAGAGAATGCACTTCGCTATTTGGAGGTTATTTTACGAAAAAATTCGCAAAATGTTCTTGGTTCTAAGGAAAAGTTCGCAAAATAGAGAAATTCGCAAAATAGAGGTTCGTTAAATAGAGGTCCGACTGTATTTCTAAATATTCGACAAAATGTCTAAAATTGAAGTTGCCGATCATTAATAGCCATATAGTGTATTTGATATACGTTATTTAGATTTATCCTGGCATGTTCGATATTGAAAATGAAGTATGTAGCGGTAATCGTTCATTTATCGGGGCATTCAAAAGTATTTCAATATATTATGGTCTATTGAGGAAAATCATTTGCCGTGTATTTTGGACGATGTTACACTATTTTAAACATAATTAAGTTTGCGTACATCACTGAGGTGCACTAGCACATGATTACTATAGAATATGTTATTTGTAGCATTTAGAGTAAGTATACAGGGGAACTCAAATTTATTCCGTTATATTATGGTATATGAAGGTAAACTGTTTACGGGGTTTTTAACGATGTTACTCTGTACAAACATAATGGAATCGGTATGAATTGCTGAGGTGCACTAAAACATGCTTTCTGCGTAATATGTGTGTGAAACGCATTTATCATTCATCTACAGGGTTATACAAAAGAGTTTGTTTATGTAGGGAAAGTTGTACAAAACCGGGTAGGCGGGTAAAACCGGTTAGCGCTGTTTCCTCCTTAATTTGAACTTTTATTTGTCGGCCAACGCCAGGAATTGCTTGTTGAAAGTCATTACGACATTTGTAGCTGAACGAAGCCTTACTCTGTGCGGTTATTTTTTGTGTGAAGGATTGCGTTTGAATTTCTCTTAAAAAATTATTTTGTTTGTTTCTAGGTTTTACGCATATATTAACTGTTTGCCAGGATATTAAATATTGGTAAGTACTATATTTAATTCTTTGCTTTCCTGCTAGCATTTTAACAGTTTTACTGATCTTTTAATATAGGACTGAGGGTAGTGACGTCATGTTTAAAAATCTGTGTTAGGTTGGGGTAAAACCGGGCACTTGAGAGTGGGTCAAAACCGGGTATACCAGGTTTTGTCTTACACTCATGGAATGATTTATTCGAGATAGTTAATACTTTAGCATGGCGTTTTACATTGCAATTTAATGCTGTTAAGTACTGTTAACCCTTTGATGTGTCATTCATGGCACCTCTAAACTTATACTACAAACAAGAGGTGAGGAAGTGATTGCTTCCAACACTGGGCGATCTGTAACAATTTTCTAAATTAGAAAAATATTCAAAGCTGCATTTTTTAGAGCGGTAGTTACAATACTCCAATCGGATGATTTGAGAAAACAGGGATTTTTCCTTACAACAACGATGGTTTTCTTAACTATATTTGCTCCTTCGGAAATGACAGAGAAACCCATGAAAGTCAGTGATAAAACACTTAAGTCTGCGCTGCCATAGGTTGGCATAGCTGTAGCACTAAATATTTCTGAAATATCACAGGATAATGAAGCTCATTTTTCCACATCTAAAAGTGTCGACATCACACATCCAGCAGTTGACAACATCCAGCCTCTTCTATCGAGATCTGATATTGTGTAGCCAGCAACCTGCATTTCCAATTTCAATTAAAATGTTATTACCCCACCCCAGGAAGGCGTTAAGATTGAGAAAACAGTTAGCAAAAGAAGGGGAAACTGTTATTTTAAATACTTCGCCCTATAAATTAGAGTTCGAAACAGATATTAAGGAGAAAGAAGCCAAACAGTCTGCAAAACGAAAAAGGAAGATTCTTAAAAAGAAAATAAAAATCAACAGGCAAAGAAACCAAAAAGGTTGATGAGGCATCCTCAGAAGATGAAGAAGATAATGAAACCTGAATGTTTTGCAATGAGCTGTACTCCAATTCTAAATCCAAAGAAAGTTGGATACAATGCGTGAAATGCCACGGATGGGCACACGAAGCATGTAGTATGAAGGAGAATACGATAATAAATTTGTTCGTGATTTTTTCAGTTAAAATAACTCTAAGACTTCGAGCGTATAATAAGTGGGCATATTCAATGTAGATAATTTGCGACAGATTTATTTTTGACATATGGAAGAACACATGTGCAATTTCGTTTTGTTAAATATAACAAAAATGTTTTTTTTACTATATTAAACAAGATTTTTTAAAAAGAAAGTGAGTTCTCCAGGAGTTTTAAAGGGATACCCGGTTTTACCCAACCAGTGGGGTAAAACCGGATTTTTGCATATGTCTGAAAAAAGCTATTTTTTTATATAATCAATTACATTTTTTAATGAAAAGTGTATGTTTTGGTATAGCTAATGATCATTTGATATTAAAAACGGTGTTCAGATTTTGTTTACCCATTTGGTTGCATTTGAGAACAGCAAACATTTGTGGTACCCGATTTTGCCCCACCTTCCCCTACTGGTCTTCGGGAAAAAACTATTCGCATTCAGATGTTGCACTGTGAAAATGATATACAACGCTGAGTGTTTAAAAAAGGTGCTTGCAATAGAATATGATGTGCGTCGCATTCATCGTTGATTTATAGGGACAAATAAAATATTTCAGATACAATCGGCGCGAGGAAAACCTGTATCGGTAAACACTCCCCTTAACCCTTTCTGGGCAAATAATACTGTTGCTGAAATGTAGAAAATTAAACTGAATTTAATAAACAAATTTATTTGAAAATAAATAAATGAAATAAAAATATCATGTAGATTATAAAAGCAAACTTTTAAGAAATTTTTATTAAAATTAAGTGGTATAAAAATCTATTCTTCAAAAGGTTAATACCAAGAAATATTATACCTTAAAAAAATACTCAAGCTATATTCTCTTACTCTGTTTTTCCTTTTGCAGTCCCACAAAGAAATCGGGCATTATGAGGCTTGCAATAGGCTCAAAACGACTCCATTCGCATTTAATAACGTCTGCATTCATTCGGGGCTATTATACTCTACTCTGTGTAGGTAGTCGATTTATTTAATTTACAAAGACACTATTTTGTTCACTCTCTCATTGCGAGACATGGTGTCGTCGAAATAGTCATTGTTAAAGTTAAACATTAGCAGTAGGAAGTAAATTTATTCGCATATCGTTGCTTAGAATATGCTTTAAATTCTACTCCCCAGCTAGAGATGAGATGTGCTCACCCAGAGTCCGAAACAGGCTCGGGGTCAAAGTAAAATTTTTATTTATTCACAAATTAAAAAAAAAAAAAACCTTGCTACTCAAGAAACAATAATGTAGGCTAAGTTTCTCAAAGTATATTACAATCCTTTAAAAATCACTCTGAAAGGGAATTTAATGGTTATTGATGGGGTATATCTGATTCACAGCACCATCGCATGGCTCGCTGCAATGGTAAATGAATAGTGCCCCCATTTAGAGATGCTATCCGGATTCAGACGTAATCATCCATAATCGGGTTTGCATTTAAAATTTGACCTTTAATTATTCAGGTCACAAATCGAATTTAAACAAGTTGGAAATTTCACGTCAAACGTGGCAAATGAGGTGCGTTCGTAGTATAACTAGTTTTATCAATATTTTTTGCACCGCATATTGTACTGAATGTATATTTTAGTGCACATCATAAGTGCATATCAGTTTCATTCTGTTTGAAAGGCTGTAACATCATTAAAATGCACTTGGAATAATTTTTTCCCATAGGCCGTAATGTAACGGAAAACTTTTGACTGTCCCTGCAATTAAACTTTGCATCCGATTCTCATAAAATTTGAAATGATTCGATAAAATTTTACAACAATTATATGTTTAAAATTTCAGACCATTCGGTTGGGAAGTTTTTGCTCTGTTATATGCGGACGGAGGGACCAACAGACAGACGGACCGAACGACGACTATAGGTGCTACGTATTTATATAATTACGAACGCACCTAAAAATTGGACCACGTTGTTTTCTCTCTCTTATCAAGATCTACGCTTATGGTGACTTACATTGTAGATAATGAAACCATTGTCAAGAAATCGTTTTTGTTATCAGATTGGACTTAAGATACACAAGGACCCTCGCTCGCCTTCGGTTCGCTGCGATCGAGTGGATGGAAATTTTTTCGTACGAACATTTAATTTTGACCCCAGAATATGAATCAATATTTTCAAATTCATTATTAGGTATACACTTTGTGAAGTTTCTATGATTAGTTAGAGGTCTGCACGGGCCGGAATTTCCAGGCCCGAACGAAAACTATCTTGACCCGGGTCGGTGCAAAAATTAAAAGTTCGGCCCGTCCCCGATCCGACCCGTTTATATTTTTACAGTTCACGGCCCGTTCTGGCCTGTAAAAAAATCAGTGAAAACATGCCGGGTTCGACCCGGCCCGACTCATTTTTTACAAAAAATTCAGATTTTTCTCAACATACAATTAAGATTCTTTTAAAGAATACTGGACACATATATGTGGGATAATTTTACAGTATATTTTAAAATTACTGAGTGTTCGTAAGACAGAAAATACACAATAGAAACATTAATGATTACTTGGATTCTTAGACGTTTCAACATTCAAATTAGGATTCATGAAAAAAAAATAATGTAGTTTAAAATAAAAGAAAAAAAAGGAAGGTTAAAAACATCATAACTTTGGAGGCTGTATAATAAAAAGTAGATTTGTGAAAATATTTATCTGTCATTTATTAACGATTGTCTCTAATCCAAAGGAGCTACTTTCTGCCATATTTCTGAATTCATTTCTTTTCGGAAACGCATAAAATTGGTAGGTATTCTTATTCAGAAACTATGTAATCGGATGACGTTATCCATTTTTTGATAAACGCAATATAGCTTTGAGAAATACTGTCAAGGTTAGCAACTTGAATCGATTTTCCGGAAGAGATAGCACGAGAAAGGAGAAAAACATGCAGTCACATGACAAGAATTTCTTATTTCAAGAATAAGTAATTTATCAAAAATAGAAAACACTATTCGAGGCTTGTCAATTTTATGCCTTTACTGTTAAAAATTAGTCAGAAAATTTCGCGTTGTTGAGCAGTGAATTTGAAACCACCTTAAGGTATATTTTCAAAGATTCCGTTAATAGAAGTCCATTATCGCTATTAATATTTTTACAATACATATTACCTGCCCTACACATCCTGAGAACAATTAAGTGCAGTTCCCTCCCGGCTCGACTATGTAGAAAAAAAATGCAAGCCTGATCTCGGCCCGACACGAGTCTGCTGAAAAAATTAAGTCCGGGCTCAGACACCATCTGACTGTCCAATTCCGATCTCTATGCTGGACATGTACATTTCTGTATTGAAGTACGTCAAACTACAATCGGATCGGGAAGCACATTTATACTTATTCTCGCGAAAGTAATATTCACTGAAAATTGTTCATATTTTATCGGCTTTTTTTAAGTTTTTATAACGGGTCGGTAGACCCACTTAATTGTTCGGCAGGCCCGTTCAATTGTTTTGTCGACCCGGCCCGTTTAATTTGTTTATCGGCTCGGCCTGTGGTACGAGCCTCGGGCCAAACTCGGCCCCGTGCAGACAGACCTCTATGATAAGTTCAGGAGATATTCAATATTAAGATCTATGCTGATTTTTTTAAGCTGAAATTGATTTCCGTTTGCATTTTTGTAGGTT
Organism: Maratus speciosus; assembly: GCA_963932465.1. Classification (NCBI taxonomy): domain Eukaryota; kingdom Metazoa; phylum Arthropoda; class Arachnida; order Araneae; family Salticidae; genus Maratus; species Maratus speciosus. The sequence continues at coordinate 550,585,628 of OZ010790.1, read as the reverse complement.
GTTATTCATATTTTTAAAAATATTAATTTCATAAGTGATATTTTATATAATAAAGTTATGAAAACTACAACACTAAGATATTTATGTTTGAGTTTTTTAGGTAATTTGTTCCTTCAAAAAATCAGTATAAGATTATTACTTTAGGGGTATTTTACAAAAAGCTTGTTTTTCTGTTAATGCTAACCACTGCAAGTCCTTTAATAACGTTTTTAAAATGGGTTTTTGCATTCTTTAAGCATGAAGACCATATGCCAGCCTGAACATGAAATAAAGATAAATATGTTTAAAAAGTTAGTATCTAGAAAGAAATTATCATCACCTGACATCATAGATGAATTCATAAGCCTTGATTCTTCTTGGGTCCATTTGTAGCAAAAGGAAAAAAAAATCATTTTCAGGTTTCAATTTTGTCCATAAAACATTCAAGGCATAAAAAAAATTCTATGATAAGTTGATAGGTAGTAAAACAGGGTGTCTACAGATCAGGGAAAAACACAGTCAAAAAAAGGGTGAAACCCCAGTATTTTCTTAGAGAGAAATTTATCTTGTTTAATCACGGGAATAAATAAGGCGATTTTTCTATAAATAAATACTGGCATTTTCTGTTTTATTTGACTGTGATTTTCCCTGATCTGTAGACACCCTGTAAAAATTCCTGGCTTAATACAACTGCAGGCGCAGACACGGCTGTTGCTGGCGACACTTTTTCAAAAATTATTATTTTGTCTACCACTATTTCAAACCATTAGTCTTTGTCGTTTCTACTAGATTTCGAGGTAGATTATTATTGTTTAGAAGTAATGCTAGGAAAGAATAAAGCAGACAATCATAAAACACTTAGAAATTAAACTTTACGCGGAATTCTAATAAATAAAAAACTGTTACAATTTTTAGTTTTATCGAGTTTGGTTAAACAAAAAAAAAAAAAAAAAAGAAAGAAAGAAAGAAAAATCATGCGTCAAGCACAGATTATGAAACACTTTCCAACACATTCAGAATAATATAACAAAACTTAATAAGTTTAAATATGATGTCTAACTGAATCTTGAAAAATCATAACACATTTGAAATCCCAATTTCAGCAATTCACAACTACAGTCCGAAAATTATCCGATTTCCTTGAGCAGCCCTGTATATGATATATATATATTTATATCTATTAACTACATGCATGTAAAAATTGAGTTCCGTTAGCAAATACATTAGTTGAAAATTCTCATTCAGCAATTTCCGCTAATAAGGAAAATGGTACGTGAACTCTTTTGTGTAGCCCCGCATACGAGGTACAGAATTTATATACAACGAGTAACATGAACATGCAAAAAATTTCTTTAATTTAAAAGCGCATACCGAAATCGAAAACGCACTTCAAGCAAATGCTGCTCAAAGACAGTAGCACTGTAACCGATTTTTTTTTTTTGTGTGTGTCCCTGTAAATGAACGACAAATTCTATGGATGCACTGTTCTATAGTAATTATCTTGTAGTGAAATTCGGTGATTCATATCAATTTCAATAAATTTGAAATAGTGGAATTTCATTAAAGTTCTCTGCAAACGATTTTTTCCCTATTGACCAAAATGTGACGGAATTCTTTTGAGTGCCCCTGTAAATGAACTATTAATGCTACACACTTCATATTCAATACCCTAAATGCCATGGTAAACATCACTAACATACATAAATTGCATGAAAATCGGAGTATATTTACGTGAGTTAGAGCGTGGACAGACAGACGAACAGGCAAACCGAATTGGAATTCCATAAAGTAGAACTTAATAAATCTAAATCCATCAAAATAATTGTAGGTTGCAATACATAATTTTTTCGAACATTAATTTCATAATTCATGTCATAAAATTATAAAAATTGCAAATTCAACGTATTTATGTTTGGGTATTTTAGTATTATTGCTACACAAAAAATTAGCACATTAGGAGCATAATTTCAGGAGATATTAGTGAAAATATGAAAAGGTAATTTAACATTAGGAGCACTAAATTTTGAATGTTTATAATTAAAAAAATTATCATTCAAATGACTTGAAATTTGGTGCATAGTTTGAACCGAAGATTGGAAATATCTTGTTAAAATTGGGTATTGCCTTTGAAAAAAAATGAAGCTTGGGTTCGTTTTAATATGTAGATGGCCCCCTAAGCAAATTTTATTTACATAATTTAAAAGTACACTTTATTTCCAATCGTTCAGTACCAGTAACTTTCTTCTACGATAATTTATTGAACAATTAAAAGGGGGCGTTTACTTTTTTTCCCCACGACTGTACATCTAAAAACAAATGCTTTCTTTTTTTTTTTTTCGAAATTTCTTATAAAAAGCACTTTATTTATTTATTAATTTCAGAAGTGTCCGGTCCCCATTGATTCTCCGCTTGACTACGCCACTGAGACTGAATTTTTGGAGGAACTTTGCATTATTTTGACCGATAGCATGAGATATGAAACAATCGATAAAAGAAAAGTTACGTAGTTCTCCTATTCTTACAGAGATGGCGCTGAAGAAGAATTCCATGCCAGCATCCGAATCTTCTCGCGGCAAAGAAGATCGGAGCTCTCATCTCTTTTAGTTTCATTCTCCAGACGATTTCATTCACCGATTGGGCAGTTTAGCAAAAACACGTGAATGAACGTAGTCGCGCCACTGTTTGATATTTAAAAAACGCCGCAAGGTGTGAGCGGGTAGAAAAATGTAGTCTCACAAATAATTTTGCTGTTTCAGAAATCAAGAGCGAAAAATTGTTAAATTTAGAATGTATACTTTCTACTTAGAAGTGGCATCTGAGATAAAATTTCTCACCAGAATATAAAACGGTAAGAGATTTATTATCTCTAGTAAATATTATCTTGAAATGTTTTATGATATGTTTAGTATCACTCAATATATTTAGAATAATAAATAATTGACAAAGTCATTTTTTCTAAAACTATAAAAAAAATTAATAAGGAAAGTAAACAAAATAATAATTACGGTAATTGGTAATTTTTATCTTTGATAAAAAAGAATTTTGTTTATTTTTAAACTTATAATAAGCAAATTTTGGTATCATTACAAAAGTATGTAATTGAATCAACAAAGATTATGAAGATGAAAATAAACATATAAGCAAATAATGATTAAGGAAATATTTCCCGGCGATAACTTTTACAATATTATATTTTCCATATACTTAAAAGAACATATAAATCAAAGAATACAAATATTACGCAAAAATATTTAATAATAAATACGCAAAAATATTCAATTCAGTCTACAAAGACTATTGATATGGAAATGAAAAAAAAAAAAAAATGTTTAAGGAAATATTTCTCAGGGAGAACATTTCCAATATTCTTTTCTCATATAGCTTATTTTGTTCAGAAGAGTATTTAAATCAATGAATAAATTTTGGTATCTTGTTGGTGAAACTTTAAATTTGGAAATGCTTATTTTTTAGAAATCGCCGCGATCTTTTACAATATTCTTTTCTCATATAGCTTATTTCGTGCAGAAGAGTATTTAAATAAAAAGAATAAATATTGGTATCTTATTTATAAAACTTTAAATTTGGAAATGATGATTTTTTTAGAAATCGGCGAGATCTTTAACAATATTCTGTTCTCATATAGCTTATTTTGTTCAGAAGAGCATTTAAATAAAAGAATAAACATTGTGTTATGACATTTGTAAAGTTTTAAATTTAAAATTACTGATTTTTTTTAGACATTTGTTATTTTATATTAATTTCAAATGCATTTGTTATTGATTCTAAAACTATAGATTAATAAGGTAAATTTTTTTTATGGTCATTGATAATTTCTCACTTTCATGAAGTATTTATATAAATATATTACCTTACAATATTATGCTCATTTTTGTACCATCGCAAAAAAAAAAAAAAAAAAAAAAAAAAAAAAAAAAAAAGTTTTAATTGAATCTACAAAGATTATGTTTTTCATAAACATACATTATGCTAATTCTGCTACAAAAAAATATTTAACTAAATGTTTACACCGCTATGAATATGAAGACAAATAAATAATATTTTAGGAAATATATCTCAGCGAGGACTTGTACAATATTGTTGTTTCATATATTTATTTTGTTTAAAAGAATATTTATATAAAACACTAACTTTTGGTATCTCATTTGAAAAAGATAAAATTTGTGCATACTGATTCTTTTTATTGTGTTACGCTAATTTTCGCATTATCGCAAAAATATTTAATTGAGTCTACAAAGACTATTGATATGGAAATGAAAGAAAAAAATGTTTAAGGAAATATTTCTCAGGGAGAACTTTTCCAATATTCTTTTCTCATGTAACTTATTTTGCTCAGAAGAGTATTTAAATAAAAAGAATAAATTTTGGTATCTTATTTATAAAACTTTAAATTTGGAAATGCTGATTTCTTAGAAATCGGCGAGATCTTTTACAATATTCTGTTCTCATATAACTTATTTTGTTCAGAAGAATATTTAAATAAAAGAATAAATTTTGGTATCTTATTGATGAAACTTTAAATTTGGAAATGGTGATTTTTTTAGAAATCGCCGAGATCTTTTACAATATTCTTTTCTCTTATAGAGTATTTTGTTCAGAAGAGTATTTAAATAACATAATAAATTTTGGTATCTTATTGATGAAACTTTAAATTTGGAAATGCTGATTTTTTTTTTTAGAAATCGGCGAGATGTTTTACAATATTCTTTTCTCATATAGATTATTTTGTTCAGAAGAGTATTTAAATAAAAGAATAAATTTTGGTATCTTATTGATGAAACTTTAAATTTGGAAATGGTGATTTTTTTAGAAATCGGCGAGATCTTTTACAATATTCTTTTCTCATATAGGTTATTTTGTTCAGAAAAGTATTTAAATAAAATAATAAATTTTGGTGTCTTATTGATGAAACTTTAAATTTGGAAATGGTGATTTTTTTAGAAATCGCCGAGATCTTTTACAATATTCTTCTCTCTTATAGGGTATTTTGTTCAGAAGAGTATTTAAATAAAAGATAAAATTTGTGCATACTGATTCTTTTTATTGTGTTACGCTAATTTTCGCACTATCGCAAAAATATTTAATTGGGTCTACAAAGACTATTGATATGGAAATGAAAGAAAAAAATGTTTAAGGAAATATTTCTCAGGGAGAATTTTTCCAATATTCTTTTCTCATGTAACTTATTTTGCTCAGAAGAGTATTTAAATAAAAAGAATAAATTTTGGTATCTTATTTATAAAACTTTAAATTTGGAAATGCTGATTTTTTAGAAATCGGCGAGATCTTTTACAATATTCTGTTCTCATATAACTTATTTTGTTCAGAAGAATATTTAAATAAAAGAATAAATTTTGGTATCTTATTGATGAAACTTTAAATTTGGAAATGGTGATTTTTTTAGAAATCGCCGAGATCTTTTACAATATTCTTTTCTCTTATAGGGTATTTTGTTCAGAAAAGTATTTAAATAAAATAATAAATTTTGGTGTCTTATTGATGAAACTTTAAATTAGGAAATGGTGATTTTTTTAGAAATCGCCGAGATCTTTTACAATATTCTTTTCCCATACAACTTATTTTGTTCAGAAGAGTATTTAAATTAAAAGAAAAAAATTCTGGTATCTTGTTTATAAAACTTTAAATTTGGAAATGCTGATTTTTTTTAGAAATCGGCGAGATCTTTTACAATATTCCTTTCTCATATAGCTTATTTTGTTCAGAGGAGAATTTAAATTAAAAAAAAATAAATTTTGGTATATTATTTATAAAACTTTAAATTTAGAAATGGTGATTTTTTTTTTAGAAATCGGCGAGATCTTTTACAATATTCTGTTCTCATATAACTTATTTTGTTCAGAAGAGTATTTAAATAAAAGAATAAATTTTGGTATCTTATTTATAAAACTTTAAATTTGGAAATGTTGATTTTTTTTAGAAATTGGCGAGATCTTTTACAATATTCTTTTCTAGGTAATTCTTTTCTAGGTAATTTTTATTATTTTTTTTTTATGGTTAACTGAATCTACAAATATTACGAATATGAAAATAATGCTTAAAAAAATATTTCACAGCGAGACTTTTACAATTTTATTTTTTTGATATACTTTTTTGTTTAAAAGAATGTCTATATTATAAAGGACAAACGTGTGGATACGTAACGCTGACGTCATTTTGACGCCGCAACAGCAGATGATTAAATTTCAGTTTTATTGGAGTTTTTTAAACTTCTAAATATAGCATCAAACTTTACACCGTCGAAGAGAAAAAAAAATGCATTTTGAATGTAATTTGTTTGAAAATTGTATCGCAATTTTTTAAAAACTATATCATAATTTACTCATAATTTTCAAGCATGTTTTTTTTTTTTAATTCTATCTCTATCGCATGCAAACAGACGATTACGAAAGATAATATAAATAAAGTACGTTATGTAATATAAATAGTTCAGCATTTGTTTCCGGCATTAATCTATAACGAAATTAAAACTTCATAAATAAATAAATAAAATAGTAAAATAAAAATACAACACACTTTTAAGACATGAAATCTAGCTACGCGTTTATACCACTGAAATGATCTGAATAAAAACGGATAGCGATCTTTAGAGATTTCTTCCGCAGTTAACTCCTATAACGAGGTCGATACGAAAGTATCGCGTTTAATAAATTTCAAATCTTTATTCAAATACATAATTACTATTTTTATGTTTTCATATAAAAATAATTTTTGGTGGTATTAGTAAAAAACCTAAACAGAAAAAAAAATCTATAAAATGTAAAAAATTCATTAGAGTTTTCAATAAAAAACATGATGATTTTCACCTATATTTTGTAACCCGCTAAGCTCGGGATCTAGCTCCTAGTTTAAATAAAAGAAAAAAAAACGTTATCATATTTTTAAAGTTTAAATTTTAAAATTGCTGATTTTTGAAGTAAATTGTCATTGTTTCAAAAATCTAAAAAAGTTCCATGAAATAATTTTTTTTTCTTACGGTAATTGGTAATTTTTCATCCCCTTTTATAATATATTATTATAATTTTGATATGAATACAAAAATTATTTAATTAAATCTACAAAAACTATGAATATAAAAATAAATAAATAAACCAGGGCCTGATGATCTAAAAAACACGTGTAGCAAGCGCTTCCCCTCTAAAGTGCAAGAGCGCCCCGAAAATGATTGTAAGCACTGGCTTCTAATTCTTTTTATTTTATTTACATTACAATATATTGTATTTTAAATAAATAATTAATTAATTTTTGAGGGTAAAGTTTGTCCATTCAAATTCCCATTCCTCCAGGAAACTTACACTATATTGGCATTGATGATCGGGCACTTTCCACTTTAGACATTTTGTCGAATATTTAAAGATAGATTTGTCGAATTTTTCTGGTACTTCAGGATTATGAAGAATATGTTCGACTTCATACTTATCAACGGCGGTTTGATCAGAAGGACAATTAAGGGATCAACAAAAAATCAAAGAAAAATAATAATGTTTGGGATCACCCTGTAAAATAAAATGCACGAAATGATCTGTCGCTATAGCTGACGAATAGATAGTTATTGTACAATATATGTATTCATTTGTGGAAGAATAGAATGTATATTCATGGAGATAGTTCGATTTTAAGTTCAAAAATGTTTTGCATTTTTTCTTCGTATCATGCACTGTTTTTTTTTTTTTTTTTACGAAATTTTATTTTCAGTTTCAGAAAATTTGACAAAATGTAGTAAGAAATAATAGCGTGTAATTGGAATGTAAATATGTTAAATATTTGATGAAATATAAGCAGTTGAATGAAATATTTTTTCATCTGCGCATGCGCGCACGATAAAAAATATTTTTCCTTCATGATTTGATAGTCAACTCTAGGGAGCAACTCATAAAAAAAGCCAGTCAAATATCGTGAAAATTCAGAAAGATATTGGTAATATAGTGAGCAAATTTTTAGTTGCTCTCTAAAAGCTGCTGACTGATAATGGATATTCCACAAATTGTCATTTTTTTATTATGCGGCTTTCAGAAAAGGAGTTTGTACTTAGAAGAAATGCTTGATTTTGATACTTCTTTTTTCTTGGAATAGGCTCGTTCTGGCGATTTTCCAAGAAGAACTAAAGCATCAATAAAAAATTAAAATTAAAAAAGTAAAAATAAAAACGACAATTTATGAAAAACCCCTTATCATTTAGCTGTTTTTAGAGAACAACTAAAGATCAGCTGAGTCTATTGCCGATATCTTTCTGAATTTTTTGGCTTTTTTATGAGTTTCTCCATAGTATTGACTATCAAATTATGAAAAAAAAATTTTTTTTATCGTGCGCGCATGCGTAGATAAAAAATATCTCATTCAACTGCTCATATTTCATCAAATATTTAATATATTTACATTCCAATTACACCATATTATTTCTACTACATTTTGTCAAATTTTCTGAAACTGGCGTTAAATTTAGTAAAAAACCCTGTGTGATATAAAGAAAAAACATGCAAAACATTTTTGAATAAAAAAAAAAATCGAAATATCTCCATGAATGTACGTTTTATTCTTCCACAACTGAATAGATACATTGTACAATATCCATATATTCGTAAGCTATAGCGACAGATCATTTCGTGCATTTTATTTTACAGGGTGATCCAAAACGTTATTCGTTTTCTTTGATTTTTTTGTTGGCCCCCTAAATGTTCTCCTGATCAAACCGCCATTGATAAATATTAAGTAGAACATATTCTTCATAATCCTGAAGTTCCACGAAAATCCGACAAATATATTTTTAAATATTCGACAAAATATCTAAAATTGAAAGTGTCCGATCATCAATAGCCATATAGTATATAATCTAACCGGGAAATCTAAATGTGATCAATTGCTGATAAGGTTTTTGTTTTATTTACTGCATTATGTAGTTTTTAAAAATAATATATTTATTTAGATGTCTCATTTCGTTGTATGAAACATGGGATTTACTTAACGCTATTCCGATGGTGTTGGAAAGTGTTTCATAATCTAGGCCGCGATGCATGATTTTTCGTTCTTGTTTAAATTGTATATTTTGATATCTCATTTCATTGTATGAAAATCTGAAATCTCCTGTAACATTATTCTGTTATTGCTGGTTTTTTAATCAATGCCTGTGCGTGATTTTCCTTTCTTGTTTGTTTATTATTATTGGTTAAACCGCCTGACTACCCAGCAAAAGGGCAAAATTGTAATGTTGTTTTCCCCGAAGTTAAAAAAAAAATCTTATTACGTATTACTTATAGGAATGTACTCCTTCAGAGTATTAATCATTACTCAATGTTTTAAAACTGCTTTTAATCTGTAAAATTATATTAATTTAAATAATGCTGCTATTGCACTGAAACCTACAGTTTAGTGAACGGATATATCAGTTCACGGCGCTGAGGAGGTTAAGAAATATCGATTTATTTATTTATTTATTGTGGAAATGGAGTTAGGCTAGACCGGATCGCGCCCAGGCCGAACTTTTAACTTTTACTACCTCCCGACCCGAGACGAGATAACTTTAATTGTATTTTGACCGGACTCGGCCCTGAAAAATGCGGCCCCTATAGACCTTTAATTCGCATATCCGTCTGTGCTATTGTTGCCTTTTTTGCCCCCGCTCCTCTGAAGCGCAGATGATAGTTGATAGTTATGTATAAAATTTCGTTGAAATGACAAGATCATCATTCCTACATCCGAAAGGCATCCCAAATTTCATGCATTTATCAGTTATAGCTTTTGAGATATCGAATTTCAGAAATCTTTGACGTTAGCAGGCATTCCCTGCTAGATAATAAAAGTCTGTCTTCAAAACTTATATTAGTTGAGGACAAAAAACAAAATCAGATTTCGATCTGAAATTTTCTGATACAATAAGAATTACTTATGCAGTGTGTTATTACACAGGATTCCTAATTCCTCATATTTAACTTGTATAAATTCTTAAATATAGAATTTCAATATTAATTGGTAAGAAATCACTTCCTAAACACAATCTCTGTAATCAAAACTGGTAGATTACTTCCAGTATATTTAGAAACGTAAATTTTAGTTAGTGGAAAGAATTTTACTAAACCAAAGGAAATAAAATCGAATACCAAACGAATGTTTATTAGACCACTTTTAAAATTCGAAATTTAAAGCGTAATAAATTGCTAGCAATAATGTAATTCAGCGATTCCAATTTCATCAGCCTTTGTAATTCAGAATATGTTAGGTTGTAACGAAAGTTTTCCACCAAATCGCCATTACATAATACTAATTATAATGTATATAATTAACTGCAATTTTACATATAACCACCATTCCGCCAAACCTTCACAGTGTCATATGATACAACACTAGTATCTAAAGTTGTACACTTTATTCGGTGACATTCTGTAGCAACAGAACTGGAAGTAAATGATGGTTCTAATCTGGTAGCGTGATAGTTCTATTTCAGATACCCTGTACTTAATGATAACGATATTTTTTTTAAACAAATTTTACAACACAGTGTTATAGAGCAAGTCTCTTTCTTTCAAATGTCAAAAATCGTTTGACAAAATATGAGCAAACACGTCAACGCGAACTGTTTGCACAGACCGAAATGGCTGTGGCTGGAAACTTTCGTTACAACCTGATAGATGAAATTTAGAGCTGAATGTATTGTGGGTATCGTTGCGATAAATTTACAACAAATCCAATGGAAAACAGATGATATGCATGTTACCTTTTTGTGGGAAATTACTGAAGCGATTGTAATAGTTGTTTTTTTTTTATAATATAATTAGTTATACATTTCGATCGTTTTGTTTTCCTGAATATCTTCAAAGTAAATTAAAACAAGAAAGAAAACCACGCATCAAGCATAGATTATAAAACACTTTCCAAAAGAATAATCTAATGGAACTTCACCGTTTAAAGAGGGAAATAATATATCGAAGTAAACAAATTAGAAAATGCATAACAGATTTGTAAACAAGATTTCAGCAATTACCGTGAAAGGTACTCAGAATTCTTTTGCGCATATCTGTACATGATTGATAGATCTATATATACACACTACATAATATGTTAGAATTTAGCTCAGATACAAAACGCATAACACAGTCAAACATTCACTTTCAGTAAATTCCACCAATAAACGGAAATGCACTGGAATGATTTTGTACAGCCCTGTATATTATAGGGTTGCAGAAAAGCCAGCTAAAATTAAAACAAAGTATGGTGCAGGAGGCTTTTATTGGTTACAACCGGCTTTATTATTATTATTATTATTATTATTATTATTATTTGCCAAAATTGGCTTTTATGCCGTGAAGAATTTGAATTATAACCTGCACATTTTTAGGTGTTTTTAAAACTAATTTTAAAGACATTTTATTGAGTTAAAATGTAATAAATAATATAATTTCTTAATAATCAAGACATAATTGAAATTAATATTGGAATAACTCATACTTGACCTGGAGCTGCTAGTGATTTGTAATCAGAATTGCAAATATGCACTGGTCTGTCCAGACTTTTTTCAGAGGGTCCTGTTTTTGTGAAATTGTGAAGTTTTCTTATATTTGTGAAAATTCTAGTCATAACTTTGTGAATTTGAAACTATTGTTATATTCAAGTTCTATTCTTCATATATAAAAAAACTAAGTGGTATGTTATTTCATGAGATCAGCTGTTATTTTACAAGTCAGATTTTACTTTTAAATGAATAAATTTGTGAAAGGTTCAATTTGAAGGTGGGAAAATTTTGTAAAAGACTATTTATAAAAGAAAGAATTTTGTGAAAGATCCTGTTTTGGAATAAAAAGTTTTGTGAAGGGTCCTGTTTTGGGATGAAAAGTTTTGTGAAGGGTCCTGTTTTAAGATGAAAAATTTTGTGAAGGGTCCTTTAAAGGACCTAGAATTATCCTAAACAGATCCCTGATATATCAGCTACATTTTAAAAAGGTATAGTAGAGCGCCGATTATCCGAACTTCAATTAACCGAACTTCCAATTACCCGAACAGCCAATTTCTCTCAAAAAATATTTTTTAACCGAACTTCCAATTATCCATTCCTATTCCTATTAGACCTGGATATCTGATTTTAAATGATGAAGAGATTGTGGATAATATTCAAGACGAAACAGAAATTCAAAACGAATGCTCTGAAAATGATCAAGGTCCAGCACATAACGAAGCCTTTGAATGCTTGGAAAGAGCTATGAAATGGCTCGAACGGCAGAAGAATGCTGATCCTATTCAACTAACGTATTTAAGAAGAATTCGAGATATGGCAGCATGGAAAAGAATGTCTTCTTTGAAGCAAGCAACAATCGAAAGCTTTTTTGCTTAAATTATAATATCTGGCGTTCAGAAAGTGATAATAAAAAGTAAACCAAAAAAAAAAAAAAAAATTAAAAAAAAAAAAAATTAAAAATTAAAAAACAAAAGTCAATTTTTAAACATGCCGGCATTAACTAGTGCTGTCAGTCTAATGCGTGGATAAAGTGTGAAAATTTTAGCATAGTCAGGTACATCCGTTAAATTGTCTGTCCCTTTATCCGAACTTTTGCTTATCCGAACTAGGGTCGGTCCCGACTTGTTCGGATAATCGGCGCTCTACTGTAATTGCTTTATTTGGTTTACACAGGCAATTAACACTTTATTATTATTATAATTTTTACTGCTTTAAGTAATGAAATACGGCAGAACCTCTTTTATCCGCAACTCTCGGTTAACCGAAATCCATTTTTAAAGCTTTTTTTTTTTACTATCACTATTCCTTGTGTATAAAATCCCTTTTGAAAGCTCCCCCCTTTAAACTATCATTTTCTTTGTGTGTTTAACTTGAGTTCCCGTAAGCTGCGAAGTGGAACAAAGAAAACGAATAAATTAGCAATTAATGAAGCTTTTGAATGTTTTAAAAAAGGTTTGGCATGGCTGGAGCAGCAGAAAGACTGTAATACTGGTGAACTAATAACATTAAAAAACTCCGTGACAGAGCTTCAAAGCAAAGACAATCGAAACTGCGACAAACAAAACATTTTTTCAAACCTTTGTGATATATGCAAAAGGTACTTAATTTCAAAATTAAAATTCAGGTAATTTATTTTTGTTTCTGTTTTGCTATTGCTTTAATTTTATTAAGCACTTGTTACCATAATAAGAAATATTGCATATATTTCTCCTTAATCTTAAAATTGAAACATTCTCGATTATCCGAAAATTTCGATTTTCCGAAAGATGATGGGTCCCAGTTACTTCGGATAATCAAGGTTCTACTGTAATAGTAAAATCAATGGACACATGCGAAGCTTTCGCACTGCAATCTGAGATTATTTGCTGATACGCTTTTCATCATTTTTCTACTAACTGCAATTTTTAATCAAATAATATGTTTTAAAGAAATGTGATTGTATTATATCAAAATTCTATTCAAAAACCGTATGATATGTTAGTCATCGTTGTTGTCCGTTTTTTACGTGCATAGAAAAATATGTTAATATCAGAAATAATATACAGTGAAACCTCCCTGTGCGACCATCTCCCTGAATGGTCATTTTTTCTTGGAACGAAATTTATTCCCATAGGCTCAATACTAATTTTACATCTATTCAGAAACCATCCCAGTTGAACTCCGACAAATTTTTTTGTAGAAAATTAAACAAATTTAGTTTTTTCCTGTTCGCTTGAAGAAGGTTTAATTAGAAAAGTAATTTCGGAGGGCGCATTATTCGTCAAATTTCTAAACTAAGTTTAGATCTTTTTTTTATCTCCAGTAACTTTTAAGTGTTTAAACCCCTTTGTGTCTTTTTAGGCAATGAATTTAACTGTGCTGATGAATTAAAAATGACGGTCAATAAACTCTCCTGCCCTATTCTGTTAGGAAACTCTCAAAGAAATTGATAAATTAATGAAATCGTCATTATTTGTTCTCGTCCAAAAAAAAAAAAAAAAAAAAAAAAAAATGTATTTATTTACTGAATTTCGAAAACACTTGGAAATAAACGTTATGAAAGATAAAACCGTGAAATCAAAGCAAACGTCAATATATTCATTTTTTAAACTCTGCAGTAATTAACTTTGTAATTAACTTTTGTTTTGATACTTAAATTTTTATATTTTTTTCCTAAAGTGAAAAATAAATTTTAGTAACATCAATTGTTACCTTTTTTCAACAATTAAAATCTAGATTTAAACAGGACCTCCATTAAGAGACCACCTCTCTAAGCGACCAATTTTTATTGGAACGGAACGTGGTCGCTTTAAGGAAGTTTTATTGTATATGATATTTTGAGTAAGAACACTGTCCTCTACGTGTAAAAAAATGTAAAAAAAAAAAAAAATCACTTCTGCAATATATTAAAAGCTAGTATGTTTGAATTATATTAATTTCTTTATTAGATAAATTTGAGGAAGTGCACATCATATGGAAAAAATGGATTATGCACGAAATAATGCTGGAATGTAATTGAGCTATATTTATTAAATTTGGAGCACGTGCGCGAATCTTGATATTGACGAGCTGCAGGACTAAAATGCAGCATTGATTATTTAGATTATCTACATAATTAACCAAGTTATCGGCATTATTACTTGATGAAGATTTAAAAAGGAAAAGAACGGGCATAATTCATTTTTTAAATGAATTTTTATTTTCTCCTGACAAATGTGCATGCAACATCGATAATTGATTAAAGCCAGAGATCGACCGAAAATTTGGTTTCGTTTTCGGCGAAAATGGTGTCGAAAATTCCACCGGACCGAAATTCGACCGAAACTATCTATATTCCAAAAAATTTCGTTTCTTCGTTCTCAAATTTTCAACATTATTCATTTATTTGAGCTGTATCAGTTCAATTGAGACACTCTTTATTTATTGCTGTGAACTTCAATGATTATAATTATCAGTTTATCAGCCATGTCTGGCTCAAGACGTAAGTGCAAATTATAAAGCAAGTATAAAGCAAGTAATTCATATATGACTAAACTTTGAAGACGCTTTTCAAGTGCTCATTAAAAGCTGCAGACGTAACAGTAATATAAAGTTTTTAGGTGAAAATCGCAGAAGCGTTTCGAATACTCTTTGAGAAAGTTCTAATATGACAGAGGAATCATCTAAATCATTAAAAATTATTATAAAAGATAAATAGAGGTATGTATACCTAAAACATTTTTAAATTAGATGAAATTCGTATAATTAGAAAGTCATTCTGTGCCGTTGATGAATTAATTGCATTTTATTTTATATGAAGATAAAAAGTTTTGTTCAGAGACATAGAGAGCCAACTTGGCTACACCTATAGTTAATTAATAATTACGTATATTTAATAAAAACTTATAATTAATTAATAATTATGTATGTTTATGTATGTATTAATTACTTAAAATTTTTTTGGACATTTTCCTTTTCGTTTTCGGCTGAAAATAGGAAGATTACTGAAATTCGGTTTCGGTTTCGGTCTTAAAAATCTGTTTCGGTCGATCCTTAAGGTTCCTGTTCCTACAGCTTTACTCGTTTCCTATTCTCGCAAGCTAATGCTAAACTTATGGGGAGGTTATTTTCTAATATCTCGTTTGCATTTTGGCATTTTTAATTTTTTTCTTTTTTCTTTTTTGCATTGGATGGCTGAGGTCCATCTCTATATCGCTCCTTTTTTATTTTTTCGATTTTGGTTGCAGATATTTTTTAGAATGACGCTTTCATTTTCAGAACCGGTTTCGAAAATGAAAGTAACTTTATAAAAAATATCTGAAACCAAAATCGAAAAAGTAAAAAAGGAGCGATGTAGAGATGGACCTTAGCTATCCAATGCAAAAAAAAAAAAAAAAAAAAAAAAAAAAAAATAAATAAATAAATTAAATTAAAATGTTGAAATACAAACGAGATATTAGAAAATAACCTCCCCATAGGTTTAGCATTAGCTCGCGAGTGTCTTCGCCTGCAGGGAGAGAGTAGCCTTAATTAAAGCAAACAAATGTGCTTGCATAATAATGGCTGAACGATAGGCAGGATTGATTGTATTAATATTGAAAATTTCAGCATCTCAATGACAAGCTAAATTGGGGCTAATTTTTTTAAAACCCAGAAGAACTCGCTGCATGAGATTTTCTCTCACAGTTGTACTTTTTTTAAGACTCTTATTTAAACAATTTTTCATTTTAATTAAAATTTTAAAATGTTATTTAAATTATTTTACCTTTTTGTGAATAAAAGTATTAGGCCAAGTAAAAAAAATGATATTAAGCGAATGTAAAGTAAAAGAAAAGCAATTGGGCACCGTGAGAGAAATTCTCACTAGCGAGTTCTCGCGGGTTAAAGGTAGGGCAACACCAAAGAAAAAAAAATTAAACTGTCTTTCTAGGATTTCTAAATTGATTTCTTAACGTGTGATCATACTTTAATTAATTTAAAACTATTAATTGATAAAAGTGTAATTTTTATAAAAGTATATTACTCTCTCCATTTTTACTTATATTTTCGTCTTTTAAGTGTTTAAAATATTTGCAGCTCCACAGCCATTAATTCCACTGTTGTTGTAACACTTATAAAATTGTATCCACAAAAACTACGCTTTAATTAATTAATAGTTTCATGTTAATTAAAGTATGATTGTACGTCGAGAAATTAATTTAGAAATCCTAAAAAAAAATCTTTAAATAATGCTTCTTCCCAAAGAAAAAAAGCGAAGATTGTAAATATTTTAAATAAATTATCTAGTTTGCATTTTATGCAAAGAGTGCATTAAAAAAAACCCACGATTTTCACTTTTATATTTATTAACACTTTCAAACACAGTTGGAAGGTGTTTATGAATTTAGTTTGCCTGGCTGCCTGTCCATGTTTTAACTCTCGTAAATATATTCGGATTGATATGCAAGTTTTATATGCTACTAGCTAAAGCACCCGGCGTTGCCTGGAATTTTAAGAATGTTTGTTTTGAAAACTTAATTTCAAAATTAAACATGCAGTATAAAATAAACAATAAAAGAAAGCAATAAAGCCATCTTTATTTCAGTTATTCACTAAGAATGCTCTACGGACCTAAAACTTTGTGTAAATTCTAATGTACAGTCGTGGAAAAAAAAAAAGTAAACACCCCCTACTAACTCCTCAACAAATCATCATAGAAGAAAGTTACTGGTACCGGACGATTGGAAATAAAGTCTACTTTTAAATGATGTATATAAAATTTTCTTAGGGGTCATCTACATATTAAAACGAATCCTAACTTCATTTTTTTCAATGGCAATACCCAATTTTAACGAGATATTTCAAATCTTCGGTTCAAACTATGCCTAGACACCAAATTTCAAGTCATTTGAATGATAAGTTTTTGAATTATAAACATTCAAAATTGAGTGCTTCTAATGTTAAATTATATTTTCATATTTTTATTTATATCTCCCGAAATTATGCTCCTAATGTGCTAATTTTTTTTGTGGTAATAATACTAATATACCCAAACATAAATAAGCTGAATTTGCAATTTTTATAATTTTATGATATGAATTATGAAATTAATATTCGAAAAAATTATGAATTGCAACCTACAATTTTTTTGATGGATTTAGATTTATTAAGTCCTGCTTTATGGAAATTCAAAAATTTCACATTTTTCTTCCAAGTAGTTTTCAAATTATGCTTAAAAAACGGCAAAATGATGGTTTAAGGGGCCGTCTATGATGGAAGTGAGTAGACATTTTGAAATTTATTCTGCCGTACTGTAATCTAACACGCTTCATAACAATCCAGTACGGAACTTCAATTTGGATACAGCCCTTAAAATACGCTCGTTTTAAAATAATTAATTTCTCGGAAACTTATGGTACGAATTGCATAAAAATTCGTTTTTAGGCTAATTGAAGAGTGTAGAGTTCATTTATGCTGTCAGAATTGGGTACTGCTATTGAAAAAAAACAAAGTTATGGTTCGTTTTAATATGTAGATGGTCACTTAAACAAATTTTATATACATCATTTAAAAGTAGACTTTATTTCCAATCGTTCGGTACCAGTAACTTTCTTCTACGATAATTTGTTGAGGAGTTAGTAGGGGGTGTTTACTTTTTTTTTTCCACGACTGTACATCCACACACACACGTATATATAACTATGGAATAGATTTAAAAAGGACGAAAAGAAATTCAGAGAACCTCAAAATGTTAAATATGCCACTATTTCCAAAATTGGGTTTTTATCATGTTTCAATACTTTTTTCAAACTCATATGACGTTATATATTTACTTGCTGACGTCCATTATATTTCCAACATGACGCAATATTCACTTTTTATTTAAATTCTTCAAACTATTTATTTCATTTTCATTTCTCACGTGGAAATCTTGCAATTAAAAAGTTATGACGTAATATTCCCTTTTTATTTGAATTCTTCAAACTATTTATTTCATTTTTCACGGGGAAATCTTGCAATAAAAATGTCATGACGTAATATTCACTTTTTTAAAAATTCGTCAAACTATTTATTTCATTTTTCACGTGGAAATCTTGCAATAGAAAAGTACTTGTTGTGGTAATAATTTTATTGTGAATTTTTAATTCTTCGCAACTATTATAACGAAAAATGTTTCAATTTGATGGGAAATTGCTGTTAAATGGGTGAGTTTTTATTAATTAAAAATTAACTATAAATTATTTCGTTTCCGGATTACTTTAGTTGCCTCGGCCGTGTTACGCATGTACGTAACAGCTCACAATTCTGGCTTCCAAACTGTGGATTTGTATGAAATTACAGACAGACAGACAAATTGTCCTTTTTATATATTAGATTGAGGTTTACTATGCTTCCTATTGAAAATGAAGTGTAGCACTTATAGTTTGTTTACCGGAACACACAAAATAATTCCGTTACATTATGGTCCATGGAAAAAAAACCGCTGAGGTGTGCTTCAACACGTTTTCTATATATTATAGAGTACATAGCATTTATTGTTCACTTACAGAGACACTCAGAAAAATTCTGTTACTGAACAGATTATGATCCATAATTGCTGGAAGTGCGCTTTCAGCCGTGGTATGTATGTTCTAGCTTCTATTTTTAGCTATCATCTAATTTCAGTATATTAAGTAGTGTGTATAAATTGTATAGATCAAATACAGGGTTGCACGAAAAATTTTGAACACATTAACGGATATGGGAAGCAATTCCAGAAAATGAATTTTTACCTCGTTATGTGTTTTTTAAATTTTCGTATTTAGATTATCTCATTTCATTGTACGAAAAAAAATAAAATTATTATATTAATTTTGGAAAGTGTTTCATAATCTATGCCGAATGCATGATTTTTCGTTCTTGTTTCTTCTTTTCTGGGAGCTTGGTATTTTTAAACCTTATGACCGGTAAATAATGATGTCAGATATTTATAATATAATTTGTAATTAATTTGCTGATTTCTTTCAGTTTATGTTCTTGTAAAAAGAAATCAATAAACCAACATGTTCAATAAATCGATTTAACTGTTTACCTTTTTTTGATTTTATAACAGTAAGATTAGACTTGTGCCACTGTCATGTTATGGTGTTATACAAATGAGATAAGAAAAGCTTGCTTATGATAAAACAGGAATTAGTTGGTGAAAGAAGGAAAGATTTTTTAAAAAATATATTCGCTGCTGGATTTGAAGAGAATTAAATAGCCTTGAATGAGTAGGACATTGACCTTTAGTATATTTGCTTACATTGTATCCTTGTTAATTTCTTTTTACCTCTATGGCAATCATCTGTAAGTGGATGATTAGTTTAAAATTCATATTACTATGTTGATGGCTGATTCAACACATCGACAATAGGTTTCCAAACTAGCAGTGATTCAGTGGAATGCACACAGTTAATATATATTTTTTAATTTAATAAAATTTATTTATTTAAAAAAAAATAATAGCATAATATTTAAACTCTGTTCTTGTCAGATTTATTATGACTTATGACTGACTGTTTGCGTTTCAAGTAGGGGCATATTAAGGAATGAGCACACAAGGCACAGGGGCAAGGCCTCCAAATTTATTGCGCCGAAAATCTGTATATATAACACAACATACAATTAAGGTACCTGGCCCCATTATGACCCACCTAAGGTTTGATTGCTTTTTTCACCATGTTAATATTATTTTTCCCGGAAGCTATTTATGCTGTTGCTTAGAGGGATTAATGTGGTAAATAAAAGAAAAGACTTTATGCTTGTAATTATACTATTACAAATTATATAAGTTGAAATGTAAAAAGTGTCATATGGGCCATATTGGGAACGTTCTAAATATGGCCCACTTTGTAAATTTTTAGAAAATTGCAAAATAATTGCAAATTATTATATGCTATATAATATATATATATATTTATATCTACACATTATATA
Organism: Maratus speciosus; assembly: GCA_963932465.1. Taxonomy (NCBI): domain Eukaryota; kingdom Metazoa; phylum Arthropoda; class Arachnida; order Araneae; family Salticidae; genus Maratus; species Maratus speciosus. Next base: position 550,565,275 of record OZ010790.1, on the reverse strand, counting down.
TATAATAATTGCAATTTTTTGAAAGCCAAGAAAATTACAAAAAAATCACAAAAAAAAAAAAAAAATAAATAAATAAATAAAAATAAAACAAAAATTTTTTAAAAATATATTTTTACTAAGAAATGTATTAATTGAAGAACAGAAATGCAACAAAATTATTTTCGTAAGAAATATATATACGCTTGAAGTCACTACAAACATATCACCCCCTCCTGGCCATAATGGAACCTCCGCCATTTTTTTAAATTTAAACCCCCCCCCCCCCCAAAAAAAAAAAACAAACAAACAAAAAACAAAAACGGATATACTAATAAGTAATGATAAAACTATTGATAGTATCTTAAAGTAGATTAACAGTGTTATTAAATTCATTTTTACTTTGTATTAAATGCTAACAAATATTAATAATACGAAATAATCCTTAGCTTTAAGAAATAATGAGACTATTTTTTTTTGCCCGAAAATTTCACTTCCTCTGCCAGTAGCGTCACCCACGTGATATGACTTCGGCTTTATTGTTTTTTCCCCCCACTTTCTATAGTCATGTGGGTCGAACGTGTACTGCCATCTACTGAATTAAAAAGGAAGTAAATGAAATATACGACGTGGGCCATATTGGGAACAGCCATACTGGGCTCATTTAGCTTATATAAATCATAAAACTGCATTTTGAAATTAAAATATTCAGTATAGTTACATGGTGTGTTCAGGATGACCATGGCGACTACGGAAATGTGCTATGGTGTATAAATAACAAATAACAATGTCAGCAAAGTATTTTAGCAGCACACGTAGAGAACTAATTGTTCGCCTTTGAGTATGTCAAAGGTATGATAAGTCATCGTTTTTACTGTTAAAAGTATAGTTTCAACGATATTTATTGTTTTTCACTATGAAAATTACTTTACGACGAAAAAAAAGTAAGTGCTGCCATTTGAATTTTTCGAAACTTTCCCTGTAACCGTGTCTGTGAGAGATTGATTATTGTTCTTCACCTTATTCTCGAGTCCATGCTTTATCCCTTTCGCGGCGAGCGTCCCTTACAGAATTTTTAATCTTTTTACGCCAGTGTTTAAAAATAGAAATTTATGACTAATCTGATCGCAGAATTTAAGTGATTAAATAAGGCAAAACTTACTATTTAACATTACTGGCAAGAAGAGCAGAGGATTCTGAGCATACGTCAAGTATACGCGAAGATCTTTGCGGAGTTAAAATACCCATATCCCAAATGACAATCCGGTTCCTTGGTTTCCAGGAGTTCCCATATCGACAGTTTTTAGGTGCGTTCGTAGTTATAGTATAAATAAGTAGCACCTATAGTCGTCGTCTCGTCTATCCGTCTGTCTGTATGTTCGTCTGTCCGCTTATAATAGCGCAAAAACTACCCAACCGAGTGGTTTGAAATTTAATATATATAATCGTTGCAGAATTTTTTCGAGTCTTTTTAAATTTTATGAAAATCGAACCAAAACTTAAAAACGTATTAATAAAAGTTTTCTTCATTCTGTTAAATCCTATCGTACGTAATTAATTCAATGATATTCCATGATAGGTAATGTTTCTAGGTCCTATTTAAAATGGAGTCCTATTATTTCCGTATTACTGAATTGAATATATATAATCGTAATAAATTTTGTATTCGTGCATTTCTGCATAAGAGTGCAACATCTACTGCACCAAGATCTGAATATTTATAAAACTAGTTATAGTAAGAACGCACCTCATTTGCCAAGTTTGACGTACATTTTCCGACTTTTTTTTTTTTTTTTTTTTTGTATGTCATAAGATGTATGTAAGCATGTATGATAGATGTAAAAATGTAAGTTATATGTAATATCTATTCAACGTAAATGTAATAAAAAGTATTTATTAATCTTAAACACTTTGGCGTATTAAAAAAATAAATAAATTATATTCTATTTGGTTTCTTCTATATAGAAGTGCTACAGCGAAAATTCACGAATTCTTTAAATCCAATTCAATAACTGCAAATGTTCCACTGTGTAGAAATCAAAAAGTACAAAAATCGATTACTTTAGGAGAGACTTTCTTGTTCTATGAACGAAGTAATATTTCAAATACATTACTATTCCGAATCCTTTCGCTATTTTCCAACATCTAGCTGTTCTTTTATTCATAGCTTTTCAAGTTTATTGACCACTCAGACGGAAAATATTTTATCGATCTGCCTTTTCAATTTCAGCTGTCAATTTCTTAGATATCACACACTGGATATGTAATGCAATGCGGATTCTCCTTCAGGACTTCTTGAGATATTTGCCCCCCCTCTTCCCTCCTTATGGACTCCTTATGGACTTTATTTGATCCACATTTACAGTAATTCTAATTGTTTTACTATCCATGTTTTATTTATCAGCGCTAATGTGTAATTATTTTTTTATCAATGCTATGGATGTCTAACATCAAGATATTATTGGTCTTAAAACTGGACAAAATAATAATAATAATATTAATAATATAAAACAAAACTGTCTTATTGGGAGGTTATGACTCACAAGCCTTCATTTCTTTGTAACATTAATATGGATACTGAAAATTAAATATAGTTTATAATAGCTCCATATTTTATTAGAAATCATTAATTTATATTTTTTCAAAATTCGGAAAGTGTTATTACACACGGATTAATAAACAAGTTGGAAATTGCTCGTCAAACGTGGCAAATGAGGTGCGTTCGTACTATAACTAGTTTTATAATTATTTTTTGCACCCCATATTGTACTGAATGTATATTTTTTTGCGCTTCATAAGTGCATAGTCTGTAACACCATTAAAATGCACTTACAATAATTTTTTCCCCATTCCCCGTAATGTAACGGAAAACTTTTGACTGTCCCTGTAATTAAACTATACATTCGATTTTCATAAAATTTGAAATGGCTCGACAAAATTTTGCAGCAATTATATATTTAAAATTTCAGACCATTCGGAAGGCTGTAAAATCATTAAAATGCATTTGCAATAATTTTTTCCCATTGGCCATAATGTAACGGAAAACTTTTGGGTGTCCCTGTAATTAAACTATACATCCGATTTTCATAAAATTGGAAATGGCTCAACAAAATTTTGCAGCAATTATATATTAAAATTTTCAGACCATTCGGAAGGCTGTAAAACCATCAAAATGCATTTGCTATAATTTTTTCCCATTGGCCGTAATGTAACGGAAAACTTTTGGGTGTCCCTGTAATTAAACTATACATCCGATTTTCATAAAATTGGAAATGGCTCGACGAAATTTTGCAGCAATTATATATTAAAAATTTCAGACCATTCGGAAGTCTGTAACATCATTAAAATCCTCTTGCAATAATTTTTCCCATTGGCCGTAATGTAACGGAAAACTTTTGACTGTCCCTGTAATTAAACTATACATCCGATTTTCATAAAATTGGAAATGGCTCGACAAAATTTTGCAGCAATTATATATTAAAAATTTCAGATCATTCGGTCGGGTAGTTTTTGCTCTGTTATATGCGGACGGACGGACGGACAGACGGACGGACAGACAGACGGACTGAACGACGACTATAGGTGCTACGTATTTATATAATTACGAACGCACCTAAAAAGCATTCTTTCAGCTTTTTGATAGGATTTAAGTAAATGAGGCGAAAAAAAGTCACACGTATATATTTTAAAATACATTTTTATAGCAGCAGACGATATTCTTGGCGTAGCACGTATTTTAATTACATTTTTTTTTTCAGTTTTTATGAGAAAATGGCAACAAAAAGATACAGTAACCTACTATTTTCCCTTTACTTTCTATAGAAATGAAGTACTTCAGTTGCCACCATTAAAGAAATGGCTTTAAAAACTACAGAAACAGTAGTATCGCAAAAATAAATTGAGATGCATTTTTCAAACAAATTGCATTTAAAAGTACTTTTTTCGCCGTATATGATGGTGTAAAAATTGAAAATGTGCGCTGCTTAGAAGCTTAAAAAATTGCAGTAGATATTATCAGTATTTAACCGTAATGATCATCTGCTTCGTTTTATGGCTGGCTTATGTAACGGAATGTTATTTTTTAGAGACGTCATTTTAATTATTGCCCGAAATAAATAGCATATCGGCGGCTAATAAGGTAAAGATACCGGTGGTGGGCACTGTACCAGTAATAAATACTTTTGAATTTGAACTAAGAAAAAAAGTTTTGAAAGTCGAGCAGAGGTTCGCGCCCCTCGCGAAATTACTGATACAACCCTTTAGTGTTAACGCCTCTAACTACATAGAATTCAATTCATCATCTTATCTGATTTCATGTAGTTTCGAATAAGGTAGGCTAATTTTCGTTTGAGCCTATGTTTAAGCAATTTCCGGTACTTTTCCTTTTTATAGGACTAAAATAGGTATGCATAATTCATTTATTGTGTTTATTTTTGAAATTTGATCAACTTATGCAATTCTTATGTGTGTCCACTACTGATATCCGACATATCACCATAACCAGTAATGGACAGGCCTGTGAAAAACTGAAAGAGGGGAGAAGGGGAGAGATTGTATAGATTACGCACAGGGATCCGGTTCTTCTAAAGGGCCCGTCACCAGTCCTTTTTTTTTAGATAAAATAGTAAAAACGTAAATTTATATAACATTTTAAAGCTAAAATAACTAAGTCAGAACTTAGCTATATAATTTGAGCATGTTAATTTTTTACACAGTACAAAGGAAAATCATTAAAAAAACTTTCCACGTAATACTAAATTATCAAATGTTATGCAAATATCGAGTGGCTAAAATAACGAAACTCGAGGGACCTCCAGTTATAGAGGGCCCCTAAAAATGGGTGCATGATCTCGGAACTTTTGGCAGAAGATTAAATTTTGTTTAGTGGTGATATTTAACTTTTAAATAAATTTGTGTAACCTTTTATAAAATACTTATTCAAATATAGGCCAGTGGTTAGGAAGTTGAATTCGGAAATAATTAGGGGAAAGCTCGAAATTGTTTTAACCCCTTCAGTTTAGGTCTAGAATGAATATGCTACGTTTCCCCCCTCGTACTAGGTGAGCGTTAGGAATTATGCATTGATTTATAGTCAAAAAACATGTTTTTTTTTTAAAAATACCATAACACTATCTCGAAATCACTAACTTTTTCAAAAACATTGTCAATACAAATGTTGTAGAGCTTAAAATCCTGAATAAAATGAGTACCTACACTTAATACTTTTGTTGAATATTAAGGTCACAATTCTACTTTAAACTTTTATCACTGTGGACAGAGGGTTGAACTCAGAATTAATTAGGGGAAAACTGGAAATCATTTTAATCCCTTCAGATTAGGTCTAAAATGAATATTCTATGTTTTCCTCCTCGTACCAAGTGAGCGTTAGGAAATATGTACGTATTTACATTCGAAAAACATGTTTTTCCTTAATATTTTTAACAATATCTCAAAATAGTTAATTCTATCAAAAACATTGTCAATACAAATGTTGTAGAGCATAAAATTCTGAATAAAATGAGTACCCACATTAATATTTTTGTTCAAAATTAAGGTCGCAATTCCATTTCAAAAGTTTGCCTTAATCACTAATCAAGAGCTTCAAGATAGGAGAGACCAGATTACCTTAACAATATCTCAAAACAGCTAACTATATTAAAAAAAAAATTGCCAATACAGATGCTGTAGATCATAAAATTTTGAATAAAATGAATACTCACATTAATATTTTTGTTCAAAATTAAGGTCGCAATTTCAGATATTGTTAAAAATATTAAAGAAAAACGTGTTTTTCGAATGTAAATGTGTACATACGCGCTCACTTAGTACGAGGGGGAAAACATAGAATATTCATTTTAGACCTAATCTGAAGGGATTAAAACGATTTCCAATTTTCCCCTAATTAATTCTGAGTTCAACCCTTTGACCAGGGGGCTAAAACTTTAAAGTAGAATTGTGACCTTAATATTCAACAAAAGTATTAAGTGTAGGTACTCATTTTATTCAAGATTTTAAGCTCTACAACATTTGTATTGACAATGTTTTTGAAAAAGTTAGTGATTTCGAGATAGTGTTATGGTATTTAAAAAAAAAAGTGTTTTTTGACTATAAATCAATGTATAATTCCTAACGTTCACCTAGTACGAGGTGTAAAACGTAGCATATTCATTCTAGACCTAAACTGAAGAGATTAAAACAATTTCCAGCTTTCCCCTAATTATTTCCGAATTGGGCCTTTTTTTGCTCCCCTACCACTGGGCTAATAGATTAATTACTAATACTATATTTAACCCCTTCATGACGAGCCGCATAGTGCCGCAGTATATGCGCCGCATAAGGTGTGTACATTCATTCATTTTGACTAGCACTATTTCCAAATACTAATTTTCAACTTATTTAGTTACAGAATTTCTGAGATTAAATAAAGAAAAAACTACTAATCGGAAAAAATGAAGCACCAAAATTAAGAAAATTGTAATACGAGACCGTGTTATGGGACCGTATTCGAATCACAACCGGGTAGGGTACCGACGCTCCGGGTCTCGCAGACTTTCGTGCGGCCCTAGCGAAAACTAAGGATCGGGAGAACCTATTTTATGGATAATCAACCACGAGGCAAATTGTTTAATGCATTTTTGTGAAGGAAACCGCCAATTTCCTCTTGAGTAATTCAGAATATAACACCAACAAGAACCATATTAGTAATAAAAAAAAGTTGGTGAAATGGTTTGAGCAGTCCACAACTAATTGTCAGAAAAGGGCCTGCGATTGACACTTGAAGATTCAAACAAAATGTTTAACACCGATGAGACAGCATGTTTTTTCTAAATCCTGAAGTCTCTTAAAGTCATCGCTTTAAAATGGATCAAAATCGTTTATTTAAATTTATTATTCAGAAATAATGGTAGTAAAATTCAAGAGACCGTTCGATCGCTGAAAGAAATTAATCTACGACAACCACCAGTTTTCGAGTCACAGTTTTGTGCGTATGTTTAGTATTCAAGGGGAGGCTAGGCCTTTTTATTAATGTTACTATACCATACTATGATTCAAATACCATTTACGCAGTAAAAATTGCAATAAAATGCTGTGATCAAAGTTCTGTTATTGAAGTGCCTTATAAAGTTTAATTTAATATAAATTTTATAGACTCCTTTATTTAGCTTTTGGTACAAGTTTGCTATTTTTCTCTTGCGTTAACTTATTAATGTTACAACAAATACCTCTTTGATAATAAAATTATACATTTCCAGAAGTTTCTTCTTTTTTTTTTGACGTTTTTTGTATGAATTCAAATGTTTGCACTAGTGGAACAAACAGGTGTCCACTAGATATATAGTCGGTTTTTTTTTCTCGGAGCCTGAAAAATTATGTGCCATTAAATACCGAGCACGATACCCAAAGTACATAGAGTAGAAAATTGTTAATGACATTTTAAAACTGTTTCAAGATGAATTTTCTTTCTCATTTAAAAATCTCCTGTTCAACAGAAACAAGTCTTATTCCTTTATGTACTGAATTATGAATTCATGAAAATTTTATCTTCTAAAGCATTTTTCGTGAATTGCTTAAACTACATTAGAAGATTTACATGATTATTTAAGAAATTTTAGAAGGATTTTGGAAGAATTCAACGATTTAGAAGAGTTAATTAAATTTGAATTTATAGGGATTTTGTGCAATATTTATAACCCCACTCAAATATTTTATTTTAAATATTTTTCTTAGTATTTTGTAGAATTAGGAAATGTACAAATATAATGTTCTTACAATAGAAATATAGAAATATTTCCGAATTGTAAAATCTCCCCCCCCCCCCCCACCCCCCAACCAGCGCTTAATTTCTAGCAAAAAAAGTACCGGAGCCCTAATATTCTGGAATGCTAAAATCGTAGCGTACCCCCCCCCCCCTCTCCCTCGACCTCACCCTTATCTACATATTTATTGTTCATACATTTTTTGCAAAATTTAAAACATCTTTTTTTTTTTTTTTTTCTTTAGCAAAATAAACATTTTAAATATATCTACCTGCATATATTTAACTGTCAACTATTCCACTTTTTAGTTTATCACTCCTTCCTAATAGAAATCTTTGCCTAATTTTAATGTTAATTACTCGCAGAATTCTGCAATTATATAAGGTAATGATTATAATTCGGAAATAGTGTTAACACAAAAAAGAAAGATTCGATACTTTTATAGAAAAAGGCGAAACTCTGCTCGATTGCTTTCTATAAGAATAACAAACAATACATGGCAATTTATATCTACAAAGGAAAATTTTGAATGTAAGACAGTTTGAGCTTGAACCCGCTCACGCCCAAAGACAGATATAAAAATTGAGCCAATCTCCAACGTGTACGAGACATTACGTGACATACAAGTCTTTTGATAGAAAATAATGGAAAAATTCGGTGATGAGAGGGAAAGGAGAAAAGGTAATTTAGGCTTCGTTTTTTCGGGAGAGGTATAGCACTGGGCTCCGGAGCCCTCTATTTATGAGCTCCGGTGAATTTCGATAAATATTCAAATATTTACTAAAAACAGAGAAGTACCGGAGCTAAGCTCCGGTGGGCTCCGGCGCAAATTAAGCCCTGCCCCCAACGCCGAGAAACCTGAAAAAAATGCAAAGGCAAAATAAATCATCCTTTTAAAAATAGTTTTGTTTTGTGAAAACCAATAATTCTTTTGGAACAAGATAAAGTAATGTATCTATAACTCATTCTAAATTGTATTACAACTAATCGATGCATTAAATGAATTTTATAACAAGTTATTTTAATGGTACTTATTAGTACCGTCATTAGATAAAAGCGTTAATTCTAAATACTTCTTCATGACAACGTTTTGTGATTTCTACAAAAATTTCTATAGCTCTATCAGCGAAATGTCTGTCTACTATATCTATATTATAAAGGAGAAACGTGTTCGTGCGTAACGCTGACGTCATTTTGACTGTGGTAACAGCGGATGATTAAATTAAACTTTTAGGTAGATTTCGTAAGAAATACTACCTAATGCAGTCGTTACACTGTAAAAATCCGACTAGAAAACGGAGATTCTACTGGTCATCGAGACCCCAGTACTATTTCCGTATTTTAACGGAAATTTGCCCCATAAATTCCAGAAAAACGGAAAATTTTCTCTAATTTATGGGGAAAAATGTCCATAAAAATACGAATTTCTGGAATTTATGGTGGGAAATTTCCGTTAAAATACGGAAGTAGCACTAACGTCTTGATTGCTAGAATCTCCGTCTTTTTACAGTGTTACCATGGTGCGATTTTGAAAAACTCCTTCATAACTATTCATTATATGACCCCAGGAACCCAAAACGACCTCCACCTAAAAAAGTTTATATATTATATATATATATATATATATATATATATATATATATATATGTATGTATGTACTAAATTTTGTCCGTACGATAAAAGTCACAATTACGCACGGATCGTCTTCAAACTCGCCAAACACATTGAGATGGCTAATATCTCGGCGGGGATTGCAAATGAGAAAAATCGGCCCAAGGCAGTAGAAATGGGGGAGGGTTAAAAATTTTGAATACCACCCTAACATGATTCTGATAAAACCAACTCTTACAGAAAAATGACAGGAAAATTGAAAAAAATTTCATTGTAGCAGTTGCCAACAATAAAAAAAAACACAATAAAATTCTTATCACAACAATTACTTTTCTATTGCAAGATTTCCACTTGAAAAATAAAAATCTATATCATATTACGCTATCGTATCTCCATACATATAAGGGGGTTACCGTAGGTGGACCCTGTTCTGTCGCAAAAATGCCGTCAACTTGGCGATATATCGCCAAATTTGGTGACCAAAATTAGTCGCCAAATGTGACGCCAACTTGTCGATATGTCTAATATTTCGCCAAATTCCCTTAGATTTCCATTGTAAACCAATAGGGTTTACTTGCTTACAGAAAATCTACAAATTGAGATATTTTAACGCAACAGAAGCAGCTTTTACAGAAAAATGAAATTAAAATCTCGTCAAACGCGGCCAGATAAAATTGTTAAGCTGAGTTTATCTCTAGTCTTCATTTAGTTTTTGTTGGTGAAATTAGTATTTAACTTCGAAATCTACCTGCGCCTGTAGGCCGAGCCGGAAGGGATTTTTTATTTATTTTATTACAATTTTTTTAATTTCTAAATATCGCACATTTTATATTTTTACACCGTCGAATAGGGGGAAAAATGTACTTTTAAATACAATTGGTTTAAAAACCGTATCGCAATTTGTTTGAAAACTGTATCGCAATTTACTCAATTTTTATTGTTTTTAAAATAATTTTCAAGCACGTTTAAATAAATGAATATATATATATATATATATATATCGTGTGCTGACGATGTACGAAAGATAAATCCGCTTGAATTTCAATTAATATAAATAGCTCATAATTTGTTTCCAGCTTATATTTAATAAAGAAATTAAAATATTCATCAATCAATAACTAAAACAGTAAAATATAAATAAAACACAAATTTAAGACATGTAATCAAATTTAGAGCTTAAACCCTGCAATCAACAAGTAAAAATTAAATTAAAAAATTCAAAAAACCCCGACTGCGTAAAAAGCGAACTAATTAATTATTTCTCATCAATGTGAAACTATTTTTTTATATTACTTACCTATTTTTTTCATTTACTTGTATGGGGGGATTTTTGAGTTGTGTTTAATTGTTAGTTCCTGTCTATAAACATTGTTTTGATGAGGCCTATAGATGTCTATGATGGTTAGAGTTGCAGTAAAGCTATAGGGATCCTACCTACAGAACTTCCAGGTTGTGTAATATTTAAAAAGAGCTTCTGACTGTAAAACAGTCAATGAAACATCGTCTTCATTTTGAAAGACCTATCCAATGATATGCCACTCAATAGAGTTCGTAAAAAATTTTTTCGTCTCTACCGCCATTTTGAATTTATAAAAACAAAACACATCCTATAACCATCGGACGGTTAAGACGAATCGATAGAGGCCTCATTCATTAAAATCCATCAAGCCGTTGGGCTGTTTTGAGGGTATAAAGAAATCCACATACCCAGATACGCGTGAAACACATAACCCTTCTTGGCAGTCGGGTAAAAAGGCCGATTTTAAACAGCAATCTTAGGCGGTATCTTCGGCTATCAACTCCTGGCGAGAGACCAATATGAAAATATCGCTTTTAATACGTTTCAAAACTTTAATTGATTATTGCTATTTTTCATATAAATATGATTTTTGTATTGTTAGTAGGCATTTAAGAAAATATATTAAATGTATAAAATTTATTAAACAACAGTAGACCCGTGCGAGACAATATTTGAGATTATTTGCTGATAAATTTTTTCATTAATTTTTGATTAACTGCAATTTGGTTTATCAAACAACGTGTTTGAACGATATGTGTAAGTATGCTACGTCAAAGGCCGCTTGCAGAATCTTTCAAAAAATACTTTATTCATCGTTGCACCTTTAGTACTGGTAATATGCAGGGAAAAGAGGATGTTAACATCAGAAATAATATATATGAAGAATTTCACTTGTATTCTGTAACCCGGGAATGCCGGGCATATCCCCTTGTTATTTTAAATGCATTTCCATTCTGAATTCTTTTACCCTTTTCTGGCATCTAGCTGTTCTTTTATTCATAGTTTTTCAAGTTTTTTGACCACTCAGACAGAAAGTATTTTCTGGATCTGGATTTCTAAATTTCAGCTGTCAATTTTTTAGATTTCTCCGATTCGATGGCGTAGCGAATTGTCCTTCAAGAGACTTTTGGGAACCCCCTCCCCACCTTCTTCTCTTATGAGTTTCAGAAAAGATAAAGAATAAAACTGATTGCAGTACTTTACTGAATTGGATCCTATGCAATAATCAATATTTTTTCTTTATACCTTTTTAGTTTATCATCAAGGAAAATGATTTAATAAAAAAACTGAAATTCTTAGGGTAAAATTTGAAAAGTTTAAAACAAATTAAAGAACAATTTTAAGCCACACTTCTGCTTACCATTTGACAAATTTTCAAAAATGTTTTTGTGATACTTTTCTTACGAATGTGTCCTATAAGTATAAACACCAGATTTACAGAAAGGTGATTAGTTTAACCCCTTCACGGTAGCTTAATATTTGGAAAAACCATCAAAAAAGTACAGTCGTGGAAAAAAAAAGTAAACACCCCCTACTAACTTCTTAGCAAATTACCGTAGAAGAAAGTTACTGGTACCGAACGATTGGAAATAAAGTCTACTTTTAAATGATGTATATAAAATTTGTTTAAGGGGTCATCTACATATTAAAACGAACCATAACTTTGTTTTTTTTCAAAAGCAGTACACAATTCTGACAGCATAAATGAACTCTGCACCTTTCAATTAGCCTATAAACAAATTTTTATGTAATTCGTGCCATAAGTTTCCGAGAAATTAATTATTTTAAAACGAGCGTATTTTATGGGCTGTATCCAAATTGAAGTTCCGAACTCGATTGTTAATCGAGAGAGCCGCCTGCTTGATCAATGCACATTTAAGCGTCAATGAAACCTGTTTGATTACAGGATAGCAGAATAAATTCCAAAAATTTACTCACTTCTATCATAGACGGCCCCTTAAACCATCATTTTGCCGTTTTTTAAGCATAATTTGAAAACTACTTGGAAGATAAATGTGAAATTTTGGATTTCCATAAAGCAGGACTTAATAAATCTAAATCATCAAAAAAAAAAAAAAAATTGTATGTAAAAAATTGTAATTCATAATTTTTTCGAATATTAATTTCATAATTCATAATTCATATCATAAAATTATAAAAATTACAAATTCAACGTATTTATGTTTGGGTATTTCAGTATTATTGCTACACAAAAAAATAGCTCATTAGGAGCATAATTTCAGGAGATATAAATAAAAATATGAAAATGTAATTTAACATTAGAAGTACTAAATTTTGAATGTCTATAATTCAAAAACTTATCCTTCGAATGACTTGAAATTTGGTTTCTAGGCATATTTTGAAACGAAGATTTGAAATATCTCGTTAAATTTGGGTACTGTCATTGAAAAAAATGAAGTTTGGATTAGTTTTAATATGTATATGGCCCCCTAAGCAAATTTTATACACACCACTTAAAAGGTGACTTTATTTCCAATCATCCGGTACCAGTAACTTTCGTCTACGATAATTTGTTGAGGAGTTAGTAGGGGGGTGTTTACTTTTTTTTTCCACGACTGTACCTATTTTTTTTATTACAGAAATTGAATAATTATAAGGTTTCTATATCAAATATGCAATTAGTTTTATTTTAAGCGGAAAAAAAGATGTTATATAACAAATTCACATTTGTGGAAAAGCCATCATGCGAGAATACTGTGTTTTAATGTTTATTTTACACCATACAAGTTAATGCTAATAAGACCTTTATTTTTCACATCTTAGATCGTTATTTATCATCATCAAACAAATTTTTACAAATAATATTTGAAATAATATAATATACATTAAATTTCGATTATTAATAATTTTTTGAGTGTGATATATTTCGAAACATGCCATACAAAATCCAACATCACAGTCAGCGCCAAAAATCAAACCCAAGCACTAATATTCAAAGACTTCACACGGAAATGCCAGTTAAATTTTTCTGGTTTCAGAAGTTTTTACTAGCAATAAATCTCCAGCCCGGAAATATGACGGGAACGAGAAGTAACGAACGGCACCTCAGCCCTTGATATTGACGGGAGCGAAAATTAAGGGGTTAAGCAAAAACAAATAGTTTATGAATGGCTTTAATTGTCATGACATATGTAACTAGTCGGATGTGCCAATCCCAAAACTTTCTTCTATCACGCACGTGTTAATACTTCAAAATTATCGATTACATACATTGCAAAAATGAAATGACAGTCTATGCCAGGGATGGCGAACCTATGGCACGCGTGCCGAACTTGGCACGTAAGAAAACTTCTGGCACACGAAAAAACTTATAGATCATATTCAGTTTATGAAGAACAATCCATTTTATATATTTTTTTACAAAAAGTAGTTTTGTGTAACAGCTATATAATTTACTTTAAAATAATCTGTTACTTTTGAATGAATAAAGGTTGTATAAATTTAAATGAAAGCCCCTTGTAGCGTCATTTTCTCGCTAAACCATTCAAGTTAGTGTTTTCTAAATCTTTGTACTTCTGTACCAAATTTCAAAGGTTTTATTTTTGTAAATTGAATTTTAAGAGATAGTTTGCATAGAATAATATACCTAATTGATACGCATCTACTTCAGATTAGTTTTTATTTTATTTAGGTTTAGGGCTTTAATTTACTTTAGGTTTTAATAGGTTTTAATTTTGAAAATTGAAATTTAACTGTTATTGTTAATAATTATGTAATCTATTCAACCTGCTTCTACCTGAAGAACTAAAAATGATCTGATTCGGAAATAAACAATAAAAGAAAAACTCATTTATAGATTACTAATACGGAATTCGAAGCGATATGGCTATATTATTCGTTAAAATGTTTGTGGCACGTTAGAATGTTGTTACATAATAATTTTAAAATTTTTGGCCCGCATACTCAAAAAGATTCGCCATCCGTGGTCTATGCCCACCATGAGAATTCTAAATGTATAGTTTCGTTGAATTGTGTGCATTTAAAAAGGAGATATAACCTTCGCATCTTAAAAAAAAAAAAAAAAAAAAAAAAAAAAAACATTAAATTTCGGCATTCACCCTCTTACACGTCTGCAATCAAAATTCCAGACCAAAAAAGCCTAAAAGCGACACCTGTCGCTTAGTATACACCCAAGCCTATAATAAGGAATTAATTATGTGAAAGTTTGATTAATTTCCGTGTATTAGTTTTTGAGATATAGCTATCGGGAAAATCGTGCGCCGCTTGTTGGGCGATTCACACCAAAACCTAAACAGCAACAACTTATGTCAACGTCTAACTGGATCTGAAGTTTGAAGAAAATCCGTGCATTAGTTCTTGAGATACAGCTGTTGTGGAAATCGTGAAAAATGAAGCACAGCAGCGCCACCAATTGGGCAATTAACAGCAAAATCTAAGCAGCAACAACTTATATCAATGCCTAACTAAATCTGAAGTTTGATGAAAATATGTGCATTAGTTCTTGAGATAGAGCTATTGCGGAAATTCTGAAAAACGCAGCATAGCAGCACCACCTGTTTTGCGATTTACACCAAAAACTAATCAGCACCAATTTATATCAAGATATAACTGAATCTAAAGTTTTATTAAATTCCGTGCATTAGTTCTCAAGATAGAGCGCTCACGGAATTTGTGCCACATGCAGAAAGACAGACTCACAGACAGACATTTTCTTAAAACAGTCAAATCGTATCCAGGACATTTCAAAACGTATAATTCTGTCGAAATAAGGAAGTCGAACTTTTTCACGAATCCAATACTTTCTTCTAGTAAAGATAGAAGAAAGTAAGAAGGCAGTAAAAAGAATATTTACTCTTTTATTTTTTTTTTAAAATAAACTAGTATTTATATTATTTCAAATCTCATCCTTAATTTAATTAAACTCACCACAAGGAACGTCAATAAAACAGAACAAGTAAATTGAGTAATATATGTTGAAGCTTAAGGGTTTTGAATATACTGATGTATTGAAAAAACACACTATTTCGTAATAAGGATTCATTTCAAGAGAAATGGATGCAGTAAAAAGGCCTTTTTTACATATTTACAATTATTGGATCTTTAAATAACTTTGCAAGAACATACTAGAATATGCATTTTAACGCTTTATGCCCCGACGGTACTTAAAAAGAACATTAAAATAACTTGTTATAAAATCATTTAATACATCGATTAGTAGTAATACAGTTTAGAATGTGTTATATATACTTTACATTATCTTATTATTCCAAAAGTATTATTGGTCGCGCAAAACAAAAATATTTTTAAAAGTATGATTTATTTTTTATTTGTACAGTCGTGGAAAAAAAAAAGTAAACACCCCTTACTAACTATGCAAAAAATTATCGTAGAAGAAAGTTACTAGTACCACACGTTTGGTAATAAAGTCTATTTTTAAATGATGTATATAAAATTTGCTTAGGGGTCCATCTACATATTAAAACGAAGCATAACTTTGTTTTTTTTCAATAGCAGCACACAATTCTGACAGCATAAATGGGCTCTACACCCTTCGATTAGCCTAAAAACAAATTTTTATGCAATTCGTTCGACAAGTTTCCGAGAAATTAATTATTTTAAAACTAGCTTATTTTAGGGGTTGTATTAAAATTGAAGTTCGGTACTCGATTGTTCACCGAGAGAGCTCCCATCTTGATCAAGGCACCTTAAGCAGTCAATTAAGCTTGTTAGATTACAGGATAGCATAAGAAACTTAAATATCTAGTCACTTCTATCGTAGATGGCCCCTTAAACCACCATTTTGCCGTTTTTTAAGCATAATTTGAAAATTACTTGGAAGAAAAATGTGAAATTTTGTATTTCCATAAAACAGGACTTAATAAATCTAAATCCATGAAAAAAATTGTAGGTTGCAATTCATATTTTTACCCGACTGCCAAGAAGGGTTATGTGTTTTACGCGTATCTGGGTATGTAGATTTCTTTATACCCTCGAAGCATCCCAACGGCTGGATGGATTTTAATGAATGAGGTCTCTATCAATTTGTCTTAACCGTCGGATGGTTATAGGCTAGGTTTTGTTTCTATAAATTCAAAATGGCGGCCGTAAAATACAAAATGGCGGTAGAGACGAAAATTTTTTTTAGACACCCTATTGAGTGGCATATCATTGGATAGGTCTTTCAAAATGAAGACGATGTTTCATTGACTATTTTACAGTCAGAAGCTCCGTCTAAATATTAGACAACCTGGAAGTTGTGTAGGTAGGATCTCTAGCTTTACTGCAACTCTAACCTTCATAGACATCTATAGGCCTCATCAAAACAGCGTTTATAGATGGAGCTAACAATTAAACACAACTTAAACCTCATCAAAACAAGTAGATAAAAAAATAGGTAAGTAATATAAAAAATAGTTTCACATTGATGAGAAATGGTTAATTAGTTCGCTTTTTACGCAGTCGGTTTTTGTTGATTTTTAAAATTTAATTCTCCTTTATTTTCGAATATTAATTTCATAATTCATAATTCATATCATAAAATTATAAAAATTGCAAATTCAACGTGTTTTTGTTTGGGTATTTTTGTATTATTGCTACACAAAAATTTAGCACATTAGGAGTATAATTTCATGAGATATTAATAAAAATATGAAAATGTAATTTAACATTAGAAGCACTAAATTTTGAATGTTTATAATTCAAAAAATTATCATTGAAATGACTTGAAATTCGGTGTCTAGGCATAGTTTGAATGGAAGATTTGAAATACCTTGTTAAAATTGGGTATTGTCATTGAAAAAAAATGAAGTTTGGATTCGTTTTAACATGTAGATGGCCCCTAAGCAAATTTTATATACATCATTTAAAAGTAGACTTTATTTCCAATCGTTTGGTACCAGTAACTTTCTTCTACGATAATTTATTGAGGAATTAGTTTATTGAATATTGAGGGTGTTTACTTTTTTTTTCCACGACCGTACCTCCTCAGTTTTCTTGATGTTGAAAGGTTGTGGGTGAAAAGCTTTAGTTCAGATGTATTTCTAGATTTTTATTGTGAGAGCATTCATTATATTTGTACATTTTTCTATAAAATATTTAAAAAAATATTTTAAGTAAAAGATCTGAGTGGAGTTATTGCACAAAAACCCTATAAATTCAAATTTAATTAATTAATTTTTATTGGAAAAATCCTTCTAAAATTTATTAAATGATTGTGTAACTTTTTTAATGCAGTTTCGGAAATTCACGAAAAATGCTTTAGAAGATGAAATTTTCATAAATTCATAATTTGGGACATAAAGGGTTAAGCAAAAATCGGAAAAATTATATTTTTGTCATTTTTAGGGTTCCGTACTTAAAAAGTAAAAACGAAACCATTATAAGATCACTCCTATGTCTGTCCGTCCGTCTGTCTGTCTGTCACAGCCATTTTACTCGTAAACAATGGAACGTGGAAAGTTCAAATTCGGGGAAGTAATAAGGACCATTGACCCACATATTTTCAGATTAATAAACATTCATAAATATATTTAGTAAAAAAGTAGAGGGGCTAATTATGCTATTTGAAAAAAAAAATCTTTTCTTCTTTGAATATCATGTGGGGTATCCTGTGAAAGCTTGTGTAACGCTCAACTCAAAAATACATTTCTTTTAATTTTAGGTATTATATTTTCAAAGATATTGTTGAAAATGTAGCTCAAAAATATGTTCCCCCCTCCCCCCCATCTAATTCCGAATCTACTGAAACTAAAATTATGAAAAAATTAGAGGTAGTAGACGTTAATATAAATCTTGCCGGAAAATTATAGCGATTACCCTAGGTCACATAGTTTTTGAGTAATTAGCATTTTTCTGTTATACACAAATTTCGATTTACGGGCATTCAGAAAAATTGTTGAGCATCGCTGAATATACCTATCGTTGCAGAAGAATAAAAGCATCGTTGATAATGATTTTCGAAAAAAATCATCGGTAATGAGCCGAGATATTAACCCTTAAAGGTACGGTCAGTTTGGACATACACAAGGACAGGGGCGGCGTACTCTCTGCTCAGTTAACAACTTTTAATGACATATATGTGTAATGTAATGTCCAGTAACAGTATAAAAGCAATTGTTAAAAACATACTAATTTAAGGGGTCTCGGGACTCTAAAAAATGGAAAAATTGAAAAAAAAGACCATTTTCAACATTTAATGTCTTAAAATGTATATGATTTTAAAACACAATTTTAATTAGGATGAAAGATATAAGTATGTTCTTTCGTTTCATGTATTTAAAAAATTGCAAGATACAGAATTAGTATTTGTAGGGAGCTCGAAACTGTTAGACATTTGTCGAACAAAAAATTGGCATAACAGTTTACGCGCAGGATTACAAAATAAATATTGCAGCTAGAATGAAAATTTTGGTGCTTACTTATACTTCAGATTGTAATAATTTCCCTGAACTTAAACAAATTTGTATTTAAAGCATTTTTATATTTTTAATGCAATGTTGCATTTAGCTAATACAAAATTTTGAAAATTTCAACAGTAAAATCACCTAAAAAAATATTTTTTTGAACAATAAAAAGGAAATTTTAGGTCCAGTTTATACAGACTAATATGAAACCTATGTTTCGAAAATTTCATGAAAAAATATTCAGAAGTTTTTGAGGTATCCTGCGCGTTATGCCCGAAAAGCGCCATTTGGAAAATAATGACTTTAATTTTCGGAAACGCCGCTTTAGCTATTGAGCGGGTATGATTCTAAAAGCCAAAACTTCTGTTCTAATGGGAATTTCAAGGAAACAATTATATCAAAATATTCAGAAAATATAGGAGTTTAACATCTAAAAAAAATTAAAATTTCTTAAATTTTGAAGCTCTAAGAGTCCTGCAACCCTTTAATCCTTTCCGGCACGGATTAATTCTACTTATAAACTTATGAAATAATGAACTGACACCAGAATTTATAAACGAATTTATTAGAAAATGCGAACCTGCTTATTTTCACGTACATGATAAAAGGAAAATTTTAATTAAATATTCTTGGTGCCGTTTGTCTGTTTTGGAATTAAAATTAGGTGTCCGTTTTTTAAAGGCATCGCCCTCGAAAGATTTAATTAGAATGAATCGCTTAAATACTGTGGGATTCGTTTTTTGCATTGATTGTATCTTCCAATACGCCTCGAGTGACTTTAAAAGTTAATTAAACAACTATCTGGAAAAACGCGGCACTGACCAAGGCGGCGTTGCAACTTTGAGACTTCAATTCGAAGCGCGCTTAGCACAATGCCAAATTTAAACTTTGAACAAAGGTTTTGTTTTAGCTACATTGTAGAAATAAAGATACTACGCTGAATTTAGTTTCATGAAATGCCAAATGAAGTTTAACTATGCACTGCTTTTATTGTCAGTACCGAATTAAGTTCATCATAAACAGATTAGAATAATATTAAAAAAAGTGTTATACGAATAACTATATTTGTTATTATTTAGGTTCCATATCTCTTTGAACTTTCATGGTATACCCGATTACACTTTTCTAATATATACAGTTATACCCAACCCTATGTTGTATAGTTTTTACAAAGTCTTAGTATTCTTTTAGCAACTTTTTTTTTTTTTTTTTTTTTTTTTTTTTTTTTTTTTTTATAATACAATTACAAATTCATATATTTATTCTACGGAACCCTCTGTGCGCGAGTAATGCTCGCACTTGACCGTCTATTTGTCAAATGAAGTGTTCTGATTCCTCTTAAGGATTGCCTTTTTAGATGCATTTGTTGGCTGACAAATTTGGGAATTTATTATTATGATTCTTTTTCAATTAATATAATTTTGAAAATATTAGTTTTTTATTTATTCATTTTTAAATTTAATTTACAGAAATTGCACCAAATTCTTTTAAAATGCCATCTTTTGCAAGTGAATTTTGGAGATTTTTTTTTTTTTTGGGGGTGGGGGGGATTCCGCGGTACTGGAAACTCTATGAGATTGCAATCTCTAATTCAAATCATACTTAAAGATAGGGGGGGGGGGGTCAAAACTGAAAATCTGTATTTCAGTTAGGCATTTTTTGCTTTTAATGGGAGGATTGGAGCATAAAATCGCGCCCCTCTGCCAATTAATATTGTATTTGAACGTTTTGTTCTCCTGGATTTCCCCAAAAGCGGGGGCTATTTTTTAGATCTTTGTGCGATGAATTATTAAAGATAGAGATTTGTACTGAATACTACACAAGAGATACAGTAAACTTTCTAATATCCGTCACTCATGGGACCGGCAGTGCGACGGATAATTGAAAGACATTACAAGACCGTTACTAAAATTACATTTATATTTTCTATTTTATAAATAAGAATATTTAAACCCTTTTTTATCTGTTGTGCACATTCGGTAGTAAAAGGCATAATTGATAATAAGAAATTAATTTATGAGAAAAAATTTAGAATTCTGAAATTTTGCAATAAACATATATCTTTTTTATCCAAGGTAATCCATTATACATTTTTGTTTGTGATTTGATTCTTCATAATTAATCATTTTTCTCAGAATAGCACCGACTTACCCGGGTGTAAACCCCTAATTCATTTCTTAAAAAAAAAATAAATAAAAAATAAATAAAAAATAAATAAATAAATAAATAGGGCAGGGTGTGGCGGTTAACCGAAGGTGCCGGTTGATATAGTGACGGATAATCGGAAGTGTACAGCATATAATAAAGATTTAAAGAAATGTATTGGGAGGTAAGTATTATGTTCGGTTCTTACAATATAGTTAGAAAATAAACTAGCCTTTTATCAACCTTAAACACTTAAAATACAAATGGCAATACAAATTTAGTTAGAACACGGTATTATTTAAAAGCATGTTAAATCGTTAAATGGCAAAAATATGTTCCAAATGTTTTTTTTTACAAAAAGCTCGGAATATATTTAAAAAAAAAATGGCATTTGGAGAAAAATGCCTTTAAAGATTAAAACACAGATTACGATGTTTTTCATAGGTTACATAAAAAGGGCATTTTGTGTTGGAAAAGTTTTGCTCGGTAAAAAAGAAGAATGTTTAAAGGTCTTAAGATTCTCAGTTTTGGCAATTTTGTTAAAGGCTGCCCTTATTTCATCCGTAACCTTAGGGGTCACAGGACTCTTAAAATTTGAGAAAAAAAAAGACCATTTTCAATATTTAATATCTTAAAATGTATTGCATTTTAAGACACACTTTTTATTGGAATTAGAAGATATAAATATGTTGTTTCATTTCATGTACTTAAAAAAAAAAAAAAAAAAAAAAAAAAAAAAAAAAATAGAAGTTGCAGAATTAGCATTTATAGGGGGCTCCAAACTGTCAGACATTTGTCTAGCAGAAAATTAGCATAATAGATTAGGCGCAGGATTACAAAATAAATGTTGCAACGAGAATAAAAATTTTGGTGCCTGCTTATACTTCAGATTGTAATAATTACACTGAACCTAAATAAATTTATATTTAAAGCATTTTTTATTTTTAATACAAAGTTGTATTTAGCTAATGCAAAATTTAGAAAATTTCAACAGTACCACCTAAAAAAGTATTTTTTTGAGTAATTAAAAAGGAAATTTTAGGTTCAGTTTATACAGACTAATATGAAACATATGTTTCGAAAATTTCATGAAATAATATTCAGAAGTTTTTGAGATATCGTGCGCATTATGGCCAAAAACGTCATTTGAAGAAAAATGACTTCAAAGTTTCGGAAATGCCGCTTCGGCTATTGAACGGGTATAATTCTAAAAGCCACAACTTCTGTTCGAATGGGAATTTCAAGGAAACAATTATAGCAAAATGTCCAGAATAGATAAGAGTTTAACATCTAAAGAAATTTAAATTTCAAAAATTTTAAAGCTTTGCGTCCTGAGATCCCTTCTAATTGACCCAAGTTTAAAAAATTTAGTTTCACTTTTTACCATTCAAAATATAAATTACTAAACAATGCTTTTTGCATTCAGAAAAAAATTATATAGTAAATCCTTGATACTATCCTAGCTTACAGCTCTATTTAGTGGTCCCTTTTTCAATCCTCGACACCTAAACCTCCGAATTACGGCCACCTCGGCAGCACCAACTTTTCCTTGTTCGAAGGTGTCCTCTATTTTCAGACAAAAATATGCAAATAATATTGGCGTTGGGGGTTAAAAAAATTATTTGCTATTCAGAAGTGTCCATTACGGAAGTTTTACTGTATTATTCGCAAGTTTTTAAATTTTGAATAGCGGGCACCTCCTAAAAACGACTAATTCTGCGCTCCCGAGATTTACATTATTTAGAGTTTTTACTGTCTATTTTAATGTAGAAATATACGGTAAGTTATTACCAATCTTTCTCCATTTTCCCCCTTCATTTTCATTGTAAAAGACTCCGTTCTGAAGCCTTGGAATAGATGTGTTCTAAAATTATTTTCGTTATTTATACTTTTCTTTATGTTGGTTTCTAAGTTTCATGATTCGTGGAATACATAATTCTGTACACACACACACACACACACATATATATATATATATATAAGAATTTATAATTATTGTTTTGTCTTTTTTTAAGAACGAAATAATTCCTCCCAGATTTAAGTTCGTGGTTTTACCTGTTTATAATAGCCAATGACAGTTTTCAATGTTTGAACTTGTTTTCGCTTACAGCACTTTGCATGTAAAAGTATTTTGTGACATCAGGGTCGTTAACCCTCACAACTGAAATAGACGCGTCTGAAAAGCGAGGCTGTAAAATTCAACTTCTTTTTGAAATCGCATTTCGAAACTGGTTAAAATCCGTTTTGGCATCTGTGGCAGATTAGCATGACCATACTTGTGAAAGAATCTAGCTGTAGTAGAAATAAATAAACTGTGCAAATTGATAAAATGTTTTGCGCAAAAAAAGAAACTGAAGCTGCAGCTAGATATATTTTTAGATATGTTGAGACAAAATAAACAGGATGAAATTTAAGTATGTTAACTATTCCTGTCTATTCCATTAAAAATATTATTCTGCATAAACCAACATTTATTTAATGCAGTAAAACCTCTCAATAATGGACACCTCGGAGGCGCGAACTTCGTCTGCTATTCGAACGTGTCCGCTATTTAGAGATAAAAATGTATAAAGATGTAGGATATTGGGGATCGAAAAAATGTTCCCTAAATAGAGTAGTTCCACTATTCGGAGTGTCTATTTTTATTGTTTTTCTGTATTTATTTACAATATAATTTAAAATATGATACTCTCCAGAAGACGAATATAGAGGTTTATCTGAAAGGATACTCAGAACTGTAAGGAATGATACTAAAGTAAAACTTTTGGAATAACGAGCACCTCGGGAGGTCTAAATTTGTCTGTTATTCATATTCTGTGCCCGCTATTCAGAGGTTGCAAATACGATAAAACCTCTTCAAAACAGACACCTCTTAGGCACGGAATTCGTCGGCTATTTCGGACGTGTTCGCTAAGAGGTAAATATGTATAAAGATATAAGTGTTGGGGATCGAAAAAGTGTTTCATATAGGGGTGTTCGCTATTCGGGAGTGTCCATTACAAAGGTTTTACTATAATATTTGTGTTGGGGATTGAAAAAAGGTTCCTTAAAATAGGTATCCGTTGTTTGGGAGTGTCCGTCACGGAGGTTTTTCAGTACATATCAAGACAATCAGATTTTGTATAGTAAACCAGGGTCGCGATCCATTTATTTATTCAGAAATACCGGGTGTCCTACACGAAGCCGAACACGGATTTCCCCCCCTAACTATAACAATATTGAAGATATTTTCGCGCGATCTTCAACGGAATAGTTTACATTTCTCTGAAACATTACGACACAAAAGGAAGTTCTGCTATTGCACTGTAATTTGGTCATTGACACCGTTTTCACTGTCAACCATCTTACGAATTTTGAAGCATCTTGTTAAGTGTTGTTTAGACATGCATGGTGCCTATTTATAGCATATCATGTGATTTTATTGCATTTGACTTGACGGAGCATTTGACAATCGAGGATTGCTGTAAAATACTTAGTATCCCTGATACGCAAAAGTCTTTATTATAGAACAGCTTCATCCATTATATGCATAATTTAAGACATAGAGGTACATTCCTGCAAAATCTTGAAGCTATATGTGCAGCCAGTGGCACCAACTTATATGGGCCCATGGGGCTCGAACCCACCCAATAATTTGATCTCTCCGCCCACGCAATTTCCATTGATTTATTTCGTTATTAATTGATTTATTTATTTAAAATACTGAAACAAAATTTGGTTTTATTGACGTTCTCAAAATATTAAGGACAACAATTACACTTACAGGAGCACTGAATGAAACCCCTTTAACGGATGTCAAAAACAGATTTCCTGCATATATTTTGCCATCTGTTTTATTATCTTGAATCGGTAAATCACTTAGGAGACTAAAATGTAGTTTTTCTTTCTTGACAATTAGTTTATTTCACTTTCAATAGTTAGCAATTCTTATCCTATTTATAATAAAAATGAATGTATTCGTAAGGAAGAACTTATGCGAATATTATTTAATAATAATAATTTTACATTTTACAAAGAAAAATCATAATTTGATTTCTAATTATTCTCTTTAATCATTAGCTTCTCTTCCGCCCCTGTCCCCACAAATACGCACTAAAGGGGGGAAAATTGTATGTGTTATTTTACTCAAAATTTTTTGAGCGCACCCAATATTTTTCAAAAGTTGGCGCTACTGTGTGCAGCTGTTTTTTTCAGAACCCAGCGCACACACACAAACTTCTCTGTTTATTATTATGGATATAAAATTCCTTGGGGCGGGGGAGGATTACTGTCTCTAATAGCCTTCTTAAAATGACATCCTTGTATTTTAGTAACTATAACGAGAAAAAACTTTCTTATTAAAAAAAAAAAAAAAAAAAAAAAAAAAAACCCTAAGAATTTTCCGTTGTGAGAAGGGGCACAGGTGAGCTGATGCCACGGCCCCTCCCTCGATTTTGAAATTTAACTAATTTTTTTTCTCTGATTTTGAAAATCATAGTGAAATTTAATTTTTTCTCTTAGTTTAAAATGAAAGAGGAACTATTTTACGTTAGGTAGGATAAAATTTTTCCATGTGGCTTTTAATTAAGTCCTTAAAAGTCTTGGAAAGAATATTAATTATTATTAGTATTTAAAAAGTGTGTTTCATGACATGCAACTCTCACAAAATTAAAACATTTTTAATCACTTTAGAAACTTCGGAAAATATCACACAATCATACTAGACTGTGTCTTGCAAAAGAATCTTACAGTAACTGCTGTTATACTGCTGTTACTATTATAATAATCATACTTACAAAAATTAAGACCTGTAAAGTTCTTCAGTATCTGCAGTTCACCGAATAGTTTTGCGAATTAATTATTGTAAAATCACTTCAAATTCACTGCCGTTTTACTGCAGACATAAAGTCATACTATTTTTTTTTAATTTTGGGTTGAAAAAATACATGACAATAACTGTAAAATAACTGAAGTGTTTTTACTGTTGAGATTGCACTACAAAAAAAAAAAAAAAAAAAAAAAAAAAAAAAAAAAAAAAAAAACTGCAGTTGACCGTAGAAAAACTTCAAAAATACCCCATTTCTGTAAAAAAAACTGCAGTTCATTTTTAGCTGGGTGAAGATGGTTCTTAAAAGTATTTTTCTCCTCTCGGCACCACGAAATTTACTGACACATTCATAGAGTCATTTTTATGAAGTTCTGAAGCATGATTATTAAAGTGATTTGAAATCGAATAGGATTTATCCTTCACGTTCTGAAAATTGGCTGAAAAGGCCAACTTTGATAGCCTTTTCTCCGACAGGATTTTCCTTGTTTTTATCGGAAAATGGAAAACGCTGTTCGATTTCTTTGTTTTTCAGTAAGTACACCCATCAATTTTATGAGTTTAAGAATAAAAGTGACTTCGGGATGTGTCAGAAAGGAGCGAGTTTGGGTTTGAGAACAACTTTAATGCATTTTTAAATATTTGTTTTATCCATCATACATAACTCGTTTGTACCCACTTTTATATAAATAACAATTTTCGTATATATTAAAGCTTTACTAATTAATCAAAAGCAATTCGTAAAGTTATTCTAGAAATTGCATTCTATCTAATGATCCGGAAATATATTGACAGTTTTTGACAACTGGAATATCATATTTCACTGACAATCTTCTTTTTTTGTCCCACGGAAGCATAAATCAAGATCTGCTATTCCTAATTTATTTTTTCTACCTTCATTTTCATCCAGGTCTACTCATTAAAATCGGTCTACCGTAAAATTAATCTGGATTAATAAATATATGTTATGCATACATCTACGAGTAAGACTTTTTTTAAATGATTAGGAATCGCCCACAGTTATCGTGATATCAGAACACTCGAAACTGCTATAGATCTTCACTGATAACAAACAACTGGGTATTCTTTTTAATTTTTTTTTATTCTTTAGTATTTATTCATGCAATAGTTTTACGTGTATGATGTGAATATGCAGCTTCATCAACCTGTTTTGAGAGATATCATTATGGTGTCGTTAATGCTACTATGTTTCAACAAAATATTTCGAAACAATGCATTCTATTTTAATTTAAAGAAAGTAAAACTATTTGTCAAGGATAGATTATGAAACATTTTCTAACAGCATCAAAATTTTCATATTTTTGTATTGCGAAGAGATGTCTGTAAATAAATAAATTGGTGGCTGTTCAAAAAATGAGTGTTATTCAATGACTATAAGGTGCAATAGAGACACAATTATCAATTACAATTCATGTGACAAAATTTACTAACACAACTTAATGCGATAAGCAGAACGGAAAACGCTGCAGACTTACTGCAAATTTGGACCAAATAAAGGCCTGCCTGTATATGCGCAAGCAAAATAAAAAATTGATAATTATTTCCAGATAGGGTCTAATACTTAATTAGAATATTGTGGAAATTAAATAAAATCCGAATTATCGAGAACGGTCTAGATAACCTCTGATAAAGTAATGAGGTTTTTCTAGCTGAAGCGAGGGTGTAAAGAACATTGCTTGATATTGGCTGATTTGGCAAGCCACTATTTCCAGTGATAGTAAGGAATGAAATAGAATGATGTCTCTGCAATCTTTTAACACTGGAGATAGTTGGCTTACCAAATCAGTCAATGTCAAGCAATGTTCTTTACACCCTCGCTTCAGCTAGAAAAACCTCATGACTTTATCAGAGGTTATCTAGACCGTTCTCGACAATTCGGATTCTATTTAATTTCTACATTATTCTAATTAAGTATTAGACCCTTTCTGGAGATAATCATAAAATTTTTTAATTAGGTACATTGCTCAAAATATTTCTCCTAGAATGTTAAATTTTAAATATTGGAAGAGATATCTTGACCATACTTTTATCTTAGTTGAAAATCTTATTGATATTTCTAGTATTATTCTGTCAATTCTATCGACCCACATATTCAGTTTACTTTTAAGCTAGAAAATCGTAATAAACTTATCTTCCTTGAGGTATTAGTTACCAGATATGATTTTTTTTTCAAAACTTCTGTTTATAGAAAATATTTTTCTGTTTCTAAACTTCCTCATGCTCTCTCGAATTACTCAGCTAACCAGAAAATCGTTTCTACTTTCTTCTATCTTCAATAGAAGAAAGTATTGTAATCGAAATTTTTTTCGACTTTTTTTCGTAATTCTATTGTACACCAGTGGCTCGTGAATCGACGGAGACTTCCCATCCTGATAAGCCGACTATTCGCGACTATTCGTGATTTTAATAAATATCATGATCGAGATTAACTCGTTTTTACTCCAATTAATTGACTGAAGCAGAAATGTAAGATGAAAGTCAAAGTTGATATAGTATTGAACTAATAAAAATGAAATATTGACATCTATAACAACATTTTGAAATAATAAAATATATGAAATAGAAGAAAGTTTTGGGATTGGCACATCCAACTAGTTTCACTTAGTTTGCAGTTCCCTCAAAATTTGTTCAGATTCTGCATCTTTTAATGGTGAACTTGATTACTTAAAATCTATTGCTATCAAAAGAGGTTTCAACTTACAACTTTAATGTTTTCTTTAAACCTGTCAATAAGTTTAAGTTCCCTTCTACTAAGTCTCGTATTCCCCATCTTCTAAAATGGGAAATTTATATCGTTCCTTGTAATGATTGTCATTTATCTTGGGTCAAACTAAAAAACAAATATAAATAAGTGAAATGTGAATAAACTACAAATCGTTTGCTAAAATGGTATATAAACATTTAATACAGATTAAAACATTTAAAACGTTAAAATATCTGTCCTACGGTTTCAGCACACCTCCGTGGCCTTCCTCAGGAATCTAAATAAATCAAGATGTCAGCCATGTCAAAACTCCGCCCGATAGAAAATCGTACTCATGGGGAAAAAAATACCAAAAAACCCAAAGTTTTGATTAAATATCCTTAGAAACGTTTAATTTTGAGTTATGCAGTTTATTGACTTTTTCAAACATAGATGTCGACAGAGTATTTAGACTATAACCCTCATATCTGAACAGATAGCGCCAGTAAATTCTGATTTCCCTGCCATTGGTTATTCCCCCCCCCCCCCCATGAGTACGATTTTCTGTCGGGCGGAGTTTTGACATGGCTGATATCTAGTTTCATTTACATTCCTGATGAAGGGCACGGAGATGCGCCGAAACCGTAGAATAGATATTTTAATGTTTTTTATGTTTTAATCTGTATTAAATATTTATACACCATTTTAGAAAATGATTTGTAGTTTATTGAACACTGGAAAAAAAAATGAAGTACTCAAAAATGAGTAAATCGATGTACTCATATCGAATTGAGCGTGTTTGGATCAAAAATGAACACATGTTTTCTCAATTTTGAAACATCACATGTTATCAAACCCAAACAAAACGATAATTTTGTACCCTGCAATGGTTTATTCCATTTATGGTGGCATAAACGATGTTCATGATGATTCAAATAATAAATTATGTACAGTATCTCAAAATAATTTAAAAGTGCTTACAAATAAAGCTCTTGTTATAAAAATATTCGATTTGGGTATCTTGCTAATAATTTTGCTATTTATTTACAGCCTTCCGAATATCCGAATGGCCTGAAAATTTAAATATATAATTGTTGCAAAATTTTGTCGACTCATTTCCAATTTTATAAAAATCGGATGAATAGTTTAAGTACAGAGACAGTCAAATTTTTCTGTTACATTACGACCAATGGGAGAAAAATGATTTGAAGTGCATTTTAATGATGTTACAACAATTTGAATAGCATGAAATGGATATGCACTTATGAAGTGCACTACAATAGACATTCAGTAAAATATGCGGTGCAAAAAATATTTATAAAACTAGTTATAGTACGAACGCACCTCATTTGCCACGTTTGACGAGCAATTTCCAACTTGTTATAATAACTTTGTACTTTCAAGATAACATAATATTTTGATGTAATGACCAAGTTGCAAATAAAAAGAAAATTTTGGTTGGATCAAAAATGATATCGATATCAAAAGACACCCCTTTTCCCCTAGAGGTATCTTATGATATCATGTGCGAGACCCCCCCGCTCCCCCCTAAAATGATAACGTTATATATGTATAGCCCCTATGTGTTTGGGATGTTCACGTTGTTTTAATTATTCACGAGTCGGAAACCGTCGTATTCGACGAATAAAGTTGTTTAAAAGAACTGTAAAATTGAAGTTATAAAAAACTTAATTACAAAAATAATTACAACAAATAATCAACCTTCTATTGTCTGGTCTAACTCATAAAACAAATATTATTTATAAACTAAAGTTTAACTTAAACTTTTCAAATTATTGAAAAATTAAACTTTATTCCTATAAGTAATCATTAACATGTAATTTAGATAATAAATTATGAATTTATCAATTGAGGAGGCTTCGATCTTTGGCATTATGCATGAAAAATCAACAAAAGATTGCGCCACTATGACACAATCATATATATATATATATATATATATATATATATATATATATATATATATATATAAACGAAATATAAAAATAACGTCATTTCCACCGTTTCAAAATTTACATGCGTACTTTTTATATTCATATTCACTATTTTAAAAACATTTTAGCGAGCAATAAGTTTTTAATAAATAAAGTCCCCAAAAATTAGTATGTTGTGGTCATCACAAAACTTTCTTCTATATAAATTACGTCAATTAAATCATTTAAATAGCACAAGAAATTACATCAATTTAGTACCAATTCATATCAAAGTGTATATGAATTTGAAGTTTGATAAAATTTCGTGCCTTAGTTCTTGAGATAGAGCTATAGCAGAAATTCTGAAAAATGTAGCATAGCAGCGCCATCTGTTGAATGATTTGCACCAATACATAAACAGCAATAATTGATATCCAGGTATACATGGATCTGAAGTTCGTTGAAAATCCAAGCATTGGTTCTTGAGATAGAGCTATTGCGGAAATCACAAAAAACAGCATAGCAGCGCCACCTATTGAGCGATTTACACCAAACTGTATAAAATGTCAATTAATCTCAAGGACTAACTGAATCTAAAGTTTGATGAAAATTCGTGCATGAGTTCCTGAGATGCACCTATAGTGGAAATTCTGAAAAATACTGCCACCTGTTGAGCGATTTACACCAAAATGTACAATTTGTCAATTCATGTCAAGGATTATCTGATTCTGAAGTTTGGTGAAAATTATTGCATTAGTTTTTGAGATACAGCTATAATGGAAAATTGTGAAAAGTGCACCATAGCAGCGCCACCTGTTGAGCGATGTGCACCAAAACACAAACAGCACTAATTCATATCAAAGTATACTTGAATCTGAAGTTTGATGAAAATCCAAGCATTAGTTCTGGAGATTGAGCTATTGCGGAAATCGTAAAAAATGCAGTATAGCAGCGCCACCTGTGGAGCGATTTACACCAAAATGTACAAAACTTCAATTCATGTCAAGGACTAACTGAATCTGAAATTTGATGAAAATCCGTGCATTAGTCCTGGAGACTGAGTTATTGCGGAAATCGTGAAAAAGGCTGCATAGCAGCGCCACCTGTTGAGCGATTTACACCAAAACTAATCAGCACCAATTTATATCAGGGCCTAACTGAATATAAATTTTTATTAAATTCCGTGCATTAGTTCTTGAGATAGAGCGCCCACAAAATTTGTGTCACATACAGACAGACAGGCAGACTCACAGATGCACAGACTCACAGACAGACATTTTGTAAAAACATGTTTTTTGGAATCTCTGACCCCTAAAACGTGTAAATCAGTCGAAAACCGAAGGTCAAAAATTTTCACGAATCCAATACTTTCTTCTTGTAGATAGAAGAAAGTAATAAAGTTGTTTTACTCTGTTTAGGTGTAATAAAATTGCGCCGTCTTATAAAGTATAATTTTCAAATTTGTATTAATAAAACCTGCCGTAACTTTGTAACAAATGATTGTAACGACTTGCAGACGATTCAGACTTAAAAAATACAGAATAAACGATACCCAACTTAAACTATTTTAAAAAAGTTGAGTTTTCACTCCTGAGTTAAAATGCCCCTTTTTGCTCATCGCCAAACAAGGTAAAAAACTTTATTTTTTAGGTACTCATCGGATCTTCATTTCTAGTTCTATTTCTTTCTTTCTTTTTTTTTTTTTACGATATTTGAAGTTCATGTCTAACTAGGCACTTCCGTACTTTTGCAATTTAGGTTGCACTTTTTTTTCCCTTGATGACACTTTCATTTTCGAAACTGGTTCCGAAACTAAAAGTGCCACCAGAAAATAAATAATAATAATAATAACTAGTCGGATGTACCAATTCCAAAACTTTCTTTTATCTCATACATGTTAATACTTCAAAATTCGCTATCACACTGCCAAAATTAAATGGCAATCTATGCATCTCATGAGGATTCTAAAGATATGAAATTCCGTGCATTAGTTCTTGAGATGTGAATATCGCTGAAATCGTCTAAATCCAGCAAAAGGCTGCCTAGCAGCGCCACCTATTGGGTGTTTTATACTAAATCCTAATCAGCAGCAATTTATGTCAACGTCTGACTGAATTTGAAGTTTGGAGAAAATCTGTGCATTAGTTTTTGAGATAGAGCTATTGCGAAAATCGTGAAAATTCCTGCATAGCAGCACCATTTATTGGGTGATTAACACCAAAACCTAATTAACAACAACTTGTGTCAACACATAACTAAATCTGAAGTTAGATGAAAATTCGCCAATTAGTTTTATAGATAGAGCTTTTGAGGCAATCGTGAAAAAGGCAGCGCAGAAGCGCCACTTGTTGGGCGATTTACACCAACACATAATCAGTAGCAAGTCATATCAAGGACTAACTGAATCTGAAGTTTGATGAAAATCCGTGCGTTAGTTCTTAAGATAGAGCTATTGGGGAAATCGTGTAAATCCTGCAAAATTCATCATAACAGCGCCACCTGTTGGGCGATTTGTACCAAAACGTAATCAGCATCAACTCATATCAAGGACTAACTAAATCTGAAGTTTGATCAAAATCCGTGCATTAGTTCTTGAGATAGAGCTGTTGCGAAAATCGTGAAAAATGCAGCATAGCAGCGCCGCCTGTTGAGCAATTTACACCAAAAACTAATCAGCATCAGTTTGTATTAGCGACTAACTGAAAATAAATATTTATTAAATTCCGTGCGTTAGTTCTTGAGATAGAGCGCCCACAAAATTTGTGTCACATACACACAGACAGACAGACAGACAGACTCACAGACTCACTGACAGACATTTTGTAAAAACATGTTTTTTGGAATCCCTGACCCCTAAAACGTGTAAATCCGTCGAAAACCGGAATTCCGAAAATTTTCATGAATCCAATACTTTCTTCTTGTAAAGATAGAAGAAAGTAAAAATAAATAACTGCAACCTAAATCGAGAGTACAAAAATGCATGTTTAGACATCGACGTCAAATATGCCATGAAAAAAACTAGTATGTTGTGGCCATCACAAAACTTTCTTCTATATAAATCACGTCAATTAAATCATTTAAATAGTACAAGAAATTACATCCATTTAGCACCAATTCATATCAAAGTGTATCTGAATTTGAAGTTTGATAAAAATTCGTGCCTTAGTTCTTGAGATAGAGCTATATCGGAAATTCTGAAAAATGTAGCATAGCAGCGCCACCTGTTGAGTGATTTATACCAATACATAAACAGCAATAATTGATATCCAGGTAGACATGAATCTGAAGTTCGTTGAAAATCCAAGCATTAGTTCTTGAGATAGAGCTACTGCGGAAATCACAAAAACAGCATAGCACCGCCAACTATTGAACGATATACACCAAACTGTATAAAATGTCAATTCATGTCAAGGACTAACTGATTCTAAAGTTTGATGAAAATTCGTGCATTAGCTCTTGAGATACACCTATAGTGGAAATTCTGAAAAATACAGCATAGCAGCGCCACCTGTTGAGTGATTTACACCAAAATGTACAAAATGTCAATTCATGTCAAGGATTAACTGATTCTGAAGTTTGTTGAAAATTATTGCATTAGTTCTTGAGATACAGCTATAATGGAAATTCTGAAAAGTGCAGCATAGCAGCGCCACCTGTTGAGCGATTTGCACCAAAACACAAACAGCACTAATTCATATCAAAGTATACTTGAATCTGAAGTTTGATGAAAATCCAAGCATTAGTTCTGGAGATTGAGCTATTGCAGAAATCGTGAAAAAGGCTGCATAGCAGCGCCACCTGTTGAGCGATTTACACCAAAATGTACAAAACTTCAATTCATATCAAGGACTAACTGAATTTGAAATTTGATGAAAATCCGTTCATTAGTTCTGGAGACTGAGCTATTGCGGAAATCGGGAAAAATGCTGCATAGCAGCGCCACCTGTTGAACGATTTACACCAAACATTAATCAGCACCAATTTATATCAGGGACTAACTGAATATAAATTTTTATTAAATTCCGTGCATTAGTTCTTGAGATAGAGCGCCCACAATATTTGTGTCACATACAGACAGACTCACAGATGCACAGACTCACAGACAAATATTTTCTAAAAACATGTTTTTCGGAATCTCCGACCCCTAAAATGTGTAAATCCGTCGAAAACCGAAAGTCGAAAATTTTCAAGAATCCAATACTTTCTTCTTGTAAAGATAGAAGAAAGTAAAAAGAAAATAAATAAATAAAAAATAATAACAATGTTAATGGAAACGAGAAATTTAAAAGGAACGCTGTCACTGTTTTAATATTAGCTAGCAAGTATCTTTGAGTGACTATTGACTCTTAAGAGATGTTTGCCGTGACCTTTTGAATCATCTGGTGTATATATAAGTGAATTTAATTTTAGATTAAGACTTTAAAATCCCCCCTCTTAAAAAATTGAAAAAAAGAAAAAAAAGAAGAATGGAAAGGAAAGAAAGAATATCTTGTGGCCCCAGATACGTGCCGGCTAAGTCTGAATCACACTCGAAATAAGTAGTATAAGCAATATAATAAATAAATAAATAAAATTTTGTAAACATTATACTATTGTCGTAATCATCATTCTTCTTATCCCAATGACTTAGAAAGCGCTTTTATCAAAACGCCGAGTATTTAATGTATGCAGCACATTATTTCTTCTAAAATGTATCTTCAGTTAAATTTCCGTGTAATTGAGAAGAGCCACGCGTGTGTTATCACACTGGCTGTGACACTTTTCTTAGAAATCCTCGTCTGTCTTTCTCTAGCGTCGCTTTTTATCACTTACCTGAAAACAACACTACTTTGTATTCAGGTCAATGTTCTGGAGGCGAGATAAAAGGTACATTTTTTGCACCTTATTCGTAACAATTTTCGTACCTTAGTCGAAAAAGTATTATTGATGGGTGGTAGATTCGTTTCTGAAAAATACATTTTCATTAGAAAACTCATTACGGTATAAATGCTACAGAACAAAATTAAAGAATTTAAGATCTGAAAAAATTCCAGCATTTGAGTCATCTGTTTTAAACAATCAAAAATTCAATTTTGGTGTTTAAAAAATTTTCAAAATTAATTAATTAATAATCCTGAATTTTTTTCATCATTTGAGTCATCTGTTTTAAATAATCAAAAATTCGATCTTTTTTTTGTTTTTCAAAATTTCTCAAAATTAAATTAATTAATTAATAATTTTTGAAAAGTAAATTATCAATAATTAACAATTCTTAATAAAAGAAAACAAACTGCCTTAAAATATTCAAATTAGAACGGATGAATTTTAAGATGAAAATAAGTTACTTCAAAACCAGCTTTAAACCGCACTAACTTGAAACTTTTTGTGCCAAATTTTGTTACCAAAATCGCCTAATGTTTCGCCATGTTTGACCTTTGTATTGGACAGTGCATATACATATTAGAGACGAGACGGGCTCAATCCGAACCCGGAAATCGAAACAAGCTCGTGT
Source organism: Maratus speciosus (assembly GCA_963932465.1). Classification (NCBI taxonomy): domain Eukaryota; kingdom Metazoa; phylum Arthropoda; class Arachnida; order Araneae; family Salticidae; genus Maratus; species Maratus speciosus. The sequence goes on along the minus strand of OZ010790.1, from coordinate 550,529,169 downwards.
ACAAAGTGAAAATTTTATTCATTTCCAAATCAGAAAAAAGAAAAAAAAATCTCGTTATTTGAGAAAAACAAGAATGTAGTTGAAGTTATTAAAAATTTTTATAATCCTTAATTATTATGCTAAGTTATATGAAATAGTTTAACATAATTAAAATACATCACAAACAAATCCCTCCCCCATATCATTATGTAACGGAATTCTTTTGTGTGGCCCTGTAAAGGAATAACAAGTATTCTTTGCACCGCATATTCTTCAGAATGCTTATTTTAGTGCACCACTTAAATGCATATCAATTATTTTATGCTTAAAAGCGTGTAACATCATTAAAAATCTTTTCAAACGATTTTTTTTTTCATTGACCGTAATGTAAAGGAATACTTTTGACTGTTCCTGTCAAACGTATTAATAAATACGAAGAATTAAACATGCTACAAACTTCATTTGAAATAGGGATCGTGCTATGGTGAACCTTAATAACATCCATAAATTTCACGGCAATCCGAGTATATTTACGAGAGTTAGAGCGCGGAGAGACCGACAGACGGCCAGACGGATAGACAAACCGAAATCATAAACACTTTTCAACTTTGTTGGAAAGTGTTAAAAAAGATATTTCCAAAGGCCCACATATTTTTGCTTCTTGCGTGTAATTAATACAGAAACGCTGCGTTGTACTTTACTAAATTTGTTAAAATAATGCTTGAATCATTATAACGTTGGCTATTTGCTCTGAAAATTTATTCAAAATTATTCACGCAGCCGACATAATTTCTTTCAGATTCCAAACTTTATAATTCACTCACGAGTCTTACATATGCTAAATATTTCAGAGTTTTAATGGATTTCAACAATTTTGGAACTCTAAATGATTATACTATGTAAAATTTCGCTAATAACTTTTACATCCATGCTCTGCTTATTCAAAGATATTATGAACATTAATCTCTGTCAAATTGTAAGTTTAACAAACTTTTAAAAGGTTGCAGATATATTTAAATAATACACACTATATTGCCAAAGATGACCGGTAACTTGCGATTTTAGACGTTTTCTTAAATGTCTGGAAAAATAAATGAGGAATTATACTGAAACTCCAGGTTTGTAAACAGAACAACAGGTCATATATTTCCGTGAAGTTTTTTTTTCGAAACCCCATAGGGGACTGTTAACAAATTGAAAAAGAACGAATATATTTTGGATAACCCTGTCAAAACTAATGTAGCAAAAGCATTCAAACTGTAGATTATGATTAAGTGACTTATTGTGATAAACTGTGTTCATTTTTATGAGAATAGCATGTATACTCGTAGAGAAATTAAAGTTTTTATAAAAAGAGTCCCTCAAAAGTTTTTTGCTTATAATTTGTAGAGTTCTGAATATAAAAAAAAAATTCTTTTCAGAAAATATGACAAACAACATTATACACAATACCCTGCAATCAGAACTAAAAAATAATAAAAATTGGATGAAAAATGAGCAGGTTTACTAAATAATGATTCACTGCGCATGCCCGAATGTAATCAAAGTATAATTTGCAGAACGTGTTAGCTAAATGTATAGAGAAACTTTTGTTAAAGTCTCAAAAACATAGTTTGAAAAGTCTGAAAATTATCGTTGATAGAATAAGCTCAAAATCCGTTATTCCCAAAAGGAAGCAAAAAGATGAAGGGCCCTATCCAAATACAGTAGAACGTGCAATATTGTGTATGCTATATTGTCACTAATCAATGAATATATGGATACAGCCCCTCATCTTTTTGCTTCATTTTGGGAACAACGGATTTTGAGCTTATTCTATCAACGATAATTTTCAGAATTTTCAACCTATATTTTTGAGACTTTTACAAAAGTTGTTCTATACATTTAGCTAACACATTATGGACATTATATTTTGATTGCATTCGGGCATGCGCAGTGAAACATTATTTAGTAAACCTGCTCCTTTTTCATACAATTTTTACTATATTTTAATTCTGATTGCAGGGTATTGTGTACAATTTTGTTTGTCATATTTTCTGAAAAAAACTTTTTTTTTTAATATTAAGAACTCTGCAAATTATAAGCAAAAATTTGGCAAGATTTGAGACTCTTTTTATGAAAACATGAATTTCTCTTCGAGTATACATGCTATCCTTATAAAAATGTGCACGAATTATTACAATAAGCCACTTAATCATAATCTACAGTTTGAACACTTTTGCTACATTAGTTTTGACAGGGTTATCCAAAAGATGTTCGTTCTTTTTGAATTTGTTGGCGGTCCCCAATGAGGTTTCGGGAAAAAAATCTTCACGGAAATATATGACCTGTACTATTCTGTTTACACATTTGGAGTTTCAGGATAATTTCTCATGTATTTTTCTAGATATTTAAGAAAACGTCTAAAATCGCAAGTTACCGTTCATTTTTGGCCATATAGTGTGTGTTTCTATAAGGAATGAATCATTTAACAATCTGAATTTTAGGTATAATTTTTGGGAAACTCGATTTTAAAATTATCGGATACTGTATGCGTCTAATTACGTATAAAACGGTAATATAAAAGATTAATTAACTTATTACCATTATAGAATATTCCTTTAATAACAGAATGTCAATAACTCAAAAAGGGAAGTTTTAAAAAAAAACATATTCAAACCATATATATATATATATTCATATCATGGAAGGCCTTTAATAATGGTTATTTTATTAAATTAATTCTAAGTGCAGTTTTTCTTTCTTTTCTTTTTTCTTTGAATTATCCATTAAATATTATGTAATAATTCATAACGCTAACTTACATCTTAACATATGCATGCTATTTTGGTTGAGTTTGATAACTTTGGCAGTAAATGTGAAAAACACTTCTTCCAGAGAAACAAAATTAGAAAGATTTATTTTCAAAGTAAATTGCAGTTCAACAATTTTTTTACGCAATTCATGAAATTTATTTGCATCTTTTTTCAAGCCAGTAACTTACGTGGAAGCGTCGGAATTTTTTGCAGATGGCGAAACCAGACGCATTAGTACACCAGTAAATTTCATTACATGCTTACTCTTACTAACACTTTTTTCAAAATTCGGTCGCTATGACCAGAAAGTTGACGTCTGGTACGTCTGCTTGCAGAACTTGTTTTTCTAAATTTTAAGTGTATGTAAAAATAAAGGAAGAATTTTTTTAGGCAAACAATATTTTGTTTTAAAAAGCTTCTGTGTTTCACTGTGTATCTATATGGTCAGTTGGGTAATAGTAAACAAATTTTCAAACTTTTCAGAAACGGACAACTTTTCTTATTTATAAGGTATGCATACCTTAACTGAGCTGAGTGAGCGAAGCTCTTTTCTGCGTCCACTTCAATGTTACCTTTGTGACTCTGCTCTTCCTAAACGGTTCGACGCATAGCCATCTAATTCATCACGGTGATAGATGCCATGGTCGTTATGGTTCGCGTACAAAAAGCAAAGACAAAAAATAAAACAATAGAAAACTGACACTGTTGTGTCTTTGAGGAATAATTATAGAATATAAGTGTCATAACCATAAGCTTAATCTTAGAAGTGACTTGGTCATCATCAGGGTTTGGGTGTATGTTCTTTATGCAAGTCAACAGTTTTTGACTTATTTGCGCGAAACTTGATATACATACAGTGGTTTCCAAAAGTTTTCGTACACCTACGAATTTCAGTGAAACATTGCTCTATTCATTAATTAAAATTAACATTTCAGGATGGGTATTTAATAATAAGATATAATTTATTCTTAACAAGACTACGTAAAATATTTTTAAAACGTGGAAAAACGGTAGGATATCCTTTAGCATCCACAACAGATTTCAAACGCCTGAGAATAGATTTAACAATTTTTTTTTTTGTAATTTCTGCATCAATGTTCATCCATTCATGGCTTATTACTGTTTTTAGTTCACTTTTCATTTCAATGTCGTGTCTTCGTACTTTTATCTCCAATTCTGTCCAAACATGTTTTAATGGGTTATTCCAGTGATTGAGGTGATATTTTCAGAACTTGTGGACAATTATAGAGACACCAGAGGCGAACGTTGAGAACTGTGCTTAGGATTGTTCGTTATCTTGATAAAAAAACAAACAAAAACAAAGTTGTTTCCAATATCCAAATTTTAGGCTGATAATTTTAAATTGTCTTTTAAAATAATTAAATAAAAAGCATGATTCATTATGCCATCAATAAATACCAAATTACCTAGTCCTGATGCTGCCATGCACACCTACACAAGGACATCAACATCGCCATGATTAACAGTTCTAACTAAGTTCTTGGGAATAAGTTTTTCATTTTTTCTTCTTAATACAATTACATGCCCAATGGAACCAAAAATGTTAAATTTGCTTTCAACTGCAAAGAAGACATTATTCCAATTCGATTCAGGTTTATTTATCATTGATTTTGCGAAGGAAAACCTAAGATAAAATATATGGACTTTAAAAAGTTCGCTGTTTTACTTAAAAAGTGACTAAAATAATAAAAGAGATGTTACAAGTTAAAAATATACATTTTTTCTAAAAATTCTTAGTACTAAGCATTTCCAAGCTCATCATCAGATAATACTATAATAACTAATTGCTGTTTATTTATACAAATACGTCACTTCGTTTTGAAATTGAGAGAGCCAATAAATATTACAGTTGAAAGTAGAAGTAGCAGTTTCTTGGATTGAACTTAATTAAGAGAAAAAAAAATATTATTAACTGCAGTTCCATTTATTTTATCACTCTGTTTTCATATGTCACTTTCCTTTTTAAATGCGTAGCTGGACAGTCGACGTAGTAGTGATATTTATTGACTCTCTCAATTTCAAAACGAAGTGACGTATTTGTGTAAATAAACAGCAATTAGTTATTAAAATATTCTCTGATGATGAGCTTGGAAAGGCTTGAAAGTACTAAGAAGTTTTAAATAAAATAATATTTATTGGCTCTCGCAATTTCAAAACGAAGTGACATATTTGTATAAATAATACGGTGTAAAAAAATCATGATTTAAATCAGATTTTTTTTTATTTAAATCGGATTTTTATGATTTTTTTCCCAGCGTTAAAATATTGAATAGATATCAGGAGTTTTCGGTTTTCAAAACAATTAAATCTCTAACTGCTAACATAATCTATATTTTACACTTTAATTAATAAAATTTAATTATTAGTTAGTAATTACAGAAATTATAAAACCTGCAAATCAGTAGTTTCATTAGTTAGTAGATGTTATAAAGTTATACACATTAATATTTTGCAATAATTATGTAAAACTATGTTAAATATTAGTGATATTTATATTTATTAAAATTATCAGTAACAGAATTTAACACTAGATAGACGGGAAATTTTACTCAAATTTTATAAAAATATTTGACACCAGAATTTTTATTTTAAATTATTAACTTATTTATTTAACTAGTTTTTTTCTCTGTGTCTTTTAAACTAGTTTTATAAAGAAATTTCTGGTTCGAATCGAAATATATTCATTAAGTAACGGTCAAAACGACCACTGGCCGTCTTTCTAGTGTTAATATTAAATTGTTAACACTACTTAAAAATAATTATTATTAAACAATCTCTAATTAGGTATATAATACAGTAGACTCTCGTTTTTACGAACCTCTTTTTCACGAACACTTGCGATTTTACCAACTATAGAGTGGTCCCGAATACGCTCCCATAGAAGCAATGTAATTTTTCGCTCCCATTTACGAACTACAGATTATGAAAATCTCTTTTTTGCGAACTCAGTTTTCGTACTTCTGAAATTTTTTTAAAAAGTAATCGGAATGCAGCGCCAACGTTAGTTAAACTCTATACAGGTACAATGAGACATCAGGTGCATTCCAAGAATGTGCTGATTTCCCCAATCTATTTCGGAGGGAGGGGGGTCTAGCAACAATTTCCAGTAGTAGTTTTCAGGACTAAGGCATTTTTTGAAGGGAACAATAACTGTGAAAGGTAAACGTAGTAAAGGTTTCCATAGATAAATTGGAAACATATATTTTTCAAAATGTGATTTTTTAAAAAAAGATACGGATTACAGTAGCCTCCCTCTTAACCGGCCTTCTCTTAACCGCAACTCCGCTTTAACCGGTCGGTTTTTTTCCCAACATTAGGCAAAATTCAGGGATGTGGCCTCGGAAACTCAGCTTACGTTTTCGAGTTGAAGTGCAATTTCGAGGGGAAAGATGCAAAATCATCAGTGTTGAATTCAGAGTGTGGTCCGGAGGGAGGACATTCCCCCCTAGGAAGAATGAGATGACCCCCCGGAAGATTTGAGATTTTGTGTTTTTAATGGTCAAAAGTGCAACCCCCCTTCGGAACTCTATAATGTCTGATCTGTGACACGATTTTCAACAATTTAATTTGTGCTAAATATTTTCCATTATTTGTTATCAGTGATGATTTTTCTTTCAATTCAATTAATTTAAACTAGTATTCATTTCACAAATTATAGAAAATTACTTTTTTTAAACTACACAAATTGAAAAAACTAAATGCATCTGACGGGTTTAATTAATTAAATTACGCAGATACTTATTTAATTTTTTTTTTACTTCTCCGCTTTAACCGGTTTTTCTCTTAACCGGCTAACCCTCGGTCCCGTTTAGGCCGGTTAAGCGGGGGGCTACTGTATTTTCATTCCTTTTTTTTTTTTTTTAATCTATGTTTTCATCTATGTATTTTCATTTACTAAGTATAATACCGTCTGTGTTTTCATATTTAATATTTTCAAAGCATAGTAACGTATGTTTACTAAAATTATTTTTAGTGCATAAATTTGAATTTATTTCTTGTATATTTAAACATACAGGTATAAATTTATTAAATAATAAATAATCTCAAAATATTGCTTCATCTATGAAGAGGGGGCAGTTTTATAAAAATAAACATAAATAATATACGCATTCATATCATTTTTGGTGATTTTCTATTTTACGAACTTTCTATTTTACGAACTATTTGGGTGTTCCCTACGAGTTCGTAAAAACGAGCGTCGACTGTATGTATTTTTATGCTTTTATTACTAAAATGATAATTTAGTATTAATTCTAAACGGAAAAGGGGCAGGATGCCAAAAAAGGGCACTATTTCATAAGGAAATATATTAGTAGTGTGTTTAGTAACAATAAGAAGAAAATTATATAATTTTTTAATATGACAAATAAAAAATCATTACTTTTTAATAATTTTAAAAATTACAAATTGAAAAATACAAAATTTTCAAAAGAATGGCGCGAGAAATTACGCGCGTGTGTGTGTGGGAGGGGGGGAGGGGGGGGGCGCAATTGTTTTTTTAAACCTCAGCGTTTTTTACCTTTTTATGTGCGGTTTTAAGGATTTAATAATTATAAATTATGTCAATTTGACTTTATTAATTAAAGTATAAAGTATTTTGAAAGGAATATTAAACGAAACCACCCCCTGTGCGATCTGTGATCACACTTACACACTTATTTTTCTTTTAAATGCATTTTTTCTTTCCTGTTGACACGAAAAGAAACTGCGTATGAAAAATATTTTTTATAAGCCTATAAAAATTCAGACTAACTTCCCATCAGAAATTGGCTTCGTAGTATTATAATTCGTAGTATTCGTAGTATTTAAATGTATTTGAAGTTAAAAATTTTACTATAATTTTGGCATTTTTATTTCAAGAAAAATTTTCAGTGAGAAAAATAAAAAAATAATATACTAAATTACGACGTCGTTTTCTATTGTATGATATGCTTTCAGTATTATTTCACAGTGATTCTAAACAGGGCTTAATTTGCGCCGGAGCCTACCGGAGCTCAGCTCCGGTACTTCTCTGTTTTCAGTAAATATTTAATTTTTGGTCGTAATTCACCGGAGCTCATAAGTACACGGCTCCGGAGCCCAGTGCAATAGCTTTTTTGTGTTAACTCTATTTCCGAATCATAATCCTTACTTTTTATCGCAGAATTTTGCAATTAATTAACATTAAAATTAGGCAAAGATTACTGTTCGGAAGGAGTAATAACTAAAAAGTGGAATACTTGACAGCTAAGAGTATGCTGATAGATATGTTTAAAATTTTTATTTTGCTAAAAAAAAAATACTTTAAATTTTGCAAATAATATATAAATATAAATATGCAAATTGGAGTGACAGGCAAGGGGGAGGGGGGACGGTACAGTTGTTAGTACCGGCAGTTCCGCAGAATATTAGGGCTCCGGTACTTTTTTTGTTAGAAATTAAGCCCAGATTCTAAATAAATAATTACTTTGATTTATTTTCCATTTCATTTGCATGCTGCAGCTATATATATTATAGCTATAATAACTAAGTGTTTTAATACTTCAGATGCAGTGGTAATATTTTCTACGATTTATATTAAATAAGAAATGGAACATAGCAATGATTTATTTAGAGTCAGTTCTTTCTCTTTAAGTTTTCATGACTGATATTGCGGCTGAAAGCGTCTAAAAAAGAACATAATTTTCATGTAATCATCGTAGATATTGTTTGTACGAATGGAAATGTAAGTTCTTATCATATATTATAATACCAGCAAAACTTGTGTCTATGTGTGTGTACATGCAAATTTTATCTAACAAACGGCTCTAACGATTTTGACTAAATTTTGTATCCTACCGTTTTAGAGTACGAGAAGCCCATTGGGCTAGATCACAAGAATTTGAGAAAATTCCATTAGTCGGTCATTTTGGGGTCACTACGGGTCAATGCATTTCAATGAGAATGAAATTTAAAGCAATTATTAAGGTTTTCAACAGCTGGCAGTAAACGAGGTCGCAAAGTTGGCAACATTTCGCCGATTAGCGATATTTTTCGATGTTTTGGCGACATTGGCGATATTTGATGAGAAAATTGACTTTCAAGATTACCAATGCCAAAACACATGTGTGGTTTCACATGCGCTAAATGAAAGAATGTCGCCAAATTTGGCGACATTGGCAATATTTGGCGGGAAAATCGACTTTTAAAAGGTTGCATGCGTGCTTTCACAATGTTGGCCATACTTGCTTTCACAAGAGCCAAATGAAAGAATATCGTTAAATTTGGCGATATTTTGGCAGCATTTGGCTAAAAAATTGGCTTTCAGAATCTCAAGGAATTTTCTAGAAATTCCCAATAGGATATAAAAAAAGGAGGAAGAAATAATGAGACGCATACACTTAGTTTGACAACTTTTTCTGCATTACCAAATTATTTTGATAACGACGCTATGAATTGTAACTCAAAAATAGCATAATAATCTCTTCTGGCTGATGGAAAGATATCATTTCACTTACCTATTAGTCACCGCCCCCCTGAATACTACGACTGTGCGCTAACACAAAAATGGCGGCTGCCGAAAAAGGATATTTTTTAATGTATGTATGGTCCCATTGATTTAGAAACCAGTATTTTATAAAAGATTTTTTAGTCACTTGTTTAATCTCATAAAAATAAATCAGAATATAATAAAAAAATTATTGGTACCGGAATTCAAGGGGCCCTACACACGCTGAAAATTTTTGTGTCAGCGCCCATTTCTAGTATTCAGGGGGGCGGTGTATTAGGTCTTCCCTCATTAGAGTTAATATCGATTGGTTATATTTACCTTAACTAAATCTACCAGTCTCCCTTATACGAATTCAATAAAACTGTTCTCTTTTCAAAAACAGAATCATGAAAATAAATTTTCTATTCATGGCAATGGCAGAATTACATATTACGTTTAAAGTATTCTTTAATGGAGATTTAAAAACAAAACATGTGTGATTACTTTCTTTTCCCGAGAATTATTTTAAAGGAGGCGCGAGTTAATTCGGTCTGCATGAGATGTTACTTTGGAATATGTTTATATATTGCGATACACCAACGCTAATGATGGGGTGAAACAAATTAACACCATATTCAGAAGTGCCTTTAATAACGTCATAAAAATTAGCATGTAAGAATCATTCATTTAATGCGAGCGTCATTATAGTGTTGCTGGATGGATTATTACGACTTGAAAGGTGAATCACTAATGAATTAAGAAAAAATAGATATAATTTAAAACATAAATAATAAAAACAAATTCTGCAAGTAAGTAGAAAATAAATTTAATACAAGTTTCTTTTAATATTTTACAGTCTAGTGAGACATTATTTCCATTATGTAAGAAAAATAAAAAAGGCATAAGATATACAACACTTATTTACTCTTTTATTGTTGTCATTATTTATGTATTTATTTAAGGGGATAGTATACAGTATACCTTTAAACTGTCAAAAGTTATAGGAGTTTTAAAGGTTATTATTTTACTTTCATTTTATTAATTGAAAAGTATTTCATTCATTTATACAAAGTGTTAAAAGAATATTTAAATAACGCTACTTTTTCGAATTTTCCTTTTCCTGACAATAGATATATTTAATTTTTGTACTGTTTAAGTCATAAGTAGATGCATATTTTTCCATTAACACTCAAACAGCTTAACGAAAAATCTAAATTTTAATACTTAGAAAAATAATGTCCAATTAAAATGAACTAAAATTGAATCAAAACTTGCCTTCTTTCGATAGTAAAATGGAATTATTTCATAAAAGTCAAAAACATTTAAAAACCATAATTTTATGAATATTAACTAAAGGAATAAAATTTCGTGTACATTCATTCATCCGTTGTATAAGAAGTTAAAAAATTATGAAAATCTATCTAAACATTTTTTGCAAAATCGTGCGCGCAAGCTGAAAATAACCGCTTTGAATAAAATGACTTTAAACAAGTCAAAAATTGTACATTAAACGTGGCAAATGAGGTGCGTTCGTATTATAATTAGTTTTATAAATATTCAGATCTTGGTGCAATAACTGTTGCACTCTGATGCAAAAATGCATGAATACAAAATTTATTACGATTCTGTATATTAAATTCAGTAATACGGAAATAATAGAACTCCATTTTAAATAGGACCAAATCTCCATTGGAAACCTAGAATCATGACCTAGCATTGGATTCATTACGTACGATAGGATTTAATAGAATGAAGAAAACTTTTATTAAAATCGTCTTAAGTTTTGATTCGATTTTCATAAAATTTGAAATAACTCGACAAAATTCTTCAACGATTATATATATATTGAATTTCAAACAATTCGGTTGGGTAGTTTTTGCGCTGTTATATGCGGACAGACATACAGACAGCCCTACGGACCAGACGATGATCATAAGTGCTACGTATTTATATAATTACGAACGCACCTAAAAACGAGTATTAACTATTTCATGTATGCCGATAGCTAAAATGCTTTTTGATATAACTTTTGTTCTAATGCAAATTTTAAAGAGCATTTTCAAAAATCTGCAGCAAACTGTCCTGTCGTTCGACCATTTTTGCAAATAATGGTTACTTGACCATATTATGAAGGTATTATGACCATATTATGAAGGTATTATGACCATATTATGAAGGTATTGTGACCATATTATTGACCATATTATGGTGAGGATTGATTAAAATTATGTTTAACAAAACGTTATCAAGGAAAATGGTCGACTGACTATAGACAGTTTCCTGCAAATTTTTAACAGTGCGCAGTTTTGAATAAAATAATACAAATTAACTAAATTTTAAAAAAAGCAAGCAAAAAAATTTTCGAAATTTAACGCATTAAAAATGTACTGCCTCTTAAAAAGATTATTTTGTTCAAGATGTTATGTAAACGCTATATTACATTAGTCAGGGAAACATAAATTATGACTATTTTTTTTTTAAAGAAATGTATCTAGTTAAGGAAAAAATAGAATATTTTAAACCTTGTATCATTGAGATAAGCCAGCGAAGTTCTTGTGCGCTCTCTAATGGTTTCTTTGTAAGGGTATTACTCCTAAACTAATCGGACGATGGCTATCAAATTCAGCATTGTGATAGCTGCCATGACCGCCATGGTTCGCGTAAAAAGAAAAAAAAAATCTGTCGCACTGTAAAAAAAAAAATCTCTCAAATTGCCAGAAAAAAACTGTCAATTTTGGCGCCAAGTGGAAAACCGATAATTTACAGAAAATATCTATAAATTTTCATTAAAATATACAGATTTTTTTCAGTAAAAATTACGAAAAAAAAACTGTTTTTCTTTAAAACAGTTTTTTTCTGTAAAAAATACAGATTTTTTTTACAGTGCACAAATCGTGTTCTCGAGGAATAGTTACAGATCACAAATTCATTATTAAAAACAAATTGAAACTGGTTGTTGTGTTTGTCGCTACTGTCAATACACTGAACTAATAATCGAGCAGTATTAATGGCAACTCTGGCTATCGCAAAGGAGTTGAACTTTTGAGAAGTTCATCGTTGACACACCACTTTGCTTAGTAGAATTATTCTAGTTATATTGTTTCATTGCCAATGCTTTGATACTAAAATCATTTGGAACAAACCACACCATCTCTTAACGAATACAGAAGTCGAATTTTGAGATGTATAGGAAGGAAAAATATTTAAGAAATGCTTCAGACATAGAGTTTGAAACGCCTCAGAATCTTACGGTCGCAGTGCAAGTATGAAAAATCGAGTTTTTGAAATGCTCGAAGGCAAACTTTCTTTCGACAACTAAAAAATTCGTAATCATCTCAAAATTAAAAATTATCAATGTTTGCTTGACGGCATCAAATGAATACTCAGCTCCATTTTGTGCAGGTCTCGCATGCATCAATTTTTCTAAAAAAAAAAAAAAAATCTAAGTTATAAAACATATCTAAACCGTAATTCTTCTTCTTCCAAGAGATGTTCTAAAAGACTATTAATGAATTACTTTATAGTAAGTATCACCGTGGATGTTATCGGAGAATAATTAAAAAATTAAACGTATAGCCTATGACTCACATTATAATTTTTTTAAATTAAAAAAATGAAGCTATAAAGCATGTCTGTACTGCAGTGACTATTCTTCCAAGGGACCTAAAAGACCCTTAATAAATTATTCTATAACAACTATCACTATTGGAGTTATCAAAGAAATGTAATAATTAAAAAAAAATAAACATATATCCTATCAATGTTTTTTTGTTTGTAAAATTTAAGCTATGACACATGTCTGAACTGCAATTTTTCTTCTTCCAAGAGGTGTTCTAAGAGATTATTAATAAAAAATGACTGTTATGTATGGCTACACTTACGTCAGAGAATAATGTTGTATGCATAATTAAGATGAAATATGCCGCTGTCGTATTATCTTATTAAAATTTTTCAAGGCACAGTTATTAAGATAATTCTGAATACTGAATTTATTCATGAAGTTAAGATAATGGAAATAGCTCAGAAATGACATGGAATAAGATTTGACTTCTTTAAGAGACCGTAGCCTAGTACCGCGAAGACACCCCTAAGCTAATATTAAAGCAATGGCAGCTTTCTTTTCAAATAACTCATTTGAATTTCATAACTTCAAATGATTTTTTTTTTTTTTTTTTTGCGTAGAGCGTTTGAGGTTGTTGTTTAACCGAGTATCGTCGCATTTTTAAAAAAATTTTGATTGTCATTTTTTCTGAGGATACTTTCCGTTTCGAAACTGGTCCCAAAAGTAAAAATGTCTCCCCCCCTCCCCCCCCAAAAAAAAGAAAAAGAGAAAGAAACTGAAAGCAAAATCGACAATTTACGAAGATACTCGGTTAGACATCAACTTAAGATATCCTATTAAGAAAAAAACACTTGAAAATATTAAAATGCATACGAGAAATTTGAAAAAAAAAAAAAAAAACCGCTGCCAATTGTTTAACATTAGCTTGAGAGTGTCTTCGCTCTACTAGGGTAGGCTATTACGAACTATTTGTAAATAGCTATATAGTTTTGCTAAAAATTCTATTTCGACGTTAAACATATTACTAAAAAGTTTAACAATTTAAATGAAATTAAATGTTTTTTTTTCTTTCAAAAACTGCATATTCAAATTTTTTCGAAATGCACATTTTTCTTGTAAATGTGTGCTCGCATATTCGTAAGCTAGCTGATATTCCCCATCAATCGACACACCATCTTGAAAAACATAACGTCGTCATACTCTTCAACAACGTAGCATAGTGCAAAACTGACTAACACAGCAATAAATATAACTATTCAACTTTATACTGAACTTGCTTAACATCACTGACAATGAGATTTTACAATTAATACAAATTTTATAAAATTTACCCGTAAAAAACTGCAAACATTGAGAATAGGATTTTATTTCACCGCGTTGCTCCAACAACAGGTATTCAAACAGAACTAAGCACAGAGCCTCATGGGAGTACTGGGAAGTCCTATGACAAATATGCGCTTGGCTGCGACACCGCATGCGCAAGTATTGAAGCATTCCTTATTGCCATAATACCCGAAATTTTTCTATATATACTCTTATTTAAGAATAAAAAAATGAGAAAAACAGCAAAAAAAAAAAAAAAAAACCTGTCTTATTTTTGAAGTGAACATATTTTCACTCGAAAATATAGTTATGGGGAAATCAAGTACGATCCCACTCAGAGAGGGTCATACGGCCATCTTACCGTCATTCATTTTCTTCCCCTTCATCCATATTTTGATTGAGCAAACTGACAGAGAACGTGACAAACGTAATAAAGTCTGACGGAAAGCGCAATAACCGTAGTAATATCACGTTCATCACATACCCTGTCAGATTTATTTCTTATGATGTCCGAAAAATGAAAAAGGAGCGCATTCCTAGCTTTGATTTGTACTCAGATTTTAACCATATTTTTGTCTTCAAATAGTCTTATAAATGTTTCATAATGCATCACCACGGGGTACAACATTTGCGAAATTCTACAGAAAACAACTGATATTGACGTACCTTTTTCATGGGAAGTAGTGAAGCAATTTCAATATGTATATTATACACTATGACGCAAAAGTTTAGACAATGACGTCATTCAGCTTTAAAATGTAGAATTATGACGTCAGAATTACAAAAACCTGTAAATATATTCAAAAACTGATTTAAAATGCTATGTACAAAAGACAGTCGTTTTATTTGCTATAATACTAATTTTTTTCATAAAAATTCAAATGTGCTTGTCGCAAAAGTTTAGACACTATTCTAAATTTCTTTGAATATTCGCTGGCATATGCAAATTTAGAATCGATGATGTCACAAATTTGGAGTACTTAAGTTCTGCAAACGATTGCGCTTCATTGTCGACATGCCGAGAGCTAAAGAAATTCAAGTGAATGAGGTTTCAAGGATTTGGCAGTTGAAAGGTGAAGGGAAGAGCGTTTCTGAAATTTCTGCTATTATTAATAGGTCAAAAAAATCTATTTATCGAGTTTTATCGAGTGGTTCCGAATATAAAGCAAAATGTCGGTCTGGGAGGCCACGTGTGACAAATGTACGAGAGGATCGCCTGATACAAAGACTAGCGAGTACTCAACAAATGAGCGTACGTGGAGTTCAAAGCTCATCGGGACTCTCTGTATCAAAGGATACGATTCGTAGACGAATTTTGGAAAAAGGAACAATCGTTTATAGCAAAATGCAGAAGAAACCAGCTCTGAAACCACATCATAAGTTACAAAGACTTATGTGGGCTCGAAAGCATATGTCATATGGAGAGAAATGGCAGTCAGTCATATTTAGCGATGAAAAAAAGTGGAATCTGGATGGTCCAGATGGTTGTTTATCGTATTGGCATGACCTGCGGAAGGAACCTCGACGTTTTTTTAGTCGCAGACAAGGAGGGGGCTCGGTGATGGTTTGGGCAGCCTTTTGCTATAATGGACAAGTATCTCTGACCTTCACCAGTGGTCGTCAAACTTCACAGCATTATACACAGACATTAGAAGAAAACCTACTGCCATTTGCTGAGCTTCTAGGGGGTCCTCAGTGGGAATTTCAGCAAGACAATGCTTCAATTCACACTGCAAAACATTCAAAATCTTGGTTTAATTCCCATAATATAAGAGTTCTCGACTGGCCAGCATGTAGCCCATATCTTAACCCTATAGAAAACCTTTGGAGCATCATGTGTCGCAAAGTTTATAGCAACGCTAGACAATACTCTTCTGAAAAGGAACTTAAGACATCTATTGAGAATGCATGGTACGATATCGATCCACAAACTATGCAAGATTTAGTTTCTTCCATGCAATCTCGTGTATATGACGTAATACATAAGCATAGATGCGCAACCAGGTTTTAAAAATTGTTTATTTCGATTTTATTTAATTTGTGTCTAAACTTTTGAGACAGCAGTTTATTTTTGTTACCATTTAATTTATTGCAATATGCACAATTCCACTTTTCTTTGTTATAAATATTGTTTATATGTACAACACATTAATTTCAAGCAGTGATTTGAAAATTGAATAAATATTTTTCAAAGTATGTAAGAATTTCTTCATTGTCTAAACTTTTGCGTCATAGTGTACATAGATATTTTAAATCCTTTTGGCATTTTAAGCTGTATTAATATTATAAAGAATAAAGTTTGTGTGTTTGTTTTTAGGGGGTAATCTCAGGAACCAATTTCAAAAGTAATAGTGGCAAAAAGATGGTGATAGTCCCTATTCCAACATAGGCTACATTTTCTGTCGGAGCCATCACCGCAAAGGGGGCGCAGGAGCAAAAAAATTTCTAAAAATGCGATTTTTGTGTTACTGAAGGGCCCTAGAAACAGGAATTTTGGCATGGTAGTTAGTTACTTATAAGATATAAATGATCTCCAAGAATATTTCCTCAAAAATTGGAAATTTAAAACGGGTGAAAATATGCAAAAAACGTTCTAAAAACGTTCTAAATTGAGATTTCTACGTAATATCAGGAAGTACCAAACCGATTTCAAAAGTAATGGTTAGAAATTGATGGTGACCTTGCTACAACATAGGCTCTAATTTTAAGTTGGTGTCACTACCACCTGGGGGTTGCAGGAGCAAATAAAGTTCTAAATTGCAATTTTTTATTATACTGCAGAGGTTAGAAACTTGAAATTTTTCATTGTAATTACTTAAAAGATGTAAATGCTCTCCAAGAACAGTCGAAATTAAATTTAAAATTTAAAAGGATGAAGTGAGCGAAAAGCGTTCTAAAAACCTTTTAAAATACGATTTTTATGCAATCTCATAAAATACCAAACCAATTTCAAAAATAATAGTTGCAAATTGGTCGCGATAATTCCTGCTCAAACACAGGCTATCTTTTACGTCGGTGCCACAACCACCAGAGAGTTCCAGTTGCAGGATCAAAAACGGATTTAAATTGCTGTGATACTGAAGAGACTAGAAACTTGAAAATTTGCATGGTAGTTACTTATAAGATATGAATGCCCTCTAAGAAACATCTAAAAAAAATCGAACTTTAAAAGGAGTGAAAATGCGCGAAAAACGTTCTAAATTACGTTTTCTATGGAATCTCTTTAAATGCCAAACCGATTTCATAACTAATGGTTGCAAATTGATGATGGCAGTCCCTGTTCGAACATAGGCATTTTATGTTGGTTGCCATTACCATCAGAGAGGTGGTAGACCGTTAGACAAGAAGCTTGGGATTTTACTTGATGGCCAATTTTAAGATGTAAATGCGTGCTAAGAATAGTTTATAATGAGGTTCAGTCAAACGGCGTTATAATGAAATTTATAATGAAGTTTAGTCAAACTGTGGCTTAATTAGTAATTTTTGAATTATTCCTAAAAGTATGATTTCTTCTAAAACAAAATAGACATACAAAATCACTTGGCATATTTCTACTGATATGCGAGTAAAGCCGCGGGTTTTTCTATTTATTTATATTTCGATCATTTGTTTTTCTGAAAATCCAATTTATTTTTAGTAACGTTATTAAAAGAAACAAGAAAGAAAAATTATGCGTTAAGCATAGATTATAAAACACTTTTTAACACTTCCTGAAATCTTTAACAACACTTCGTTATTTAGGAAAATAAGATAACTAAGTAAACATTTTCGAATACAGACAAAACATTTGAAAAACTGATTTCAACAGTTACCGTCCATAGCCAAATATGAACTACAGTTCTTTCGAACAGCCCTGTATTTTATCTGTAGGTTGATATATATACTATATAATAGGAAAAATTAGTCTAGCAAGAAAACGCGTAACAGGTTGAAATCTCTCTTTCAGCAATTTATACTACACGGGAAAAACTGTTTTGTTGAAACAACTAAATTTTAATAAATATAGCTCCAACCAAATATTTTCGTTGGTTATATTTTCCAAAATATTTAATTGGAGCTATATTAACGAAAATTTAGTTGTTTCAACAAAACAGTTTTTTCCGTGTAATAGATGGAAACATACTTGAACACCTGTGTTCAGCCCTCTGGTTTACAGATAACCTTTATTACACGCCATTATTTAGCTAAAATTTAATGCAAACTAAAACACTCTTAAAACAAATGAAATCACATTTCCAGAAATTACCATACATATACGACCATGTATCCAATTCTTTGCGTCGCCCTGTATATCATTTTATCTATATTCTACAAACATTTCTAAGCAAACTAAATGCAGTTGAGCGTAAAATTGCATACCTCATTTAAAAACCATCTTTCAGCAATTTACGCTCATACTCAGTAACCTTTACGAATTCTTTTGCGTAGCCCTGTATATCAACTATAGCATTTATATACACCATATAGTATGTATAAATATAGTGAGACTTAAAAGCGCATATCATAATTAACAAGAAAGAACAATAATGCGTTAAGCATAGATTATGAAACACTTTCCAACTCTTCCTGAAGGCTTTAACAAAACTTCGTTAATTAGGGAAATAAGGTAAATAAGATAACTAAGTAAACATCTTAGAAAACGTATAAAACATTTGAAAAACTGATTTCAGCAGTTACCGTCCATAGCCAAATATGTATCCCAATTCTTTTGAACAGCCCTGTATTTGGTCTGTAGGTTGATATATATATACTATATAACGGGAAAATTTAGTTTAGCAAGAAAACGCATAACAGGTTGAAATTTCTCTTACCTAAGAACTCAAAATAACTCAAGTAAGTAAGTAACTCAAACCATAATTTGGTAAGTTAAAATGATGCTGTATTGTTACATATTAACTTTTTACTTCATACAATTTCAAAGTTTTTTCTTATAATGAATGGGTAGTATATAGTAGTGTTCAGTCTAGAAAGAAAAAGGGCTGAGTGCTAGTCATTAAAAAAGGCACTGGTACACTAGAAAATGACATTATTGCAAGAGAAAATATATTATTGCCTTATATCTTAATTGCTATATCATGCTATCAGGCATTATTTTTATTTTGGAGAGCAACATCAGTATATGTTATCTTCGTTATATGTTATCTTTGGATATTAAAAAGACACACTATTTTTCTTAAAAAATTCTTCTATATTGTCTGTAAGAATTTACATTATCATTAAACAATCATTAAAAATAACTTTAGTTCCTTTTTTTGAAAAGACATATAGTCTGACGCTTAAAAGGAACATTACATACCAATACTATACAACTTTTTTAGCGGTTCTTATCCGTAATCTGCATTTCACATCATTCTGAGTCTTTATCTTCTTCAAAAACTATATGTTTTCCATTCTAGGTATATTAATGTATCTGTTCCGCCTGCTTCTCTCTTTGGAAAACGTTTTTGCAACTATACCGAGGCTCCTTCAAATCAAATGATGTTACCATCGTTTTCTGTAGTTTTGGCACGAGATCATTCAACTTTTCCCTATTTTTCCTTATTGATATATTAATTAACATATAATTATAATACAGACATTATACAAAAAGCAGATTTTTCTGTTAATAAACTATCTATATTATTGCTTTTAGCTACTATTTAAAAAAGGGGGAGGGAAATATGTAATTTTTTGGTATGATGAGTAAAGTAATATTAAATTTGAATCATTTTATGAATTAAAAATGAAAAGTACAATTAGATTACAACATGACTGAATAAATTCCGTGTTTTTTCTAAAGAAACGAGATAATTCTGTAATTTTTGCAAGTTCTTGGGCCCTTAGATTTAGAAATAGTTTGATATAGAAACTTGTTTATTAGAAATATCTGGGTGCAATTGATAGTGCATTTTACAACTTTTAAAAAGGCAGAGTGCATTTTGTGAATTTTAAAAAGGACAGGGGCAACGCCCTTAAAAATGGCCTAGAAAAGACACTAGTGTATATTGGAGGGCAGAAATATATTGCTTTCATTGAAATTTATTTCGATGACTTCTTTTTGACACATTCTTGCAAGTGTTGTAGTTTTTCAACTAAACTTTATATCAACTATGTGTTCCTTTTTCACTACAACTAATTTTTTTGCTGGTCATCAAATGCAGTCGAAGTGTAAGATATCGCCATTAAAATCACTTTTAAAATATCTTCATTAAATTAAATATGCTGGTTCAGCTTGGAAGAAGACACTCTGTATTTTAGAATAAATAAGTTAATATATCACGATAATAATTATGCGACTTTATGTTTCTGTTTTATTTTTGTTTGTTTCTGTATGTGTGACATGCCCTTTCATTGTTGTCAGATATTTAAAAATTACCTTGTATGCAACAAAACAAGTTAAAAAGCTATCTTGAAATGCTTTATATATCATAAAGCAAAAGTTCCATCAAAACTCAGTGTTTTACGGAGAGTAACAAATTTCATTTTTCCCAACTATTCCTGAACTTTCACCCACCATTAGCTTTCCCTATGAATAATGGAAATTCTGAATGCGTTTAGTGAGGAACTTTGTTTACTTAAACCAAGCTAGCCGGTTTTGGAATTTATGATACTCTTTTCACATTATTATGCTTACTAGAATTTTTTCTTTTTTGTGAAAGAAAAAAAAATTCTTTGTTGCCGCTGGTTTGACAAACAGCGTCCAGACGCTCATTTGAATGAAGAAAATCCGAAGACTAAAAATCCCCTTTGAGCGGAAAACTTCTTCCATTTGTATTTATAAAGGAAGTAAAAGTAACTTTTTGCCATTTCTGTGGAACCTTTTTAACACTTCGCAACATAGATAAAAATCGTTTATGAGTTTGGTTTGTCTGTCTGTTCCGCGCTTTAACTCCAGTAAATATAATCAGATTGACATGTAATTGATATGCGTTATTGAGGCTTCCCATGATATGTTCGGTATTGAAAAGGAAGTCTGCAGTATTTATCCATTTACAGGGACACTCAAAAGTATTCCGTTACATTATGGTCTATGGGGGGAAATCCTTTGCTGTGTATTTTAATAGTATTACAATATTTTAAACATAATGAACTTTATATACCTTATTGAGGTGCACTAGAAGATGGCTACAATCGAATGTGTTGTGTTTAACGCTTACAGTAAGCATACAGGGAAACTAAAAAATATCCCGTTATATTATAGTCTAAGAGCTAGCAACGTTTTCGTCACTTGATTTTAGCAAGGCTCATTTTTCTATATGTTCTTTCGTTTTAAGGTATAGTACGTATGCCGGCAGTCTGGCTGGTGGAAGACGTTGCGTTTACCTGTAAGAGTAGGGGGCACGTGAAAAAACTTCAAAATTACGACATTTTAGCATGAGTTTTGTTTATAACATCTATTTCTACTAACTAATCGTGATATCAATCCTTTATTACAGACGTTACCAACGTTCCTAAGACCCTGCCAGATCTCGATTTATAGGTAAAAAAACATGTCATCTTCACGTCATTTTAGTAAGCTTGAAAATTATAACATACTACTTTTGGGCTAACGGACAACCTACAATTAATTTTCCAGACACAAATTCGGTTGCAAAACGGCTTTAAATCCAGACGGCTTTAAATCTGGCAACGAAAGTGCCGGTTTGAAGAGTGATTTATAGGTTAAAAAAACATATGTCCCCTTCACGTCATTTTAGCAAGCTTGAAAATTGCAAATATTTCTCTTTGGCTATCAGACAACCTATAATTAATTTGCCAGACACAAATTCGGTTGCAAAGTTAATGCCAGACGGCTTTAAAACTGGCAGCAAAAGTGCTTGTTTAAAGAGTGCTTTATAGGTAAAAAAAAATATGTCCCCTTCACGTCATTTTTTAGCAAGATTGAAAATTGCAACATAATACTCTTTGGCTATCACACAACCTATAATTAATTTGACAGACACAAATTCGGTTGCAAAGTTAATGCCAGACGGCTTTAAATCTGGCAGAGAAAGAGGAATATATTGCAATTTTCAAGCTTGCTAAAATGACGTGAAGATGACATATATTTTTTTAAACCTATAAACCACTCTTGAAACAGGCACTTTCGTTGCCAGATTTAAAGCCATCTGGCATAAACTTTGCAACCGAATTTGTGTCGGGCAAATTAATTATAGGTTGTCTGATAGCCAAAGAGCAATATGTTACAATTTTGAAGCTTGCTAAAATGACGTGAAGATGACATGCTTTTTTACCTATAAATGGGTATCTGGCAGGGTCTTAGCAACATTGGCAATAATGGATTAATATCACGAATAGTTAGTACAAACAGATGTTACAAACAAAAGCCATGCTAAAATGACGTAATTTTGAAGTTTTTTCACATGCATAACCTCTACTCCCACAGGTAAACGCAACGTCTCCCGCCAGCCAGACTATCCGCATACGTACTACACCATAAAACGGAAGGTCATATAGAAAAATGAGCCTTGCTAAAATCACGTGTTTTTTAGCTCTTAGACTATTATGACCTATGAAGAAAAATTGTTTGCGGCGTATTTTAATGATGTTACTTTGTTAAAAACATAGTGAAATTGATATGGATTTCTGAGGTTCACTAAAACATGTTTTCTGTAGAATATTGGGTGCAAAACATTTAACATTCTACATACTAAACATTTAACATAATAAAAAAAAAAAAAATGGAATTCAGACGTTAATTTATGTGCTTTAATTTAACATTCATTTACAGGGTCCCACAAAAAAATTCGGTTATAAAATGGCTTACGGAGAAAAACTGTTCGCAGCGTATTTGAATGATATTGCGGTATTTCACACATGATGAAACTGATATACATTATTAAAGTTTTATAGCTTGCAATAGAATATGATGTGCATTGCATTTATCGTTCATTTACAGGACATGTAATTTGTATCTACGAGATATGTATGTATGTGTAATTTGAATGTTTAATGTATGTGATCTTTTACGTATCCCTGTAATACGTATATAGGATACAATAGTGCATTTTAAAGTATTGTCAATTAGATCTGAACGCGGAAAGTGCGTTTTTAGGTATGCGTACTAAATTTTTGCACACAGGGGAACTACGAGGTGTGTGTAAATTCGTCATTATTACATACAAGGCTGTTCAATAAAGAATGATCATAATCTTTTCATTAGTATACTTTATTGTACACAAATTTACTTTTATGTTCCATTGTTAGCTTAGTGTGTAATAAGTACGTGGTATTTTTTTTATTATTATTTATGTCCAGTAATACGTCAGCGGCAGCTATGAAAGCTTAAATACACTGACGTCCAAAATAAAGACTAGTCACAAAATGCTAATTTTTAAGTAAGCGAATACTCAAAAGGAAATAATATAATTCAAATAATTACTATCCTTACAGCACAGCTAGTTCATATAGCATCTCATTCATGTCACACATGGTCACAAGTGTCACAGTCACTACGGTGTAACAAAAAATAGGAAATTCCACACGTCTCATTATGAGTCTCAAATGATCACTATATGTGACTCCACTGAGACGTCAATGTGATTGCTGCTTTGTGACGAGTCACCAGGTGACTTTACTGTGTAGTTACATTGTGACTTTCATGTGACCGTCATTTTTCGACTCAATTTCAAAGTCATCATGAACGTTGCATTATGATAAGTCACCAAATAACATCACATTATAGTCACATGGTGACTTTTCGCAAAAGAGCACAATGGTGACTTCACAGTAGTCTCTCTGTCACCTGAAAGTCATCATGTGACTTTAATGTGACATTATTTGGTAACTTATTACAATACAGCGTTCACGATGACTTTGAAATTGAGTCTGCAGATGACAGTCACATGAGAGTCACAATGTAGCTATTGTAAAGTCACATGGTGACTCGTCACAAAGCAGCAGTCACAGTGACGTCTCAGTGGAGTCACATATAGTGATAATTTGAGACTCATAATGAGATGTATGGAATTTCCTATTTTTTGCTTCATCGTAGTGACTGTGGCACTCGTGACCATATGTGACATGAATAAGATGTTATATGGACTAGCTGTGCTGTAGAGATAGTAATTATTCGAATTATATTATTTCCTTTTGAGTATTCGCGTACTTGAAAATTAGCATTTTGTGATTGGTCGTTAATTTTGGACTACCAGTGTAGTTTCAGTATCGCCTACGGGAACGATGGAGGCAAGACACAATGATCAGTATGCTTTTGCCTATGCTGGAAATTTTGCTTCCGGCTAAAGAAATCGTCAGTCGAAGCGTATGTTCTAGGAGACTTGAGGAGTCTGTTCTTCCTTGTAGCACAGTCAGGAGATGGTTTGAGATGTTTAAGGGGACTGGTCACTCAGCTTCCTATTTCCCCTCACTAATGTAAAGTCTATGGGCATTGGATGCATTCGCATACTTAAAATATCGCCTCGAGAAGTTAATGTTTTGAACTTCTATTTTTTGTGTACACTTCCTAAAAGATGTCTATTTTTTTCCTCAGTTCTCAAAATATTTCTAAAGTGTAGACTTAATTTTATAGGAAGTGTTAAATTTTTACTCTCAGTCGTCCGCTTTTAACACATAAAATATTAAATTCAGCATAGATTTTAGAAATATTTTGAAAACTAAGAAAAAAAGAGACATTTTTTACGAAGAGTACACAGAAAAAAGATGTTAAAAATATGAATTTCCCGAGACGATATTTTAAATATACGAATGCATTAAAAGTCCATAGACTTAACATTACGGAGGAGAATTCCGAAGCTGAGTGACCAGCCCCCTTAAGGAAGAGAAAGACAATGACAATCATCTTCAAAGGAAGATGGACTCAGAGTTCCTTTAATTGCGCTTACAGAAGTCAACATTAATACCGTCAATATTATTGTCAGAGAAGATCGTTAGATATGAAAACTGTTAAAAACATTGCAGTGATAATTGCGTGCCACCCACACGTTGATAACAGGAAAGTAAACATGAGGCGTGTTTTTGCGAAGTGAGTTCCCAGACTCCTCATACCTGAACAACAGGACGTTCGCGGGAAAGTTTTCTCAAAAGTGAAAGTGAAGATGAGATGAATTCCCTAATGTAAAGAAACGCCTTCGTGGAAAGTATTTTTCATCATTCGAAGCATTGGTGAAAACGGTGGAGGTGATTTTGAGGACCGATTTACAAAAGTGGTTTCCAGCACGTCTTTGAAATGTGAAAAAATGTGGGACAAGTGCGTTGCATTGAATGAAAACACCATTTAAATTTAGAAGATGATCGCGGATATGTTAAGAATTATGATCATTCGTTATCGAACAACCCTCGTATATACTAGCAGGTAAAACAAATTAAACACAGAAACAAGAAGTAAACAGTCTATTTATGAAGAGAAAGAAACAAATTTTCTTTTTTCTCTTTGATTTTATTCCTGAATTTTCACTTATCTTTAGCTTTCCCTATAAATAAGGAAAATTATGATGTTTAGTGAGATAAATTGTTTTCTTAATGAAACCTAGTCATTTCTTTGAAATTTATGATACTCTTTTGTCATTATTACGCTTTCTGGACATTTTTCTCTTTTGTGAAAGAAAAATTTCCTTTATTGTCGCTGGTCTCTGACAAATCGTGTGGAGATGTTCATCTGAATGATGGAAAATAAACCCGAAGGCTAAAAATCCCATTTCAGCTGAAAACTTCTTTCATCTATATTTATAAAGGAAGTGACAACAACATTCTACCGTTTCTGTGGAACATCTTCTTTTTCACTTATATTCCGTGCTCTTCCCCCGTCTGATCATCCGTACTTTTATAAAATGCATAATCGTTTCGAAACGTTAAAAAATCATTCATAGTCCATTTTATCCGGGCCCTTACACAGTCGAGAAAAAAAGAAAGAAAAATTCAAAGGAAGCGCTTTGCCGTAGGGATTTTAAATGCTTCACAGGGCGCGTGTCGTAAAAATTTCCCATTTCTTTAGATTGAAATAATTCTAGGCAGCACACGATTTCAATTTTTTTTTCACTTCAACTCTTCGAAAATGTGGAGCGTTTTTCTTTTATTTATGTGCATAAAAGTAGCACTTCTTTTAAAGTTACAACCTTTTCGTATGCGAAAGCATCGTTTTGCGCTGTAACAGTTGGAGAAAGTAGGATATTAATGTTTTAGGATTTTTCTTTCTGTTGTTGAATGTTTGTATCATGTTTGGGTATCCCCAAAATACCTTTACTTTGTATGCAATATATGATTCAATTATAACTGATTTTTCTTAATTCACAAAAGAGCTTCCAGATATTCATCTACATAGCATAAAGCAAGATCGAACGCTAAAAAATTTCATTTGTCACCTTAATTGTATTATATTATAGTCCAAGAGCCGACAGTACAAAAACCTATATCATCAAGCACAAGAAAAACACCTTTATTTTATGGGAGATTAGAAGTAGGGGAAGCTAATGACCCATATCTGCCGGAAGTGAAGTGGTGCATAAGCCAAAAATTTTATGCCACCAGTGGTTGACTCGTAAGTTTATCATTGAGTTTGTCCTACAACTGTCCTCCATGTTTTCATACCTTTGTTTGTAGGACAAACACAATGATAAACCTACGAGTCAACCACTGGTTGTATTAATTTTTGGCTTATGCACCACTTCACTTCCGTCAGACATGGATAATTAGATTCCCCTACTTCTACTCTTCCATAAAATAAAGGTGTTTTCCTTGTGCTTGATAACATAGGTTTTTGTGCTGTCGGCTCTTGGACTATTATTTCTGCAATTACAGAAGAAATAACGAAAAGCACTTTAACATGTCTTTGCACACATTTTTCTCGCGCTACACTACTTTTTTTCCAGTGCTGTGTTCAAAACTATACATGTTTCATATTTCATTTATGAAAATTTATTAAAATGTATACAGGGGAAGTTTGTTCAATTTTTTAAAGAAAGGATAAGGAAAAAATACTCCGGGAAAATCTTGAAAAAAAAAAAAAGGCCGGTGCAAAATATTTTTACATCTAGTACATTGCAATACTTTTACATCAAGTACATTGCAAGTTGTAAGTTAAAAATACTGAATTTGAAAATTATTAATAAGTATCCTGATTCTTTCCATTCATGGAGAATTTTTTTTTTAAAGAAAAGAATGCACACAGTCACAACATTACGCAACAGTATGTGCTTTACTTTTGTAAAAATGATAAAATAAATATATCTGAAAATATTTATGACGTAAATCATAATTTAAGCAACAAATGGTTATAAAAGGTTATAAAGTACTTAATATTATAAAACAGATATATTTGCGGTGAAATTTAATATGTAGATTTGTCATGTACCAGTTCCATTTCCAATTTATAATTTGTTTACAAAATTGAAATTCAAATATAAAATTATAAGAAAAAATTATAGTTAAAAGAAAGATATAAGAAGTTGCTGACAAGAACGATAGTGTTATATAACAGTAAAAGTTGGGCTTCAAATTATTTATCGATACAGGTTTGAAAACATTCAATATATGGAGATAATTTTTATGACGTTGTTTATATCACTATAAAGTACAAAATATCTGATAATGATACAAAAAATTTCATCATTTTAAAATGTTAGATACAAAGAAAGCAAACAACAAAAAATATATAAATCATAAAAATAAAATGTAGGCAAAATACCGAAAAAAAATTGCATTATAATTAAGAAAATTAAAAAATATGACTATGCAATCTATAATCTTCTTTTAATTAGATAGCTACATGGTTTCATGAAAAACTGTGATGTTAAAGCAATCTTTTTTTCTAATTTACTTCTTGTTAAATATTTCTTTATGCCATGAAAGGAATGCTTTTTTTAAAAAAATTAATGTACAATATAATAATGTAGTTAATATTCAATAATATACTATATTTATTTTATTAAATTTGATTCATTTTACAGGAAGGTATTATATAAAATTAATTGTACCACCGCGTAATTGAGTGTTTATTAGATAAACTTTAATGAGTAATCGATCCTTTTTATTAAATAGTTAACTTTTTAGAATATTGTTATTGTTAATAAAAGTTACAGAAACGCAATTTTATCCCATCTTAGAGATAATTTATTCCCCAAACATAAACAAATTCAGATGATTTTAATTTTGCCAGATTTGGCCAATTTCTTCTAGCATAATATTAATTATTATATAAAACAAGAAAGAAAAATCATGCGTTAGGCATAGATTATGACACACTCACACACTTTCCAACACTTCCTGAATGCTTTATCAAAACTTCGTAATTTAAGGAAATAAGGTTAAGTAACATAACTAAATAAACATTTCAGAAAATGCATAAAACATTTAAAAACTGATTTCACAGTTACTTTCGATAGCCAAATATGTCTTCCAATTCTTTTGAACAGCCCTGTATTTGATCTGTAGGTTGATATATATATTATATAATGGGAAAATTTAGTTTAGCAAGAAAACGCATAACAGGTTGAAATTTCTCTTTCAGCAATTTATACTAATAGATGGAAACGTACTTGAATACTTTCGTACAACCCTGTACTTTACCTAGAACCTTTATTACACGCCACTATTTAGTTAAAATTTAATTCAAGCTAAAACAATCTCAAAACTACTGAAATCACATTTCCAGAAATTATCATCCATAGGCGGTCATGTATCCAATTCTTTGATTGGCCCTGTATATCATTTTATCTATATTCTACAAATATTTCTTAGTAAACTAAATGCAGTTCAGCGTACAAATACATAACACAGTTAAAAACCACCTTTAAGTAATTTGCGCTCATACCCAGTAAACCTTACGAATTCCTTTCTGTAGCCCTGTATATGAATTATGGTATTTATACACACTATATAGTATGCATAAATATAGTGAAACTTAAAAGCGCATATCATAATTAAAAATGCATTTCCAGCAATCATTGCTAATATACAGTAATTCGGATACAATATAGTAACTGAAATCTTTTGCGTGTCCCTGGGAATGCTATGCACTTTGTAATATACGAAATAACTTATAGTAAACCTCAGCAACGTATATCAATTTCATTTATGAAATAGTTTAATATAATTGAAATAACCCGCAAACAATTCCCCCACCCCCCTCATACTATACCGGTACTCTGAAATGAGACCCTGTAAATGAATAATAACTATTCTTAGCACCGCATATTCTTTAGAATTTATATTTTAGTGCACTTCAATTTCATTCTATTGAAATTCATGCATATCAATTTCATTATATTTGAAAGGGTATAACACCATTAAAAATCATTTGAAACGATTTTTTCTCATTGGCCGTAATGTAACGGGATACTTTTGACTGTCCCTGTAAATGAACTAAACATGCTACAAACTTCATTTGAAATAGGGGTCATGTTATGGTAGAGGTCAATAACCTCCAAAAATTTCAGAACAATCGGAGAATATTTACGAGAGTTAGAGCGCGGACAGACGGCCAGACAAACTGAAGTCATAAACACCTTTCAACTTTGTTGGAAAGTCTTAAAAAGGACAAAATTACAATTCCGGATATGGATCTAGATGTACTTAGTATAATAAAACCGGAAAAACAATTATTTCTTTTTTAAAAAGCTATTTTTTTGTTTAATTTTGGATTTTTATTTGAAAATAATGTTATTTTTAACATGTGTTCAAATTTTGTATCATTATTTTCTTAATTAAGTTTTGTTGTCATCTTCCATTAAAATTTTTGAATACAGAGTACGTATGAATGATAGTTCATCTGAATAAATTTCATAAAATGAGCGAGTAAATTTTAAAGCAAAATAATGCATGCAACTTGAAATTTCTGAATTTAAAAAAAGTTCGAATTTAAGAATTGGTCTGATCTTATTTTAACAGGTGTGATTTATGTGTAAACTCTCGTAATTCAAGAACTAATGCGGTTATTTATATGATCTATTTTTTTTTTACAATATTAAAGAAATTTTAACTGTTCCAGATATGTCGAAAATAAAAATTTTAAATGTTTAAAGATTTTTAATTTATGCATTTGATTTTTTTCTAAAAGATAAAAAAAAAGATTATCGTTCAGCCAAATAGTTACTAAGCCTCGTATTTTAATCTGCTAACTTTCTAATAACAAGTACAAACCAACAAATCAACCAGAAGCCCCCAAAATAAACACATCCTGTCGTTCCTTGTATTCATCATGTCTATTTTTTGCTGTCTGTGAACTGCTTTTGCTTCAGAAAAGCACATCTGGCAGTTACTTACACAAGGCATGTAGTTAAGTCTTGTTTGCTCACGTAAACAAATAGAAAGATTGCATCTCTAGAAGTATATTATTAAGAGGATAGATCAGTTTTGGAGGGAAAATATAAGTCAACTTTATGAAATTTTGCGAGTTGATAGACTAATACAGCGTTTCCCAACCGTTTTTAGCTCATAGGGTATCAAAGCCTGAGAGCTAATGTGCCCGCAGGTTCTGTATATACGTACGTATGTATGTATGAATGTAGGTAAAGCGATAACTCTTGATAGAGGTATCCGATTTGCTTCAAATTTTGGATATAGGTTCATTTTGATAAGGCGCTTCCCTGATTAGTTTTGTGGGTTCATTGGTTAAGTATAAAGGGGGGGGGAGGCGGAGGTCTAATCTCCCCCCTTAATTTAGATAAATGGGTTTTTCCTGCAAAATTATCCGATTCGCTTCAAATTTCGGATATAGGTTCCTTTTGATAAGGCGCCTCCGTGATTAGTTTTGGGGGTTCATTGGTTAAGTATAAGGGGAGTACGGGAATCTATCCCCCTTAATTGAAATAAATGGGTTTTTCATGCAGAATTATTCGATTAGCTTCAAATTTGGTATACCGGTTTATTCTGATCCCTTCATTAAATTTATAGGTTCAATGGTTAAGTATAAAAGGTGGAAATGGAGGTGCTAACCCCCCCCCCCCTTTAATCTAGCTAAATGTTTTTTGTCGATTTCTTTATTTTTCGAGGGGCATTATTCTTTGAAATAAGCGTATAATATACAATTAGTGTGAATAGCCTGTGCGCTCAATGCCATCAGTTTAAGTGGACACTTTTATTTATTTATATATATCTTTTTGGTTACGCCCTAACAAAACATTTGTAAAATACCCCTACTTCTGTAACATAGAATTCATATTCACACGGATGAAGCCTAAAAGAGCATTAACAAATTACAAGTCACTTCATTTATTGTTAAGCTTATAAAACTGGTAATATTTTTGTCAAAAATACTTTTTTAGCATAACATTATAAATGAAACTAGCTAACCTGCCCAGCGTTGCCTGGAGCCGTCGATTTTTCCAAACGAGCCGCGAATGTTCAAAATCTCAATTCATATTCACATAAAAAAAACGAATCTCTCAAAATAAACCTTTTGAATGGGTCCTTGCTGACTTCGGCATCGTAGATAGGTAGTGCTACGCAGTGTGTTCCAAACAAACCTCTTTCCGAACGAACCTCACAGGTCCAAACTGCCTGCGTCACCGTGTAGCAGGCGTGCTGCATCGAAAAAGCTGAAGAGAGTCGTAAGCTGAGTTGAAAGAAAGAATTAATGTTGAAATCGGGTCCATAAAACATGGCGTTGCCAGGGCCCGTCGATTTTACCAAACGAGCCGCGAATGTTTAAAACCTCGATTCATAAAAAAAAAAACCCTCGAATCTTTCAAAATGAACCTTTGGGATGGGTGCCCGCTGCCTTCGGTAGCATAGACATTTCGTGCTATGGAGTGTGTTCCAAACAAACTTTCTTCTGCGCAAATCTTCGGTGCAGGTCCCCACTACTTATGGCACTGTATAGTATAGCAGGCGTGCTGCCACGCGCCGGAAAATCTGAAGAGAGTCGTAAGCTGAGTTGAAAGAAACAAATTCTGTTAATATTGGATAATCTCATACGGATAAACTCGTAAAACCCGAGATAAGAATGTCCTTCGCTGGCGGTGGTAGGTGGAACTAAAAAGTGTAGGACAATCGAAAACCAAGTTAAATGAGCTAAACCCCGTTAAAATTGATCCCCTAGAACCCGAGATAAGAATGCACCCCCCGGCCTGGAAGGTGGAACTAAAAACTGTAAGAGAATCGTAATCTAAATTGAATGAATCAATTCCTGTTGAAATCGGGTCCATAGAACCAGACAAAAGAATGTGTGTTAATGTTCAAAAATGATGATAACTGAAGTCTATATTTAGGAAAGCATGCTTTTAAATATAAATAAAGAAGAGAAACCGTTCTGGGCAAACTCTAACTCATATCAAGGTACTCTTGCCACAGAATAATACATTATTAATCGATTAAGTTGATAAAGTCCTTTTAAATTATGCTTTTAGTATTTGTCAACGTTTAATATAATTAGTTTATATGTAGAAACATCTATATAGCTTTAGAACTTGTGTTTACTACCTTTACGATCGAATATTGTATTTTTTCCCCGTATTTAGATTAAAATTTAACAGGACGGAAATTACAATGCTTGTTTTTATAGGATTTATTAAGATAAATTAATAACTGGAAATATATATGGATTCAAATACTGCTTTATTGCCTATTAATATGTTAGAACCAAAATAAAAAACAAGTAAATAGAATTTTGCTGCTAACTTAAGTTTTTTAACACAAACCAAAAGTACTTTATAAAGTCTATAAAACGTAATATTTTTGCAATAGTATTATGGACAATCATAATAGAAGCTGGATATGTTGTGGTAATTATCACTTGGATTTTAATCCATCACAAAGAGTTTGGGAATCAGTCACTAGGATGATTCAAATAATATTAAATGAAACATTTATTTGCAAAATACTTATATATTTACATTAAAACATAATATTTTCATTTATACGCCCGGATATAGCAGATTCTGCCCTGGGTTAAATAACACTTATGGATATTATCTATGCGCTAGGTTATATCACTATACTATTCCCGTCATTTTTGGCCGTACCCAGCTAGGCTTATCCAATGATATGACCACACAGGTCTTCCCGAATTCTCGGCAAATACGTATGTTTCTAAAAGAAAATACTGCGTGCCCACAACACGACTAACACGCTCCAACCTCCATTTCAAACTCATTCTTTTCTACTCTCTCTCCCTTCTTTCTTCCAAAATCCAGGATTTTCACCTAGTACACTCCAAGTGCTTCTTCTGACTCGCTTGCCTTCCGACAGGTCGTGATAAGAGATTATCTTTTCTATACGTCTCTCCCTTCCATCGCCAAATGTGTGGCTATTGTATTATCTATGTTCCACTAGATAAAAATAATCTCTTTTTTGGAATTTCCCTTTAAACATTTCACTTATTTTAATTTCATAGTTAAAATAATGTGTCCATAACTCAAGTACGTAGGTAATGATATACAGAAAAATACAATACACAAAGAAAATAAAATTAATTAAACAGTAATTTATATTAAGCATACGTCTCATTAACGTCAGATATATGACAACAGCGTTCAGAAGACCGGATGAAATTCCTCTAATAAGAGGGGTCGCGTATGGAACATGAACGCCTTAGCAGGATCCCACTGTATTTAAGGTTTTTATTAACCCTTTCCTGGCTTTACCCGAGCTGGACTCGGGTGAGATATACAGAAGCAAACTTTATAGCTAATGCTTTTTCTTCTTTTTTTTAAAAAGAAGAACTGATCTATGATGCTATCATATTAAAAAAAATATTTATTTATGAAAATAAGTATATTAAAAAAATTGTGTTTTTAAATCCTTAAAACCAGGATAAATTGAATTTGGAAGGGTTAAGAAGTTTATAACTTTTGAGATTACGTTATTCTATTAACAAAACAAAAAAAAAAAAAAAAAAAAAAAAAAAATCATTGCGGAGTTATAAAAATTTTGAAATTTGACTTATATTATCATGATCAAATCAATATCTTAACTAAATACTTACAAGTTATATATACATATATATACATATTTTTTAAATTTGTATTGTAAAAAACATTTTACCTGTTTTTTTTAAATTAATACAACGTATCTATGGAAGTTAGATTGGGGCTAAAATATTATTATTATTTACTATATTCTGTAACAATAATTAATTAGTTATATTCATTGTTTTTAATTCTGTTTTATACTAAACATGTTTGTGACATAGGCTAATCAAAATCATATGCGCAAGGGAAAAAAATAACACTTTTAAATGCAACTGGCTTTAAAGATATTTAATTAGGTAAAAAGCAATCATAAACATATCATGTCACTAACTTTAGTTTTATTTCGATTAAAGAAATCTCTTTTTAACACAATACTTTTACTAAACAATAATTGAAAAATGCTTTTAAAATTAAAACTTTTTTTTAAAAAGTTTAATATGATTTTCTTTTAACCCAGTAGCATTTTTGCTCAAAAAAATTTCATACTCAAATTTACAGTAATAATAAGCAATATAACCTCAATAACAATTTCAATATATTAAAACTATTTGAACTAGTTTAATTTTGACCCAGAAACGTTTATGTTTTAAAACGACGACTACAAAACAAAAGGAATATAATTACTTTTAAAAAGTTCACATTTTAATTGAATTTTATCCGGTTATTATGCAGATTTAATGGAATGATTCCTCTTTGCTTTTTTAGAACCATTGCAACACGAATTTTCAAATTTTTAATTATCGTGTTAAAATAAATTCTAAAATATTGCTTAATATTATAATTCATTCCCCTTAATATATTTTTTATTCGAGCTCTCCTGATGAAATTGTCTGATAAAAGTTAAAAAGACTATTTATTTTATAATTAATAATTTTATCGGAAATTTTCTCATCTAAAATATTATCTAACGTCATAATTTATCACCATGCTTGTAATTTTTAAGAACCTTTTGTTTTGGTGAAGTTCATTTTCAGCATTATACATATACAGTAAAACCCGTTTAAGAAGTTCCCGCTTAAGAAGTTTTCCCGTTTAAGAAGTTTATATTTTCGATTCCCATTTTTCTCTTATTCTTACAACTCTAAAATAACTCGTTTTAGAAGTTTAGTTCGAAACTCTTTCCCGCTTAAAAAGTTTTATTTTTCCTTCCATTTTTACTTTCAAAGCGCATTTATTTTGTCTTTTTGATTATTATTTTATTTTCTGTGCTGGAAATCTCTTTCTTTATATTCTTCGCTATTCAAAAAGAACAATGTTTAGGACTGATAGCAGTTGTGGTCACCTCTATTTCACCTTAAAATCTGTTTAACGTGTTTGATGGAAATGAAATGTGGGTAGAGGATGGGTCTCTCGTCACTGTAACAATAGTGACTGATGAAGAGAAAAGGGAATTGCCCCGCCTTACCGATGGGTGGTTCTTTCAGTTCAATAGTTACTTTCTGTTACAATCGATTCTCTCCCACCCTCTTCCATGAGTGTAATGTACCAAAGCTGCGCTTGGTTTATTCATTTCACAGTTTTTAAGTCAGTGTAAAGTGCATAACATCAAAGCTTTCTCTTTAGAAAATACACGAACAAAAAATTCTGTTTTTTCCCCCCAAAAAATGTTGGGCAAGGCAACTGAAAGGAAAGCCTTTTCAACTGAAGACAAAATCAAAATTTTGAAAGAAGTTGATAGTAACGCGAAAACAACAAGAGCAAAGAAGTTGAACATACCAGTGACTACTCTGAATGGAATTGTAGCAAAACGAGATCTAATTTTAAACTGTTCTGAAAAATCTCGTAAAATTAAAAAGGTGAAAAGAAGAAAATATGAAGTTATGGAAGAAAAGTTATTGATTTGGTTCAAACAAGCCAGATCCGCCAATATTCCTATAGGCGGACCTATTCTTAGAGAGAAGGTTGAGGAAATTGCCAAAAAAATGGAGATTGAATTTACTCCTTCAAATGGATGGATTGATAGGATGAAGAAGAGAGCTGAATTGACTTATAATTCCATACAAGGCGAGAGTAAAAGTGTCGATCCACAAGAAATCGAAGAGTGGAAGAAAATCTTACCAGATTTGATAACCTGCTATCATCCTAACGATATTTTCAATATGGATGAGTGTGGACTTTTCTACAATCTTTTACCGGATAAAACATATGCATATAAAGGCGAAAAATGTCATGGAGGTAAAAGAAAAGGAATGACTTACAATTTTATTGGGCGCCAACATGGATGGTTCTGAGAAGTTGCCAATTTTAGTTGTTGGAAAATCGAAGAAAGCCAGATGTTTTCAGAATGTGAAATCGCTGCCTTGTGATTATGAAAGCAACAAGACTGCGTGGATGACAATTACAATTTATGAAGCTTACTTGAAAAGATTGAATGATAAAATGAGGAAAGCTAAGAGGAACATCATCATTTTCGTAGACAACTGTGCCGCCCATTCCAAAGACACGAAAAACTTAAGCAACATAAAAGTCCATTTTCTACCACCGAACACAACTTCCGTTTTACAACCTATGGATCAGGGAGTAATTAAAGTGTTTAAGCAGCATTATAGAAAACGGCTAGCGAAATGGATGATTGAAAAATTTGACAATACTGGAGAGTTAAAAAAAGTGAACGTTTTGGAATCAATTCATTTTATTTTATCTGCATGGGAGTTAATAACCCCATTTGTCATTGTCAATTGTTTTTAAAAAGCGGGATTCTTGGATAGAGAATCAACAGAAGAATATGAGTTTGATATTGAGGATGATTGGAAGACTCTTAAAAAAAAGATGGATTTCACTGCTTCGTTTGAGGAGTATGTGTCGGTAGAAGATGAAGTAGTACCATGTGAAATGCTTACAGTGGATGATATTTGTGAAATGACAGTAGATGAAGAAATGAGTGAAACTGAGGAAAAGGATGTGGAAATTCCTAGTTTTTCGGAAGCTGTTAAAGGACAAGAAACCTTTCGGCGTTTTATCGAAAGTGTCGAAAATGTGCCTGAAGAAGTTTTCAAAAGCTTAAGACAATTAGACTGCTATTAATTAAAGATTGCCAAAAAAAAAAACAGAAACAAAAAACTATAACCGATTTTTTTTTGCAAAAACATATCAAATGACTCTTAAAGAGAAATTTCTGGTCTTGGATTAAATAAAGAGTTTCTAAGGTAATTATGTATTTTTACTTTATTAGCTAATTTTTTAAGTGTGCAAACTAATTTAAATTTCTTAAGAAAACTCAATTTTATAGAAAGTACTCTTTGTATTATTGTACTAAGATAAAATAAACCCTCTTCTAAATATCAATATTTAAACTATTGATTTTTTCAAAAAATGCTAATTATATATATATATATATATATATATATATATAGGGGCATAAATATAAAATTATATTATAAAATTTATTTTATCATCTACTACTTTATTAATAATTCCACGCAACGAGAATAGAACAGTTAGAACCTTCCTGTGAACTTTTGTAGCCCTGCGTACAGCGCACAGCGCTGCGTTTCAGAAAACGCCATCTACGCTGACAGGCATAACATCTGTCTTTTTATTATAGATAAACGTTAAATAAGTGGACATCCTTATCGAATAGCTTATAAATTTTACAGTTAATGTTTTTTGTTTTTTTTGTCAGTAGATAGTGCTATGTCAAATTGTAAAAATGCTGAAATTAAATTCAAAATTTTAAAATATGACTTTCTTTCTTGCGTTCCAATAGTTAAGTAGAATACAAAACAGAGTTGGGCAAATTTGGAGTTCCAATTATCTGTAATGTAATTACAGTTTAATTGTATGTAATTAATTATAGTTAAAATTACATGCCGTAAAAAATTCTTGCAGCACTGTAACCGGAACCGCGCCCATCCCTTTACTTGACAAAATTTCTGTGTTTGAATGTGTGTAATTGTAACCAATTACATGCAATTAACCTGTAATTGCACAGCGGGTAATTGAGATTACAAATTTGTCCAACTCTGATACAAAGTAAGCACTGAGTACCATTGATGCCGTTTTCCAATTCCGCTTTGAAAGACCATAACTTCATCTATTTACGAATATTTAAACTACATGGTGTCCATAATAAAACGACCCTTTTCAATATTTTCCAACTAAGTTGAAAAGTGTTTATAACTTCGGTTTGTCTGTCCATCTGTCCGCGCTCTAACTCTCGTAAATATTATCGGATTGCCCTGAAAGCTTTGGATACTATTGACTTTTACCATAGCACGATCCCTATTTCAAATAAGGTTTGTAGCATGTTTAGTTCATTTACAGGTACAGTCAAAAGTACACCGTTAAATTACGAGCAATGGGAAAAATAGTTTCAAATGATTCTTAATGGTGTTACACCCTTTCAAACATAATAAAATTGATATGCATTTATGAAGTCCACTAAAATATGCATTCTGTAGAATATGCGGAGCAAAGAATAGTTATTATTCATTTACAGGGCCACACAAAAGAATTCCGTTACATAATGGTAAAGATTTTTTTTTTTTTTTTTTTTTTTTCTTAAATAAATTTCCATCCTTGTATTATATTGTTTGCGGCGTATTTCAGTTATGTTAAACTATTTCATATATAATGAAATTGTCGTCGCCGAGATTTACTGCAGCTTATTTCATGTACAGTAGAACCTAGATTATCCGAAGTAATTGGGGCCGACCCTCTTTCGGAAAATCGAAATTTTCGGATAATCGAGAATGCTTCAATTTTAAGATTAAGGAGAAATATATGAAATATTTCTTATTATGGTAACAAGTGCTTCATAAAAATAAAGCAATAGCAAAATAGAAACAAGAATAAATTACCTGAATTTTAAGCTGAAAAATTACAAATTACCATAAAAGAAAATAAGGGAAAGATTGAATCTATTGTTGAGGATGTATATAAGTACTTCAAAAGCACAAAAAGTCTTTTTATTTTTGACAACGCTAAAGAGTATGAGAGTATAAAAAGATTTTTGAAATTAAGTACCTTTTACATATATCACAAGGGTTTGAAAAAATGTTTTGTTTGTTGCAGTTTCGATTGCTTTTGCTTTGAAGCTCTGTCACAGAGTTTTTTAATGTTATTAGTTCACCAGTATCACAGTGTATCTGCTGCTCCAACCATCCAAATCTTTTCCAAAACATTCAAAAGCTTCAGAATTGCTAATTTGTTCGTTTTCTTCGTTACACTCCGCAGCTTATGGAAGCTTAAGTTAAATTTAAAGGAGCTCTAAGAAAGGGGATCAAAAATATTTATATGTACTGGTACTAAAGAAAGAACTACTTGCACACGAGGAATATAATGGTAAAAAAAAAAGATTTAAAAAAGGATTTTGCACACAAAGAATGTGATAGTAAAAAAAAAGAAAAGCTTTAAAAATGGATTTCGGTTAATCGAGAGTTTCGGATAAAAGAGGTTCTACTGTATAATACGAAGTGCATAGCATTTAGAGGGACACACAAAGTATTTCAGATACCATATTGTATTCGAACTACTGTACATTAGCGATGATTGCTGGAAATGCATTTTTAATTATGATATGCCCTTTTTTTATGTTTCACTATATTTATGCATACTGTATGGCATATATAAATGCTATATTTCATATGCAGGGCTACACAAAAGAATTAGTAAGGGTTACTGGGTATGAGTGCAAATTGCTTAAATGTGTATTTTAAATGAGTTATGCATTTTTACGCTGAACTACATTTGGTTTACTAAGAAATGTTTGAGATAAAATGATATACAGGGTCACGCAAAGAATTGGATACATGACCGTCTATGAATGATAATTTCTGGAAATGTAATTTCAGTAGTTTTAAGAGTGTTTTAGTTTGAATTAAATTTCACCTAATTTGTGGTAAGGGTTATACAAAAGTATTCAAGTATGTTTCTATCAGTTTAAATTGCTGAAAGAGAAATTTCAACCGTGTTATTCGTTTTCTTTCTAAACTAAATTTTCTCATTTTATAGTATATATATCAACCTATCAAATTTAATAAATCGCCCGCTGGGGGCGAAATTTTTATTTATTTTTATTTTTTTGCTTAAATAAATTCTCATCCCTTTATTATATTTTACACAAAATTTCACAACTTTATGAACAATAGTTTTGTCTACAGACAAAGTAGGGTGGTTTGATTATGGACACCCTGTATTTTTTAAATACAGTAGAACCTCTTTTATCCGAAACTCTTTTAACCTAAACTCTCGGTTAACCGAAATCCATTTTGAAAGTTTTTTTTTTCTATCACATTCCTTGTTTGCAAAATCCATTTTCAAAGCTTTTTTTTTAGCTATCATATTACTTGTGTGCAAGCGGTCCTTTCCGAACTACGTGTACGTATAAATATTTTCAAACCCCTTTCTTAGAGTTCCTTCGAATTTAACTTGAGATTCCGTAAGCTGCGGGGTGCAACGAAGAAAATAAACAAATTACCAATTCTGAAGCATTTGAACGTTTTGCAAAAATTCTGGCATGGCTGGAGCAGCAGAAAGACTGTGATACTGGTGAACTAATAATATTTAAAAACTCCGTGATAGAGCTTCAAAGGAAAGACAATCGAAACTGCGACAAACAAAACATTTTTTCTAACCCTTGTGATAAATGTAAAAGGTACTTAATTTCAAAATTAAAATTCAGGTAATTTATTTTTGTTTCTATTTCGCTACTGCTTTATTTTTATTACGCACTTGTTACCATAATAAGAAATATTGCATTTATTTATCCTTAATCTTAAAATTGAAGCCTTCTCGATTATCCGAAAAATTCGATTTTCCGAAACAGGGTCGGTCCCAATTACTTCGGACAATCGAGGTTCTACTGTAACTGCATACAAAACTTAAGAGTTGATAAACATTTAACTTATTAACATCTTTATATTTAATATAGTTAATGAATTGTTTCACTTTAAAATTAGGACATTCTTCATAAAAGAACCTGTACGTTGATTTATTTTCTAATTAAATGGGAGATTTTTTAAAATTCAGACAAAAGATTACGGTCACATTGCAAATAATTTTAAAATTTAATCTAAATTACTTAAAACGGAAATTGTCTTATAATTAAATTATGAAAACATGCATTAATAAAAGCCTTTTTATTCCCATTCATTTATATTTATTTACAAATACAGCAGCTCTTCGTTACAGTGCGCATTCAGGGAAACAAAAGAATAAACAAGTAAAAATTAAATTTAAAAATTAAAAAAAAAACCGACTGTGTAAAAATCGAACTAATTAATTATTTCTCATCAATGTGAAACTATTTTTTATATTACTTACCTATTCCTTTTATTTACTTTTATTGATGACTCTTAAGTTGTGTTTAATTGTTAATTCCTATCTATAAACACTGTTTTGATGGGGCCTATAGACGTCTATGATGGTTAGAATTGCCATAAAGCTAGAGATCCTACTTACACAACTTCCAGGTTGTGTAATATTTAAATGGTGCTTTTGATTGTAAAATAGCCAATAAAACATCGTCTTCATTTTGAAAGACCTATCCAATGATATGCCACTCAGTATGGTGCGTAAACATTTTTTCGTCTCTACCACCATTTTGTATTTTATGGCCGTCATTTTGAATTTATAAAAACAAAACCTACCCTATAACCATCGGACGGTTAAGGCGAATCGATAGAGACTTCATTCATTAAAATTCATCCAGCCATTGGGATGTTTCGAAGATATAAAGAAATCCACATACCCAGATACGCACGTGAAACACATAACCCTTCTTGGCAGTCGGGTAAAAAGCGTGATATAGCCTAGGGCTTTAGGAAAATTAAGAATGGTGATAACCAGCAAGTAAGTGTTTTATATTTTCCTTCGAAACGTTAGTTTACAATATTGCAATTTATTACAATATTTTAAGGAGCATTAATTACAGAGACACTTTTGTAATCGACATAAAGTTACTTAAAAAGTACGTTTAAAGTACTAACTATTGGTAATACTACACTTATTATTATCATTATTATTAATATTTATCTTTTTTTTGGGGGGGGGGGGGGATACACATAAAAGAGGAATGTACTTAAACGAATTAACGAGGTGCAATATAACGACGGGTTATGACTTTTGACTATAAGTAACTCAAATTTCTAAAGAAAACAAAGTATTTTTTGTCTTAAGTTCTGAAATTTAAAGAAGAAATAAACTGTCGTTATATTTCTCCCAGCATTTATTTAAAGAAAAAATTCGCAAATGCAATGTACTGTATTTTTATTTTTTCTGCTAGTTACAGCTATTGCCAAATTTTCTAAATTATTCCATTTTCGTATATTTTATCTTGGGAGGTCCACAATATTAGCACGGTAAACTCTGGAAATGGCTTCTACTTGTTTATAATATGGCTTATAAGGATATGAATAAATTATATTTGAGCCTAGGGCTCGAAATGGGAAAATTCACGAACCTGAACGCTATTTCAAAATTATCGTCAACTTTTTTTTTTTTTCTTTTGAAGTAGAGTCAAATTTATTTCAACCATGCAACAACAATTAAAAAAAAGGAGCCTAAATAATGAAAAAAAGGTACAGAGAGAACAATAAGCTATATATATATATTTTCAGATGAACCTAAACCAATTTGAAAATATGAATGTTTTACAGAAACTGTAACAATATGTTTTAACTATTTCACGAACCGGAATGATATTTGTCATAATTTCTCGAACCAGAATATCGTTCTTGTTTTCTCCGGGACATTTCGAGCCCTACCTGCAAATGAAAATTTTAATTTTTCTCGGTCCTATTTAAGTTAAAAAAAATTGTTTGCATGCTTAAAAACGATTTTTGTCTTTTCTGAAAAACGTCAGTTTTTGAGATGTGTTATTTTAAGATTGAATGTGCTATATGTTCAACCACGACCTTATTGAAGTCTGCCACTGGAAACATTTGAGGTACTTTGATTCATCGGATTTTTACGAATGATAATTTGCTTCTACGAACGAGCTATTAGAAAATGACATTGTATTTTAGATGCAGAGTTTCAAAATTTAGTTTTTTCTCTTTTTTTTATACTGAAAAATAAAATGGTGGATTGCTTTCATGTTGTATATTTCATATTGATTTTTACATGTTGATGTTCCTGAAATTCTTATTAATACACAAATTGTCATAATTCGTAGTGATTTTGTATTTATATTTTTATTGTTTTTATTTCGGATCTTTAAATTATTCAAAATAAATAAATAAATAAATAAATAAATAAACAAATAATACAACATTAACAATATTTTCACGATATGTAATCAGGCTATGCTTGAAATATAAATGAGCTGTTATGTTTATTTTGAAGTTTGAAAATTAAAGGTACAGTCGTGTAAAAAATACAAACATCCCCTACTAACTCTGCAAAAAATTGCTTTAGAAGAAAGTTACTGGTACCAAACGATTGGAAATAAAGTCTACTTTTAAATTATATAGTAGGGGAGGTGGGGGATGAATGGGACATTTTCACAAAAATATTTTTTATATTTTTTTATTTAAGTTACTATCAATATTATATATCACATTTCATACATTAGGTATTTGCCAACATATATGAACACTATTTATTATAGATTATGATTTATTCATAAAAATATTATGAAATCAAAAAAATGTTCCTCCCTGTCCCAATCATCCCCACAGCAGGGATGAATGGGACACTAATAGGGATGGATGTGACTCAAAGGTTTTCCTCCCTGTATTCAATTTTACCAAATTAAAATTTATAATTATAAACTTATATGAAAATTATATTTGTAATATATGATTTTACAGCACGAATCGATATGTTTTTTTTCAATAACTTCTTTTATTGCAGTTTTAACTTTTAATGCGGACTTCGGCTATCAACCTGTTCTTTTTTTCCACTTATGAGGCATTTTAGATTTGAAATGAAAGTGCAAAATGTCTTTTAAATATAGCATAGCTAATAATTTTCAATCATAACTTATTAATTAATATTAATTAAATGTATCGTAGAAACATGTAGAACGGAAATTATTGTGTCGATCGGAAAGCCATGTCGTGTTGGGAAAATCAATTCGTACCGGAAAATTCTGCCCGATAATTATTATACATTAGATATCGGAATCAATGTCTAATAATTAAATGATTGAATTTTCCGGTACGAATTGATTTTCCCAACACGACCCGACTTTCCGATTGACCCAATATGTTAGGGGTGGGGATTTATTTGTGCAACATTTCAAAATTCAATATAATTTCCCCCATTTGATCAATACACATGTACTATTTTTATCAATTTTATCTATTTTGATTAAGTTTTAGTACCAATTTTTTGATAATCCATTAATAATTATTACAATACAATAAGTAACACTCAGAAATTTTAAACAATAGCAACTCATATAATACTATTTAATACTATTAATTGACGTAAATTATTGATTTATCATCCTATATAATACTATTTAATTAATAAATAAAATTTTCAACATCTCTAGAGAGGAGTGAGAATGTCCCATTCATCCCCATTTGAAATGTCCCAATCATCCCCATGATGCATAATATCCCTTCTCAGCCATTTTACCTCAAAAATTATTTTGTCACAATGGTTACTATTCATTCATTTTAATTATTGATATTGAACCTTAAAATAAATAACTACAACATAGCTTAATTTTTTATATTGTTTAATATATTTCACATCTTCAAATCTAAAAAAAAACTTACTTTTAAGCAGAGATTTCAGAAAATGCAACTTTGAAGGAAAATGAAAACAGCTATGTGGTCCTACCAATG
This sequence comes from Maratus speciosus, assembly GCA_963932465.1. Lineage (NCBI taxonomy): Eukaryota > Metazoa > Arthropoda > Arachnida > Araneae > Salticidae > Maratus > Maratus speciosus. Next base: position 550,484,458 of record OZ010790.1, on the reverse strand, counting down.
GCGGATCTAGGGGGGGGGCATCGCCCCCCCCCCCCCCCTTGAGAGAACAAAATGTTTGCAAAACGGCATTATGCATTCTCACGGGAAATGACTTGGGGCGAAGCTTGAGCCCGGCGCGACCCGGGTCGGGTCGCGCCATTTTAAAACCACGAGACTCGGCCTGAGTAAGGTCTTTTCTCTTTTAGAGCCGGGTCGTGCCCTGATCTTAAAATTTTTCTGCAAATTCGGGTCGGGCCAGACTTCTTTTTCTTCCAGGTCGAGCCTGGCCTGGACTTTATTCTTCCTAGAGGTCTGCACTGGCCAAAATTTCCAGGTCGGGGTTCGGCACGGAATAAAAGCTAAACGTTCAGTCCGTTTCAGCCCGTATGATAAGCAGTATTGGTCAGACGCGAACCGTGCACTTCTCTAAATTCTTCTCTCCGAGCCCAAGTTGGTTTGACATTTTACAAATTTGTTTTTCGTAAAAATTATATTTATGTTGTACATTTGTTTAGCGAAATCTTTAAAAATTTAATTTGAATTAATAAGTTACAGAGATGCATTTTTAAAAATCTACTTTTTTTTTTTTTTTTTTTTTTTTTTTTCTGTAGAGCTTTAAAATTGTGATTTTCTTTTATTATCCATTTCTTTCATTCTAAACTGATTTTCTTACTGGATTTTCATTTGAATGTATTTGTCTAAGTATGATTTTTATGTAGCGTTTATGTACATAATTGCCTAAATAGTCACTAATATTAATGTTTTTCTGTATTCATGAATTTCGAACAAAATCTCGAATAAAATATGAGCATAAGTAAGCGCACTTTATGAATAATTTTAATTGCAAAATGCAGGCTGGGCTGGAGTCGATTTTTTAGCTTTTATACCGGCCGGACCAATAATTTTTTTTATGCGGGTTGGACCTAGAAATTTCAGCCCAGGTAAATCTCTAACTGACATATCGAAGCCAGCTTTATTTTTTTTTTTTAAATGCTTCTTTCAGCCACCATCCCATAGCTACTGAATATACCGGGTGTCCTAATATGGACTGACGGATTTTAAATACAATTCAATAACTTGTAAATGGCGACAGCTATTTAAAAAAAAATACTTGAAGGAGGGTTATGTAAGATGTCAGGAGCAGGGGTGATTCTGTTCCTAATTGTCCGAAATTTTAACCCTCTCGCTGCGCATCCTCCGATTTCCATGGGCAACGTAAAAGTGGCAAAATTTGCGAACCCGCAATTTCCGAAGCAAATCTTTTTATTATGATATAATTCTATTTAAAAGAGAAACTCTTTCAAAAAGATTTTGGACATATTCGAACTCTAAAATATATGCAGATTTGAAATAGGTAATAAACTAAATGCGCAATATATTCATATAAATATATATATGTATATATATACGCAGCAAGAGGGTTAAGGCATTCGGTTCCAAAAGTTTTAAAAAAATCATCAATCCGAAAATTCGGACATAAAAATAATCGCGAATTTTGACAAATGGCCGCCTTAAAAAAATCTATTTCGTCAATCGTCCGGAGAAAATAACTTCAATTTCGCCAACGAATGGCAGGAAAAATGTTAATTTGGTAAAAGGGCCACAGAAAAAACGCGAATTTTTCTTCAAATGATCACGGAAAATGCGAATTTCTTGAAAAGATCGCGGAGCGAATGCGAATTTTGTAAAAAAAAACCCCCTCAAATTTCGTTAAAGGATCGCGAAAAATTCAAATTTTATCAAAGAATCACGAATTACATCAAAGGGTTGCGAAAGAAACGCGAATTTCGTCAAAGGGGTGCGAAAAAAACTCCCATTTCGTCAAAAGATCGCGGAGAAGACGGAATTTCTTCAAAGAATCGCGGAAAAAAGAGAATTTCGCCAAAGAATCACTTTAAAAACGCGATTTTCGTCAAAGGATCGCGGAAAAACGAGAATTTTATCAAAGGGTCGTGGGGAAAATGCGAATTTTATCAAAGGTCTACAGAATTACACTAATTTCGTCAAAGGGTTGCGGAACAAACGTAAATCTCGTCAAAGGGCGATGGAAGAAATGCGAATTTCATCAAACAGCTACGGAAAAACGCGAATTTTATCAAAGGGCTGCGAAAACATGCAAATTTCGCCAAAGAGCCGCGGAAGAAATGCGGCAAATTTTATCAAAGAGTCGTGGAAAAAATACAGTGGTCTCTTTAGAAAACAGCACACATACATGCACCTATGTTTCTTATTATAGGTATAGTTTTTAATCTGAAATAATATACTGAAGTAACTTTTGAAGAAAACGGGTTAACCGAAACCCAGTTTGCAGGAATCTACAATCAGGCTGAAATCGACCCAAAACGAAAACAGCTAAAACGACCTGCAACAAATATAATTAGTGCCCGGAGGGAATTCCCTCCCTTCCCTCTCTGCTGTAACATTTCAGAAAATTTGCTTTGAATTTCAGAATTATTATTTTTTTTAATACTGAGGAGCTGCGATTCTTAATTTTAGTTTAAAATAGCAACGACAGATGGCGCGGCAAACAATAGACGTTAAATCGGGCACCGATTTAGTATCTGCTATTGTAAAGCAAAATCAAGAATCACAGTGAAAAATCTCCTGACATCTTACATAGTCCTCCAGCAAGATTTTTTTAAATTGCTGTTACCATTTGCAAGTTACAGAATTTTAAAATCAGTCCATTTTAGGACACCCGGTATATTTTTTAATAAGTTTCAAAGCATTCTCTACTGAATTACAACTGATCTTAGATATAAAGAGAGAAGCAGTTTTATACAAATTAGTATTTTTTGCATAATCCTGGAGATTAAAAAGAATTACTAAATAATTGTTTGGGCGTGCCCGTTATGGAGCTTTTACTGTATGTAGTTTTTATCTTAAAATATATTTAGACTTTCTTTTCAAAATTAGGGTCGGCCCGAACCCTTCTCTCTCAAGAGTAAAAACCCTACCCGAAATTGACCCAAACCCAAAATAATATATGTCAATCTGCCCCAAACTCAACGCGCTAGGCGCAGTTAAAAAGTAGAAGTGAACCTGACCCGCTGCAGAAAAGTAGAAGTCAACCGGACCCAAACCCGACCCGCAGCAAAAAAGTAGATGTTAACCCGACCCGCATCAAAAAGTAGAAGTCAACCGGACCCAAACGCGACCCACAGCAAAAAAATATGTTAACCCGACCAGCATCAAAAGATAGAAGTCAATCGGACCCAAACACGACCCGCAGCAAAAAAGTATAAGTTAACCCGACCAGCAGAACAAAATAGAAGTCAACCGGACCCAAACCCGACCCACAGGAAAAAGTAGAAGTAACACGACCCGCAGTGAAAAAAATTAGGCTCGACCCGCGCATCAGATTGGAATCTCCAAATTTCCAAAATCGCCCCCCCCTTGAGGACTCTCCAGATCCGCCCTTGGGTCCTACTTTTAGTTCTGAAGCAGACTGTGGTAGAGGTATATGGGGTTAGGAAGCAATTTAAAATAAATGTTTATTGCCTGAAATATTGAGAATGTCCCATCCATTCCCTAGCTCCCCTATATAAAATTTGCTTAGGAGCTACGTATCAAAACGAACCCAAACTTTCTTCTTTTTTCAATAGCAATACCCAAATTTGACACCATGAACAAATTCTACACCCTTCAATTAGCCTAAATAAAAATTTTCATGAAATTCGTATGATTAATTTCAGAGAAATCAATTATTTTAAATTGAACCTATTTTAGGCGCTGTATGCAAATTGAAGTTCGGTACTCGATTGCTGAAATGCTACAGAATGACTATGTCATTTTTATTCATGTATTATTTCTTGCCAATATGACCATTATTACGTTGCGCTTAATATGTTTGGACTATTGCTAACTTAAATGTTTCAACAAAATGATTAAATTATATATATTTTATCAAATTATGCTTTTCTGCTGATCATAGACAAATAAGATATAGGTATCTTAAACCATCATTTCGGCGTTTTTTAATCATAATTCGAAAACTATTAGGAAGAAAAAATTGAAATTGAAAATTCGCATAAAGCAGGTCATAATAAATATAAATCTATCGAAAAAATTGTGGTTTGCAATTCAAATTTTTTTCGAATATTAATTTCCTAATTCATAATTCATATTATAAAATTTTTTAAATTATAAATTCAATGTATTTATGTTTGGATTTTTAAGTATTATAACAACGCAAAACATTATCACATTAGGACTATAATTTCAGGAGATAATAAAAATATGAAAATGCAATTTAACATTAGAAGCTCTAAATTTTGAACGTTTATAATTCAAGAAACTATCCAAATGTCTTGAAATTTCGTTTCGAGACATGATTTGAACCGGAGATTTAAAAGATATTGTCAAAATTGGGTGTTGCCATTAAAAAGGTTTCCTCTGGTTTTGATTTGTAGATAGCCTCCTAAGCAAATTTTATATACATCCTTTAGTAGTAGACTTTATTTCCAATCGTTTGGTAAAAGTAATTTTTTTCTATTATAATTAGTTGCAGAGTTACTAGGGGGTGTTTACCAGGGGTGATGTTTTCCCCCACGACTGTGCGTATGTTTTCTTAATGGATTGTATTTATAAAATAAAATATTTTTCAAGCTATAATATATCCGACAGCTTATTCTTGAAACAAATTTTAATATATCATATATTAAATTTCTGAATTTCAGATTATTAAGAATAGTTAAACTATTTATTACTTAAACTCTCACAAATGGATCATCATAAAGAGAATTTTAACAAATGCTTTACGCATTTGTCGAAATGCCTTTTTATTTTTCCTAGATAATGAAGCTCTAAATATAGCATTGTCTTCGATATAAAAATACATCTCCAAAACAATTCATCACAAAGATTAAGATCAGATAACTACGTGTTGAACTTTTAGTTTATAAAAAGCACAAAGTATTTAGCTGTTTTGCACTACATGTACTTTTTAAAAGACAAAAGGTTTTATAAGAATTTTGTTGTTTTATTTATGGCTTCCCATTATTCTCATTTTAAAGGCGAGCAAAGAAATCGAAACGTTATTTTCCTCCTAAACAGTTTCTCATTCTTTACATAGTTAAATTCTCAGAATTTTTGTGCTTTAAAATGTTATTGAAGTTGTCGAATGAATAAAAAATAATATTCTATCAGGCGGTGTTTAGTCTATACTAGGGGTGCACAACCTTTTTAAGAGAAGGGCCACTTATAAAAATGTCTGTGTTGTCGAGGGCCACATCAGTAACGCAGAGAGAATTCTATTTCGGGGAGGTGATCTGTAGCCTATAATCAGACAAAAAATATGGTTTCAGAGGGGGTCGGGGTAACCCTCTAGGTTCCCTACCCAGTCAACATATACAATTCAGTTAGCAAGAATATAGATGAACAGTTTACATTTGTATATATAAAACAGAGACATAGCAAGGATTATTTTCAAGGAGTGATAATATTCCTTGACTTTATTCCAGGGTGTAAATTTTGTTTTATTAAAAGTGTTAAAAAACAAACATAGGCATGAAAGTGGCTAGAGCCGAAAAAAATGTGAACTTTACGAACGAAAGGGGGTGGGGGGAGGAGCCGATCAACGGAATTTGAGACTTTTCCGCGCTTGATCGACAAAATTCGCAATTTTCCGAAGCCGATTGACAAAATTCGCGATTTTTTCGCATTTGATCGACGAAATTCGCTATTTTCCGTGTCCGGTCGACTAAATTTGCAATTTTTTCGCGCCTGATCAACAACATCCGCGATTTTTTCGTATTTGATTGACGAAGCTCGCGGTTTTTCTGAGTCCGATGGGCAAAACTCCCATTTTTTCCGTTCCCAATCGACGAAATTTGCGATTTTTAGGCCTTGATCGACGATATTTAGGATTTTTCAGCGCCCGATCAACGAAATGTGCGATCGTTAACTGACTCTGACGAAATTTGTAGTTCTTTTCCCGAGGCAAAAATTGACGAAATTCGTAATTTTTTTCTCGCGATAAACGGACGAAACTTACAATTTTTCTGCACCAGATCAAGGAAATTTTCAATTTTTCCGCATTTGATCGACTAAATTTTTTCGTGCCCGACCATTGAAATTTTCGATTTTTCGGAGCCCGATCGACAAAACTCGCGATTTTTTCGCGGCCGACCGACGAAATTTGCGATTACTACGCGATTGATCGACGAAATTTTCGATTTTTCCATGCCCAATCAACGAAATTCGCGATTTTTTTCTCGCGATAAATAGACGAAACACGCGATTTTTCCGACGAAGTCGATCAACGAAATGTGAGGTTTTTCAGCTCCTAATCGACAAAATTCGTGCTTTTTTTGCACCCGATCGACGAAATTCGCAATTCTTGACTGATGAAATTTGCAATTTTCCCCTCGCAAATTGACGACATTTGCGATTTTTTATCGCGACTGACGAAACTCACTATTTTTTCGCAGCCGATCAACAAAATTTGCAATTTTTCTGCGCATCATCAACAAAATTGACGATTTTTCCGTGCCTGATCAAAGAAATTTAAGATTTTTTACGCGCCTGATCGACAAAATTTGCAATTTTTCCGCGCCTAATAAATAGATATTTAATTCAAAATTCGCTATTTTTCCGAACCTGATCAACGTAATTTGCGATTTTTACGCGCCTCATCGAAGAAATTTGCTACTTTTCCGCACCCGATCAACGAAATTCGCGATTCTTAACTGAGTGACGAAATTTTCAATTGTTCCCTCGGAAATTGATGAAATTCACGATTTTTTCTTATGACAAAAATTGCAATTTTTTCCAGTTATAAATTGACGAAATTCGCGGGCCACACGTTAACCCATCGCGGGCCACAGGTTGTGCATCCCTAGTCTATACTTTATGAAATAACATGGACAATTGGAAAAATATTAAAACTGATGGCGCATTTTTGTTTATAAAACAAAATTTTGGGACTTTTTTCGATTTTTTTTAAATATCTCAATAGCCGTTGCAGTAGAATAATTTTTGTCAATTACAATATTAAAGAGGACAAAATTCTCTACAACTTTCATATTTACAATTTTTTTATACACCTAATAGCAAGCGCAGTATGCCATTTCAAAAGTAAGACAATATTTTCAATTTTCTTAAAAACCGTGAAAAACGTAGTTCTCCCCCGATTATTCATACGTTTCCCACGGATTTAATCATGTATGTCAACTTCTATATATTGGTAGCAGTAAATTATGTGTTTGAGGGCCAAAACTAGCCTTTCGGGGTGGGGGTGGGGCAAAATTCATGCATATTTTGCCCCACTCCTCGTTAATTATTTTAATAAATCTCTAATAGCCTGATTTTGAAAATTTTAAGTGTGTAATCTTTAAATACGTAATCAGATTTTTCAAATATGGATTCTTTAAAACCTTGAAAACCGAACCGAAATATATTCCGCTTTAAACAGGTTTCCATCTTAGAAGGTATAACTGGTCATATTCTTTCTCTTAAAAATACATAATTTTTTCCTTTAAGGACCGGATTCTGTATATGAAGATTTTATTTTCAAACATTTTATGATAGTTGTACTATTGAGGCGTTTAATGTCATAGTTATATGAATTATGAGACTAAATTAGTCATACAAAGACATCGTTAGATATCGACCTCGGTATCATATGAAAAAATAAATAAATATTAAAATTCAAGCAAGAATTCTGAAAAGAACACTTTTGTAGGTTTAACATGAGCGTGCAAATGTTTTCGCGTGAGACTTCACTACTCACGGGAAAAAACTGGAATGCTAAGGTTAAATCTATGGAAGCGTTCGTTCCTTTTACAATTTCTCGTTTGCAATTTAATAGTTTTAAATGATTTTTTTTTTTCTTTCTTGAGGGGCTTAGAAGTGCTGACGTTGAATTCCAACCGTATTAGTGTTAACTTTTTCTATTTTGATTACAGTTTTTATTATTTTTTATTTTTGGTCAGTTTTCCGGCTGCGAGACTTTTTTATCCAAATTTCATATATATATATATATATCAGGGCCGAAACTAGAGGGGACAGAGGGAGCATGTGCCCCGGGCGCCAGAGTGGAAGGCGAAGGGGCGCCAAATAAAGATTTTTTTGTCGTTTGATACCAAAAAATATATAGTATGAAATTTGGCTAAAATTGTCTCACAGCCGGAAAATCCAAAATGCAAATTGAACCAAATGCATTAAAACTGGATAACAGAATCCTGTTTTAAATGAAAAAAATTACATGTTAATCCAAAAGAAAATTTGAAACAAATGCATTAAAATAGGATAACGGAATCCTGCCTTAAATGAAAAAAGTACAGAAAGAATACTAACAATTGCAACTGCTGAGAGGGAAACCTGTATAAAGCGGAATATTTTGGGTTCCCTTTTAAAGGTTTTAATGAATCAATATTAGACAAAGCTGGTTACGCAGTTCAGCATTACGTATTTCATGATTACATTTAAATTTTAAAATAATTCGGCTATTAGAAATTAGTAAAATTCTTTTTGTAAATTTCTTTTGCGGAGGTTTGTGAGGGGGGCGAAATATTGAGAGAGTGAATATTGTGAGGTGAGAAAAAAATATTGTTAAATAGCCTGTAAAAAATTATTATTATTAAAATATTTTTTTCATTTAGCTTATTAAGTCATATTGCGTACCTTACTTTATTATTGTGTAGGAAAAGTGGAGTTGAATGCGACAGTGGATCAATGCCAAAATAAAAATGGTTATATGGTCTGCAAATATAAATAAATTGGTATTTCATTTGATAAATGCTATCACTGAGATCATTAAACAGACATAGTTTCAAACCAGTGCATAATACAGAAATTTAGAATATTCCACAAAGTGTATTTTTCAACAATCGAAGTAAGTTTTTTTGTTTAAGCTTTAAAGCAATTAATAGATAATCTTAAAGTTTTATATATTTTTGCATGCTAAAGTGATATAATCTCTTGTTCTATTTATTGATATAAGTAGGAAAAAACTGACAGTATTTATTAAAACTAATCTTTTAAATATTTTTATAGTGATCTCAAATATGTTATTGACTGATATTTTTAAATTTCACAGGAGATAAATATATAACATCAGTTATTGAAATAACCTGTTGTCATTTTTATTGTAGCTATTTTATAAAATAAAAGCATTTCTTACATAAAATATATTTATTTTCTGAGTGCCTCCCCTCCCCCATTTTATATGGAAGTATAATCCAATGTTTACTATCTTTAAAAAATAAAGCATTAAAATATATGTTATCAATAATTGGTAAATAAAATATACCATTGTATGTTAAGTGTGTAATATGTGGAATAAAGTATGTTTTTCGCAAATTTTCATATATATCACATTGTTTCCTGGGAAAATATGCATGCATTATAAAAATTATTACAATTACAAAATTATTAAAATTAAACAAAAATTCTTTCTTAATTGAAACTATAGTACCAATAAGTTATTAAATACTAAAGTATTCTTTTAAACAATGCTTTGAAATTAACATTATACACACTTAAAATTACTGTCGATACGAAAATTGTTTTATTCATCTACATACTATCCTATTTTTAAAATTATGTAATTTTATTGAATATAAAATGCATGTTGTGATGAAAATAAAGACGTGGGTGTGCAAATGATATTTAATTTACTGCTACCAATTTTTAAAAGTTGACATACGTGATTAAATCCGTGGGAAACATATTAATAACCGGGGGAGAACTACGTTTTCACGGTTTTTAAGAAAATTGAAAAAATTGTCTTATTTTTGAAACGGCGTATTGCGCTTGCTGTTGAGTGTATAAAAAAGTTGTAAATATGAACGTTGTAGAGAATTTTGTCCTCTTTAATATTGTAATTGACAAAGATCATGCTACGGCAACAAGTATCGAGATATTTAAAAAAAATAAAAAAAAGTCCCAAAATTTTGTTGTTTTTTGGCCACAGAAAATTTAGCCTTAAGAAATTTTGTTGGAAAACTTGGTTTTTCCATGTTGGCATCATTATAAACAAGTCAGAAAAAAAAATCTTCTACCCGATTTTTTGCAAGGTAAAATGTACATTTCCCCTGGACTATATATACAATGTGAAAATATTACAAAGAAAAAAATCATAAGAAAGATAAAGTAAGAACAGCGCACTTCAGGATATTGACAAGGTAAAAAATCGTGTCTTGGTATGGCGCGAACCATCTTTTATTATTATTATTATTTAATTAATCTTTCGGAAATGAAAAACAAAATTTCCTCTGTTCTTCTGCATCTGGATTAAAATAAAACAAAATGGAGTTCTAAAAATAATACATTTTGCAAACTGGCGAGTTACATGTGCTAAAAAACAAAATAAAAAAAAATAATTTCTGAAAATAAGAGGGAAATAATTTATTTTGCCTATTAAATTTGATGAAAAAGGGGTTTAAAATGAATTGTCAATAATGAGTGCAGTCACTCGTTTTGCCTATTAATTTAGTGGAAAAAAAAAGTTAAAACAGCTTATCAAAAAGAATGAAAACAACCACTCTGCAAGATGGATGAAATCCACTTCTATAGGATAAGTGCATTTTCAATACTGGAAAGGAGTGAAAATACCTTTAGTGAGAGCTTAAATCGTTGAATTTTTTAAAAGAGAGTACCAATTGAACTGTCATGGGACGAATCTGCGGACCTTTCTCACCCAAAGAATCTTGTTGATTACGGCATCTGGTCTGATATCAGAATCAGCTCAACAGCATAAATCGCAGGTAACGGAACTCCAAGAAACGGTGGATACGTAATTACACTATATTAATTTTAACACAAATATTCTAACCTGTAAATAAATCATACGAACTGTAATTTCTCAGCTGAGTGAAAAAGTGTCCAATCCAGGATTCGAATCATAGACCTTTGGCGATGTTAACTTTACAGTTCGCATCCAGATCTTGTGTAGTTTTATTTTAAGATGTTGAAATTCAAAGAAAAACAAGAAATAATACAGTACTGACTATTCGAACAAGTCGGTACCAATCCTAGTTCGGATAAGCAAAACTTCGGATAAATGGACAGACAATTTAAGGGATGTTTCTGACTATACTAAATCCTTCACACATTATCTAAGCTTAGGAGTGGCAGCACCAGTTAGTGCTGGCATGTTTAAAAATTGTTTTGTTTTTTTTTTTTTGTCTTTTTAATTTTTTGCTCTGTTTACATTTTCATCATTAATTTTTTTTCTCTCTCTGTTTATCATTTTCTGAACTCTAGAGATTATAATTTAAGCAAAAAGATCTTTTGATTGTTGCTTGCTTCAACGAAGACATTCCTTTCAATACTGCCATAATTCTTCTGGAACAATGGAACAATAAAGCTGGTGTATGGATTCCCTAGTTGCTTGGCAACTTTACATCCAGGCTAAGAATATATCGTGTTACAATGCAATGGGAGCCTCAGAAAAAAGAGCGTTTAAACGCGGCTAGTAGCCACGAAAAAAGGGAAAGTAAAAGCTAAGAAGATAGACAATTTTTTAAAAGAAAAAAATTGTTAGTATAACTAACAGGAAAAAAAAATGTTCCATATGATCCAAATAAATGTCCAGGACAGGCGAAAAAGCTACCAAAGGCAGCCCCATAAAAAAAGACTCAATTCAGAGACCACACATTAAATCTAACATGAGAAATAAAAAGTTAAACAAATGCTATCAAAATAGTAGAAATGAGAAAGACTTAAATATTTACATATTTACAAGAGAGTTTAATATACTACAAGGAAAAAAAAATAATAAAAATGTAAAAAAGCTACAATGAGGAGAGTTCAAACTAAATATACAGAGAAAATCAAAAGCCGAGGGGAACAGACGACAGCAAAAGGGCGGCGTCCACCCAGTCTGGTAATTTGGGGGTGAATAAGACCAAAAGAGCAAAAATATAAGAGGAAGGATATGATAAGAGCATACTATGCAGTTTAAGAGGTTTTTTTTTTTTAATTTTAAACAAACATCACAAACAGAAAAGAAAGCAAAAAGTTTAACAAGAGAAGAGCTTAAGCTTCATTAAAGTCGATTTGACTTGCAAGTTTATAGAATTCAGTTAATATAACCATTAATTTTTGCATCGGATTATCGAGTTTCTTAGATTGAGTTGAGATGTTCTTTATACATTTTAAGAATTTAGTGATTTGTAAAATTTGCTTAACTTCATCGAAAGTATTAAGAATATCTTTTATATCGTTGGTGTAATTTGTAGGGATTTTAGAATTTTCTATAGTAGGGGAGGAATGGGTGTTTGCGGTAGTACTATCATTGATATTAGAGTTTAATATTTCATTATTGGTTGAGGGTTCAGAGTCTTTAGTATTTTTGGTGTAATTATAATTCTTAAATATATCCGCTAAGATTTGGGTTTCTTGGGAGAGATTGCTGACGCTATTACTTGTTTTACGGTTTTGTTTATTTTCTAGTCTATAGGGATTTTTTGGACAACCGCGGAAATTCGCTGGGTGACCGAGTCCACAATTGGCACAAGTGGGTTTAATACGCCCCTTGTGTTTACAGTCAGTACTTAAATGTAGATCACCGCATTTTACGCATTTAGCATCGAAGCCACACACTTCTGATGCGTGACCGTAACCTTGGCATTTGTAACACTATTTTACACGATTTTTGCTAGTAAAAGCTTCAATCTTAACAGAAATATAATGTATATTGTTGATTTGGTAAATTTCTTCAAAGTTCTTACGAGGTATAACATTTACCATGTATATCGGCATTGGTTGGCCAGTTTTACGATTTTTAAGCATGACAGCCTTAGTGACTGCGAAACCATGCTCCCTCAGACTATCTTCTATAATTTTAGTATCGGTGTAACAGGGGAGGCCCCTAATGCATATTTTTTTGGGTCGAAGTTCTTTAGGATCAAGAGTTGTATATTTCTTTTTGTTTTGGTCTAGCCATTTTTGAGTAGCTTTAAAGTCCTTATCAGAGTTACATTGTATAACAATGCGTTTGCCTTTTAGCGTTATTTTTGGTTTTTCTGAGTTTAACTCCGTAATTTCATGGGCTACCGTCGCCCAATTGCTGTCGACTTCGACGTAGAAAGGGTTAACAGATTTTTTAACTTTGACAGTATCCTGTGTATTTTCACTAACATTTGACTCATCCATATCCACACTTTCAGTTAGGGTAACTTCGCTAGCGATATTCTTATATTTATTACTAAGTGGGATAGGAGAACTCTCCTCCGAAATAGGTCATTTAACACCTTTCTTAACTGCATTGAAAATTTCTTTTTTAAGATTAGTGTTAATAAGAAAAAAATTAACAGTTTTCTTATACTTAAAAGAGCAAAAAAAAAAAAAAAAACAAAGATAGCTGAATTTAACAAATTATCATGGGTTGGCTCCCTAAGCAAAGTAAAAGCATCAAGGCAAGTTTTCCTTACCTCTTCTTGCTCTGAAGCAGAAGCAGAATAGCCGTCTTTAGCCTTTATGTCCAAAATATATTGATCCACAAATGTGTAAAAATCACCCAATATAGTCTTAGCATATTCTTCAAAATTTGATGAAAATCTGTCAAACTGGTCCTTAAAACTGCTGTTTAACGTTCCATTACATATTTTGTCGATAACTTCCGTAATATAATAATCAGGATCATCTAATTCTTCTTAAATACGTTATCAGAAATACTCAACCTGCGGCCCGGCGACCTTTTATGTGCGGCCCCAGACACAAATCATTAACACGTTCAAGCCGGCGCGGTGAGTCACACTCGACTGTCTCAGAGCTGACAAGTCTCCGGCCTTTTGGATACCAGTATTTTAATACAGAATATGTTGTTTTATTTATTTAATTAGAACATTTGGGCGATTTAAAGGAACAACATTTTCTCTAAAATAACAGTGGTGTGCAAAAAGCCGGAGACTTGACAACTCTGAGACAGTGGAGTGTGACCCACCGCGCCGGCGTGAACGTGTTAATCCACATTAAAAAAATTAATTGAGATGTTTATAAAATGGTTTTAAATTAAAATCGATCGAAACAGGTTTTTAAGACCGACACCGACTTTCGCCATCATCCTAATTTCGGCCGAAAACGAAAATGTCCAAATTATTTTTTAGGTAATTAATATATACATAAATATACAGAATTATTACAGCGAAACAGCACCGAAAACTGGCGATATGAAGCAATTAAAATAATAAAACTTTGTAAAAAATCACCATAAAATAACAGCAATACATAGGACGCGTTTCGAAATAAAAATATAACAGCTCGTCATCAGCTACAATAAACACGTGTCCGTAAGCGGACAAGGTCAAAAATGAACTGAAAGGTAGAGAATATTGCAAAGAATGCGACAGATGGCGCTAGCTGAAAGGAGCACATGCAGAAGAGAAAAGTGTTGCCAAAAAGATAGAAGAGAAATTGATAAGAAAAAAATGGAAATAAAAGAAATAAACGAAATTAAAATAAAAGACGCAAATTAAAAAATATAAGTAATAATAATAAATAAAGAAATATAAAAGAATAAAACAAGAAAAAAACAGAATTATTAATTAATTATACGTGTGGCCGAATTCAGCTCTGTGTGCTTCTGACCAAAACTTTTTATTTTTATAAGAAATAAAATATAATTCAATCACCAATGACATAGAATGGTTTTCTAATTATACAAATTTCATCTCATTAAAAAATGTTTTAGGTATACATACCTCGATTTATCTTTTATAACGATTTTTGTAAATGATAATTTGTTATACTAGAGTATTCTCAAACGGTATTCGAAACACTTCTGCGATTTCAGATTGAAACTTTTCTATTACTGTTAAGTTTGCAGCTTTTAATGAGCACGTGAAAAGCGTTTTCAAAGTTTAGTCATTATTCAGTTAATTATTTTAAAACGAGCGTATTTTAAGGGCTGTATCCAAATTGAAGTTGGGATCTCGATTGCTAACCGAGAGAGCCGTCTTCTTGATCAAGGCACCTTAAGCAGTCAATGAAGTCTGTTAGATAACAAGGCAGCAGAAGAAATTTCAAAATATCTACTCACTTCAATCATAGACGGCCCCTTAAACCATCATTTTGCCGTTTTTTAAGCATAATTTGAAAACTACTTGGAAGAAAAATGTGAAATTTGGGATTTTCATAAAGCAGGACTTAATAAATCTAAATCCATCAAAAAAATTGTAGGTTGCAATTCATAATTTTTTCGAATATTAATTTCATAATTCATAATTCATATCATAAAATTATAAAAATTGCAAATTCAGCGTATTTATGTTTGGGCACATTAGTTTTATTTCTAAACAAAAAATTAGCACATTAGGAGCATAATTTCAGAAGATGTAAATAAAAATATGAAAATGTAATTTAACGTTAGAAGCTATAATTCAAAGAACTTAAAATATGGTGTCTAGGCATATTTTGAACCGAAGATTTGAAATATCTCATTAAAATTGGGTATTGCCATTGAAAAATATGAGGTTTGGGTTCGTTTTAATATGTAGATGACCCCCTAAGGAAATTTTATATACGTCATTTAAAAGTAGACTTTATTTCAAATCGTTCGGTACCAGTAACTTCCGTCTACGATAATTTGTTGAAGAGTTAGTAGGGGGTGTTTACTTTTTTTTTTCCACGACTGTACTTCACTATTTAACCATTCGTTAATTTCATTTTCTTCATAGTTTAGGATTCTTCTCATCTCCTTTATTGTTTTATATTCCTCATTTTCTAATCCACTATCAGTTTTTTCTTTATTTGAAATTTTGTTCCAACACTGTAAAAAAAAAAAATCTGTAGTTCTACAGATGTAAAGTTACATGCTTACTAAACTTTCATCTGTAACTGTACAAGAAAAGCTGCGAATCTACAAAACTAGTTTTTGTAAAGCTACAGAAATCTGTAACTTTACAAATGAATCTGTTAAAATTGCAATAATCTTACTAAAATTTTATCTGAAACCCGGGTTGCAGTTACATTGAAGGCATCCCAATTTCCTAAAAAATTCTTAGTAACCTTACAGATTTTTTTATTTTTGGCGCAAAAGTGTGTCTGTTACATGATTTTTTGTTGTAGCCGTTACATAAAAAGTTCTAGGAATCCCAGTTTCCTAGAAAAACTTCAGTAACTTTACAGATTTTTTTTTTACAGTGAAGCCAGTGGATAATTGGGAGTTCAGTTAAAATTTTTTGGGGGGGAGAAATAGGCTGTTCGGATAACTGGAAGTTCGGTTAAAAAATGTTTAAAAAAATAGGCTGTTCGGATAATTGGAAGTTCCGTTAACTGGAGTTCCGATAATCGGCGCTCTGCTGTGGTCTATCACTACCTAAATAAATTAATGAGCTTTATTATGATACTTGCAAATAACGCGTACTTAATTGTTTTCACATTTGAGATGTGACGTTACAATGTGTCAATTCTTCACCCTCCTCTCCTGTCACATTGTCTCACACTTTGTGAATCCCTCCCTTGCTCTTAAAGTTGACGTAATTAATGGTAATGGATGATCCCTTATGTGTTTAACGCAATTTTTTCCCGGAACAGCATGTGCCACCGTCTTAGAATTCGGTAGCATCCGGTTTTAATAAACTTGATATAAACATTCGATAAACTTACTTTGACAAAGATGTCAGTTGTTCTAATAAATTAACCGTAATACAACTATAATAGCCTGAGACACTTCATCTGTTGTAAATGTATCATTTCAAAACGTAACTAATAAACATTATTGCATAAATTCATTTCAAACACATTATTATAATAATAACAAATATCGTGTTGATAATATTAAAGCATTATGAATTACTCGCAAAAAAATTTATGAAATGGAAAATCTTGTGTAAGCTTTTACAATACGGTTCTTGTTAAATGGTGGGAAAAGCAGATGGACGGCGGAAATTCGAAGAAAATCTGGTAAGAAAAATCTTTTTCACCATAATTTTCATGCTTAGAAAATGAGATTTTCCCGTAAATGTATTTTGATATACAATTCTAAAGAATACATAAAATATAAATTTACAAGATTTTTTCAATTTATTCTTTCATTACGGGAAACGATGCCTTTGGGTATAAGAATAGAAAAAAAGACATTTTTAACTTTTTTTTTTCCTACAAGGAATAAGGTTTGAATCTTAATAGTACAAATTAATTATAAATAACAGGTACACACACAAAAAAAGAAAAACTTTTTCCTTGCAACACTTCAGGCATTTCTAACGTTTTCTATACGCTGAGTACAAAAACTGCGAACTTTATGTACTGTTAGTCTATCAAGTAAAATTCGTAAATTTTTTAAACTTTTAACTACTTTCGATATCGATTTCTAACTCACAAAATACGGTTTTGTGTGCATGTAAAGAGTATTTTAAGCGAAAAAAATATCGAAATTTTGAACCGGCCAAAGTAGGGCTTACACTGTAAAAGAAAATTGTAAATTTACGAGTATTTTACCGTGAATTGCTCCCGTAATTCCACTTTTTTGAAATAAAAGGTCAAATCCTGTATATTTCCTGTTTCACCGAAAAACCCGTTTATCTAAAGGTAAAACCCGTTTACATAGGAGCAAAAAACGTTTTTTTATGGGCCTTTCCCTGGAATCCCTGCTGCAGTAAAATTACTGCAACAATTTTGTCGGAGTTTCCTCTTAGTCCACACAACTTTGAAGAAAATACTTTGCTATTTATATGCTGCCACCACCGATATGATTACGTGATATCGGTCACGCTCTGAGAGGATTGTTTAAATGAAAACTAACTCGTTCAATTAACTAAATTAACAGTTTATTTACACACTATTTACAAAACACAAAACACTATTTCCACTTAAAACTCGGATGTAGGTGATCCGGTTTAACATTAAATTAAATACAGTAAATGCTGGCTGTGTACTGTTAAAACTACGTTATATCACTCTCAATCTACACTCGTTAAATTAGCTTTACCGGAGACTACTCTCAATCTCCCAACACATGGGCTCTAAGCCTAAGATCTGAGAGCTTTACTCAACCCTAAGCTCTATCTAAGAGCTCTACACAGGAACTAACCTTGCGTCTTGCGCTCCAGCCTTCAACTGACTATCTCCCAGCCAAGGCGACTGCTTCTAGCAACCCCCTGCTTTTTCTGAACTCCTCCTCTTTCCCCAACATAAAACCGCGTTTTCCACTCTGACCCCCAATGTCAGCTTTTTCCCTCTCTGGTGAAACCCTTGTCTCCTTATCTCAGGCAGGCACCTGAATAGCAGGGAAAACCCCTTTCTATTATAACTACTTCCTTTCACCCACTCTGTCTACCTCACTAGCCCGGATTAAGTTTTAGATAAGAAAAGAATGTTACTTTGCAATTCTCAGTACACAGACCAACGACATGAATACAATATACAAGTAAAAAGAATAATATATAACCCTAGTTCCAATAGCAGATGTTTCTCAGAACCTGACAAACCCCACCTTAGCGGAAAATATGCCATTTAGGGGCTAATTTTCCCCGAACATATAGTAACATCACAGAAGAGTTCAATAGTCTCTTTACAGGTTTCTTCATTATTATTATTACATATATACTTCAAGATGTCTGAACATTCTCTACTGACATCTCTAACGAACCGTGTACTAATATTATTATTACAGAAAAACTACACATGGAAATACACTATTATAAACACAAGATTCAAATACATACACACAAAAAAAAATTAAACGTGATGACATCCCTTTAGGGTTTGTCCCCTATTTAGTCACTGATGCCGATGGACTAGCAACTGGCTGTTCTTCCCAGCTCTTCCTATGTAGCCTAGAAATTGCATCAGCATTCAAATGTTGCGCTCCTGGACGATGAGAAATGCTCAGGTTCCAGCGTTGCAAGGCCAGAGCCCATCTAGTAAGTTTGGGGGACCTTGGGGTTGTTTCCGTGAGAAATTTTAATGGATTATGATCCGTTATGATCTCAATTTGAGATCCATATGTCCATTTCTCAAACTTCCGCAACTCGAAGAGAACACTCCAAGCCTCTTTCTCTATACTCGGCCAAGCACGCTGAGCCCCTGATAATTTCTGACTGGCAAAAGCTATCGGTTTAAACTTCCCCTTTTCATTTTTTTGAGTAAGACAAAATCCTACTGCCAGGTCTGAAGCATCGGCGTGCAGCTGATATTCCAGGCCCACGGTAGGTGTAGCCAAACGCGTCACGTTACATAACTCATCTTTAAGGGTATTAAATGCTTCTTCTGCCCTTTAATCCCATGGTACTGTATTTTTAACCCTCCCTTTAGTTAGTTCAGTTAAAGGTATAGCAATTTCTGCATAATTTGGAATATAAGATCCGTAAAATCGCAAAACAGATCAAACTTCCTTTTTAGTTCTCGGTCTCTTTAAGTCCCTTATTGCTCCTATTTTCTCCTCATCAGGTGCATGCGTTCCACCCCCAATTACATGACCAAAAAACTTAGTCAATTTCTCTCCAAATTTACATTTATCCAGCCTAATCGTAAAATTTCTATTTTTAAGTTCTTCTATGACAGCCCTAACATGCTCACAATGCTCTTCCCAGGTGTCTGAGAAAATGATGACATCATCAATATATGCTTGTGCATACCTCCGATGACCTTGAAGAACCTCATTCATATCTTTTTGGAACGTAGCAGCCGCCCCTGATAAACCAAAAGGCATAGTACGCCACTGATAAGTCCCATTATGAGTTGTAAAAGCTGTCAAATGTTTACATTCCTCAGCCATTTTAATCTGCCAATAACCCCTTAATAAATCAATCGAAGATAAATATTTAGCTGCCCCCGCAGTATACATGATTTCTTGCAAATCTTTCATAGGAAATGTTGGGACCTGCGTTACTGAATTTAAAGCTCTATAATCTATACACCAAGTTGCGTCTTTTTTCGCCACGCAAACAATTGGATGACTAATTTCTGTATTTGACACTTCGATTAGATTTAATTCTAATAACTCCTGAATCTGTCTATCTACTTCCTCTTTATAAGCAACAGGTACACTATATAACTTTGGCTTTTTCCTTGCCACACCCGGTTTCAAATCAATACGGTGCTCCCCTACTTCCGCTGGTCGCACCGGACCCATAAATACCCCTTTATTATCCCTCAAAATGGACTTTATACCTTTGACTTGACTATTAGATAATCCTTTTATTTCGAACCTTTCTATGTCCCGTTCTACCTCTTGTTCCCGGTTTAAAATAGGAATTTCTCCAACTTCTCCAAATTCCTCATCACCTTCAAAAACAATATTAACTATATTACACTTAGCAATAAATTCCCCTTTATTTTGATACACACACATTTTGCTACCATCCGCCATCTCAACTAAAACTGTATCAGGCACTTTCACTTTTCTAGATAATTGACATTCTAGACATGATTTACAGAATTTTTTAGCTTCTTTAGCCATACCTTCCCAATAAAAAGCTTGCCTAATCCTCCCCAAGGTTTTCTTTGCCGCGTGATGCTCTTCCCCATTAGAAGCTTGCGCTGACTTTAAGATTCCTTCTCTTTTGAGTTTCGGCACTACTAATTTAGCTATAGCTTCTCCTACAAATTTCTCTTTATGATACAATAAGTCCTTTTCAATATAATAACCCCCTTTACCAATTTTAGCTAATTTCCCAGCTCTCTCTAACTCTTTACATTCCAATTGGGACTTCTTAAATATATCTGAATTACTAACGATAACTTTATTATTTTCCTCTACTTTCGTTTTTTCTATATTTTGACCTTATAAATTCCCCGACCTCGTTTCTATTGCGTAAACATTACAATTATCGCTACTCATATCTTTCCTTTCACTCGAGTTATCAATACTAATTTCTGAACTTTCTAATTCTTGGGACTCCAGCAATGACTCCTCGCGATTGACCCCTGACACCTCATTAATCTCTTCGGGATGTAAAATTACCTGCTCATGAATATTATCGGTCACTGCGTAAAGTACTTCCTGATGAATTATATTAGTTTGTCCGAATTGCGGAATAGCTAAAGGTAATTTAACCAACGGTGATTTAACTGCTTCACCAAATAATCCTTGTAAATAAGTAGTACCCGCTCCTTTTAATTTCTCTTCCGGTACCAAATCTTTATGAATAACACTAATTTCACATCCAGAATCAACCAATCCTTTCGCTTTCTGCCCATTTACACTAACTTCAATTTTCTCGAGTTTATTTAATTTCTCACCAATAACATTAGTTCTCTGTCCGGCCTTTGACGATATCCTCGCCACAATAGTTCCCATAGGTAATTCTTTGTTTACTTTCACGACAATCTTATTTACACCCGCTTTCTGTTCTCGAAATTCGCTATTATTATTATTTCCCTCATTACACACTTTATTGCAAAAACGTTGGTAATGACCTCTTATACCACATTTGAAGCATTTAGGGCTATATCTCTTAAACTCAGTTTTTCTATCCGAAAAAGAATTTATCTCATTATTCCTGTTTTGCCTCGCATTACCACTAAATTTACTATCCTCCCTCGGTCTCACTTTTTCACTGTTTACATACCTATCTTTACCCCTAAAACTTTTATACGTAACCGCATAAGACTTGTGTTTAGCGTCAAAATAATTGTCACATTCTTTAGCAATTTTAGAAGCTTCTAACCATTTACTCTGCTGAGTTAACCCAATATATGATGCGGTTTCTTCATCTAACGTGTTTAATAACTTATCCGTAATTATTAACTGGTTGACCTTTTCATATGAGTCAACACCCCTAATCTTACAATAATTTTCCCAAGTTGCTGTTGAACGCGATACAAATAATACATGGGTTTCATTCTGGTTTCTCCTAGCCTTCTTAAAATTCTCCAAACACGCCTTCGGTGTCGGCTCGTGTTCCCTTAGAACTAACTCCGTTAATTCCTCATAACTCTCAATTTGTTCCCTAGTGGTATAAATTAACAAATTATCCGCCTTATCTCCTAACATATTTAGTAGAATTTCGGCTTGCTGGTTTTCCGGTTACATTTTTAGTTTTGATTGCCCTTTCAAAATTGTTGAAAAATAAATTCCATCCCTCAGTCCCTTCTGGTACTTTGATAGACAGAGTTTTAACACTTTTGATCAATTTTTCTATGTTACTTTCATTATTAGATTCCTTAGACCCATTAGTGTTATTTGCCGAACCTTCTATCTTTAGCCTCTCCATTTCTAATTCATGTTCCATCCTTAATTTTTCAGCCCTCTCTTCTCTTTCTAACTTTTTAACCCTCTCTTCTCTTTCTAACTTTTCGCGCTCTAATTTTTCTTGTTTTTCTAACTTTTCGCGTTCTAATTTTTCCTGTTTTTCTTCGCGCTCTAATTTTTCCTGTTTTTCTAACTTTTCGCGCTCTAATCGTTCCGCAACAATAGTGTTAGATAATTCCACAACAGCCCCGCGTCATAGTCATCGGTGTCCATTATCTTTTTCTTAAGCTGAAATCTGGTATCATCTTCCGTGAATTCAACCCCCAATTCTCCGGCTATCATCTGAAAATCCACCCTTTTTAGTTTCAATAAGAAAGCCATACCTTCACCGATTACTATTACCACTCTACAATAATATTTAAACCTTCCAAATTAATATTTCCTAAATTTCTACTTTAGTACAGTTACCTCCATTATTATACTAATTAATACCTTTCAGATAATTGATGTATTATATTTCTAAATTAACCTACTGTATAACCTGATTTTCCTCAACCATTGATATCACACAATTTACTTCCAATAAAACAAAAGGTAAAACAATAATTTCGATTTGATTACTATGCAATACAGATTCTAATTTATACAATTAGATAATAACATACAATTTACATAATAATACTGATACGTTGCAAACTGAATAAAAATATTGATGCTAACAGAAACATCCACATAAAGAAAAATTGTATAGCATACACATATGAATTTCTACAATATCCTCAATAAAATATTTCCAAATCCAACCTGGTTCTCACACTTAAAACAAATAAGATCAAAACCTTCACTTTTTTTTTTCACTGTGAGTCTTTTTTTTTCGAAATTTACTTCTAACAAATTAAAATTCTAAGCAAATGTTCATTGCTCGTTTGTTATCAACTCTTCAAACTTAAAACAGTATTGCTTCATTTAAATATTACTTTGATAATAATTTAAATTTAAGTAAATTGAATTATTCCTTTCAACTATTATTAACACCATGCATTAATTTTATTCACTACCTTATTAGTAAAAAAAATTAAAAATCAATTTTTGCACAAGCTATTATGACCTTTTCTTAAAACAATAGTAAATATGGTTGTTAATATCTCCTACCTATCTGAACACAATTATTTGATTGCACATAAATTATCAAGGTTTAGACAATTTATCTTAAATTACTATTAATTATACAACAACAAATACATTTGGTTCGAGAATGTCAGCAGACAGAAATGATCAAAACACCTTACCTTATACTTTATCTGCTGGGGTAATCCGCTGCTCACACGTAGTTGCACGATGAATTCAATATTTCACACTTTACAGTCACTTTGATGATATCCAACACTCGGGCTGTAACACACTGTAATTTGATTCACTGTAGCGATGATAGGGCACAAACACTAGTTCGGTTCGCTATAACGATGATAGGGCACCCACACTCTGTATTTCTACTCGACGCTTGATTTTTATCTCTCTAAAATTCCGCTCGACGATCCGGCATTACCACGCAAGAATTCCACTGGGTGCTCCGGCACTAACACACTGCAACACGGCTCGCTGGTCACTGGTCTCAGACGGTTCTATCCCGTCGCTGCCATCAATTTGTCGGCGTTTCCTCCTAGTCCACACAACTTTGAAGAAAATCCTTTGCTATTTATATGCTGCCACCACCGATATGATTACGTGGTATCGGTCACGGTCTGAGAGGATTGTTTAAATGAAAACTAACTCGTTCAATTAACTAAATTAACAGTTTATTTACACACTATTTACAAAACACAAAACACTATTTCCACTTAAAACTCGGATGTAGGTGATCCGGTTTAACATTAAATTAAATACAGTAAATGCTGGCTGTGTACTGTTAAAACTACGTTATATCACTCTCAATCTACACTCGTTAAATTAGCTTTATCGGAGACTACTCTCAATCTCCCAACACATGGGCTCTAAGCCTAAGCTCTGCGAGCTTTACTCAACCCTAAGCTCTATCTAAGAGCTCTACACAGGAAATAACCTTGCGTCTTGCGCTCCAGCCTTCAACTGACTATCTCCCAGCCAAGGCGACTGCTTCTAGCAAACCCCTGCTGTTTCTGAACTCCTCCTCTTTCCCCAACATAAAACCGGGTTTTCCACTCTGACCCCAATGTCAGCTCTTTCCCTCTCTGGTGAAACCCTTGTCTCCTTATCTCAGGCAGGCACCTGAATAGCAGGGCAAACCCATTTCTATTATAACTACTTCCCTTCACCCACTCTGTCTACCTCACCAGCCCGGATTAAGTTTTAGATAAGAAAAGAATGTTACTTTGCCATTCTCAGTACACAGACCAACGACATGAATACAATATACAAGTAAAAAGAATAATATATAACCCCAGTTCTAATAGCAGATGTTTTTCAGAACCTGACAAATTTTTTACAGTGAGCTAGCTTAACATTGCTCGCAAGTTTAGCTTGCTATTTTCTGTCATAATTGGGAAATCATAGTTTTATCTTTACATTCAAACAATTTTCCATTCTTATTCATTCTCCGAAGAATGAAGCGGCATATTTCATTTTCCTATAAAAGTAGAACATTTATTGCAACATGCTTTCTTACTAGACGATTTAAATAGATTTTCGTATCATGAAAATTGCCATCTTCTGAAAATTCATTTAACAACCGATTATAGTCGAATCTGCACTGCATTTGCATATACAGGAAGGAAAAAACTGTTCGATTATTTCAAGTCTAAAAAACTTACTAAAATTTTCATTATTATTGTGGCGAAAAGAAAAGAATCTTGAAATTGTGTCAAAAAAAGTTATTCTAGAGCCGCATTGTCGATGGAAAAATGAAAGATGTAAGAAAAGCCTTTATGCATAGTTTACTACTTACCACTATTAGAAGGCTAGAGCTACAATTACTGCTGAAGTGAAATTGGAGCTATGGGAAGGTTTGCATTTATCTATTTGCTTTATATGATTGGCAGATTTGATTTCAAATTATTTTGATCTACTTTTAATTTTAAGCTAGGCCTACTCTTAAAATAATTTCTACTAAAAAAAATTCTTACATTTAGATGGTTCTTTAAAAAATATACATATCCCAATCATTTTTAAACACATCAAATTAACGAGACAAGAAGTAGCAGTACTTATGAATAGATAAATAAATGCGAAAGCCGTAATTGTATGTGTAGTGAAAAAGATTTTTTCCCTTAGAATTCATTAGGACATTTTTGTAAAAACTTTATTTCTATCTTTTGATGCTGTTCAATATATATATATATATATTTTATAACCTGTCGGACTATTATTAAATCCTTGGTCAGGCATTGGTTAGGTTGCAAAAAATTCGTACCACCTAGTGAAACATTGCTGATGGAGGCATCAATATGGTAGAATATTGGCAGCTGTGGACAGGCTGAATACTTTGCAGCTGACCAATTTAATCAACTATATCGATTTGTTTGTAGTAGTGAGATTGGCTAAGCTCAATCGAAACACTAGCGATTCATGAAGCAGTCAAATTCTATTTCGATGGTCAGGCCATATGAGTGGTAAGCAACAGATTAAGGACTCCGGTAGTTTCCCCATTAAAACAGAGGCCAAAATCACTTTAAAATGTTTATTCAACCACACATAAAAAAATGAACAATTCCCACATTACATGAGTTTTTACAGAGCCTTCAGCCTAGAGCACGAATTAATATTCCATGCTAAACAGATCTTAATGCAGAAATTTAGATGTTCTACTCGACGATAAAACACCTGGTAACAGAGTGTTTAAAACAATCGAACAGCACAGAATTCTCATTCTGAGCTCATGCAAGATGGTTTTGTTTAGACTCGCGTAGGAATACAGATTGAAATATAAACTTCATGACGAACCAAACAGATTCTGGAACGAGACACAGAATGAAATGCGATCCGTCACTCAACCAATGGAGAGCGAGAAAGGATTTTAATAGAGAATGAGTTCCTTATCTGCTCACGGAGGGATTTCTAAGTAATACGGTCGACGCTAGACAGGTGGGCGAGAAGTTGATTCATGGAATAAAATAAGAAATAGTGAAATGGCTTTTAAAAACATTCGGAAAATAAAGGTTGCTTACCTTAGAATATTACAGTTTTGGTAGCTGATAAAAATCAATGAAGGGATTAAAAGTTTAGATTGAGGTTTCGAATAAAATAATTATTAAGATACGCATTTTAAGTTTATAGGAATTTAACTAGAAATAAATAATAGAGATTATTAAGAAATAAGGAAATAATGAATATACCGAAAATTTAGAATAATTTAAATGAATATTTGAAAGTAAAATTTTTATGTAACATATATATACGATAAAACTCAGTAATAAGGGCACCTTAGGAGAGCATAATTTGTTCGCTATTCCGAGGTGTCCGCTATTCGGAAATGTTCACTATTCAGACATATAAACGTATAAATTTACAGGTACTGGGGCTCGAAAATGTATTCGGTATTCAAGAGTATCCATTATGGACATTGATGATTGCTTCTCTTTTTGTTTTTTTTGTGAGATGTTGATGTTACTATAGACTAAAATTTGCTAATTTTATAACTACTTAATTATTTAATAATTGTTCTTTTTTTCTTACTCATTACAAATGTATTATTATTTTATATTTAGGTAATTTATTTAATGATCTACGGGTATTAACTGTTATAACCTGTTAAGATTTAACATATTATTTTCCCACGTGTTTGCAAAACTCATTATTCCAGTTCGGCTGCAGAGTTACGTGTGGGTATTTATAGATGTTTTGTGTGGTTTCTTTACTCCAGTTATAATCATTTTAATATATTTTTCTCATTGATCATGGAAAAATATTTTTATAAGATGAATGTTTTCATCATAGTTCTGCATTTGCATTTATTTTTTAACATGAAAGTTATGAGTTATCTAAACTTTATTTCTATTACTTTTTTGTGGTTTATCACATTCGATCGGGCAATGTTAGATAGATAATTTTACTTAGGGCAGTTTACCTTTCACAAAAATTTTTAAAAACAAAGGAAAACACACGACATATAAAAAAATCATTGGCCACCAGGCCTTGAAATCATTTTGCACGTAATTTTTTTTTTTTTTTTTTTTTTTTTTTGGTACCTCAGTACAGCATTTGTGTATTTTTAGAGGGTTCTCTATCCTACAGAGTAATTGTCTGTTTACGTAAACAAAAAAAAAAAAAAAAAAAAAAAATCAGAAGTTGATTGTTTTTATTACAGAAACAGACGTTTGCAAAACGCTGATTTCCAGTAAATTACCTGTCAGCAAAGCAGCCGTTACTAGCTGTTTGTAACTTTTTTTCGCTTAAAACAGATACTGAATAATAGCATCTGCCTTGTTTTCCTATTTCAGAAAATATAACAAATAGCTTTTGTAATACATTTTGTTGACATTCCTGCTAAAAAACGTATTCGTGCAGCTGTCGCACAGATTCGCATTCCTATTTGTAGTGTTTTTATTAAAATATTAAATTTTAATTGAATATACGTATCAGAGTGAAGTTATTTCTAACGCGTAATTGATCTATTTTCCGTGTTCTTTTTATTTCTAACTAAAAGAAAAAAAAAAATTGCGAAAAAAAATAATCATTTTTAGTGGTAAATGTGCTCTTAAGAGGACTTTTTCCTTTGAGTAACAGGATTTCTCCTTTCGTTACAAAATGTTATTTTTCAGAAAAATATAATAGATTTTACAACCTATAATTGTCCAAATGCTTAGAGATTTAGATATGTTATGTAAGAAGTCTTTCGCTGACTGTGTCGAAAGCGAGCGAAACCGCGACGAAACACTCAGGTTTTTACTGTTTTCCCATTTTTTTTTTGTAAAAAGTAGTTCTACTTTTTCTAACGTTTCGAAATCTTTGTAGATGATACAAATCGGGTGTACTCAGATGCTCTAAAAACATTGTGCTAGAATACGGATGTTAAGTTACTTTTAACGTATAAAAAATATCTTCTTCGTGAGGCG
Organism: Maratus speciosus; assembly: GCA_963932465.1. NCBI lineage: Eukaryota > Metazoa > Arthropoda > Arachnida > Araneae > Salticidae > Maratus > Maratus speciosus. The sequence continues at coordinate 550,456,369 of OZ010790.1, read as the reverse complement.
CGAAGTGACCTGCGTTCGCCGGTGTATTTGAAAAGGTTAAAATTCGTATTTTTTAAAACCGATTGCACCATCGATTAGGATAAGGTTTCCGCATTATGGACGTATGTTTGGTTTGTCGGCACTTATAAAATTGCGCCCTGGAGGGATGTAGCCATAATAGATCGGGAGCCGACAGCACAGACAATCACCTCATCGAGTTCACGGATGAAATTTTAGGAACTATTTAAATCTTGATTCGCATATTAAAACACAATCGGTCTGCCAAGTCATATCTTGGTGGAAAATACTTGATAACCCAATTTTAGCGGCTTACTCGTAGGTTTACCATTGTGTTTTCCTCTTCTAGTCCTCCATGTTTTCATACCTTTTGGTGCAGGAAAACACAACGTTTTTCGGAAAAAACGACCCTTTTTGAAATGTTTTTATTCAAATTGATATTTTCTAATATTTTTTCGAATTGATTGCGCATTTGAGACGTAAGAATACGATCTTTCGGAATATATCTTCCAATTTTAATTGTTAGTTCCAATTTTAACGAGTAGTTTGGTCGATTAAGGTTAAATCAAAACTATGAAAAGCACAAATAAAATCGAACGGCCGGTTCTTCATTACGATGTTCGCTTCTTCCCGATGCATAAAAGGATTTATGGGCATGCGCGAGCGCGTTTCCGAGCTCGCAATAAAAAAGGTGAATTTTTTGTGAAAGTTCATTGTCTTTTTAACTAATATCTCGATTAATTAACCAAATATTAAAATTCTGAGCCTCAGGTGCACCAGAAGCGGCCTTAGAGTATCCTCACAAAAGTTTTCAGCTCTGTGCGTGCGGTAGATTTCCCTTGCCATCGCATACAGAGACACACACACACACAGAGCGAAACTTTCTTTTGTTAATATAGATTCGTCCATTATCTAGATTCTAGAACATTCATCTTCTCTAATAATTAACAGTGATTTTAAGACCACATGTATCTTTTTCCAATAATAGTAATTTATCTATTCATAGAGTAGTTATGTTTTTCAGAATTGGGAATTACATTAATGACCGATTGTTATATCTGTGTAGGTACAGTACCCTCGCCTTCAAAGTTGAAAGTTCGGAAATCCTAACGTTAAATACATTTTTAAACGTTGCAAAACTGATTGCAATCCGGGTACTCTTTTAAGCATAACTTAAAAACTACTTGGCAGAATGAGCTGTAATTCTGGATGTCCATATTTAAAGTTTTTCGAAATTGATTTCTGTTAAAAAAAAAGTATAGTTAAATTTCAGCTTTTCTCTGAACAACTGTTTCAATATACACTAATTAGATGTGCCAATCCGACAACTTTCTTCTATATCGTACGTGTTATAATTCAAAAAGCGTAATTTTTTAAAATATGAATTTTAGAAACTACCCCGATTTTGATTTTCACCTTAAATTTCAGCCTTTTTTAATTAATCGGAATAAATACGAGTTAATCTCGATCCAGGCTTCAGAGCGGTCACTTTTTTTGCTACCACTACTTTTTAGGTGCGTTCGTAATTATATAAATACGTAGCACCTATAGTCGTCGTTCAGTCCGCCCGTCTGTCCGCATGTAACAGAGCAAAAACTACCCAACCGAATAGTCTGAAATTTCAAATATGTGATTGTTGCAAAATTTTGTCGAGCCATTTCAAATTTTATGAAAATCGGATGTATAGTTTAATTACAGGGACAGTCAAAAGTTTTTCTTTACATTACGGCCAATGGGAAAAATTATTGCAAGTGGATTTTAATGATATTAGAGCCTTCCGAATGATCTGAAATTTTAAAGATATAATTGTTGCAAAATTTTGTCGAGCCATTTCAAATTTTAGGAAAATCGGACGTATAGTTTAATTACAGGGACAGTCAAAAGTTTTTCTTTACATTACGGCCAATGGGAAAAATTATTGCAAGTGGATTTTAATGGTATTAGAGCCTTCCGAATGATCTGAAATTTTAAAGATATAATTGTTGCAAAATTTTGTCGAGCCATTTCAAATTTTAGGAAAATCGGATGTATAGTTTAATTACAGAGACAGCCAAAAGTTTTTCTTTACATTATGGCCAATGGGAAAAATTATTGCAAGTGCATTTTAATGATATTACAGCCCTCCGAATGGTCTGAAATTTTAAAGATATAATTGTTGCAAAATTTTGTTGAGCTATTTCAAATTTTAGGAAAATCGGATGTATAGTTTAATTACAGGGACAGTCAAAAGTTTTCCGTTTCATTACGGGGAATGGGAAAAATATTATTGCAGTGCATTTTAATGATGTATCAGACTATGCACGTTATGAAGTGCAAAAAATTATACATTCAGTACAATATGGGGTGCAAAAAATAATTTTAAAACTAGTTATAGTACGAACGCACCTCATTTGCCACGTTTGACGAGCAATTTCCAACTTGTTTAAAATTATTTTCGTGGCAGATTATGACAAGAATTGCAAGGAAAAACTCTTTAGGAAGCGTTTTTCTACGGAATTTGCAAGATAAATCTAAAACAAAAATTTCCGTAAGGAAAAGGGGGTGGTCAAAATATTAATTGAGTCTTTTTTTATAGAAAACGCTCCGCGGCCTGTCTCGATCATAGTTTTCAATAAAATCAATATTTTTCGCCATTCTGTTGTCTTCCAGCTGCTTGTGAATCAGCTGGCTACCTGGATGCATAGCGCCCTTCATTGCATGAGCAGACGATGTACAACACAACTGCGAAAAATCGAGAAAATCACACAAAAATCGCTATCACAGTGTCCCCTTCTGGAGGAATATCCTCATTTTATATGTTATAATATCTGAAAACATAAATATTTTTTCTAAAGTATTTATATAATAATCTAAAATTTCATTTTAATACTTGTCCTCATATTCATCTCATGAGTGTTACCATAGTCATTTTCCACAGTATTAGATTTTTGTAGTTGGCAACACAAGTAAAAAAAGTAAGATCGTTCTTTTTCATTTTGTGGAAGCAAATAACTAAAAAATAACTACTGTATATTTTATTAATCGAAACTTTCGTGTAAACGTGGTAAGTATTTCTGTTATCTCTGATGAGTGTTATCGTATTTTTTTATTAATTATGTATTCATCAAAGAATTACGTATTTTTTGTTTAAGAATCCGTTAGGACTAACGTTATCTTCTTACGAATAATAATATTTTTCTATGGCAATAATTCTTTTGAAAAATTCATATGTGTTACTTCATAAGTGTTACTTTAAAAAAGTAATACAGTGAACCCTCCCTGTGTGACCACCTGCATTAAGCGACCATCTCCCTGAACGACCATTTTTTCATGGAACGAAATTTATTCTGATAGGCTCAATACTAATTTTACCTCCATTCAGAGACCATCGCAGTTGAACTCCCTCCATGAGCGACCAATTTTTTTGAAGAAAATGAAACAAATTTCGTTTTTTTCTGGTCGCTTGAAGAAGATTTTGTTAGAAAAATAATTTCGCAGAGCATATCATTCATCAAACTTCTAAACTAGGTTTGAATTTTTTTTTATTGCGGTAACTATTAGGTGTTTAAACCCCTTTGTGTCTTTTTAGGCAATGAATTTAACTCTGATGACAAATTAAGAATGATGGTCAATAAAATTCTCTGCTCTATACTGTCAGGAAACTCTCAAAGAAATAGATAACTTGGTGAAATCGTCATTATTTGTTTCCGTCCAAAAAAAAAAAAAAAAAAAAAAAAAAAAAAAAATCGCATTTATTTCTTGAATTTCGAAAGGATTTGGAAATGAAAGTTATAAAAGATAAAATAATAAAATCAAAGCAAACGTCAATGTATTCATTTTTTAAACTCTGCAGTAATTAACTTAAGTAATTAACTTTTGTTTTTATATTTAATTTTTTATATTTTTTCCTAATATAAAAAATAAATTTTAGTAACATTAATTGTTACATATTTTTAACAATTAAAATTTAGATTTAAACATGACCTCCGTTAAGAGACCACCTCTCGGAGCGACCAATTTTTATTGGAATGGAATGTGGTCGCTTTAGAACAATTTTTACTGCAGTTATCAAAATAATCAAATTTCAAATATTTCATTTTAATTTAAGAAACTTATAATTAATCACATTCGTGTTCTTATTGTATGTTAAACTCCAAGAAATCCATAAAGCAACTCTTTTTACATTAACCAAAAAAGTATTTTCCACGAATTTTCAATGTTAACCCATGAAAGATGAGAGTTTTTTACACTTCTTTTAATTCTTCGACACCAGGTTTTTCCATATTGTAATTTTGAAATATTTAATTGCTCAAAATTTGAGATTAGGCAATAACAAAAATTTACATATTAAAATACTGGTATTGAAATTTAAATGTTTTGTTAGCTTTACATGGCAAGATTTCTTGCCAACCGGCGTTAATGAGTTAAAGAAGCAGCTTATTGGTAAATGACCCGTTTATTAAAAAATTTTGCAGAGAGATGGTTTTGAAAACTTGCTTCTTGCAATGAGAATCGTTGCCTTTTTTATACTGTAAAAGCACTTATTTTCGCGAGCCGTAATTTTCGCGAAAATGAAGATATCAGTGATTCGCGAGCTGAAAATTTCGCGAATGTTACACTATAAACAAAACCGAAAGTTGAAAAATCCCGAGACTACCTAAATAGAATCCCTTTTGCTTAAATTTCTAGAGGAAAAATAATGTGTGGGCCTGCGACTATCACGACTAAAACCGACTCACGCTTCTTGGCTTGTGCGCACATTTAAAGAGTGTTAAAGCCAAAAATGAGATAATCTTGAATAGCTTCAAAGAATCTGATATAAATATTGTAAGTGAATGAATGAGCTGCATTCTATTAGATGTATTATTGTTTTTATTCAAGGAATAGTTGTAAGTATTGAAGACATTTTTGTACTTATTTCTTATTTAAGTAACTGTAATTATTAAATTTTGGATAAGTTAAAAATTCCCGCTTTTTTATTATTATTTGAGGCAAAAAAAAAAAAAAAAAAAAATTCGCGTGGACTAAATTTTCGCGATTACGACGTGTTTGCGAAAATCGCGAAAATTAAAGCCTCGCGAAAATAAGTGCTTTTACAGTAATTTAATATTTTTTTTAGTGAGAAGTTACATAGATTAACGTAAATTCTCTCTAAATGTTCATCTAGAGAAGATTAAATCATAACGTATAATTTGTTTCATTAGAATACCAGAGCTGTCAACTACTAGAAATTTTCAGTATCCGTTCCGATGTATTACCGGAAATGACAACCTTCTTAAATAATTAAAACTTCGAATTTCAATAATTTTCAATAATCGCTTATTGTCGTGCTATTGTCGATAAGGTGACCAAACTTCTCGTTTTTCCGGGGCAGTCCCAGTTTTAGACTTAATATCCCGCGACCCGACACTTTTCTCAAATGTCCTGTTTTTTTTTTTTAACTAAATCAGCCCTTTCATTGTTCGGTTTTCCACAAATTCAACTAAAAAAGAGAATAAGATATAATTTTTCGAAAGAAATTATAGGATGAAACTAAATTCCATATCTGTATATATATATATATTAAAAAAAAATCTCTGAGTAAAAAAATGCATTCGGCAAGGAAGTACGAATAAATGAAAATGTAAAAAATTAAAATTATTCTTTGTCTTTATTAATATATCTTACGAATGAAAAATGATCAAATTTAGAGAAAATGTGCTTAGAAATGCTTTGATAGAATGTCCGAATCTGTTTTAGCATTTTCATCGGGCAGGAAGAGATTCTATATATGGCGGATGAGCAATTGCGGAACCAAGGGGGAGGTCACGGGAGTCATGACCCGCCCTCTGAACACCACCAAAAATATTCTAAAGATCATTTAAAAAATGAAATATACAGTAGAGTCCCGATTATCCGAGTTCTGCTTAACCGAATTTCCGCTTTAACCGAATTATTTTCTTCTGATGGACTGGTGGCTTCCATTATTATGAAACAGCCATTATAAATGAAGTGTTAGGTGAAGATGAAAGAGCAGCCGTAAAAAGTTAGAACTCTGATTTTCTGGTCAGAATGGGAAAAAAATGGCCGTAATTTTTTGAGAAGCTATCAGTCCATGAGAAGAAAATGATCCGTTTCAAAGGTATAAGTTTGATTAAGAAAAACTATTTAATACTTTTTGTACAAAGAAGAGGCTGCATCTGCAATTTTCATGACACTAAAAGAATCACATAGCTGCCAATGTGTACGGTTTTGTTACCTCTAAAATTGAATACAAATTTTTGCCATATTTAATCGTTGACAATTGTTAGACTTTTTAAACTGAATTTCCGGAACTGACAGCCGATTGTTCCCTTGTGACGACATTTCTGTGGCTGTCAACTCGTAAAACTTGACTAAAAATACTAACTTTGACCACATTTTCCGAATAAATCTTTACCTTTATAAGAAGATGAGAAACTCTTTAATTTCTTGGTATCTGAACAAAATCGGTAAATTTCATATTTTTACGAATATTAATGCAAATTTTTTGTATTTACAAATGAAAATGACTTCGTGAAAGTATCAGAAAAGTAGTTAGTTTGGATTTGGGAATAGCTTTCAATATAAAAAATTCTCATAAAGAGATGTGATCCTCTCCCACCCCCAAAAAAGAAGTCCATGACCTCCCCCCCCCCTTCTAAATGGTGAGCTGGATCCGTCGTTGCCTGTGAGGGACGAGAGGTCAATAATTTTAAGTTCCGGTTTTTATTATCTGATATCTGGTCACCTTAAAAATTTCACTTATTACTCATAATTCGTAAGTGCTTGGAAGTCTTGCGTTGAATAGAATCAAAACACTGTTTTAAACACTAGTGTCGTGAAGGAAATGATCACCTTGTTATTAATAAACTTTATAATATACTTATAACTACTTAAAAGGTGACACAAACATATAAAAATATTATTTAATGCAACCCGAGATCTTTCGAACACACACGCGTTCATTTTCAAAGGGAAAAAAGATAACTAACTGAATAGAAATACATTTTAAAAACAAAAATAGTACGCATGCGCAAATGGAGTTCAGTTCATTTCTCTGCAGAGGGGTTAAAAGATCAGCTCATATTATCAGGAGGTCTGGAAATATTTAGGATATTGTACCAAATTGCGGGAATATTATAGGAAAGGACATCGTTACAAACATTATCACTTCTAAGTAAAATTTCAATGGATTCACGGATTATTGACGAGTAGTGGTTAGACGTTGAAATGATAATTTTAGCTTTTTCGAAGTATATCTTAATATTTTCTTTTTGATACAATCTGGATAAAGCTGTATTTGGTTTGTTAAACTTGATATCAGAAATGTGCTCTTTTAATCTTTCCTTAAATTTTCGACATGTCATACCAATATAAAATAAACTCTTATGCTGTTCTGTGCTGAATGTGATGATGTAGACTCCTGCTTTTTCATAATCGGGAATATGATCAATTTTACTGTGAATCAATTCTTTCAATTTTTTTGAAGGTTTAGCTATTAAATTAATATTATATTTTAGTAATGCATATCTCAATCTCTCATAAAGCTGTTGGATATAATCAAATGTGCAATAAATAGACTTGCTCAAACTTAATTCCTTCTTCTGTCTTGGTTGTTTTGTTTGATTAACTAATTTATTAATAATAAATTAGTTAATCAAACACTTGCTCATGCGTACTATTTTTGTTTTTGTTTTTAAAATGTATTTCTATTCAGTCAGTTATCTTTTATCCCTTTGAAAATGAACGCGTGTGTGTTCGAAAGATCTCGGGTTGCATTAAATAATATTTTTATAAGTTTTTGTCACCTTTTAAGTAGTTATAAGTATATTGTAAAGTCTTACGTTGAGTAATTTAAAAAATCCATCCATTTTTAATATGCTGTCACAATAACATTCGAAAAATTAAATTCTCTATCACCATAAATTTAACTCTTATTTTAGTCATCTTCTGTCATGATTTAAGCCCAGTCATAATTACAGGATTAGATTCTTTCATAAATTGTTTTCAATTCTTCTATAATCGTCAACACACATCAGTAAAATAATTTATTGATTCAGTTACGATCAATCAATATCAACGATGATAACATTTTTCTTATTGTCCTTCAAAAAACAATTACTCGACAACATAAAAAAAAAAATCTCTTTTTGAACAATTGCTATATCCAGCGCCAATACAAACACATCAAGTTGGAAAATAATTACGCTTTCAATCAGACGCTGAGACGCATCGCCCTTCTAAGTGCGGATACGTGTGAAACGTTCTGTCAACGTCGGAACCATCTGGCTTTGTCAGATTTGCTGTTTAGGTAAATAAAGAATAGGCTGAAGAAACATTGGCTTCCATTATCGCCTGGTATGCAGTTTTGAAGTCCATTACGCGTTGTCATCGCCGATGATATCTCCTGTCGTCAATCTTTCTCTCTTGTAACAAAACACTCGATAAAAAAATGGATGGAATATGCGGTTGGAATCTATTAGCTAATGGTGAAAATGGACTGCTGTCGTAATTTAACAGCAGTATCGCTTTAATTTTTTCTCTTCATAAATACCTTCCTCTTTTATTGATGACCTTCTGTATCGGTCATTTTGTCTTCCTGGGACTAACATCGTAATAGTTTAGTTCCGATTAAGTTAAAATGAAATATTTCGTTTTGGTTCTAGTTTACGTTCACTTAAAAATAAATGTTTTAAGTTGAATGATACCGTGCGCAACAGAAGTTTAGACGGATCGATTACGCTTGTGTACGGAGAAGTATGTAACGAATTGTTGTAACTCTATTGTCATATATTACTTGTGACTTATCTTTATTCACAAACAATAAATTTTAAATTACACACTTTACATAATATATGATGACAAAAATACAAAGTTAACATTGTGGCAAAAGTATAGACAATCTGTAAATTTACAGAAAAATAACCATAAATTAAAATCGAACTGAACCCACATTGTCTGCAATTAGTGCAAAAATGTGACTTTCCATCGAATGAACTAAATCCTGCACCACTTGGGGTCTATTTCGTACCAAACACGTTCAACAGCAGCTCGAAGTTCTTTAACAGAAGAGTATTATCACAAATTTGCATAAACCTTACGAGATAGGATGCCAGAAAAGTTTTCGATTGGGTTCAGATCAGGGCTACACGCCGGCCGATCGAAAATCAGTAATATTTTGAGAGTTAAACCAAGTTTTTGTTTTGTATGCAACATGAATGGATGCAGTATCTTGCTCAAATACATATTTGGGCCAGCTAAAAGTTCACCAAATGGCTGTAAAATGTTCTGCAATGTATGTATGTATGTATTCTTGCACTGTTTGGCGACCATTGAGGAACTCCAGAGATGCTTCAGCATTAAAGCTAAGCGAGGCCCAAATCTTTAAAGAGTCACCTCGTTGTTGTCGACTAAAGAAAGTCCGAGGCTTTTTACGTAAGTCGTGCCAATCAATAATATGCCCACTCATCTGGGCCATCCAAATTCCGCTTTTTTTCGTCACTGAATATCACAGAACGCTATTTGGGCCCATATGACGCATGTTTGCGAGCCCACTGCATTCTCGTCAATTTGTAGTAAGATTACAAAGCTGGTTGTTTTATCATTTTCATGTAAACTGATTTATCTCTTTCTTTAATTCATGTACGAAACGTATCCGTTGACACAGAAAGTCCTGACTCATTTTTAATGTGATTAAGGGTGTATTCCAATCCAAATTGCTTATTTTCTGATTCATTTTTCCTCTCAAATGCATCAAACTGGGAAATTCTCTTATTTAGAAACTACATAATGTGTCGTGCTTCTCGAGTTTTTGATAAATGCAGAAAATATTGTAAAAAAGGCTGTCAAAGTTGGTGTTTTGAACCGAATTTTCCGAAGCGGGAGATCTGTGAATGAAAAAAATGGTCATATAGAGAAAATAATTGTTTAATAATCAAATTCTAATTAATGGAGCGAAAAATGAAATCACACGGCCTCTTATACATCTCTTCAAAAATCACCTCAGCAAGTTTCATGTTTTTACTTTTTAAAATGAGTCTGAAAATGTCTCAGAAAATTTCGAGCTGTTGAAGGTGGAAAAATATTTTTTCGAATACACCCTTAACAATCATCATTTGTGTAGATGCTAGTTTATGGATCCTTCTATAATTTCATTTTCTGGTCATACGAGCCTTCAAGATCTATATTTTGCTTTGAAAGAGTTATCCTTAGACAATACTTGATAGACAGACTTCTTTGGACGATTTAAAGTAGCTGAAATTTCAGCAACAGTCTTCCCATTCGATTTCAGCTTCCATACTTCAATTACTTCATCTAGCTCAATTTTTCTAGCTCGCGACGTCATCACTAACCGATGCTATCGCGAGGTGCACTTAAATACTTCATGCATGTGACGGCATAAGTCTGAAATTTGCATTTTTCCGTGAACAGTTGCCAAAAATCAAGTAAGTGTCTAAACTTTTGCAATATGCAAATTTCACTTTTTTTCAGTTAAATTAAACCCTATCCTACATTAAAACCATTATTTCCCCCCTAAAATGTTTAAAATATATTTTAAAAAAATCCCTGCCGGCTCGGGCCTACAGGCGGAGGTAGATTTCGAAGTTAAGTACTAAATTCACCAACAAAATGTAAATCAGGATTAGAGATAAACCCAGTTCCTTCACTAAGAATGAGCTCTAGGCGCTAAACATTTTGTGAAAATTCTAATACACACGAATACACACACGCATGTATATGGAATAGGTTTAAAAATGTCTAAAGCAAATTCGGAGAACCTCAAGGTGTTAAAATACATTAATATTTCCATATTCGGGTTTTTATCATGTTTTAATACATTTCTTCAAACTCACATGACGTTACCTATTCACCTGCTGAGGTCCATTATATTTCCAATATGATGCAATATTTGATTAAGATGATAAAACCATCTCTTACACAACAATGACAGGAAAAAATAAATATTTTTCATTATAGCAGTTGCCAACAATTAAAAAAAAAACAATAAAATTCTCACCACAACAATTGCTTTTCTCTTGCAAGATTTTTCACGTGAAAAAATAAATTAAATAAATAGTTTGACGAATTGAAAACAAATTGAATATTACGTCATAAGTTTTCTAGAGCAAGATTCAGAATGAAAACTCAAAATGAAATAAATAGTTTGACGAATTAAAAAAAAATATATATTACGTCATATTGGAAATATAATGTACCTCAGCAGGTGAATAGGTAACGTCATATGAGTTTGAAGAAACGTATTAAAACATTATAAAAACCCGACTATAGAAATATTAACATATTTTAACACTTTGAGGTTTTCTGAATTTATTTTAGCCATTTTTAAACCTATTCCATATACATGCGTGTGTGTTAGGGCTGGACGATATCAGAAATTTAATATCGCAATATATCAACGAGTTAATATCGATATTGCTGATATATCACGATAACTACCGTAGAGATCTGCATGGGCCGGCCCGCTCCGTACTTCTTTCTGAAGGCTCGGGCCGGGCTCCACTCTTTTCGGGCAGGGCCGGGTCCGGGCCATACCTTTTTCTGAAAGCTCGGGACTGACCGGGCCTAACTTATTTTTTCTGTACAGAGCCGGGACTGGTTTCTTCCCTAGTTTTCACGGCCAGAAATTTTCAGTCCTAGTTTTGACCCGGCCCGTGTGAAAATCATTGTCTCAGCGTGGCCTGGTCCATTCAAAGGTCAGTAAAATTAGGCCTGGCCCAAAAATTTTTGCAAAAAAGGTATACAGTTTTAAATCGCCATTATTTTACACTTAAACATTAAAATTTATTCTTTTTAAAGAATAGTAGATTTCTATGCTTATTAAAATATAGCTGAATTAAAATATAGTAAAACGTGTGAAAAAGAATCTGCCTATGGCGGAACTCTGTTTTAAACTGAAAAACGTGTTTATCCATGCAAAATTAATATATTAGTTCGTAAGAAAAGAATCTATACTTACTAAGAAGGAAACTTGCTTATAACGCATTTTTTTTCTATGCAATTCCATCTTAGAAGATTTTACTGTATAGTATTTTTCAGATTTTTAACACTTCAATTCATGGAATGTGGATTAGCAATATTAATGATAACTAACGCATTTACATACAAGAAATAGAGATTCATTAAAAAAATAAATATCGCACCCTGCGGCACTTCTATAAAAATGAAGATTATAAACATGGAAAAAAAGTTAAGATAAATATTTTTGGTGAGAACTCCTCGTACGAGACAAATTTTTAACTTAATCGATGTTTTGTAGAAATTCACTCGGGCCGAGATTTTAACTTTTTTCCGGTCCGTGCTCGGGCCGATCTGTTAAGATCTACAAGACCGGACTGGGCCAATTTTTTTTATGAGTCGAGCCGGCCTCGGACTTGGAAATTTCGGCCCGTGCTATCTTAAACTGTCTTACTCTAAACTACCTTAAACTGTATAAGAATAGAAATATTGCTAATTTCGAAAAACAAAAAATGGTACAGTAGCAGCAATTTAAGTAACGACAGATGTAGAAAGCAACGAATCAATGTTTTATACCTATATATGTTCACACAGCATCATTAAAATATGTATATATATCCATGCAAAACAGAAATATTTTAGGAAAAGAAACCAATGTTTGATATCTGTTTGCACTTATACCATTTGTTGCATAGCATTTTTCTTTAAAAATAGTATGTTTTATTTTCTTTCTACTTTATGGATTATTTATTAATAACATTTTAACTATTTAATTACTTCGCGTATAACTGAGAATATTATAAAAAACAAAATATTCTTAAATTTAGGACAGTGACGATTTTAATATAATTAAAATAAGTAAAAGCAGGGGAAAAACTAAAATTAATTTAATGCCATATATCATGCTAATATACTTGTAATTAGGTAGGTTTCAATGGATGATAAATGCAGCAGACATGTTGTTTTTCAATCTTTCTTTAAGGAATGAATGGATTCTTAATCAAAAAATTCACTGTATTTATATCTTCTTACCTATTTGCTACAAGAAAACAACATGGAAACTTTTTTTTTTTTTTTTTTTTTTTTTTTAATATTTAAATCAAATTTCGGAATAGTTTTATACTAATTCAAATTTATTTTTTGATAAATATGCTCTTTAAGCTAAAATGTAAGACAGGATATGTTAAATTCATGAGAGAAAATTCCACTCTAACGAAAATACAACAAACGCACAAGAAAGAATATCAATACACAATATGAATAAGCATTGTATTCAGTAGCATAGTAAACATTATAGTCTGGGAAGCTCTTTTTAAAAGCAACGAATCACCACAGTGAACGACTGCTTTGTCCTTGACTTTTCCCCAGCTTGACGAGAGAGAAAAAGCAAAGTTTGCAATTAGCGGACTCTGATTGGTCGCTCGCAAGCGGATTATACCAGCTGTTCGGCTTAGGACTCAATGATAACCAGCTATATTCTGAATCAACTGGAACTCAGTAATAATCAGAGCTCGTTTGATTATTCATGACATATCAATAGCTGTAGTTATATCAATATGTGTGGACGGCGAGAGGGCCAGAGAAGAGAAGTACGATAAGTGTTATTCAGTATTACGCAAACATGCAGTTTTCACCGAAGGAAGATTGCAATAATTGGGATATGTGATATGTCTAGAGATAATCAGGGGAAAGAAAGATAATCGAGGTAGATTTTCTGTTTTAGAGAGGATGGAGGGTGAAAACATTGTATAGGTTTATTGGGCTATGTTTTTCGGGGCTGTGGCGGTGTGCGCAAAACATTATTACAGTGAAACCTCCCTGTGCGACCAACTCTATTAGGCCACCACCTCCCTCAACGACCATTTTTTCATGGAACGAAATTTATTCCCATAGGCTCAATACTAATTTGACCTCCATTCAGAGACCATCCCAGTTGAACACCCTCCATGAGACCGATTTCTTTGAAGAAAATGTAATAAATTCCGTTTTTTCCTGGTCGCTTGAAGAAGGTTTTATTAAAAAAATAATTCCGGAGAATGCATTATTCATCAAACTTCTAAACTAAGTTTAGATTTTTTTTTTTTTTTTTTTTTTTTTTTTTTTTTTTTTTTTTAATCCCGGTAACTTTTAAGTGTTTAAACCCCTTTGTACCTTTTTAGGCATTGAATTTAACTCTGATTACAAATTAAGACTGACGGTTAATAAACTCCTCTGCCCTGTTGTGTCGGGAAACCCTCAAAGAAATAGATAAAGTAATGAAATCGTCATTATTTGTTCCCGTCCACAAAAAAAATGCATTTATTTACTGAACTTCGAAAGGACTTGTAAATAAAAATTATAAAATATAAAACTATAAAATTAAAGCAAAGCTCAATGTGTTCATTTTTTAAACTCTGCAGTAATTAACTTATGTACTTAACTTTTATTTTGATACTTAAATTTTTATATTTTTTCCTAGTGTGAAAAATAAATTTGTAACATTGTTACCATTTTTCAACAATTAAAATCTAGATTTAAACATGACCTCCATTAAGAGACCACCTCTCGGAGAGACCAATTTTTATTGGAACAGTACGTGGTCGTTTTAGGGAGGTTTTACTGTATTTTATTTGGTTGTGAGATATTCTACGCTCTTTTTTTCGAAGCTCATGTTCAAAATTCCAGTCAGCTCAAAACATTGTTATTTTATTGTGATATATCAATAGAGTCAAGGTTTAGATATTGTTATTGCGATATTTAAAAAATATCAATATTTGTCGATATATTGATAAATAATCCAGCCCTAGTGTGTGTATTCGTGTATATTAGAATTTTCACAAAATGTTTAGCTCCGTAGAGCTCATTCTTAGTGCAGGAACTGAGTTTATCTCTAATGTTGATTTAAGTTTTGTTGGTGAATTTAGTACTTAACTTTGAAATCTACCTCCACCTGTAGGCCCGAGCCGGCAGGGATTTTTTTAGTATGTGGACAAAAAGTTATTATTAATGAATTTTTGTGGGAAGAGCAATTAAGCTAGCAGTAGTTAATGCCGCGTTTTACATTAAAAAAAATGAAAATTACTAATATAAATTTAATAAATTATTTACTGCAAAACTGTTCATACAAATAAACAGTTCACAATAAAATAATCTAATATATAAAATAGGACTTTAAGATGTTTTTGAATCCGAGCATGCACAATTTCAAGCTTTTCATATGCGTTAAAAGGAAGTAAAAGTTTTGGCAGAGACCCCAAACAGAATGGAGACCCATAAAAAAGACATAATTTATGTATATAACTGCTATCCACTAGAAACGTTTTTCTTATTTATCACGAAAACACCGTTTAAGTTTGAAAAGAAAGTTATTTTGATTTTGAATACTTTAAATGTCACATTCTATAAGACTCAAAACAACAATAGTTTAGAAATATTCTTAAATGGCAGCAATTTTGAACGACGGAAGCAGAGGGTATTTTTGTAACTTAAAATAGGACATTCAGATAGAATAATTCATTTTTATGGGTTTTAAAGAAACTGACTTGATTTCAGTCGCTGGATTTTTGTCGCGTTACATATCAATTTATTTCCCCTTATCTTCAGTTAATACTACGAAAGTTTTTCATTAAAAGGTCTGATTGCCACGTCATATTTTATAATTAGAAAAAAATTGAAACATGGCACCGTAATTGGAGTATAAAAGTCACGAGGCTCCTCGATAAAACATATTTACCAAAATTGAAAATATACCTTTCTGTTATTCTGTTATTCTATATAAATATTTCGTTCTTCATAAGAAGCTCACTGTCTACAAAAATGCAAAGTAAAAAGGATTTTTTTTTAAAAATTATGTCTTAAGTGCTGAAAACAATGAGTTTTATAATATTTACATTAAAATCACAGACAATACATTAAACAATTAAAATTATTACATAAAAACACTAAAAACATATTAAAAATTGGGACGTTTCGGATCATCACGATCCCTCCTCAGCCAATTATAAACGTTAAGTCAATACTATCAACAGTTACAAGAAAAACACAACAGAAAGTCACCAATTTCAGGTTACAGTTAAAATAAAATAGAATACTCGGCCGGCACAGATGCAGCTTCGTTAATCGCTAAATCCTTGGTTTTAGTATGCCAGGCCTCTAAAAAAAGTCCTTCCGGCCAGTGCCGGGAGGAAGAGGTAGCTTTCATATTCCTTATTTAAAAAAAGCCAACTTATATTATTCAAACACACGAAGCTCAATTTAGTGGAAACTGAATATAGGAGAATCAATACTAATTTTTATCAATATAATGAATGAGAATTTCGCGAAATCAGTCAGCTTTATCCAAGCTGCTTTTCCTTAAAGTAACTTATATTTGGCGGTCAAATTCGACGATTTCTTAAAGTGCCTGCCCTTTTAAGACAACATGGTGGATGAGACTAACCAGTGAATTTGGTCGAGACCTTAGAAATTGCTGTGCACATGCTCACTCACATTGGAATCGGTTGATACATACGAGTGCTGTCGCAGGCAAAAAATCAGATTTTTCAAAATGTCACCCACATTAGAAATTGAAACTGCTATATCTGAACCATTTTTTTTAAGATAAAGACAAACAAAAAATGCTCCTGAATCCTTACATCAAGGTCAAATACTTAAGGTCAAAACCTTTTTCAATTTCTAATTTTTTTGCACCTCACTTTAAATATAATTTTTTTTTAATTTAATGGCCGCCATTTTGAAACAAGATGGCTGATGAATCTGGCCAGCGAACTTGGTCGAGATATTGATGGATACTATCCACATGCTTTCTTACATCAAAATAGGCGAATACGTGTGTTATAGCGTGACAAATACAAGATCGTTTCAAAATGTTAGCCATGCTAGAAATTCAAAGTGCTATAATTCAAGCATTTTTTTTAAGATATAAACAAAAGAACAAATTTTCAGAAACAAAAACTGCTCCGGAATCTTTATATCAAGGCCAAACACATAAAAAAAAAATCTTTTTCATTTTCCAATTTTTTAATACCTCATTTTAAATTTTAAATTTTTTTTTTAATGGCAACCCTTTTGAAACAAGATGGCGAATGAAGCTGGCCAACGAACTCGGTCGCGACATTGGTATGTACTATGTACAGACCAAGTTACATCCAAATCGGTTCATAAATACGCCTGTCATCGCGTGACAAAAATCAGGTCGTTTAAAATGTCAGCCACAATAGAAATTCAAAATGCTATAACTCAGCCATTTTTTTAGATATAGACGAAACAAAACTGTTCCGGAATCTTTGTATTAAGGTTAAACACATACAAAAAAATCTTTTTCATTTTCCAATTGTTTGGTATCTCATTTTAAATTTAAAATTTTTAAAATTTCTTTAAATGGCCGCCATTTTGAAACAAGATGGCGGATGAAGCTGGCCAATGAGCTCGGTCGAGATATTTGTATGTACTATGTACACACCAAGGTACATCCAAATCGGTTCATAAATACGCCTGTTATCACGTGAAAAATATCAGGACGTTTCAAAATTAGAAATTCAAAATGCTATAACTCAGCCATTTTTTATGATATAGACGAAACAAAAACTGCTCCCGAATCTTTTTATTAAGGTCAAACATATAAGAAAAAAAATATTTTTTCAATTTTCAATTTTTTGGTACCACATTTCAAATTTAAATTTTTCTTAAAAATTTAAATGGCCGCCATTTTTAAACAAGATGGCGGATGAAGCTGGCCAACGAACTCGGTCGAGACATCGGTATGTACTATGTACACACCGAATTACATCGAAATCGGTTAATAAATACGCCTTTTATCGCGTGACAAAATTCAGGACGTTTCAAAATGTCAGCCACGCTAGAAATTCAAACTGCTATAACTCAGCCATTTTTTAAGATATAGACGAAACAAAAACTGCTCCGGAATCTTTGTATAAAGATCAAATATATAAGAAAAAAATATTTTTCCATTTTCAATTTTTTAGTACCACATTTCAAATTTTAAATTTTTTTAAAAATTTTAAATGGCCGCCATTTTGAAACAAAACGGCAGATGAAGCTGGCCGACGAACTCGGTCGAGACATTGGTAGGTACTATGTACACACCGAATTACATCGAAATCGGTTCATAAATACGAGAGTTACAGTGTGACAAAGGTCATATATATATATATATATATATATATATATATATTTATATATATATCAATTTTGAACGGAGGGTGATTTCGGCGTCTAGGGGTCATGATCGATGAAAATATACCAAAATTTTTTGAAATCGCTTTCCTCCGAACGGCTACAAGAGGTAGCTTTTTGTAATAAAAGCTACCTAACACTCTCCCTGCATAATTGTTGCAGCCGGATCGGATCACAAAAGCTTTATTAAAATCTGGAAAATGGTCGGTTGCAATAGTATGCTGAACGATCTTTGAATTCAAATTTCTACATCTAAATGCTTGTTTATGCTCTTTAAGCCGTATTTCCGAAACGTCCCAATTTTTAATATGTTTTTAGTGTTTTTATGTAATAATTTTAATTGTTTAATGTATCGTAGTTGATTTTAATGTAAATATTTTAAAGATGGAATTCAGACGTAATATTTTTGCTTATATAAATGAGTTTTATGTATGAACTTGGGCATGGTTACAGTCCATGGAGTCGATATTCACCTATGTCAAAAAAAATAAAATAATAATGAGTAATTAAAATCATGATTTTATGCATGAAATGAATACCACTAATAGTATTTCTGCTATAGCATACACAAATATTTCAAATTTTACAAAAAATTACATTTTTGCATAAAATGAACTCTGGTTACATCAATGGTCCTAGTTTTGGAGAATGACCCTATTGTATAAAAAAAGAATAGTTTTGAATTAGTTAGCAAATTACAAACAAAACAGATTTTAAAATATTTGACGGACGCCAAGAATATGTTTAATTATAAAAAAAATTTGCATTTTAAATGCAACCAATTGATAAAATCACTATTGACTATTTTAAAACTAAGTAATCTACGCCATTCCGAAGCAAGATTGGCTGTTTTTTATTGACATCACAAGGTCCAAAGAAGAATATTTTGCGCGATTAATTTCAAACAAATACAAGGTATTTCACAACAGGCCATCAACCCTTTTTTCTGATTATTATATTATTACTAAAGATTAGTATTTATAAACACTGATATTTTATTTTACCCGCGATATATTGATGATTATGAAATCATCAATAAATAAGAAATAATCATAGAAATAAATTTAAATGATTAAATTTATTTTATAGATCATATTCTCTGCAATTGAATTATACTGTGATTCTAGCACTAACAGTACTCCCTTCCCCATTCCCCCCCCCCAATTTTATAATAAACTATTTGGATTTAAATCTAGCTATTTGAAATATTAGTACTTTAAGTTTAATATTTAGGAAAAAATAAATGATTTCGCATTTAAAGTAATTATTTTTATTTTAATCCATGTTTACCTATATCAATTTATGGAAAAATTCTTTTTAATCGCCTAAGTAGAATTAGAAACTTATTTGCCAATACAAATTACTATTAATCCTTCACTGCACCACGTGCCATATCTGGCACATACCTAAAAATATTATAATTTTCCTTGTGTGCCATAAATTTGGCTAATATGATCTCTGTAACTGATCAAGAACAATCCAAAAAATGGAATAAAACTTATTTTGTACATGTCAGGTGGCTGCATTATACAAAAAATTTGTTCTTCGGAAACAAAAACAAAAAATCCGATTAAGCTATTAACGTAAAATTTACTTTAATTATTTTTAATGAATACTTAAAAATATTAATATAATAAAAGTTGCAGAGTGATTAAGCAGATAAAATTAATTAATTTAAGATCATTTAGTTGCAAAGTATAGCAATACAATATTTTAAAACCATAAAGCGTACATAGGGCACACACCATAAAATATCAAATTTTAGCTGAAATTTTGAAATTTAAATTTTTTTTACAATTTTTCCCATTATTAGACCGATATATAGATTAAAAAAAAAATCATAAAAATAGAAAAAATAGTGCAGTGAAGGGTTAAAAACAAAACACAAAACTTTAAAAATAAACTGCGCTCTTTAATAACTATTCAATTCCTTGGTGTCATCTTTCTTACTAGGGAAGTGCAAGAAGTATTGACGCCGATTTTGATGAGAGAGGCATCGTTGTAAAGATCTCGTCGTGGGGAATAAAAACTCAGTTGTACTACCCGTCGCAAATCAGCCGTTTGCGAGATATCTGACAATTTATGTCACGCAATTTGTTTATTTAATGTAATGTATTTATGCTGTAACATTTGTTATGTTATTAAATTTATAATTTTTTCTGTTAAATGGCTTCCTGCACATTTCTGTATAGAAGACCATAACCATCAGTGAACACTGCAAATGTCCAGAATTAAGGGTCCTGTCCCTGCCGGCGAAGACACTCACGAGCTAATGCTAATCCTATGGGGAGGGATTTTTCTAATATCTCGTTTGCATTTCGACATTTTTAAATATTTTTTTTTTTTTTTGCATTGGATAGCCGAGGTCCGTCTCTACAGCGCACCTTTTTTACTTTTTCGATTTTGATCGCAGATATTTTTAATAAAGTTACTTTCATTTTCAAAACCGGTTCTGAAAATGAAAGTGTCATTCTAAAAAATATCTGCAACCAAAATCGAAAAAGTAAAAAAAGGTACGCTGTAGAGACGGACCTCGGCTATCCAATGCAAAAAAAATTATTTAAAAATGTCGAAATGCAAACGAGATATTAGAAAAATCCCTCCCCATAGGATTAGCATTAGCTCGTGAGTGTCTTCGTCGGTAGGGACAGGACCCTTAACAAGCACACAAAACATTTACAAGGCTACCATGGAGGACTATTTTTTAATTCATCTCGCACCACTTTCACATGTACTTTGACAACATGTGTAAGAAAAATGTACTATAAAATTTATTTTTTCAAAAATAGTGGCGCTGATAAAATATAAAAATAGTCGCCCGTAACGGCCCTTCACTTAAGACATTAATTTCTCTTCCTTTTTTCCAAGGTTTTTTTTTTTGCATATTTAATTTCTAAATATAAGTAAAATAATTAAGTTAACAGGAAACCATTTAACAGCAAAAATTATAAACTTGACGATATTGCAAATGTAACCGAATAAATACATTATAAGAAGTAAACAAATTGTGTGAAATAAATTGTCGGATATCTCGAAAACGGCTGATTTGCGACGCCACATACGGGTATTTGCGTTATCTACGCGGCCAAAATTATTTTATATTATATATCTATTTTAAAGGATACAATTGAAAGAAAAAATAAATTTATTAAACTTATAAAGACGATTTATTAAAATAAAACACAAACTTTATTTTTAAAAAACTAATATTCATCTTCGTCACTCTCTGATGGATCATCTCGAACATTGGGCTTCGCAGGCAAAAGAAGAGCAATTATCTCTGGCAAAAAGGAGCTCATCCTTCTTCCTTTTACTTTTCTCATGCTGCTTATAAGAGGTTCTGATGTTAAAAGTAGCCGATTAAAAATGTCTTTGTTGCAATTTTCCCTTGAGAATTTTCGAGCGAAGTCTTGGCGGTATAGCCTAAAATGCTTATTACGCGCTTCTGCGGCCTCTTCTGAAAGCTGTCCAATGGACAATAATGCGTTTTTAATGATAACTGAACCATGAATTAATATTTTGTGCATTGTTGGGGTCACTGGATGCCACTCTGGTACAAATCTACATGTAAGCGAGCAGTATCTAAAGCATATTTCTCGTATTTTTGGGGATCAATTATATATCCGCTTAAAATTGTCTCCAATATGGATTTTAAGCGGTATATTAGGTCATAACTAATGCCAGTTATGTCAGAAGCCAATTTCGGGTCTTCAAAAAAACTTCTACTTGTATTACCGTCATAGGTATTGCCAAATTTTTCTTTGGTATATCTACCAGTAAGCCAGTTCCTTCGCGAAATCTTTTCTGGATTTCGAGTTTTTCTTCCAGTTCAATTTTTTTCTCTGCTTCAGTCTTCCGCTCTCTATATTCCTTTACTGGCAACTTATAAGCCATAAGAGAATGCTTTTAAAAAGTCTAATTCTAGTGTGTAAAATAGAAAGGCCAAACTCTATAGCTTCAGAATTAATTTCTTTTTGAATATCAATTTTGTTGAAGTCCTTAGAAGTTGCACCACAAATGTAGCATCGACTTGTCGATTTAGTGCCAGTCACAGCATTGCAAACCTTGCCATCTATCCTTGTCATTATGAAGACATGACTAAGAACCTGTTTCCATTTAAATTAACCTCGGTGGCGTTTAGTGACATCGCAGAATTTTTTATAAAGTTAATTTCTTCCTCCGTAACATCAGTATTTTCTTTGACAAAACGACGGCATAAATATAGGACGGCAAAATCGAGGTGAAGAAGGTGTTGGGTTTTCCCATAATAGCTTTTCGTTTTCACTACCAGAAACTGATCGTAAAGGGAAGAAACTACTTTGGAATATGTTCGCATCTGTGTCGGCATCCTTTACAAATTTATGTTTAAATTGTGATTGTTGTGAGCCATCACATCCTATTTTGAAATTAACTTTAAACTCTCTCGTTCTTGCTCTTTCACTGTTGTTAGAACCTCTTCTAGAAACATGGACAAACGCTTAACTGTATGGTCAACCAAAGGCTGTAAATCAGTTTCGGCGTAAGTACTTGTTACTCTACATGACTCTGGGGGCGGATAGCATTCTTGTTTCGCTTTTTGTAACAAGGTATAACAAGGAAAGAATTTCTTGTTGGTGTTCCTCACTATTTTGTATTGTCGACGAGTTAAATCAGCTTCTACAAACATAGACAATGCTTGTGATGGCGTGAGTGAGTCAGTTTTTTCGTTTTCTGATTTAGAAAAAGCCTTTTTATATTTTGTTGCACGTTTCGCACTACTGATAATTTATTTGAGTATTTCAGAAGCATCTCGTGTTCCAGATTTCCGCAATTCCACCTGAGCAGCATGAATGATAATAACTTTTTCTAGAGAAGATCGCACTTCTTCTGTTTTTCTCCTCTTAGTTCTCTCACTCGATTATGTAACTAATTTAGATGGTCGCCCAGGCCGATGTTTGTGGTATGGTAGGTATCTCAAACGTTCCTTCTAGCCAAGAATGATTGTTTTTGAGAAATACGTCTTCCTTCTTATGGGCTTTTAACCATCTCTGCTTAATTTGCGATTTAAAGTGTGCGAAACTGCGTTTTAAGCTCTCAATTTGGTCTTCTGTGTAACCTTCACACGATATTAGTTGATCTTTTAAGAAATTTAATTTATCTTCTAAACTGGAGAAGTCAAAGCTCTGCATTCGATCAAACAAATATTTACGGGCCACAATCCTTACTCCCAAGAAACCCTGTGAACCTACAATAAAAATATTTCCTTTTAGAATACTATTTACGATAGTCAATTTTTTTTAATTATTTGGTAAAAAAAATTCAAAGACCAAGACAATACACATCCGCGCTATTCCGCGGCAGTTTCTTTGATTTTTCACTACTCAAGGCTTCAAACTTTCGATTCAGTTCGAAATTATAACAGGATCTGACAGGATAGTACAACAAACACTCGATTGAATAAAATATTTTAGAAATAATCTCACTCTAATATGAGGGTACCTTCAAAGTACAACAACTAAACTTCATAATGATAAAACAATAAAAAAAATTATTAGAGTTTTGAATTATTACCTATTGTATCTGGATCCATCACAAACACTTTCAAAATAAACGTAAATTAATAAATATTTCGCTGCAAAGTTTATGTTTTTACACGAACGCCGAGAATAGACACAAACAACAAGTTGAACGATCGAATTCCGACTAAAGATAAACGAGACGCGTGCGCGGGGGAAAGATTGAAGGGGTTGGGTATTGTCTTTGAAACTGTCCTCTAACCTAGGTTGTCTTTCTTTTTAACGGCCTTAGTACTTTAATAATTTGACTTTTGGCCGCGTAGAACGCTCAAATACCCCTATGTGGCGACGCGTACCATTGAGAGTTTTACTCACCACGACGAGATTCCAGTGATGCCACTCTCATCAAAATCGGCGCGTAACACTTCTTACACTTCCCTATTAGATAAAAAAGCTTTTTTTAAATTTTATTTATTATTATTATTATATGTATTTTTTTTTTTTTTTACAGGTGTGCATTTAAGGCAAACAAAAGCCAAACTACAAATATCATTAACCCTATACATGCCAACAACCGGTCATTTGACCAGTTCCAAATAAAAATATAGGTCGATTCGAACCTGAAATTTCATCATAAAATAAATAAAATACTACATATAACACATAAATGTTAAATAAAAAAGTTAAATAGTTTAAATTAGAAATTATGGTGTGAAATATTTTTATAAATTTGAATAAAATTCCCGGTATGTTAAAGGTGGAAAATTGTTTTCTCAATAAAAACATAAAATAAAAAAATGTATTAGAAAATTTGTGTTAAAAATGTTTATAAATACCATTAGGGTGGGATATGGTTTTCTAAAAACATATTAAAAAAGGCCTTTTTACATAATTTATCTCGGATGCTTTCACAATTTCCTTGCAATTATCATACAATATCCACGTGGCTCATGCATCTTATGGCTGTAATGATCAATATATTTATTTTATTTTATTTTCATCTTAAATTAGTGTTACAAATTTTATACTTTTCTAATTTGTAATGAAAGAGAAAATCAGATCTCTGAAAACTATCGTCGACCTTATAAGCACTGAATAGTCGCATTTCCGATGATTTCCATCTTCTAAGATAAAATAATAATAATAATAATAATAATAATAATTAAATGTTACTCAGTTAACCTATTTACTTCGAATTCAGCACCCCTTAATCCGATATTACGAGTAGGCTTCATATATCAAAAGACAGACAGAAAGAAAGAATGAAAGAAAGAAAAAAAAAACAGCAGCAAAAAAGAATTTAACAATACGCTACACAATAACTTTATGCAAAAGCACAATTACGAATTTCTTTATTTTTCGTGTGGAATTTTCTTATATTGGAAATCGCCCATTCACCAATTTCTCAGAGTTTATTGTAAAAAATGAAACTCGGGCCATTGCCTCCATTGTATTACGTAATAATAGAAATCTTCTCATCTACAACAATACAAAATAATAAGAATCCTTATAAAAATGGAAATAATAGCAAAATAATAGTAAAAAGATTATTTTTTTCTACACAATTCTTAAGTTAATAACTAATCTGTCAATAGGACATTAAATGGTTTAGAAATGTGTTCCCATGGTGGAAATAATACCAATGGTGGAAACAACATCAGTGATGTTTTATTTCTCGAGTCAAACTATTTTCAGAGCTTTTGTAATTTCATATACCCAACTTCCCCTCTTTCTTTTCTTTTCTGTATTTTTATTTCTCTTCATAGAAAATGCAGCTGATTTGCCATAGATCTGGTTAAGTGGCTCTGCATTTTCCCTCTTTGCCTACTTGACGCTAATTCATCTTCATTTCCCACCATACTCCCCATTAGCTATTGTACCTAAAGTTAAAAATATTATAGTTTTAAAGGTAAAAACTCCCGATTTCTGAGATTCTTTACTGTCATACTAATTGTTTCCGATACTGTTGCAGAATTATTCTAAACTTTTTCTTCTAAATTCTAAACTTTTTCTTACACTTATACGCTAGCAAAATTCAAAATAATTTAAAATAGCAGTTGTCAGAAAACATGCCGAAATCTATAAAAGAAAGTCCGTTTATGTTAAAATTATTAATTTTGTGCCGAAAAATTGTTAAAAGTGTTAAGGGAAAAACGTGAGTGATAAATGCAATAGGCCAAGTGACATAGTTGAATTAATTGAAAAAATATATAACAGTTGAGATGTCTGAGATAGATCTGTAGGAGTGGCAGACGATTATTGACACCTGTAATAATTTTATTTTATTCTGTGAAGGAATGGAGTCAGGTTTTTCGACAGTAAAACAGTCGGAGATGAGAGCTAATCTTCACTATCCGATTATGTATTTATTTCGTGACTAAAAATAATATAAAAGACAAACATATTAGATTAAAATGAAACAGGACGTTGATTGTAGCAGTTTTAAACTGCTTTTTGAAGCGTAGTTTTTTTTCATATGCCATGTTCTGGAGTATGTCTTCGAAGAACAATACAGGCAGAAATTAATCGGACAGCAGGTCTGATATGTAGGAACGTTGAGCAGCGACTGAAAGTCTTACGGCTGCTAAAAGTGTCACCAGGTCACTCTATTTTGTAAAACAAAGCGTTTTTGATTATCTCAGCAGTTCTCTTTATTTGAATTAAAGTTTGAAATTAAATGTCTATTTGAAGTCTGTTCAGTGCTGTCATCTCGTACGAGTCTGTGAGTTCTCGATGGCTGGGAGTCGATTAAGAGATGAAAGATGGACAGTTTTTTCATCTTTGGTGCTGACCTCTAGTGACGCAAGGAAGAACTCCTTACTATGCGCTGAAAAAGTTATAGTTTGAACAGTTCACGCGAAACACAGTGTATATTGTCGTTGCACATGTCACAAGCATATTATCACAAACATTATTCGCGAGTGGTAAAATTCTGGGTGGTTATAATTAAACTTCTCCTATAAACAGCATCCTACAGAGCAAACGGGTGAACGGAATGCACCGAAATTAGGTATATAGACTATACACGAGATGCGCTCACGGAATTTCGAAAAAGAAATTTTAGTTCCGAAATGTCCCCCAGAGGGCGCTTTTTCCGGAAAAAAACATTAAATTTAACACAATAAACTGCCAAAACAGCTGGCTTTACATTTTATTACTCATAATTCTTGTTCTGGATTGTTAATATTGTTTCTGTATTCCGTTTTGGTCGTTTATTGTGTTAAATTAAATGTTTTTTTCTGGAAAAGGCGGCCTCTGGTGGACATTTTGGAACTATTTTTTTTTTCGAAATTCCGTGAGCGTATCTCGTGTATAGTCTATATACCAAATTTCATTGCATTCCGTTCACCCGTTTGCGCTGTGTGATGCTGTTTATAGGGGAAATTTAATTATAACCACCCTATATGTATAGTTGATTTGTTCACAAAACTAATTATGAGTGCGAGGATTTTCAACAAAAATAAAATAAAATGTTATTTGCGAAGAAAGGATATGTGTATATTAGCATTGACTTTCAACCCTCCGATCAGGATCCTGCATCGGGTCGGGTTATACTGGAGCCTGACCCGATCGGGTCGATTCAGGTTAACGTTAATTTTTACCGTAGCGAATCGGGTTAACTTTCAATGTTTGGGATTTATGTCTGTCTCGGTTTGGATTTTGATTCTTTCAAATCGGGTTCGGGTTGAGCCTATCTCTGAGGAAGTTCTGATTTTTTTTTTCAAATGAAAAAAAGAACTATATATTTGAATATTAATGAGTGTATATGTGTTCATTTTTATATAAAGAGGATACAATTGATATTAGAGATATAACTGTAGACTATTTTTCCATAATTGTAAATATGGATTAGTTTTCTTTCACTTCTGGTTCGCGTAGGGTTCGGATTTGGATATTTCGGGTGTATCGCTTTCGGTTTGAAGTATATCGAGTTCAGTGTCGGGTTTCGGGTTGCCGAAAATTTTTGTCGAATTCGGGTTGATTTTAGAGTAGAAATTTCAGGTACAACCTTATTCGTGCAGGTCTCTACCTCCAATAGCGTCTATTTTCTTCTTCTTTTTTCTAAGTTGTATCAGTTATTTTAATATAAATGTATATTCTTTTTTTGATTGATTTTTGATTAAAGAGTATTTAAATTTGACTAAGTTAAATAACGCTATAAAAAGTGATAAAATATCTTAAGATTGACGATCGTTTCGTCGCACAAACGGCGGCATTTTCAAAATCATTTACGATAGAAAATATTTTCGCTTTTTCATTTCATGTTTTTATACATGTATTTAAATTTGTTATACAAGATAAAAAACATTGGTTTATCTCGCAAACTTTTATGTACATCAATCATATTAATTTTTTACTTTTTTTTTTTTTGAAGGGCACATAACAGCATCGTAATTTTTACCTATGTTAATATGTGAAAACCAAGTAAAACATATGTAAAAACTACGCACTTTAGTAGTACTTTTAGAAATAAAAATAATCTTTTCATTTAACGTTTTTCTAATGCATTGTACTTTCTTGTGTTACCTCATTTTGATTTATAACGCTGCTATTACTAAAATAAGTTCATTTAAATAAATAAAAACACAATTAAATTTGATCGTAACTTTTATGGCGAAGGGTTACAACCCCCATACCTCATGCTAGTTGTAGACAACTGATTATAGTTTAAGTATCTTCGTTAACTTTAGGGATTTCACTGAACACACATTCATAAATCAAAGAAATAGGGATACATAACAAATAGTCATGTAACCCCAGCATGAAACACGTAACCCCCTCCTGTGAAACGAGATCCCAAAGTGTATTATAATTGCAAAATTACTCAATACATATTTTTTTCTCCTTTTTTTCATTGAATCTTCAACTCTAAAGGAGGTGTCTTCTAAGTAAAAAATATGCTGCCTTTGTTTTTCGTGCAACAGGTCTGTAAAGCTTGATGAATGTTCTTGTTACAGTATATAATGGTTCAGAGGTTCAATGCTTGAATAGTAAATTATGTCAGATATGTCCTGTTATTTATTGATTTCAACTGTCCAATAAACGTGTTTTATTACACAGTTTATTTATTTATTTTTTTACAATGAAGTACCCATTGAATGTTTCATTTTAGCAATAACACATAAATAATAATGTAGTGTTTTGTGGCTCAGTTTTGTTTTAGAAAAATCACTCACAGAAATGTTTTTGAATAACTTTACTATAGGTATATTTAATCTACTGGTTTTTATTTTTTTATCGCATGAAGATGTACCTGAATAGCTATTTTTCACTATTAGTCTGTGAGGCAGCATCACATTTTTGCAATCATTTTAGCATCGCTGATTTCATGTATATCGTAGATGTCTATGAATCGGGATGTCACTAATTTCACTTTGCAACGGCTCACAGTTGTCCCAAAACGCGATCAAGTGGCCAAAAATCATTTCTGCTTTCCTTATGGTTGTATATGATTCATTTTTAATTTTATAACATTCTAAATGATGTTACATTGTGAACTTAAACTAAATGTAAGTGGGGTTCCGGGGGAGGAGTTTGGGCGGGAGGCGCAATAGAGGGGGCAGTTTTTTATTAAATTTATATTTACTTTTTTTACAGGAATGAGATTTTTCCACTTTTGATTACGGTAAATATTTTCACTTTTTAAAGACAAATCATCTAATTCAGTCTCCCCTGAAATTTTAACCCCCCCCCTCTCCCTCCTCCCTGAAAATATACAGATTAAAATCAATAACGTTTAAATCAATAACAATTAAAAGTAACAATAACGAATATAAAAAATCAATAAAATACATAAATAATATGATATGATATGAATATAATTGAAGAATAACATTTGCGCTAAAATTGACCCAATTAGTTTTAAGAATTACTCTGGGGTGTATGAAATACCATTTATTGGAGCAGACGGATCAAAGAATTACTATATTGGTATGACTAGCAGGAAATTTAAGTATAGAAAACAGAAGCATATAGCTGATATTAAATATAATGGAAAAGCCACAGCCCTAGCAAGATTTCATCAAGAAGAAACCATCCAAGTAAATTTCAATAAAAGAAAAATAATTTTCCCGTCCAGTCTATACTACCCATCAATTATAAGAGAAACCATAGAGACTGTAACGCGCAAAAACTCAATATGTAACTATGCAGCGCCATTTCACTTACCAAAAATATGGCTCGAGCTATTCAATGAGTATGGAAATAAAATAAAATAAACCATATAAAATAAAAATGTAACGTGCATAATATGAAAGAATACGTGGAAAACTGAATGATGGCGAGTCATAAACCGTGAAATTTAGAATAGCCTTTTTTATTTGTTTTTGAAAATGACTCGGGGCGAGTCGAAATATGTCAACAGTCGAAATAAACGTATTTTTACTGGTTTTAAAGATTTGATTTACACCTTTTAGCATTTGAAATTAATACATAAATAATCAATCAGCTAAATTTTGCAACCCCCTCTACATACGTGAAATCTCCCCCTTTTCCATTTTCCCCTATAGCAAGGAAAATCTAAAAATATTATTACTATTTTTTAAATTTTCGACAACTATTTACTATGAATTAATAATAAAATTATTCAATTCATTAATTGGATTACTTTCAAAATTTTCGGAAAAAAGCAAGGGGAAAATTGTAAAAACAAATAAAAAATTTATATAAATAAAAAAAAATATCCCCAACTCTTAAGCCCTCTCCTCCCCCCCCCCCCTCCGCGAATTAAAAAAATGAAATTGACAGTGTTATGTTAATTAGAATGTTGCATTATATAAACACTGACAATTTTGGGCCCGTGCGAAAATTAGATTGACTTTAAACTCGATTACTGATTTTGTAGTAATATTGGCATTATCCAATGTTCAACTTTAAACTACTGGTTCTCTCAAAGTCGCAAAAAATCGCAATAAATCTCTTGGGATATGATTTTAGAAGGTTCATTCTACATTTTGTACTATAAAAGTCCGAGGAACTCGGAAGGACTTTTTTTATATATCACTTTTTATGTATAAAAATTCCTTAAAACTGTATTTTTAAAAAAATTCCTCTTTTTTTAATTTTTGAGATTTTTGCAATCGAAAAATCGAATTACATACGTAATTGAATGTTATTTCAGAGAAGTGCAAAAAAAAAAAAAAAAAAAAAAAAAAAACGACAAACTATCTGAAAAGGTCTTAGTTAGGGTTTGAATGCAGCGAATTTCCCTGAAATTCACGCACTGGCAGAAAACGTTCAAAACTCCTAACTTCACATAAGCCATGCGAATTCATGGGAGCTTATAAAACCAAAATATTAAAGAATATAAATCTTCAGATATTTCTAAATATTGTGGAATTTATTTCATTTCGAAATACGAAACTTCGATTTTTTGATTTTTGGCCACATAATCGCGATTTGGGACCACTGTGCGGCTTTGCGATGCTGCTATGACAACAGCCCTTACCTGTGCACCAGTTGATTTGGCAGTTTCATTATCTATACCGTCTAGGTATAGATAATGAAACTAAGCCGTTGCAAAGTGAAATTAATGACATCTCGATTACTGATGTTACGTCGACAGAGGCGGTATTGAAGTCATCAGTAATAGGGATATGCTATCCATTTTATTTATTCTCACCAATGAATATGATACATTTGTTACCGATAAATATAATAGCAGGCTACTGTTGGTTGTTCCGACCGTATAAAGCGCACAAGACTAAAAGTTTTTTAAAGGCGGTATATAAGATTTGTTTCTTTCAGATGAAGAGACGGTAATAGATGAAGTCATCAGTAATTTGGGTGCTATACCTTTTATATAGTCTCAAACATGCTATCCATTTTATCTATTCTCACCAATGAATATGATACATTTATTACTAAGAAATATGATAGCAAATTACTGTTGATTGTTCCATGCGCCGGCCGCGTAAAGCTCACAGGACTAAAAGTTTTAAAGGGATATAAGATTTGTTTCTTTGAGATGAAGAGACTTTATTATAAAGATTTTTTACTTGTGGCTGTACATTAACAAACGCAGCAGTAATCAAGTGCAAGATATGGCAATTTTTGTACTTATTTTTGTCTAAGAAGTTTTTTTTCTGCATCTTCATGTTTCTTTTGTACGTGATACAGGGGAAAGCCCGTTTTTTTTCTCTAACTCGGAAAAAAAAAATGAAAATAATTAGAAACACCAAAGCAGGGCAGAAAATAAAATAAAAAGTATTATTTTGTAGACCTGTGTAATTTAGAATATTTCTTACGGCATTAGTAGTTTTAAAACACTGTCGAAATTGCAGCAGTCATAAATTGCTCATGCGAACGGAACTTGAAAGGCTGTAATTCCCTGCTGCGACCACAAATCAAACGAGAAGTTGAAAACAAATATTCTCAACCCCCTATTGTTTTTCCCTACTGAAACCAGATCCTGAAACCATGTAAAATTTATCCACCGGAAAAATTGCTCCCGAAGGAGATGAAAGCGATTCGGCTATTTCAGTTTTATGGGGAATCTCAAAAACTGATGAATATTTATACATAGAATCTGTGGAAGATCTCCCTACTTTGTGAAGGTCGTAAACAACAAAATAAAATAAATAAAATAAAAAAACGAATAATAATAATAATAATAATAAAACGCAGTCTTTTTTATTGTATATGCAAATAAGATTGTGTCCTCAGTCCAAGAAAGGATTTTGTTTGTTGAAACTTTGGATAGCAGTACTTTCCAAAAAATATAAATATGAACGAGGAATTGAAAATAAAACTTTTTACTGAATTCTTTAATAGAGAATTTAGGATGTATTTTGATTGTCTTTTATTATTTTTTTTCGTGTATGTGTAAGTTTATCTGTTGACTGCATTAGTATAAAACCAGTGGCGTAGTCAGCATCTCGTTTCGGATATTCAAAATTTTCTATTCGAAAGAAAATCATTTTATGTTTATTACAGTAAGGGATGTACAAAAAAAAAAAAAAAAAAAAAAAAAAAAAAATGAAATGAAATGAAATAAAATAAAATAAAAATAAAAATAAAGTTATAAGCTGAGAAAATTCAGAACCAAAAAAACTAACGAAAACATATTTGTTATAAAATATGTTTAAGTGCAGTCATGGAAAAATATTTCACGACTAGAAACAAAAAGAAGTAAGTTACAAGTTCTCTCTATTAACGAATGCAGGTCTTTTATGGTATCTGCCTACGTTCAGAGAGCTTTTTTTATGTGCCATATTGAATAAACAAACATATATTTAGTTCAATTGCGATACCGAACGAGGAAAAAACATAAAATTTTAACAATATCTTCATAACATTTAAAAAAAAAAATTATGGTTTTTTGCGTTTTCTTTGGAAAATTTGTCGCTTATGAATATACATCAAACTTTAAATTCTGTCTATGAATGTTTGGAATCATAAAAAAAAAAAAAAAAAAAAAGGATTGTTCTTCAAAAATTCCTGAATGCCTGTTTGATTTCATTTCACATGTTGTAAAACTAATTCCCAACCCATCATTATCCATATCCTACCGAAGCATCTGTAATATTACGATTCTCCCCACCCCATCCTATTCTATAACATATTCCTCTTATTATTTAAAAAGAGGAAAATAATGGTGAATAGAAAAATTGTGAATAGAAAAATTTATTATTTCTATTCACAAGGAGGGAGCCTAAAAAAACTTTAACGGTAAAAAGTCATTTGGCAATTTTTAACTTATCAAACAGGTATTTTTTCCGCCGAAAATATATTTTAAACATAATCTATACTAATAAAAGAAAGTTTCGCTCTGTCTGTATGCCTGCGATGGCTAGCAAAATCTATTGGATGTACAAAGCTAAATATTTTTTTGAGGGTAGCCCAAAGTCTCTCCTGATGCACCTGAGACTCAAAATTTTAAAATTCTAATAATTAGTTGAGTTATTAATTAAGAACCGCAACTCACTCTCATTAAAAACTCATCTCGGTCCTTGTGAGAAGGAAAAAGCGCTGGCGCACGCACAGAAGCCTTATTTAAGCATAGGGAGAAAATGTAGATCGAAAAGAAGGAATTTATTAGGGAGATATTTTGTCTTAATTTATTAACTTTAACGGTCAAACTGCTTAGTAAAGTTAAAAACGGAAGACATTATGAAAGATCGTACTCCTTCGTCTCAAATGCCGCAATCAATTAATTAAAAAATATATTGCAGTTAACCCTTTGAAAATTTCTTTTCAAAACGGGTCTTTTTTCGAAAAACGTTTTTCTCCCTTATTGAAACGACCCCCCCCCCCCCCCACCAAAAAAAAAATAATAATAAAAAAAAAAATAAAAATATGTTTTTAAAGTTAAATCTTTCTTCTAATCGATGCTGTAATCAGTTTTAAAAATATGAATTTTAATCCTTTCAAATAAAGTGGCGAACTCGGCTCACTTCGCGCCTCACGGGGACGATATTTTTTCTACGGTAAAAGTAACTATACGTCCGTATTTTAACACAATTTTTTTAGTGAATCTCAATAGACCAGATTTACATCACCTAGAAAATTTTTTAAACGTTTAAACAGGTAGTAATATTTTTTACAAAATAAAATGTGTGAAAATTTTGACGAAATTAGTAAAAATCCGAGTGTTTCGTCGCAGTTTCTCTAGCTTTCGGTACTCATAGACTCCAAAAATAAAATTACGCAGAAAATAAAATACCAAATAGTATATACTTTCAATTCAATATTTTTTCGCGAATATAAATTCAGATAAAATGAAGTTAAAGATACAAAATCATACAAATTTGAGATTCATTTAAGGGTCATTCATCACCCGGACAACGCCGGGTGGATGAGCTAGTAATTTTATAAATGGGATGAAACCATATAGTAGGAGAGCTATTGAACATTTTTGAGTAGGTATTTGAGGCACCCTGAAAATTTGTGCAGCACTTCTTTTGTAATGCCTGAATACAAAATCGAATGTCTGGCTGAAGGATCGTGGCCCAAAACCTGTGCCAGACACGTGTCAAGTGCCATTTTTTGACACTACCAAAAAAAAAAAGTATTTGAGGCACGCTGAGATTGAAACAGAATAATATTTATACTTAGAAAAAAATATTTTGAAAATGACAGACACTTTAGTCGGCCCAAAAACTGTGCCAGACACGTGTCAAGTGCCATTTTTTGACTACCCAAAAAAGGTATTTGAGGCACGCTGAGATTGAGGCACAATAATATTTATGCTTAGAAAAAAATATTTTGAAAATGACAGACACTTTAGTCGGCCCAAAAACTGTGCCAGACACGTGTCAAGTGCCATTTTTTGACTACCCAAAAAAGGTATTTGAGGCACGCTGAGATTGAGGCACAATAATATTTATGCTTAGAAAAAAATATTTTGAAAATGACAGACACTTTAGTCGGCACAAAAACTGTGAAAGACATGTGTCAAGTGCCATTTTTTGTCTGGCACAGGTTTTGGGCCACGATCCTTCAGCCAGACATTCGATTTTGTATTAAGGCATTACAAAAGAAGTGCTGCACAAATTTTCAGGGTGCCTCAAATACCTTCCCTAAAATGTTTAACAGCTCTTGGACTAATACATTATCTCTTTTATACCATAATGAGTTTTGTTGTTCCTTACCAGCTTATCTCAGTGTGAAACAAAAGTGTTATATTGTTTAAGTTTTTTTCTTCACACAGTTTCTTGAAGAGACTCTCATATTTTGCATTAACTATAATAGCAGTTTTGCATTTTATTAGATAACTTATTAAGAACTTGTGAGATATTTTTGAACACACTAAGATTTCATTATGAGAAACACAGTACACACGATGAAGAAGAATTTCTAGATATTTATCTTTGTCTATTTTAAGAGGTCATATTTATTTCACATCATAGTACACGTGTACAGTGGTGTAGTCGTAAAAAAAGAAGAGGGTATACCCTACAGTGTATATACTATAGCTTTTTTGAGAAACAGAGGTTATACGGTGTTTCTTAAAAAAATCCAGAAGGTATACGGCGTATACCACCGTATACCCTCCACTACACCCCTGCACGTGTAATAGCCTGATTTAAAATTTAATGTGTATGTCATAATATGTATTTATTTACTCACTAGAGTCACAAGAAATTACTATTTACGCATTTCCCTTTTTGATGCATATTTGGCATTATACATCATTACCGCCACAGGTATTTCAGTTTTGCCAGACAGTCAAAATTCAATTACCCCGAAATTTCTGAAATTTTCCCCAAATCAGTGTTTTTCCCGAAAAAGTCCCCAACTCAGTTTTTACTCAAAAAGGGAATTTTTAATTTTTTAATTTACCACTATAAAAAATATTTAAGTAATTTAGACTTAAAAATTTTCCCCCAAATCAAGCCTTTTTTTGAAAAAAATCCCCTTTTACAAAAGACAAACTTTTAAACTAGGTTGAATACATATTCTGTAGTTACATTAAGAGAAAGAGATATATTTTGCAGTGACAGGTTATTAACCATTTGGAAAAATGGTTATTGTCCTCGGTCAGGGTAGAAAATCAAAAACATATCTGAAGCGTTTTATTAGTTGAATCCCTCATTTTATTCGTTTTCTGATTGGTCTATACAATAATCTGTATTTTCCCTTTACTTTCAACAGAGATGGATACTTCTGTTGCCACTATGACAAAAAAGTAATAAAACTATAAAAAAAATTAATAACTCAGAAACAAATTGAGATACAGCTTTCAAACAAACTGCAATTAAAAATGCATTTTTTTTCTCTATACGACGATATAAAAAGTAATATTGTGGGATGTTTAGAAGTTTAAAAATGAAATTCCATTTAAAATTGGTCCAGGAATATTAATGTTTAATCCATGGCGTACGTAATGTATGATCAGCTCCGTAGAAGTTAAAAAATTTACAGTACCGAAAATTGTGAAACTGAAATTTCTTTTAAAATTTGTTCATGATGGGTCCAGGAATGTTAAGGTTTAATCCATGGCGTACGCAATGTATGATCAACTCCGTGCGATTTTTTATGTTTTAAATTTTATTCTTTGAAAAAATCATTTTCCAAATGGTCGTTGTAATTTGTTAAATTGCTTTTTTTTTTTTTTTACGTTTGTTTTTAAACGTATTGTCTAATAATGTTGGACTATTGTTACATTAGCTCCATAGCTTTAGACAATCTCTTATCAGTAGGGATTTGAATGAATCCGAGATGGTACGCTGTTTTAATTTTTTTGTGATTCCTATACTGAAGTACATATTCATAATGCAAAGTATTATCAATCGGTGTACTTTTGTATATTATAAGAGAAAAATATCTGCTTTCCACATATTTAAATAAATAATAAAAAAAAAAAAATAAAGTACGGTGAAAGAATTTTTCGTATAAGTCCTGCAGGTTTGAGCTGCTTAAGTGGACTCTTCACTCACTTGAAAATGCCCGTTCCGTAATAGTCCAGACAGAGACCGTATAGGGACTCTACCTAGTAAAATTAATGGTAGTACTGGAAATCGGCTTTCTAGATGTTTTTTGGGTCGCTGAATCCGAATTTGTAACTTCCCACCAAAGTTTCCCCCGGCACCCCCCCCCCCCACCCAAATTTTGGTAAAAAGCCCCCCAAAAAGGTTTTTATTAAAAAAATCAATTTTTTTATTGTTTTAGAGGAAAAGTATCTAGAAATTCAGAAAGTAGACAAAATTTGCAACAAATTAGATACATGACATTATGACTTAGGATGAAGGGGAAGGGGGGGGGGGATCTGCCTCGGAACATGCGCCGCAGGGCTGCGTGGACTAAGTTGCGCAATTCCACTTAACCACTCACACGTTTACACGTGCCCTCCCATCTTCCCTCCGAACTTTCTCTATAAGGTTTACTTTAAGTTTTTTGGGTCGCTGAATCCGAATTTTTAACTTACCCCCAAAATTCCCCCCCACCCCCCCCCCCCAAATAGTTGTTTTTAACTTAAATTTCTTATTGTTTTAGGGGAAAAGCATTACAAAATTCAGAAACTAGACGAAATTTGTAACAAATAGGATATATGACATTATGACGTAGGATAAACAGGGAGAGAGGGGGCTGCCTCGGAACATTCCCCGCGCGCTTTTCTCAAAAACCAAATTTTTTCAAAAAATCAATTTTTTGGGGGTTGCCGGGTGAAATTTTGGTGGGAAGTTACAAATTCGGATTCAGCGACCCAAAAAAACAAATTGAGTCGAAATTCGGAACTAGTATTAATTCTGCCAGATAAAATCCCCTATTGCCTGGACTTCATAATTTAGTGCACGTAGCGCCGCAGTGCATGTTCAGAGGCATCCCTCACCCTTCCCGTTCATCCTAATTCATAA
Organism: Maratus speciosus; assembly: GCA_963932465.1. NCBI lineage: Eukaryota > Metazoa > Arthropoda > Arachnida > Araneae > Salticidae > Maratus > Maratus speciosus. Next base: position 550,418,451 of record OZ010790.1, on the reverse strand, counting down.
TGTCATATATCCTATTTATTGCAAATTTTGTCTAGTTTCTGAATTTCGTAATGCTTTTCCCCTAAAACAATAAGAAATTTAAGTTAAAAACAACTATTTGGGGGGGGGGGGGGATTTTTGGAGGAAAGTTAAAAATTCGGATTCAGCGACCCAAAAATCTTAAAGTAAACCTTATAGAGAAAGTTCGGAGGGGAGATGGGAGGGCGAATGTAAACGTGTGAGTGGTTAAGTGGAATTGTGCAACTTAGTTTACGCAGCACCGCGCGCATGTTCCGAGGCAGATCCGCCCTTTCCCTTCATCCTAAGTCATAATGTCATATATCTAATTTGTTGGAAATTTTGTCTACTTTCTGAATTTCTAGATACTTTTCCTCTAAAACAATAAAAAAATTGATTTTTATAATAAAAACCTTTTTTGTGGGGCTTTTTACCAAATTTTGGGGAGGTTGTCGGGGGAAATTTTGATGGGAAGTTACAAATTCGGATTCAACGACTCAAAAAACATCTAGAAAGCTGATTTCCAGTACTACAATTAATTTTGCTAGGTAAAATTCCCTATTGCCTGGACTATAATGTTAAGCCAATGGGCACGTTGTTTTCGAATTTCTCGTTTAAATTTGAATATTTTTAAACGATCTTTTCGCATCGGATTGCGATCTTTAACATGACTGTTTCTTACTATTTCGATTTCGGTTGCAGATTCTTAAGGTACTTTCACTTTCGGAACTGGTTTTAAAATTTAAAATACTTAAAAAAAAAAAAAAATCGAAAAACTAAGAAACAGTCATGTTAAAGATCAAGCTTAGCTATCCTATGCAAAAAAAAAAAAAAAAATCGCTTAAAAATATTCAAGTTTCAACGAGAAATTCTAAAACAACCTGCCCATTGGTTTAACATTACGGAGGCGGGTGTTTACAAGTGAGTGAAGAGTCCCCTTAAAACTTTAGAGTCTGATGCATCTGTGTAAACTGTAATGTAGTAAATAACGAACACGACCACATCCAAGAGAATAATGATTGATATTTCCAATTTCTGGATTGTATTTTCGTTTTTCAAATCAAAATTGAGTTCGAGACGGATCCAGTTTTTCTACAGGACTAAAAGAAATCTTTACGGAAAATAGTAAAAAAAAAAAAAAAATCCCCAAGTTTTTCTCCAAAATTTTTTGTAGTCCCCAAAAATTTCTCCATGAACTACTTGTCTCCAATAAACTTCCCTAGAAGTTCAAAATTCCCTAAAATGGGGACAAAATTCCCAATCTGGGAGCACTGAGGTATTTTGACTATTTTTAAAATTAAATGTTTTAATAATTATTCCGGTTAAAGCTTTTTTTATTTTCAACTTTTGATTGAGAACTTTTTAAAAATTCAATAAAAACGTTTCTGTCTTTCTTTCTTTTTTAAAAAATTTCGTACTTCTATTTATAGTCTGCAACATTATTTTTCCTAAATAAGAGAAACAAAACTGACAGGGCTTATAAAAAAATTAGGAATTGCCCAATTGTGGAACACACGCCCAGTGGTGGCTCGTAGGTTATTTAACCCGGGAGAACTCGCTAGTGAGAATGCCCAATTGCTTTCCTTTTACTTTACATTCATATAATGTCAACTTTTTTTGGTTGGCTTAGTACTTTTATTCACAAAATAGGTAAAATAATTGAAAAACATTTTGAAATTTTAATTAAAATGAAAAATGATTTAAATAAGGGCCTTAAAAAAGTACGACTGTGAGAGAAAATCTCATGCAGCGAGTTCTCCCGGGTTAAATACAGGTTCATACTACATAAATTGCGAAAATAAAATCTGCAAGTACGACTTGATGTACAGGTTAAAATACATTTTTACTTTCAAAAGTTAACAGAAAAGAATGCAACTAAAATACATGACAAGTACTAGTCATTGATATAAAAAAAATGAAACATTTTATTTTCTATGAAGGAAGATAGTACGTCAAACAAATAAAGAAAAAAATGAATTATAGCAAACTAAAGTGGATTCGAACAAGCAAGAAAAAACCCCAGCTAAATATGCTAATTCCTGAACATTGAAGGTTGTGCGAATTTAACCCTTAACTGATGAGGTGGGGTGTTTTACAACCCAGAGAAATTGTACATGAGCTCTATATTTCCAAACAAAATTTTTGTGTTATTTAGATACGTGAATTTGTATGTATATGTATGTGCACTTGCAGTACCTTTTCTGTTGTTTTTATACAAATAATACAAAATTCACAGGAAATTTTCTTATTTTGATTCATTAAATTATGAGGAGTGCACAAGAAATCAAATTTTGGAGTTACATACTCCTCACAACATACGTTATAAAAAATAACCTCACACTTATAGTCCAGGCAATAGGGGATTTTACCTGGCAAAATTAATGGAAGTTCTGGAAATTGGCATACTTTTCTGTTTTTTGGGTCGCTGAATCCGAATTTGTAACTTCCGACCAACATTTTTCCCAGCAATACCCCCCAAATTTTGGTAAAATGCTCCCCCAAAAAGGTTTTTATTAAAAAAATCAATTTTTTTATTGTTTTAGGGAAAAAGTATCTAGAAATTCAGAAAGTAGACAAAATTTGTAACAAATTAGATGTATGACATTATGACTTAGGATGAAGGGGAAGGGGGGATCTGCCACGGAACATGCGCCGCGGTGCTTGGACAATTCCACTTAACCACTCACACGCCCTCCCATCTCCCCTCCGAACTTTCTCTATAAGATTTACTTTAAGTTTTTTGGGTCGCTGAAGCCGAATTTTTAACTTGCCCCCAAAATTCCCCCCCGAACCCCCCCCCCCAAAATAGTTGTTTTTGAATTAAATTTTTTATTGTTTTAGGGGAAAACTATATAGAAATTCGGAAAGCAGACAAAATTTGCATCGGGCAGGGACAGGGCTGCCTCGGAACATGCGCTGCAGCGCTATGTGCACTAAGTTATGCAAGTCCAGGTAATATGGGATTTTACCTGGCAAAATTAATGCTAGTTCTGAATTTCGGCTCACTTTGTTTTTTGGGTCGCTGAATCCGAATTTGTAACTTCCCACCAAAAATTCCCCCGGCAAACCTCTAAAAAATTGATTTTTTGAAAAAATTTGGTTTTTGAGAACAGTGCGCGGGGAATGTTCCGAGGCAGCCCCCTCTCTTCCCGTTAACCCTACTTCATAATGTCATATATCCTATTTGTTGCAAATTTTGTCTACTTTCTGAATTTATACCTAGTTTTCCCCTAAAACAATAAATTAACAATTTAATAAATAACAATTTAAAAACAACTATTTTGGGGGTGTTCGGGGGGTGGGAATTTTGGGGGTAAGTTAAAAATTCGGATTCAATGACCCAAAAAACTTAAAGTAAACCTTATAGAGAAAGTTCAGAGGGGGGATTGGAGGTCGAATGTAAACGTGTGAGTGGTTAAGTGGAATTGCGCAACTTAGTCCACGCAGCACCGCGGCAGATCCCCCCCTTCCCCTTCATCCTAAGACATAATGTCATATATCTAATTTGTCGCAAATTTTGTCTATTTTCTGAATTTCTAGATACTTTTCCCCTAAAACAATAAAACAATCCTAAAACAATTTTTTAATAAAAACGTTTTTTGCGGGGTGTTGCCGGGGGAAATTTTGGTGGGAAGTTACAAATTCGGATTGAGCGACCCAAAAATCATATAGAAAGTCTTTTTCCAGAACTTCCATTAATTTTGCTAGGTAGAGCCACTATACGGTCTCTATTGCCTGGACTATTAAGGGTTAATATTATTTTATATAATTTGTCAATTTATTTCTTCGTTTTTCTGTGGGGGTTCACGTGCTTACGTGCACCAATAGAGGAGCCGCCACTGCGTACGCCTCACGTTGGGAAACACTGTAGTAAAAGATCCCAACAAGATTACAAGCGATTTTTGTAGCGGTAAGTATTTCTACCGGTATTAAGGTATGGTTGTAAATATTAAGTATGTTGTATATAGGTATTAACGAATTAAGGGGTTACATGGGTTTTGAAGGTTAAAAGAAAAGAATATATTGTCTATTATTTTATATAAGAAATAAATTAATTTATTGAAAAGTTTAAGCATATAAAAGAGTAACATTTAAACAATATTGTATAAAATGTTCATTCAAAAATTTAGAAAATTCAGCCGGTGGGACCTGATTTTCGGAGACCCCTAAAAAAAGTGTCCTCGTGATGATCAGATCAGGATAACACATGATAGCTTTATCTGAAATTAAAAAAACAAATGTTTCCTGTTAGTAGATAAGTATAGCTCGTGATTGAACGCAGGATTTAAATAAAAATTTAAATTTGAATTTTTAGCAGAGTTGTATGCAAAACAGTACAATTTTTGGTACAATTTACACTACGCATAGCCTTGTAAAATTAGTTGCAATCGAAAAAAAAAAAAAAAAAAAAAAAAAAAAAAAGATAAATCGTTCTGTAACTTAAAATTTCTATTGGGAAAACATTAGTAAACTTGTCACAGAGACGTGCTTCTAAAACGCACCCATTCCGGAATTTGAATCAATTATATTCCACATTTTTAAAGAATGGGACAAATTTTCATACTTCTCAACCCCAACAGAAACCCTGCACCTTCCGCCAAATTCCAAATCAGTACGCTCAAGCAGTATTTATCAACAGATGTATCACAAGACACAACATGTATTGAGACAGCGAACTGACTGTTGACACAAATTATGTAAAATACTAGAAAACAGGAATTCTGCTTTTTCAGAATTTAGTGTCGCCCCAGATGAAAAAAAATATAATTATATAAATATAGATACAGTAGAGTCCCGATTATCCGAGTTAATCGAACTTATATCTTTGGAATGGATCCTTTTCTTCTGATGGACTGATGGCTTCCATTATTATGAAACAGTCATTATAAATGAAGTGTTAGGTACAAAAAAGATTATGGCCATTTTTTTCCCCCATTCTTACCAGAAAATCAGAGTTCTAACTTTTTACGACTGCTCTTTCATCTTCACATAACACTTCATTTATAACGACTGTTTCATAATAATGGAAGCCACCAGGCCATCAGAAGAAAATAACTCGGTGAAAGTGGAAACTACGATAATCGGGACTGTACTGTACTTCAGTTTTAAGACTTATAACACGCTATTTTATTTTACATAATGTGACGTCATCCACATCCTCTGAAGAATTCATCATTTGCGATCCAGTGTTAAACAACATCTACAGTAAAGTACGCTTAGGACGTCACTATTGCTGAATAATACACACACACACAAAAAAAAGAGAGATTTCGTCATTCAAAAAACTCGACAAAAAAAAATTGGCTATCTAAAGATTCACAGGCCTTCATTTATTTGTATTATTAATATAGATATTTAAAATTAAATTTAGTTTATAATAGCTCCCTGTTTTACCAGAAATCATTCATTTATATTTTTTCAAAATAGCACGTATTTTAATTAATTTTTTTTTTCAGTTTTTATGGGAAAATGGCAACAAAAAAAAAAAATATACAATTGCTATTTTTCTTTCACTTTCTGCAGAAATGGAGTTCTTCCGTTGCCAATATGGCTCTAAAAACTACAAAAAAAAAAAAAAAAAAATCAATATCTCAAAAATAAATGGAGATGCACTTTTCAAACAAATTGCACTTAAAAGTACTTTTTTTTTCAATACGACGGTATAAAAAATGGAAAATGTGCGATGCTTAGAAGTTTAAAAAATTGCTATAGAGTATTTAATCGTACTGCTTTGTTGTACGGCTTCCGTAACGTAACGTTATTTTTTGGAGACTACATAAAATATGCTGGGAGAAAAAAATAGCATACCGTACTGGGGGCTAAAAAACCTTCGTTCAATCACGATTCAATCTTATTTTGAAGAAATGCCCAAAATTTCAATAAGATCGGCCCGTTAGATTTTCAAAAATTGTGCCCAGCCCTTCAAAAATAGTGTTTTTAGAAAAAAGAAGACCTGCGTCGCTTCCGGCAGGTCTAGATTACTGAGGGGAATTTTGAATCCGATTCAATTGAAACTTTGGCAAAATATTCAAGACATGTTGTACTATTAGATTAAAAAAAAAAAATGGATTTTTTGAAATTTTCAAACTTATGTAAGCCCTTAAATAAGACGTTTTCAGAATGAAGGTGATTGAAAAGTTAAAAATTCTATATGGGTCATTGTTCAAAAAGTGTAACATTTCCGTCACATGCATTTTACGGTAAAGTTTTTAAAGAATTATGCATTTAACTAATTATTTTTTAATTGCAATAAAATTATGTCTATTTATATCAGTACCCACATTTTTTATAATAATTTTCAATTTAATATTTTTTGGGGTCACAGTATGTGATTTCTCACGTCTGTGGCATGTCACACACCTTGTGTGGCTGTTAATGCTATTTAATAACTTGCTTAATTTTAAAAATATATTTACATATTTATTATTCCTTCCACAAGTGTCTCAAATACTAAATATTTAAGCATATTTAAAATTTTTATATTGTGAGTTAGTTTGTTTTAGTAGAACAATTAATTCTGTCATAAAATAAATTCTCACTTCCATTATCCAAACATAAAATGCCATTTTTCACTCATAGGCTGGCATCACATTTTATTTCCCATGATACAAGTCATCCATCTTGTTTACCTACAGCTATAAAGAAGTTCTGAGTTTTTAGTTGAGAAACAAGAAGATAGATTTTGTTTTTAAGAATCAAGTGTGGTTAACGCGAACTCTCACCTCCGTGAATTTGAATTTCAAGTATGTAAAACAATGTAAAAATACCTGTTTTAATATGCTTAACATATGCAAATTGTAACACCAAAAAAATAAATTTCTTTTCTTGAAAAAAAAAAAAAAAAAAGCATACATTAAACCTATTTCTATAGAAGATTCCTCACCTACGTGAATTAAAGCTCATCTCCTTGAATAAGGTTACATATATTTTTTTATCTATGAGTAAACTAATTAAAATTAAGTAGGACCATTGTTCATGGTTACGTCTAGTAAATAAAAGTTTGATATAAAAATGAAAAAAAAAAGGGGGAAAAGCAGGGTTTTGAAACTGAAAAATATTTTTGTTGAAAAGGTACACTTTCTGGACCCATATTAAACTTAAATAATCGTGGCGCGCAAATAATATCGCTCACCCGCAAGAAAAGTGACACATCTCTCAAAAATTCATTTTGCATTTTATTCCACTAATAGGTCTGTTATAGGTGTGTCTTGCTACACAAAAAGTTTCATAAGTGTAGTTATACGGAAAATCACTTTATTACGCTATGTGTCCATTCGTGTATTCAATGTATTCATTTTTAAAACTCTGCAGTCATTATCTTATGTAATTAACTTTTGTTTTGATACTTAAATTTTCATATTTTTCCTTAATGTGAAAAATAAATTTTAGTAACATTAATTGTTACCTTTTTGAACAATTAAAATCTAGATTTAAACATGACCTCCATTAAGAGACCATCCCTCGGAACGCCCAATTTTTATTGCAATGGAATAGGGTCGCTTTAGGGGGTTTTTACTGCACTATTTTACTCGGAAATATTATTTAAGTGCCACGATTATATGCTATTTTACTCGAAGATATCGCTCAAGAAAAGTGTTTTAATATGCTTAACATATGCAAATTGTAACACCAAAAAAATAAATTTCTTTTCTTGAAAAAAAAAAAAAAAAAAAGCATACATTAAACCTATTTCTATAGAAGATTCCTCACCTACGTGAATTAAAGCTCATCTCCTTGAATAAGGTTACATATATTTTTTTATCTATGAGTAAACTAATTAAAATTAAGTAGGACCATTGTTCATGGTTACGTCTAGTAAATAAAAGTTTGATATAAAAATGAAAAAAAAAAGGGGAAAAGCAGGGTTTTGAAACTGAAAAATATTTTTGTTGAAAAGGTACACTTTCTGGAGAATGACCCATATTAAACTTAAATAATCGTGGCGCGCAAATAATATCGCTCACCCGCAAGAAAAGTGACACATCTCTCAAAAATTCATTTTGCATTTTATTCCACTAATAGGTCTGTTATAGGTGTGTCTTGCTACACAAAAAGTTTCATAAGTGTAGTTATACGGAAAATCACTTTATTACGCTATGTGTCCATTCGTGTATTCAATGTATTCATTTTTAAAACTCTGCAGTCATTATCTTATGTAATTAACTTTTGTTTTGATACTTAAATTTTCATATTTTTCCTTAATGTGAAAAATAAATTTTAGTAACATTAATTGTTACCTTTTTGAACAATTAAAATCTAGATTTAAACATGACCTCCATTAAGAGACCATCCCTCGGAACGCCCAATTTTTATTGCAATTGAATAGGGTCGCTTTAGGGAGTTTTTACTGCACTATTTTACTCGGAAATATTATTTAAGCGCCACGATTATATGCTATTTTACTCGAAGATATCGCTCAAGAAATGTGTTTTAATATGCTTAACATATGCAAATTGTAACACCAAAAAAATAAATTTCTTTTCTTGAAAAAAAAAAAAAAAAGCATACATTAAACCTATTTCTATAGAAGATTCCTCACCTACGTGAATTAAAGCTCATCTCCTTGAATAAGGTTACATATATTTTTTTATCTATGAGTAAACTAATTAAAATTAAGTAGGACCATTGTTCATGGTTACGTCTAGTAAATAAAAGTTTGATATAAAAATGAAAAAAAAAAGGGGGAAAAGCAGGGTTTTGAAACTGAAAAATATTTTGTTGAAAAGGTACACTTTCTGGACCCATATTAAACTTAAATAATCGTGGCGCGCAAATAATATCGCTCACCCGCAAGAAAAGTGACACATCTCTCAAAAATTCATTTTGCATTTTATTCCACTAATAGGTCTGTTATAGGTGTGTCTTGCTACACAAAAAGTTTCATAAGTGTAGTTATACGGAAAATCACTTTATTACGCTATGTGTCCATTCGTGTAATTCAATGTATTCATTTTTAAAACTCTGCAGTCATTATCTTATGTAATTAACTTTTGTTTTGATACTTAAATTTTCATATTTTTCCTTAATGTGAAAAATAAATTTTAGTAACATTAATTGTTACCTTTTTGAACAATTAAAATCTAGATTTAAACATGACCTCCATTAAGAGACCATCCCTCGGAACGCCCAATTTTTATTGCAATGGAATAGGGTCGCTTTAGGGAGTTTTTACTGCACTATTTTACTCGGAAATATTATTTAAGCGCCACGATTATATGCTATTTTACTCGAAGATATCGCTCAAGAAAAGTGTTTTAATATGCTTAACATATGCAAATTGTAACACCAAAAAAATAAATTTCTTTTCTTGAAAAAAAAAAAAAAAAGCATACATTAAACCTATTTCTATAGAAGATTCCTCACCTACGTGAATTAAAGCTCATCTCCTTGAATAAGGTTACAGATATTTTTTTATCTATGAGTAAACTAATTAAAATTAAGTAGGACCATTGTTCATGGTTACGTCTAGTAAATAAAAGTTTGATATAAAAATGAAAAAAAAAAAGGAGAAAAGCAGGGTTTTGAAACTGAAAAATATTTTTGTTGAAAAGGTACACTTTCTGGAGAATGACCCATATTAAACTTAAATAATCGTGGCGCGCAAATAATATCGCTCACCCGCAAGAAAAGTGACACATCTCTCAAAAATTCATTTTGCATTTTATTCCACTAATAGGTCTGTTATAGGTGTGTCTTGCTACACAAAAAGTTTCATAAGTGTAGTTATACGGAAAATCACTTTATTACGCTATGTGTCCATTCGTGTATTCAATGTATTCATTTTTAAAACTCTGCAGTCATTATCTTATGTAATTAACTTTTGTTTTGATACTTAAATTTTCATATTTTTCCTTAATGTGAAAAATAAATTTTAGTAACATTAATTGTTACCTTTTTGAACAATTAAAATCTAGATTTAAACATGACCTCCATTAAGAGACCATCCCTCGGAACGCCCAATTTTTATTGCAATGGAATAGGGTCGCTTTAGGGAGTTTTTACTGCACTATTTAACTCGGAAATATTATTTAAGCGCCACGATTATATGCTATTTTACTCGAAGATATCGCTCAAGAAAAGTGTTTTAATATGCTTAACATATGCAAATTGTAACACCAAAAAAATAAATTTCTTTTCTTGAAAAAAAAAAAAAAAAAAAAAACATACATTAAACCTATTTCTATAGAAGATTCCTCACCTACGTGAATTAAAGCTCATCTCCTTGAATAAGGTTACATATATTTTTTTATCTATGAGTAAACTAATTAAAATTAAGTAGGACCATTGTTCATGGTTACGTCTAGTAAATAAAAGTTTGATATAAAAATGAAAAAAAAAAAGGGGAAAAGCAGGGTTTTGAAACTGAAAAATATTTTTGTTGAAAAGGTACACTTTCTGGAGAATGACCCATATTAAACTTAAATAATCGTGGCGCGCAAATAATATCGCTCACCCGCAAGAAAAGTGACACATCTCTCAAAAATTCATTTTGCATTTTATTCCACTAATAGGTCTGTTATAGGTGTGTCTTGCTACACAAAAAGTTTCATAAGTGTAGTTATACGGAAAATCACTTTATTACGCTATGTGTCCATTCGTGTATTCAATGTATTCATTTTTAAAACTCTGCAGTCATTATCTTATGTAATTAACTTTTGTTTTGATACTTAAATTTTCATATTTTTCCTTAATGTGAAAAATAAATTTTAGTAACATTAATTGTTACCTTTTTGAACAATTAAAATCTAGATTTAAACATGACCTCCATTAAGAGACCATCCCTCGGAACGCCCAATTTTTATTGCAATGGAATAGGGTCGCTGTAGGGAGTTTTTACTGCACTATTTTACTCGGAAATATTATTTAAGCGCCACGATTATATGCTATTTTACTCGAAGATATCGCTCAAGAAAAGTGTTTTAATATGCTTAACATATGCAAATTGTAACACCAAAAAAATAAATTTCTTTTCTTGAAAAAAAAAAAAAAAAGCATACATTAAACCTATTTCTATAGAAGATTCCTCACCTACGTGAATTAAAGCTCATCTCCTTGAATAAGGTTACATATATTTTTTTATCTATGAGTAAACTAATTAAAATTAAGTAGGACCATTGTTCATGGTTACGTCTAGTAAATAAAAGTTTGATATAAAAATGAAAAAAAAAGGGGGAAAAGCAGGGTTTTGAAACTGAAAAATATTTTTGTTGAAAAGGTACACTTTCTGGACCCATATTAAACTTAAATAATCGTGGCGCGCAAATAATATCGCTCACCCGCAAGAAAAGTGACACATCTCGCAAAAATTCATTTTGCATTTTATTCCACTAATAGGTCTGTTATAGGTGTGTCTTGCTACACAAAAAGTTTCATAAGTGTAGTTATACGGAAAATCCCTTTATTATGCTATTTGTCCATTCATGACCACAGAAGAGGGATGGATTGTGTGGGGAGGTAAATTTATCCAACACTCCAAACATCATCCTATGTCTTCATTCTTAAGGGTTTTACATTTTTATACACGTTTTTCCTCCTGCATGCAGAGCTGAGCGCTATAATTTCATGTCACAGAAAAATCAGGCAAATTTTCCTTTTCCTCTCCTGTGAAATTTACTTTTTGTCAAAATGTGTCACTTATCTTGCGGGTGAGCGATATCTTCGAGTAAAATAGTATGTAATCGTGGCGCTTAAATAATATTTCCGAGTAAAATAGTGCAGTAAAACCTCCCTAAAGCGACCCTATTCCATTCCAATAAAAATGGGTCGTTCCGATGGATGGTCTCTTAATGGAGGTCATGTTTAAATCTAGATTTTAATTGTTCAAAAAGGTAACAATTAATGTTACTAAAATTTATTTTTCACATTAGGAAAAAATAGGAAAATTTAAGTATCAAAACAGAAGCTAATTACATAAATTAATTACCTGCAGAGTTAAACAAATGAATACATTGATGTTTGGTTTTATCTTTTATAACTTTTATTTCGAAGTTCAGTAAATAAATGCAATTTTTTTTGGACGAGAAAAAATAATGACGGTTTCATTAATTTATCTATTTCTTTGTGAGTTTCCTGACAGAATAGGGCAGGGGAATTTATTGACCGCCATTCTTAATTTGTTATCAGAGCTAAATTCATTGCCTAAAAAGGCACAAAGTTGTTTAAACACTTAAAAGTTACCGAAAAAAAAAAACAAACTCTAAACTTAGTTTAGAAGTTTGATGAATAATGCGTTCTTTGGAATTATTTTTCTAATAAAACCTTCTTCAAGCGACAAGGAAAAAAACGGAATTTGTTTCATTTTTTTCAAAGAAATGGGTCGCTCATGGAGGGTGTTCAACTAGGATGGTTTCTGAATGGAGGTAAAATTAGTATTGAGGCTATGGGAATAAATTTCGTTCCATGAAAAAATGATCGTTCAGGGAGGTGGTCGCACAGTGAGGTTTCACTGTATATTTATTTAGTAAACTTTTATCAATACTCTCTTATCATAAATTTGTGAATACACCTGCTTGCTGAAAAGTACCTTGTTAGACATTTTTATCAAATCCTCCTGTCACATAACGCTGTAGCAATAATTAGCGATGAAATATCTAGGTCTGGCTCCACCCAACGCCCTTCTCATATGACTAAGACTAAAATATTCTATCCTAATCCTAAAATCCCAAGAGCGTGCATTAATTTTCTTCAATCTCCTGCCCCATATCGACTTCCATCTTTTCTCTTCCAAAACTTTACGATCATCAGGCACTTTGCCTACACCAGAAAAAAATAAAAAAAATAAAAAAATGAAAGAAAGTAAGAAAAGAAAAGAAATAAGAATAAAAACCATCAGTTGATTAATTGTTTCTGAAAGCCCGCTGTCCCAGAATGAGTATCCAGACTGCTGCCTCCTTGTCCCTCGACTCGTACTGATTTTTTGATCCGAAATCAAGACCCCTGTAGATAACGTATGTTGATAGAACAGTAGAAGAGCGGAGAATAAAGCCTGTTATGGCGCGTGGTTACATGTTCTGCTGCAACACCTGGATGCGATAACGTATCAGTTGATGGAAGTTTCCCTAATGGATGAGAATTCTTAAGAGCAGAGATTTAGTTTTAAGTGATGCGGATCCCCTCCGATGTCCCATCAAAATAGGATACGACAATTGATTGTGTCGGTATGCTCTTTATCATTAAACGCTAATTGCATCCGAAGTTAAAGATTTTCGTCCTAACATTCTTTCTTTCTTTCTATTTATATCCGCACGGGTGTGAGTGTGTGTGTGAGTGTAAGGGGGGGGGGGGGGGGGGAGAATTAATTCTGACTTCAATAAAACAATTCATAATATATCCTACTAAGTGGCAGGCGATCTAAAAATTTCATGATGTAATTACAAAAAAAAAAAAAAAAAAAAAAAAAAAAAAAAAAAAAAAAAAAGTTTAATTGTATGCTAAAGTACAATTTCAGGTATAAGGATTTGTTCCACCACTCCTTAATTTTTAAAGTCAAGGTAACCGAATGGTCTAAGGGCGCCAGGCTATGGAACGAAAGTGTGGGTTCGATCTCCACTCTTGCTGGATTCTGTAATATTATTGGCGATAAAATACTACATATATATCGCGTAATATTTTCTATTCTCCGGGTCAGTGTTGAATTTAGGGGGTGTCCCGGGGGGTACATTCCCCACCGGAGCAATGAGATGTTATCCCCGGCGGAAGATCTGAGATTTTGTGTTTTAGATGGTAAAAAAGTCAATCCCCCCCTCCCCTGAACTCTATAATGATCCCCAGGAGCCACAGAAATCCCTCCCTGAGAAAAGTGTTCACACTGTAGTCCAACACTCACACTGTAGTCCAGGGAAAATGTACGTTTTACATTGCAAAAGTCAGGTAGATTTTTTTTCTGACTTGTTTATAATGAACAACATGGAAAAACCAAGTTTTCTAACAAAATTTCTTAAGGCTAAATTTTCTGTGGCCAAAAACAACAAAATTTTGGGACTTTTTTATATATTTTTTAAATATCTCGAGACCCGTTGCCGTAGTATGTTATTTGCCAATTACAATATTAAAGAAGACAAAATTCTCTACAACTTTTTTATATACTCAATAGCAAGCGCAGTACGCCTTTTCAAAAGTAAGACAATTTTTTCAATTTTCTTAAAAACCGTAAAAAACGTAGTTTTTCCCCGATGATTCAAATGTTCTCCGCGGATTTAATTGTGTATGTCGACTTCTAAAAATTGGTCGCAGTAACTTTTCTATTATTTGCACACTCACTTCTTGATTTTCATCTCAACAGACATTTTATATTCAATAAATTTTAATAATTTAAAAAATAGAGCAGAGTGTAGATGAATGAGACAATTTTCATATTTTGACAATAACTTTAAGTGTATACAGTGTTAACTTCAAAGCATTGTTTAAAAGAATACTTCAGTATTTAGTAACTTATTGGCACGATAGTTTCAATTAAGAAAGAATTCTTGTTTAATTTTAATAATTTAATAATTTTTATAATGCATACATAATTTTCCATGTATTAATGGGATAGGTATGAAAATTTGCGAAAAACATATTTTATTCCACACCACAATGATATATTTTATTTACCAATTATTGATAAAATATATTTTAATGTTTTACTGTTTCAAAGATAGCGAACATTGGATTGCAGTTCCATATAAAAGAGGGGGGGGGGGGATTCAAAAAAGAAATATATTTTATGTAAGAAATACTTTTACCTTATAAAATATAGCTACAATAAAAAATGACAACAGATTATTTTTCTAACTAATGTTATGCATTTATCTCTTGTAAAATTTAAGAATTCTGTCAATAAAATATTTGAGATCACTAGTTTCATAAAAATATTTAAAAGATTAGTTTTCAAAAATATTGTCAATTTTTCCCCCTGTTATATCAATAAATATAACAAGAGATTATATCATTTTAGCATTCAAAAATATGTAACACTTTAAGATTATCTATTAATTGCTTTAAAGCTCAAACAGAATACTTTAAATTTCAGAACGGGTTCCAAACAGTTTTCCAAAAATGAAAGTGTCCGAATATATTAAAAAAAAAGCAACCAAAACCGAAAAAGTACAAAAGCACAACATTAGATATTGATCTCAGGTATCCTATGAAAAAGAAAGTTATTTAAAAGTAACAAAATGCGAGCGAAATATTTGTCTAGAACGCTTCCATAGTCTTAATGTTACCTTGCGAATGTCTTTGTGTGACTAATTTAGTCCTATAATTCATATAACTGTGACTTTAAACGCCTCAATACTACGACAACTACCGTAAAATCTTTGAAAATGAAATCTGTATATACGGAATTCGGTCTTTAAAGAAAAGTACATATTTTTTCAAGAGAAAGAATATGAACAATTATACCTGCTAAGATGGAAACCTGTTTAAAGCGGAATATATTTAGGTTCCTTTCGGTACGGTTTTCAAGATTTTAATGAATCAATATTTGGAAAAGCTGATTACGTAGTTCAGCATTACGTATTTAATGCTTACACACTTAATTTCAAAATCCGGCTATTAGAGATTTATTAAAATTCCCGTGGTAAATTTTATTTTTAAAAGAAGGGGGGGGGTGGAAGGGGCTCCAAAATCCATGTTTGGCACGTGTGCAAAAAAGGCTGGTTTTAGCCTTGAAACATATAATTTACTGCTACTAATATATAGAAGTTGGCATACACGATTAAATCCGTGGAAAATATTTGAATAAACTGGGCAGAACTGCGTTTTTCACGGTTTTTAAGAAAATTGAAAAAATTGTCCTATTTTTGAAATGGCGTACTGCGCTTGCTATTGAGTGTATAAAAAAGTTGTAATTGTAAAAGTTGTAGAGAACTTTATCCTCTTTAATATTGTAATTGCCAAATAACATGCTACGGCAACGTGTCTCGAGATATTTAAAATAAAAACAAAAAAGGTCCCAAAATTTTCTTGTTTTTTGGTCACAGAAAATTTAGCCTTACGAAATTTTGTTAGAAAACTTGGTTTTTCCATGTTGGCATCATTATAAACAATAAAAAAAAAAAATCTTTTACCCGACCTTTTGCAAGGTAACCACCCCCCTTTTTTGGTACATTTCCCCTGGATTACTCACACTTTCTTCGATAAAATAATTTGAAGATTACTTTTCAAAAACTAGTGTTGAGAAATGTAATAACTGTGCCCACCCTGGGTATGACATACCCTGCGCGTGCAATCCCGTGTTAATGTTGTCCATTTATTTCTTAATATATCGGCACGAAGTTCAATCCTTTCATTTAATAATAATAATAGAAGGAAAATGTATATTTATTTTGCTTCTTATCCTTTTGCGGTTGTTATTGAACAATTTAGCGATGATGTATTTTTATGTTTCTTTAACAACATTTTTAATCTCATTAAATAAGAACAAGAAGAATTTAGCATCAGAAAACTCATTTTTTAAAAATATTGTTGAATATCGAACACAATTTGAAGATTTTTCTCTTCGACTAGTTTCTAAAATTCATGCTGATCATAAGAAAAGCGTACTTTTTAATACTTTTATGCAAGTCACCGGATGATTAGGGGAAAGTAGGGTAATGACGCTCAGAAGGGTAATCGCGCTCACCAAATATCTCTAAACAGAATAGAATTGAAAACGTGCTTTCGGTACCGGCACCTAGCGAAATTCAACCTAAGTTCCCAGTAAGGATTTAGTGCCCGTCGGGAGGAAAGTATTTTTGTGTCCTCACGTTATTAGTTTGAAGTTGTTTTATTATAAAATTCTACAATATCTAGCTTGAAGGTAAGTGTGCATTCTTATTTTCAAATATTTATTTACTCATTATGTCTACAAAATATATACATTTACCTGTAATTTCATGCTTTTATTTATTTTTGTAGTGCGCTGTTACGCCAATTATAATACATTAACACCCAACATGGCGAATAGTGGGTAATGGCGCTCGCGTGGAATTCCAGAAGAAGTGTTGCCAGTGGGCAACTTTTTAAAAATTCAAATTTGTTGATTAACACCACTTTTTTGAAATGGTAAAATTCCCCTGTTTTCGCCTTAATTAATATGTCATTAAACAAGGAGAATTTTACGATTTCAAAAAAGTGGTGAAAATCAAAAACCTAAATATAAAAAAGGTAGCCCACTATATGTCTAGCACAATATGTGTGCAAAATATGAGTAAAGTGGTTGCAAAAAGTCTGCAGTGGTGTGAACAGCCCACACAACTACATATGTGACTTTTGTCTTACTTAAATGTTGTATTCAAACTCTGAGCGCAGTGACCCTACCATGTCGGGCAATACCGCTCAATCGATAGTTATTTAAAGAAAACGATAAAAAAAATTCCCAAAACTTTTATAAAAATTAGTTGATTGCAAACTGTTGCTTATGCTTTGGAGTTATACTTCGTTAATAAAATATTGATTTTTTTGTCTAAATTTGACTAACTATTCATGTTTTCCTTTAAGTGAGCGCCATTCCTTTACTTTCTCCTAATTGTTTTCGAGGCAAGAATGAATATTCAGTCTTTTTTCTCCTTGTTCCCCACTCATACAGATTTTTGTTCCGAAATCAAGACTGTAAGCCTCCGTAGAAAATGTATGTTGATAGAACAGTAGAAAATACATGTTATGCTGTATACTTGATGCGATAACATACAGTGTTGAATTTAGGAGGTGGCCCGGAGATTGGACATTCCCTCCCGGAGCAATGAGATGTCCCCTCCCGGAAGACTTGAGATTCTGTGTTTTCAATGGTCAAAAAGTGCAATTTCCCACCGGAATTCCATAATCGCCCCCCCCCCCCCCCCAGAGCCACAGAAATCCCTTGAGAAATGTGTCTGAATTCAACACTGATAACGTAACAGATAGAAATTTTACTAATAAATGAGAATTCTTAAGAGTAACGATTTAGTTTTAAGTGATGTGGATCCTCGCTTTGGATGCCCCGTCAAAGTACGGTATGATAATTCAGTGTGTCGATAACGGTAGGTTGTTTATCTTTAAATACTAATTGCATCGGAAGTTAAAATATTTCCTCCAAACTTTCTTTCTTTCTCTTCTTTTTACGTTGACTGAGTGTGAGGAAAAGCAGAGTTGCCAGTTTGGCCTCTAATTTTAATCCGAAATTTCACATTCACACCGAAAATTAGGAAAGGAAACTTCGCTTCATGTTATCGCTAAATATCTCTTATTAACCTTTAACTGATGTCACAGAAATTGTCACGTAACTAGTGTGAAGCGATCTGTGAGACCGCTCCATTGAAATATGAATAAAAGGCATGATTAACTCATAGGATGGTGTTTTTTTTACTAAACTTTTTGTACAGGACTGTTATAATTAACATTCACCTATTCAAAAGTCTCTGGTGGTAGTACTAAAGTTCCAAACGGAACAAAATTTCGGTAGTGTTTGTAGTTAAACTGAAAATTGCAAGTTAAACTATAAAAATTGAAAAAAGCCAGATCTGAGAAACCGGTAACATCAGTTAAAGATTAAAATAAAAGATAAAATACTAATCTTTATTTCTGGTATGAACTCAAAATTTTTGAATAAAAATGGAGGCCAAACTGGCAACCCCGAGGAAAGGGAAAAATGAAGAAAAAAAAAATCCGTCATTTATTACGAAAATAATTAAAAAATCGCTAATATATTCTTACCAAATAGCAGTTAACCTAAATTTTTAATAATATAATATTCCAAACTTCAAGTAATCTACAATCACTACAGTTTCAGAAGTAAAAGTTTATTAATCCATTTCCAGTAATATTATATGTATGGTATTCATTTTAATATTGAATAGTATTTGAAGTTATAAAACATTAATGGTAGTATAAATTTCAGTTTTTCAAGGCACAATGAATTTCATGAAACCAAAATATGCTATAAAAAATTTATCCAAATCCAGGTTTCGGACTTTTATTTGCGATAAAAGACAAAGAAAGAAAGAAAGAAGAAGGAAAATAAAACATTATTTTATTTTAAATTAAAATCCTCTATCCTTGTAGCAAACATGCAAGAATAAAATAAAAAAACAAATAATACGACAAAATAGGTTGGATTATTTTCATCACTCTAGAAAAAACAACCACATCGTCTTACTAATTAACGCACTCCATCCACTTAATTACTTTAAAAACAATTCATCATTGCAATTTATGTAACGTTCGAAGCTAAAGTTGTTACACAATCCATAAATTTTTATGGCTGTTAAACCTCGCTTAAAAGCCCTAAATTATAAAGTTGAATAGATCGTACATAAATCAAATTTTACTCCTTTCTAAACGTTCTTCTCTACAATATCGATAGAGAATCATTATCCGTTCTCGAACATTTAATTGGATGAGATATTAGCGTGTCGTAGCACCAAAAGGATAATTAAACTGGTCGTGCTGGGTTTCGTGAACTTTGACCAACCTGAATTCTCAACATTCTCATCATTTAACTCATTTCTGCAATCTACAGGTAGCTAGCTATTCAGGTTTATTTCATTTAACATTTTATTGGTAGTCGAATTTTTAAGGGTTTTTAATTTACGTTTCATAGAAGTACTTTACTTGAGGTAACATAATTTAGCTGTTCGCAATTTTCAGAAACATGCAGAATAATTTAGTTTTTCAACATTTATATTGAATAGTTTAAATAAATTTAGATGTACGAATTAAATTTGTTGTTTCATTGCTTTGAGTATAAGCAAGTAGCTTTTTATATCGAAGCATTTCATTTCATTTGAAATAATGTTTATTAACACTCCATTAGTCGCGTGTTTTGTTCAAACAAGTGTTGTCGTGCTGTATCCGTCAGATACACCAGTATGTATTGTTAACGTTAATAAATATAACTGATATAAAACACAATTTAAAGCAGAAACAAATAACATTAAATCAAATTCTTTAATATTATAAATGTACATTTTATGGTTTTATATAATTTAGTTGTTCGTAATTTCAAGAAACATGCAGATTAATTTTTAGTTTTCCAACATTTATATTATGTAGTTTAATGAATTCAGATGTATAAATTAAATTTGTTTCATTAATTATTTTAAGTATAAGCAAGTAGCTTTTTACGTCGACACATTTCATTTCATTTGAAATAATGTTTATTAAAAGGAAATAAATTGTTTTAACCTATTACTTTTGTTCAATTAATGTAATAAAATCAAATCCGTTCAAATCAGCCAGTTATCTTTATTTGTGCTTTTCTTTACATTAAGGCTGCTCTCAAATCCAAACGGGCAACTTTATGACATAAGTTTTAATTCATTTTTGTTCGGAAATGCATGAAACGAGCGGGTGTTGTTGTTCAGAAACTATTAATAGAACTGTTTTTTCCGGTTTTTTGCAAAAGCAGTAGATTTTTCAGAAAATAGTGTCAAAGTGGGCGTTTTGGACCGAATTTTTGTGTGAAAGAAGAAAAAACACTCAATGGAGGGTATAAAACGTGTTTGTCACGTGATCAAAATCGTTACAACTCAATAGGTAATTTATTTATTATCTAAATTTATTATCTAAATTTATTATCTAAATTTAAATTCTATTATTTATTATCTAAAAATGGAAAACACAGTTCGACTCCAAATTTATTTTTCAAAAAATGGAAAACACAGTTCGATTCCAAATAGCTTCCATAGTCAGGCCTTCCAATTTTATATCTTGCCGTTAAAAAAATGAATTTGTAAATGTGTCAAAACGTTTTGCGCTTGTTGAGCAGAGCAGTTGAGAAAAACAGCCTTAACTCATTTCTGCAATCTATAGATAACTAGCTATTCAGGTTTATTTCTTTTAAACATTTTAATAGTAGTCGAATTTTCAAGAGTTTTTAAATTACGTTTCATAGGAGTACTTTACTTGAGGTAACATAATTTAGCTGTTCGTAATTTTCAGAAACATGCAGAATAATTTAGTTTTTCAACATTTATATTGAATAGTTTAAATAAATTTAGATGTACGAACTAAATTTGTTGTTTCATTACTTTGAGTATAAGCAAGTAGCTTTTATATCGAGGCATTTCATTTCATTTGAAATAATGTTTATTAACACTCCATTAGTCGCGTGTTTTGTTCAAACAAGTGTTGTCGTGCTGTATCCGTCAGATACACCGGTATGTATTGTTAACATTAATAAATATAACTGATAAAAAACACAATTTAAAGCAGAAACAAATAACATTAAATCAAATTCTTTAATATTATAAATGTACATTTTATGGTTTTATATAATTTAGTTGTTCGTAATTTCAAGAAACATGCAGATTAATTTTTAGTTTTTCAACATTTATATTATGTAGTTTAAATGAATTCAGATGTACAAATTAAATTTGTTTCATTAATTATTTTGAGTATAAGCAAGTAGCTTTTTACGTCGACACATTTCATTTCATTTGAAATAATGTTTATTAAAAGGAAATAAATTGTTTTAACCTATTACTTTTGTTCAATTAATATAATAAAATAAAATCCGTTCAAATCAGCCAGTTATCTTTATTTGTGCTTTTCTTTACATTAAGACTGCTCTCAAATCCAAACAGGCAACTTTATGACATAAGTTTTAATTCATTTTTATTCGGAAATGCATGAAACTAGCGGGTGTTGTTGTTCAGAAACTATTAATAGAGCTGTTTTTTCCGTTTTTTTGCAAACGCAGTAGATTTTTCGGAAAATAGTGTCATAGTGGGCGTTTTGAACCGAATTTCCGTGCGAAAGAAGAAAAACCACTCAATGGAGGGTATAAAACGTGTTTGTCACGTGATCAAAATCGTTACAACTCAATAGGTAATTTATTTATTATCTAAATTTATTATCTAAATTTAAATTCTATTATTAATTATCTAAAAGTGGAAAACACAGTTCGATTCCAAATCGCTTCCATAATCAGGCCTTCCAATTTTATATCTTGCCGTTAAAAAAATAAATTTGTAAATGTGTCAAAACGTTTTGCGCTTGTTGAGCAGAGCAGTTGAGAAAAACAGCCTTAACTCATTTCTGCAATCTATAGGTAACTAAGCTATTCAGGTTTATTTCTTTTAAACATTTTACTAGTAGTCGAATTTTCAAGAGTTTTTAATTTACGTTTCATAGGAGCACTTTACTTGAGGTAACATAATTTAGCTGTTCGTAATTTTCAGAAACATGCAGAATAATTTAGTTTTTCAAAATTTATATTGAATAGTTTAAATAAATTTAGATGTACGAACTAAATTTGTTGTTTCATTACTTTGAGTATAAGCAAGTAGCTTTTTATATCGAAGCATTTCATTTCATTCGAAATAATGTTTATTAACACTCCATTAGTCGCGTGTTTTGTTCAAACAAGTGTTGTCGTGCTGTATCCGTCAGATACACCAGCATGCAGGGCTTAATTTGCGCCGGAGCCCACCGGAGCCCGGCTCCGGTACTTCTCTGTTTTTAGTAAATATTTAAATATTGTTCGGAATTTACCGGAGCTCACAAATACAGGGATCCGGAGCCCAGTGCAATAGCACTTCCGCAAAGCCGAAGCCAAAATTACTTTTTCCTACGTTTTTGCATTATTTTTTACCAAAACACGTATGTGTGACGTAATGTGCCGCACACGTAGGAGATGGAGATGAAACGGACTCAATTTGCATATCAGTTTTTGGGCTTGGACAGACTCGAGCTCAATCTGTATTACAATTAAAATTTTATTTATTCATGTATAGAAAAAAAAAAAAAAAACTTTTCCTCCTTTAAAATTACGTATCATATTCTATTTCATATCATTTTAATGCTATTTTGATCGAAATGAAGTGGAAACAGAAATCGTGTTTTTTCTATTTCACATTTATGTCGGCGATGGCGTGTTGATACAGCGATAGAGGTCTGCACGGGCCCGGGCTTGGCCCGAGGCCCGTACCCATCCCGGCCCGCGGAATGTAGGCGAATTTTCCAACGGGCCGAGCCGGCAGAATTAGGACAATTTTTTCAACTGGCCGGGCCGGCAAAAAAATTGAACGGGTCTGCAGGGACGGGCCAGGCTGATAAAAAAATCAATCGGGACTATCGGCCCGATATAAGAATTCAAGGGAAGCAGATAAAATACGAGCCATTTTCAATTAATATGATTTTTCGAGAAATATAAATGTGCGTCACGAGCCGATGCCAGTTTAACAACATCAATACAGATATGTAACATGTCCATCGTAGAGATAAGCATCGTACAGTTTCAAGATGTCTGATTCGGGGTTTAATTTTTTTTCAGCAGACTCGTGCCGGGACGGAACTGGTCTTAATCGATCTCAGGATGTGTAGGACAGGCATTATGTTTTGTAAAAGTATTAATAGTGATAATGAAATTCTGTTAACAGTATCTTTGGAAATATACCTTAAAGTGGTTCTCATATTCACTGCTCAACAATGCGAACTTTCAGACACATTTTCTGGCTCATTTTTAACTATAAAGACATAAAATTGGCAGGCCTAACTATTGAAGGCATTTGGAAACGAATAGATTTGTCCATATTTGATAAATTACTTACAGAGATAACAGAGATTCTTGTCACGGGACTATATGTTTTTCTCCTTTCCTGTGCTATCGCTTCCGGAAATTCGATTCAAAACGCTAACTTTGGCAGTATTTTCAGAGAAAGATATATTGCTTTTATCTATGAAAAAAAAACAGCATTTACATAGTTTCTGAATAAGAATACCTGCCAATCTTACGCGTTTCCGAAAAGAAATGAATTCATAAATGTGTCGAAATGTAGCTCCTTTGGATTTGAGAAAAGCTTTAAAAATGAGAGAAATATTTTTACAAATCTACTTTTTGCTATACAGCTTCAAAAGTTATCATATTTTTAATCCTTTATTCTGAACTACATTAACCTTTTAATGAATCCTTATTGGAATTTTGAAATTTCTCTAGAGACGATGACTAAAACACTGTGTAATCGTTAATGTTTACTATTGTGTGTTTTCTGTTTTGCGAACACATAGTAATCTAAAATATACTGTAAAATGTTCCCATAAATATGTATGTAGTATTCATTAAAAGAATCTTAATTGTATGTCGAGAAAAAACGGATTATTTTGTAGAAATTGAGTCGGGCCGGCCCGCGCCTGTTTTCACTTATTTTTGTACGGGCCGAGCCGAGAACTGTAAAAAAGCAAACGGGCCGGTTCGGTCCAAGATAGCATTCGTTCGACTTGTTGATACGGCGCCACTCAAAAGACTGAACAATGAATTTGCTTTCACTTCGATTTTCTTTTGTGACAGTAGGGATAGTTTTTTATTGGTTATTTTTATTATTATTTAGATATCTAACCTGAAAAGAATATTTTCTGTTTATCCAACAAGCATCAGTTTGAGATTTTGTTTGTTTGAGGTTTTTTGTCTTCTATTGCGTACGAGTATAAAATCACGTTAGTGATTTTTCTATTTATTTTGTATCGTGAACGGTACCTATGCTAAGGCTCTGCTCTGCACATTTACGAAGTCACTTTCATTTGTAAGTAGATATAATTGCCATGTATTGTTATTCTGATAGAAAGCAATCAAGCAGTGTTTCCTCTTTTTCTATAAAAGCATCGATTCTTTGCGATAACGGTGTCAAATTTTTAATTTAATCTGATTTTCAGGGACTCACCTCAAAAGATTGTTATGCGGAAGGAATCGATTATAGTTTACGATATGCACCTTTTATATGAAATTGTAAAATATTGTTCCATTCTTCAGAATATAAATATTAATTTCTGTAATTTTATTTATTTATTCTTAAAAATGTATAGCTGCGAACTATCCTTTTTTTGTGTTAACACTATTTCGTAATCATAATCCTTACTATATTTAATTGCAGAATTTTTCAATTAATTAACTTTAAAATTAGGCAAAGATTGAGAAGGAGTGATAAGTAAAAAGTGGAATAGTTGACAGTTAAGTATATGCTGATAGATATATTTAAAATTTTTATTCTGCTAAAGGAAAAAAAAATGCTTTAAATTTTGTAAATAATGTACGAAATATAAATATGCAGATTGGAGTGACCGGGGGGGGGGGGGGGGGGGAGGTACGGTTGTTGTACCGGTACTGCAGCATATTAGGGCTCCGGTACTTTTAGAAATTAAGCCCTGCCAGTATGTATTGTTAACATTAATAAATATAACTGATAAAAAACACAATTTAAAGCAGAAACAAATGACATTAAATCAAATTCTTTAATATTATGAATATACATTTTATGGTTTTCAAAAGAATTAATGAATTAAAATACACATGAGAGTTCTGCTAGATTCTGTCGTGTATCTGTCAGATAACGCGCGACTAAAGGATTGTTAAAAGGAAATAAATTGTTTTAATCTATTACTTTTGTTCAATTATTACAGGCTTAGCACAAATGAATGGCCGGATTTAAAAAATTTATATTTTCAAACTATTACACATATTATAATAAGTGATACAGTAGAACCTCGATTATCCGAAGTAATTGGAACCGACCCTCTTTCGGAAAATTGAAATTTTCGGATAATCGAGAATGCTTCAATTTTAAGATTAAGGAGAAATATATGCAATATTTGTAATTATGGTAACAAGTGCTTAATAAAAATAAAGATATAGCAAAATAGAAACCAGAATAAATTACCTGAATTTTCATTTTGAAATAAAGTACCTTTTACAAATATTACAAGAGATTGAAAAAATGTTTTGTTTGTCGCAGTTTCGACTGCCTTTACTTTGAAGCTTTATCACGGAGTTTTTTAATCTTATTAGTTCACCAGTATCACAGTCTTTCTGCTTCTCCAGCCATGCCAAACCTTTTGCAAAACATTCAAAAGCTTCAGAATTGCTAATTTTGTTCGTTTTTCTTCGTTCCACTCCTCAGCTTACGGGAACTCAAATTAAATTCAAAGGATAATATGAGAAAGGGGACCGAAAATATTTATATGTACTCGTAGTTCGGAAAGGACCACTTGCACACAAGGAATATGATAGTTTAAAAAAAAAAAAATCAAAATGGATTTTGCACACAAGGAATGTGATTGTAAAGAAAAAAAAAAAGAAACTGTAAAAATGGATTTCGGTTAAAAGAGTTCCGGATAAGAGAGGTTCTACTATATATGAAAATAAAGAAGAACATTCCAAGTTTGTCCATCAGTTACAAATGATGGACGTACGAACCTTTCGTAATACGACAAACACCTAATGTGTAATCAAGTTCGTGGCAATAATGCTGCCTTATGCACGGAGTACATTTTACGGCGCATCAATGCTGCATTATGTAGTGTTATAATGCATTATTTAGTGTTTTAATGCATCAGTGCTGCATTAAGAATCGTTGACTGTGCAAAACTGCCGAATGTGTGGAATGAACTTGATTACAGATTAGGTGTTTGTGGTTTGTCGCGTTACGAAAAGTTTTCATATCGAACATTCGTAACAGAAAAAAAAATCTTGGAATGTTCTTCTTTATTTTCATATATCACTTATTATAATATGTGTAATAGTTTCGAAAATATAAATTTTTAAAATCTAGTTATTCGTTTGTGTTAATCCTGTTTAATAAAATCAATTCAGTTCAAATCAGTCAGTTATGTTTATTTCTGCTTTTCTTTACATTAAATATTTGAAAGAAATATATCACTTTTTGGAAGTAGTGGTAATAGTCATTCGACTGATTTTGATTGAATTAATTGTATGCTGGATCTATTTCAGTTTATGTATTATTTTCTTTATGTTGATTTTTTTGCATTCCACATTATAATTTTATTGCTTGTAAAATTTTCTTGCTCAGCACTTATGGAAAATCTTTCTCTAATAAAAGTCGTTTAACAGTGTGTGCTTTTATGAGCTATTAATGCTAAAAAAAAAAAAAAAACACCAAGCCAACAAAATATCTTCCAACTTTAAATGAAGTGAATGACTTTCTGCAAGTAGTGATGTTAGTCATTCAGTTTTGTAATATCTGAATGTATTTTCTTTCATGGCGGCTTATCTTGATCGTTGGGATTTTTCCAAGAGTTCAACAGCTGATAAATAAGACAAGGTGTTACTCTTGAGAAGTTTCCAAGTTTAAGCCATTTCACAGTTTATTAAACGTGATTTTGATTTTGACTACTTTTGATTAGTGATTTAAAGGGGGAAAAAATAAGATAAACAATTCTGTTAAAATATAAATCGTTTGAAATTAAATGAAGGCGTTTAATATTAATATATGTTTAGTGGGCTGTTAACGCTATTTATTGTTAAAATAAATTCAAATAATTTTCAAACCACAATAATAAATCGAAAGTTTGATAACTTGCCATCATACTATGTGGATTGAAAGCTGCATATAAAATATACGTTTTATGTTTTGCATGTTTTTAATATTTTCATAATATTTTGTTACCTGTTTTCACGTAAATAATTTTCAAACCATAATAATAAATCGAATAATTTGTCATCATATAGGGATTGAAAACTGCATATAAAATATACGTTTTATGTTTTGTATGTTTTAATATGTTTGTAATATTTTGTTACCTGTTTACACGTAAATAATTTTCAAACAATAATAATAAATCGAAAATTTTGTCATCATATAGGGATTGAAAGTTGCATGTAAAATATACGTTTTATGTTTTGTATGTTTTTAGCCTTTAACTGATGTCACAAAAATTGTCACATACCTAGTGTGAAGCGGTCTGTGAGACCGCTCCATCGAAAGATGTATAAAAGACGCGATTAACTCATAGAATGGTGTTTTTGTATTAAACTTTTTGTACAGGAATGTTATAATTAAAATTAACCTATTCAAAAGTCTCTGGTGATAGTACTAAAGTTCCAAACGGAACAAAACTTCGGTAGTGTTTGTAGTTAAACTGAAAATTCCAAGTTAAACTATAAAAATTGAAAAAAGCCGCGGTCTGAGAGACCGGTAACATCAGTTAAAGGTTAATATGTTCGTAATATTTTGTTACCTCTTTTCACCTAAATAATTTTCAAACCATAATAATAAATCGAATAATTTGTCATCATATAGGGATTGAAAGCTGCATATAAAATATACGTTTTATTTTTTGTATGTTTTTAATATGTTCATAATGTTGTGTTACCTGTTTTCACGTAAATAATTTTCAAACAATAATAATAAATCGAATAAATTGTCATTAAATAGGGATTGAAAGCTGTATATAAAATATACGTTTTATGTTTTGAATGTTTTTATATGTTCGTAATATTTTGTTACTTGTTTTCACGTAAATAATTTTCAAACCATAATAATAACTCGAATAATTTGTCATCATATAGGGATTGAAAGCTGGATGTAAAATATACGTTTTATGTTGTAGGGGAAAGTAGGGTAATGCCGCTCACTTAAGGGAAAACATGAGTAGCTAGTCAAATTTATACAAAAAATCAATATTTTATTAACGCAGTATAAGTCCAAAGCATAAGGAACAGTTTGCAATCAACTAATTTGCATAAAAGTTTTAGGAAATTTTTTTATCGTTTTGTTTAATTAACCATCGATTGAGCGGTAATGCCCGACATGGTAGGGTAGTGGCGCTCAAAATTTGAATACAACATTTAAGTACGAGAAAAGTCACATTTGTAGCTGTGTGGGCTATTCACACCACAGCAGACTTTATGCGACCAGTTTCCACATATTGTGCAGCGAAATAGCGATCCACCATGCCGGAAAGGGTTAAAGAGCTAAGCATTTGTCCGTGGTTTTCATCCTGTAGAACTTCTGGACAGAGTTGCCAGTGGGCTACTTTTTTTTTAATTCAGGTGTTTTGGTTGTCACCATTTTTTTGAAATCGTGAAATTCTCCTTGTTTAATGACATATCAATAAAGGCGAAAACAAGGGGAATTTTACAATTTTAAAAAATGGTGTCAATCAAGAAATTTGAATTTTAAAAAAGTAGCATACTCGAAAAACTGCTTCTGGAATTCCACGTGAGCGCCATTACCCTTCAAAGCCATGTTGGATTTTAATACACTATATTTGGCGTAACAACGCACTACATAAATAAATAAAAGCATGAACGTACAGCTAAATGTATATATTTTGCAGACATAATGAGTGAATTAACATTTCAAAATAAAAATGTACACTTACCTTCAAGTTAGAAGTTGTAGAATTTTATGATAAGTGGCTTATTGTAATAAACTGTGTTTATTTTTAAGAGGATAGCTTGTATACTCGTAGAGAAATTAAGGTTTTTATAAAAACAGTCCCAAATTTTGCCAAGATTTTTGCCTATAATTTGCAGAGTTCTAAATATGAAAAAAAATTATTTTCAGAAAATATGACAAACAACATTGTACACAATAACCTGCAATCAGAATAAAAAATAAATAAAAATAAAAATTGGAGGAAAATTGAGCAGGTTTACTAAACAATGTTTTACTGCGCATGCGCAAATGCAATCAAAATATAATGTGCATAATGTATTAGCTAAGTATATAGAGTAACGTTTGTGAAAGTCTCAAAATCATAGCTTGAAAATTCTGAAAATTATCGTCGATAGAAAAAGCTTGAAATCCGCTGTTTTCAAAAGGAAGCAAAAAGATGAGGGGTTGTATCAAATATCTGTTGATTAGTGCCAAGACAGCGTACACAATATTGCACGTTATTACATTTGGATTCAACCCCTCATCTTTTTGCTTTCTTTTGGGAACAACGGATTTCGATCTTATTCTATCGACGATAATTTTCAGAATTTTCAAGTTATGGTTTTGAGACTTTCACAAAAGTTGCTCTATGTACTTAGCTAATACATTATGCACATTATATTTTGATTGCATTCGTGCATGCGCAGTGAAACGCTATTTAGTAAATCTATTCATTTTTCATCCAATTTTTATTATTTTTTTATTCTAATGGCAGAGTATTGTGTACAATGTTGTTTGTCATATTTTCTGAAAATAATTTTTTTTTTTATATTAAGAACTCTGCAAATTATAAGCAAAAAAATTGGCAAAATTTGGGTCTGTTTTTATAAAAACCTTAATTTCTCTACGAGTATACATGCTATACTCATAAATATGAGCAAAATCTATTACAATAAGCCACATAATCATAATCTTCAGTTTGAACGCTTTTGCTGCATTAGTGTTTACAGGGTTATACAAAAGATATTCGTTCTTTTTCAATTTGTTGACGGTCCCCTATGTGTTTCGGGAAAAAATCTTCGCGGAAATATATGACCTATACTATATTGTTTACACACCTGGAGTTTCAGGTTAATCCCTCATGTATTTTTCTAGATATTTAACAAAACGTCTAAAATCGCAAGTGGCCGGTCACCTTTGGCCATACAGTGTATCCTTACAGGGAACTTACGATGAAGTTCGCTAGGTGCCGGTACCGATCGCACGTTTTCAATTCTATTCTATTTAGAGATATTTGAGTGAGCGGCATTACCCTACTTTCCTCTATATGTTTTTGATATGTTCATAGTAACTTCAGATGGCACCTTTTTTTTCTTTATCCATGGAATGAGAGAAATGATGTATCTATTTTCGAACACTTTTCAAAGTTATTAAATGTTTCCAGGGGTCGATGCAGGTTTTTTTTTTTTTTTTTTTTGGGGGGGGGGGGGGGTCCATTTTGTGAAAAGTAAAAGTTATTTTTGTGAAATGCGTTATATTTTTGTAAAACGTGTTATATGTTTGTGAAATGTGTTATATGTTCGTGAAATGCATTATATTTTTGTGAAAAGTAACGTTTTTCAATGAAACATAAAATCCAGTTTCTCATATAAAGCTTATACCAAGGATTTATTAATAACAACTTCTTTAATTCTGCTAAAGTTTTCCTTTCTGGTGAACTTGTTTTGTTTGCAAATTACGCATTTTAAAATCTAACAAAATAAAAATAATTAGTGAAGGGTATGTTTCTACGAAATGGAATTTTGTGAAGGCACCTATTTTATTAAGATGAATTTTGTGAAGGACCCTGTTTTATTAAGTGGAATTTTGTGAAGGGGCATGTTTTATCAAGAGGAATTTTGCGAAGTGGCTTGATTTACTAAGAAGAATTTTGTGAAGAGGCTCTAAAAAGAATAAAAATTTTGCCTGGATCGACTCTTGGTTTCATAAAGTATTGTTTTTAAATTTCACTAAAACGTTCATAATTCCTAAACCATGTAATCGAATGATTTCCTGCTTGGTATTTGAAGGCAAACTTTACTGAGAAATCCAAATATGATATACAGTTGAACCTCTTTTATCCGAAACTCTTTTAACCGAAATCCATTTTTAAAACTTTTTTTAAAACTATCATGTTCCTTGTGTGTAAGCGATTCTTTCCGAACCACGAGTTACAAATAAATATTTAGGATCCCGTTTCTTAGAAGTCCTTTGAATTTAACTTGAGCTCCCGTAAACTGCGGAGTGAACACGGTAAGAGGAGGGGCAACCGGAATGTGCGAATGTGGTCTAGCAGGCGAAGAAAACGAACAAATTAGCAACTCTGAAGCTTCTGAATATTTTGCAAAAGGTTTGGCGTAGCTGGAGCAGCAAAAAGACTATGATACAGGGGAACTAATAGTATTAGAAAAAAAAACTCGTGATAGAGCTGCAAAGCCAAAATGACAAACAAAACTTTGTTTCAAACCCTTGTGAAATATGTAAAAGGTACTTAATTTCAAAATTAAAATTCAGACATTTATTCTTGTTCCTATTTTGCTGTTGCTTTATTTTCATTAAGCACTTGTTATCATAATAAGAAAGACCGCATATATTTGTTCTTAATCTTAAAATTGAAGCATTCTCGATTATCCGAAAATTTCGATTTTCCGAAAGATCGTCGTTCCCAATTACTACGGATAATCGAGGTTCTACTGTATTTTCAAAGTTTAGTACAATTTCTACATGAAGACGACCCCTTCAGCTCACTTTTTTTTAAACATAACACGAAAAAAGACAATTTCCAGTGGAATGGCTATTTCAGTTTTTCCCGTGACAATTTGGAGGTTGAAAATGTGTGTGAAGTGTTATCGATGCATTTTAAAATAATTTGTCTAAATAAATTTATTTATTTAGTCAGTCATTATCCATGAATCTTAAGTATATACTATAAAAAAACCCCCAAACTATGGTGCTTTGTTAAAATTTGATTATTTTTTTTATTTTTTAGGTTTTCAAGAAGAGAAGGTCTTTGGTTGACATTTTCATCCATGCATTTTAATCAGAACACATTTTTCTAAAACCAACAGGTAAACTGTTTAATATAAATGCACTGTTAGTATGTGTGTTTATTATGTGGTGATATTATCCCATTCCCACCTAAAAATTTCAAGTTATGATAAAGACTGTTAAAAGTAGGGCTGCCAGTTTTTATTTTACCAAATCGGAAATTTTGGCATGTGAAGCTCAAAAAATATAGATTTAAGTATAAAAAGCAAAGAACGTGTAAGCACTTTACATGTTAATTTATTTTAAATTAATGAATCTGAATCGTCTTGTAATTGTAATGTGGAAATATAACTTAGGAAAACTGTATTTTATTATCAAAATAATGATTCTTTAAAAAGGTATAGATCGGGAGCCGGCAACAAAGACAATCACCTCATCGAATTCATGGCTGAAATTCCAGAATTTGTTAAAACAAGATTCGCATATTAAAACGCAATCGGTCTGCCAAGTCATGTCTTAGTGGAAAACATCTGAAAACCCGATTTTAGCGGTTGACTCGTAGGTTTACCATTGTGTACCCTGCCCTCCATATTTTCATACCTTTAGGTGCAGGAAAACACAATGGTAAACCTACGAGTCAACCACTAAAATCGGGTTTTCAGGTGTTTCCCACCAAGATATGACTTGGCAGACCGATTGTGTTTTAATATGCGAATCTTGTTTTAACAAATTCTGGAATTTCAGCCATGAATTCGATGAGGTGATTGTTTGTGCCGCCGCATTCCGGTCTAGTAGGTTTTGCAGGCACAAGCATACCTGTACAAACACGCACATGCACACGCGCGCACCCCCCCCCCCCCTTACACACATATGCGTGTATATATATATATAACCATTAAATAAACATTACCGACCACCCTCAAAAATTGTGATAATATGAATGAAATGACATATATATATATATATATATATATATATGTATATATATATATATGTATATATATATATATGTATATATATATATATATATATATTATATGTATATATATATGTATATGTATATATATATGTATATATATATATATATGTATATATATATATATATGTATATATATATATATATATACACAGGGTGATTCATAAAAGATGGGCAGAACTTTAAGGGGTTATAGTACACTTAAAGACAAATAATATTAAATAGGAGACTAAGGGTCCCAGACGTATTCCCAAGGAGATAGGGGGCATTAAAGTTTAGGGTCCGAAATTTCAAATGATTATAAAACATGGAAAAATTGGTCGATTCGTTTGCGGTTTTTGCAAAAAATTTTCTTTATGCCAGTATTTTCTTGAAATAAAATTTTAAAGTTCAATTTCAAAAAATGCCGATAGGGGGCGCTTTAGACTTTGGAGTAACAAACAACTATTTTTTAACGTTATTTTTTGTATTTCTTTAAATGATTTCGAAAGCTTAGACTTAAACTTAAATTTTGATCTAAAAATCTGAGTCCTAACGAGTAGTTAAGTAGCATAAACTGAAATTTGAAATTTGAAACCCTTCTCCCCCCAGAACAAAAATCAGTTATTCCCGATCTTTGTGTCGTAGATTAGGCTCTAACTACTGCCGCGTTTTGCTAAAATTATTCTTTATGTCAGTATTTTCTTGAAAATAAATTTTAAAGAAAATTTTCAAAAAATTCCGATAGAGGGCGCTTTAGACTTTGGAGTAACGAACAACTATTTTATACCGTTATTTTTTGTGTCTCATTAAATGCTTTCTAAAGCTTAGACTTAAACTTAAATTTTCAGCTCAAAATCTGAATCGCTGAGCGTGGTTCAGTAGCGAGGGGAGGGGGTTCAAATTTCAGCTTCTGAACATAGTTCAGTTTGCACTACTTAACCATGCCCAACGATTCTGTGCTGTGATACGAGGCAAAAATACAACTTTCGTCAAGGACTGCATAGTCGGAATTCACTCATAAAGGCACTGGCACAGTTGGAAACGTCGCTCATGCAAACGTTAAAGCTCCATTCCTGACGCTAGTCACCGGGTGAAGAAGGAAACAGAAAGTATGCAAATGTCAAATGGGGAAGAAGAAGAACACGTATGCAAAATTTCGACACGATTCAGGCATAAAAACTACTGAACGGTGAGTCAAGTGTAAGTCGCTGTAGTAATGAATCGGAAGATGGTGCCCTTCACGAATAAGGAAAAGGCTGAGATGCATTTAATTTACGGAGCGGCAGATGGAAATGGTGCAGAGGCACAACGAATGTACGGAGAGCGATTTCCCAACAGGCGGTTGCCTAACCGCAAAACTTTCGAGCGCTTGCACAGACAGTTGTGTGAGACGGGATCATTTCTCGCTTCCCGGTCGAATGCAGGTCGTGCAAAAAAGGACGAATCAGTAGTTGTTGCAGAAGCCATTCTGGATGTAGTAGCGGCGCAGCCAAGTACAAGTACACGAACAGTGGCTAGGCAGGTGGATACCTCACAGTCCATGACTTGGAGGGTACTGAAGGATGAACATTTGCTCCCGTTTCATGTGCAACGAGTCCAGAAACTGTCTCCAGGGGATTATCCAAATCGTATTGAATTCGCCCGCTGGTTTCTGCAGCAGAACGCGCTAAATCCACATTTTGGACGAACTGTGCTTTTCACCGATGAATGTACCTTCACACGTGAAGGTACATTTAACACACACAATGCACATGTATGGGCGGATGTCAATCCACATGCTACGTATCCACATGCTCATCAGAGACGCTTTTCCAACAATGTTTGGGCAGGAATCCTCGGAGACCACCTAATCGGACCGTACCTTCTTCCTGAACGCCTCAACGGTAAAACATACCTCACATTTCTGCAACATGTGCTGCCAGACCTGTTAAACGTTGTTCCTCCACGCATCCGGCGGGTCATGTGGTTCCAGCACGATGGAGCGCCAGCCCATTACGTACGAGACGTCCGCAACTATCTGGACATCACATTTCCGAACAGATGGATTGGTCGAGGTGGTCCTGTTGCTTGGCCTGCTCGCTCGCCAGATCTTTCACCCCTCGATTTCTTTTTTTGGGGACGATTGAAGGCTCTTATGTATGAGACACCCATTGAATCCCCCGAGGAACTGGTCGCCAGACTTTCCGCCGCTGTAGGGGAAGTGCTCGAAAAGCCTGATGTTTTCGCGAATGTTCGCCGTTCCATTCTTCGCCGTTGTTCTGCGTGCATAACCTCTGGTGGTCACAATTTTGAACATTTATTGTAATTACATGTTAATAAATATGCTTTGGTAACATAATCCTAATTTGTGTCTTTTTACCTCGTATCACAGCACACAATGTGTGGACATGGTAAACTGAACTGTGCTCAGGAGTAGAAATTTCAAACCCCTCTCCCCAGAAACTTAACCACGTCTAACGATTCAGATTTTGGGCTGAAAATTTAAGTCTAAGCTTTAGAAAGCATTTAATGAGACACAAAAATAACGGTATAAAATAGTTGTTCGTTACTCCAAAGTCTAAAGCGCCCTCTATCGGAATTTCTTGAAAATTTTCTTTAAAATTTATTTTCAAGAAAATACTGACATAAAGAATAATTTTAGCAAAACGCGGCAGTAGTTAGAGCCTAATCTACGACACAAAGATCGGGAATAACTGATTTTTGTTCTGGGGGGAGAAGGGTTTCAAATTTCAAATTTCAGTTTACGCTACTTAACTACTCGTTAGGACTCAGATTTTTAGATCAAAATTTAAGTTTAAGTCTAAGCTTTCGAAATCATTTAAAGAAATACAAAAAATAACGTTAAAAAATAGTTGTTTGTTACTCCAAAGTCTAAAGCGCCCCCTATCGGCATTTTTTGAAATTGAACTTTAAAATTTTATTTCAAGAAAATACTGGCATAATGAAAATTTTTTGCAAAAACCGCAAACGAATCGACCAATTTTTCCATGTTTTATAATCATTTGAAATTTCGGACCCTAAACTTTAATGCCCCCTGTCTCCTTGGGAATACGTCTGGGACCCTTAGTCTCCTATTTAATATTATTTGTCTTTAAGTGTACTATAACCCCTTAAAGTTCTGCCCATCTTTTATGAATCACCCTGTATATATATATATGTATATATATATATATATATATATGTATATATATATATATATATATGTATATATATATATATGTATATATATATGTATATATATATATGTATGTGTATGTATGTATATATATGTATATGTGTATGTATGTATATGTATGTATATATGTATATATGTGTATATATGTATATATATGTATATATATGTATATATATATATGTGTATGTATATATATATATATATATATATATGTGTATGTATATATATATATATATGT